>JAJHSJ010000011.1:53027532-53116633 GCA_021015155.1 Magnolia officinalis | reverse complement strand
AGAGAGAGAGAGAGAGAGAGAGAGAGAGAGAGAGAGAGAGAGGAGAGAGAGAGGTGAGAGAAAGAAATTGAGAGAGGAGGAGAAGCTTTACATATCCTCCCTCTCTCCATGGCACCTTTATTTATAGAAAAGAAAGATTACAAAGGATAAAGAGAAAAGACTCTCTCCTTGATAGGAAAGAGAGAAAACAGATATAGAGGAGAGGCTAATCTAACCACGATGCAAAGGACAAAAATCAGAGAAAAAGGATGGTATGGTACGCATAGGGGTATGAAAATGGCTGGTCTATGGTTTGCATTCATTCAAACTTAAGAGCATTTCAAGTCAGCGAAGCCCACGAAAAATAAAAAAATAAAACGTTTGTGACATCTTAATACTAGCCACACGACTGAAACAACAATGAGGTGTAGAAACAAAAACCCAGATGATTTTACCTAACATTATAAATGGATACAATCAGGATTTATCTACTTGGACCAGCAACTCTACAATATGACTCTGGAGTCTGGACTGATGATGTGATCAGGTCATGCTCATTTTCTTGCCCACTCAATTACTTTTATACTAATTAATTAAATTCCATCTGAAAAAAAAAAAAAAGAAAAAGAAAAAGTTACATAGAAAACAAGCATTACCTTATAATTAGAATATTGTTGATTGTATTGCCGTTCTTTTGAGGCCATAATGGCCACATTTGTCTTCCAATGAAGCATTTGAGCCTCACAAGTAGCTACTTCATCATCCAACTTTTGAAGGGTTCTGCAAATAATAAACAAAAACTGTTTTAAAGTTAAGTCACATGAGAACTATCCCCACATGACCGCATTAAAATAAAACAATTAAATAAATAAAAAGACAATAAAGAGAAAAAGATGCCGACATGGACCATTTTTATCAGAAGAAAACTGACAGGTTATCAGCAACACCATAGGCAGGAGGGCCATCCAAAGGTGAATACTGAATACTAGTGACAGGAAATTTACAAGTAGAAGTCTCGCGAAGAATTGTTATAGAAGGCATATTTGAACTAGAGTTTGACAATCTAGTTGAGTCAACCCTGAAATGTTACCTTTCAGAAAAGAAAAGAAAAAACAAAAACAAAAACAAAAACCAAAAAATGTTGTATTTGACTCGACAAGGTATGACAAAGCCAACTCTTAGACATGTTTAATCCAACCTCAATTTTGCTGAAAGGTGATGCAATTTTATGGCATACCTATTATATTATTTATGCATTAATGGAAATTCTCTTCTTCTTTGTTTTTTTTGGAAGCATATATTAATTATATTTATATACTTAGCTAGGATAGTTTAAAATCAAACAAATGTGGTTAAAACACTATAAAAGCTGCTTTGATTATGCAAGTGGGTGCTTGTCTGCCGAAAACTAGAGATTCAGACTCAGTCCCATTCAAGGTAACTCGAACTTCCTACAAACTTGGCAGACCCAACTTGCAGCAACTTGGTCTTCATTCAAGGTAAGTATATCCACATTATGCCAAGCATGAATTCTAGAGATGTTGTCATGACCTACATAATACAATGACACCAGTCAACAAGTTCCTGACAAGATCAAGTCAGAGTCCAAATCTGACTCAAACAGGTCCTAGCTGGATTCTTATTTTCAAACTTATATCACACCTCAACTCAACTAGAGCCAGGTGCAGACCATGCCAGGAAACGGAACCATGCCAAGCAGCTCAAAAACAACTTATCTTCTTTCAGATGGGTTATGGATGCTAGGATAAGGGAAGACTATTGGCATGCAATTGAAATCAAACCCACACAACCAGAGTCTAACAGCAAAGGATACAAGGTGCTATTTTTCCATTTCCCTTTCTACTTCTTCAGCCCAATGAATGTGACAAGAACAGTTTCACCTATCCTCCACAAATCGATACGAAAGAATCATCATGGGTAATTTAGACCAACACTTGCCAATTGATCCCCAAATACAAGTGCAATGAGACATTTAACTTATGCCAATGTAAGCCGAATAAGGATAGACAACAATGAGAAAATGGATGAGCTCAAGAGGAACATTTTTCCCATTAACACTGACGTTGTCAATCGTATTTGCAAGCAATTGTACTATTGATCATCTACAAGAGCCACAATTCAATATGTTTAGCTCACTCCAATTGGTAAGGCTTAGATGATGACAGTGAACATATATTTCAGTAGTTTCTATCATCGATACCAAAAAGCTCACTATGGGCGAATCTCATCACCATCCAAGGATCAGTTTGTGATAGAAGGGGGCCCCACTTTTTTACTAAGGAGATGGTGGATCAAGCAATCAAGAGGGGGCACCAGAACATTTCACATGGCAAACTTTCTTTTATTGGTGCTTCCCATGGAGAAACTTGCACCATGGTGTTTCATGCCAGATCAATTTCCTTTCTCTCATCAGTCCCAATTATGAATTTCTGATCATTTTCTCCAATTCAACACCTACTCAATAGTAAATCTACATACATAATAATGAACAGAAACTGTTGAACAAAACAAAAAAATAATAATAAAAAATAAATAAATAAATCATATGATGCACCATCTAAATGTATTCAGATATGATAGACCCAAGAGAGAACAAAGAACAAAAGGATTACGAACCGACTTTTCAAATAAGTCAGCCTTGCAAGAGCCTTCCGTGTATAGTCAAGAAGAACTTCTGATTCCTTCTTTACCTTATCCTCTTTTCCTCTATACCAGTCTTTCTCAAAGAAATATCTCCCATTGCCACAAGAAAACTGCATCACATCCCATCATCATCACCACTGCTGCCATCTCAATTATGAAGAAAATTTCAAAAGAAAGGGAAATAAAAAGAAATAAAGGAAATTAAAAAAAAGGCAATGTGGATTGCAAAGAAGAAACGATACGCACCTACTCATTTCAGTATCTCTTATATTCAACAAATTTGAAACATTTGCTAGAACCTGTGCAGATGCGATAGCATTCGGCGATAGACTCTCATGGGCCAATCCCACATTTTCCAAAATCTCCCTAATCCTGACAGCTGCAATTGTTCGAGAATCATCCATTAAAGCCTCTAGAGAAAATCTACGGTTTCGAGAAAATGTACCATAAGGCAGAGGATCATAAAAAATCCACTGTATAGAGAGTCACAATCATGCACTCGTCCACAGTGCACATGCCATTCGCATATAAAATCCAGACTCAAATTTGTGGGTCTTGACAGACACATTCCAATTAATCCACGTAGGGAATCCTAACTATCCGATCAATGAGCATTTGCCCATTGAATTGGGACCAATCCATTTGATAGCCACCATTTAAAATGGAAAGGAATCTGCAAACAGTGTGGGTTTTTGGTTATGTCCCATCCATGGTGGGGCCCAACATTTGGCTTGTCTGGATTCAATTGCGTGGGTGGTGGATCACGCCCATGCTCTCATCCACCATCCACCTCGCAAGCACAAACCGAATCCAGACCATCCAGCTTGTGTTCTTGTTCTAATGGCCTTACGGCCATTGATAAGGTGATAAGGATTGCCCAATCACTGCAGTTTTTGGGTTATGCCACGTCCACAGTAGGGCCCACAATTAGATAAGGATCTGACGGTCGATGATATTCATGTTCCCGTCCACCATTTAAATGCATAGATGAACTAAGGTGTCGTTTGGCACCATGTATTTGGTGGTATTCAGTGGTAATTGATAGTAATTGTACCTTTCCGGTGCATTTGGCACCAAGTAATAGGCAGTAAATGAAAAGTTTCTTTTTGGTCAAGATGGCTCCCTTTTTAAAGGCAAGAAGGTCGCACGAATAACAAAGTTGTTGCTAGGCCAATAATCCAGCATACACGTGGCATGCAGATGATACCCTGAAACAATCCAATTATCGGCCACATCACTAGAATGACACCAATAAAATGATCCAAATTGTCCAAATGTTGCCCATCTAATGGACGGTTAAAAAAACGTCCATGAGTTGTGTTGTTCAGGATCCTTATGTTTGTGGCCCACCCAAGGCTTCGAATTTGCTCTTTTTTTTTTAGCAAAGTATACATTCAATGGGCTTGTTATAATCATTCTATCAAATGTGACCTATGTACACTAACTTGGGGCATTAAAGTTGATTTACCTAATCAAATTTAAGTTCCTATGAATATACTACAGAATTTCAATGCATTCCAACCAAGCACAATTTTTGGATTCCAGTTTACAAGCTGTCAAACACAACGGAGGATTCCAATTCACATCGATTCCATGGTAATTGTGATTTGGATTCCAATTCATACGAACTACAACTACCAAACGAACCCTGAATTCCAGACCACCCAGCTTGCAGGCCCGTCCATTGATCAGGCCAAAACCCAAAAACACATGAGAAGTTCTAACTATTCGATTGATGGACATTCACCTAGTATATTTTATACAGTTGAACATTTTTCTTTTTCAGGGCCCATCCATCCAGTACATCCACAGTGCGACCCATAATTTAGACAGCCTGGATTCAAATGCACCGAAGCAAACGTAGAATAGATGAATGCATGAACGGTATTCCTCCATACTCCATCAAACTATCATATAATCCCTCCTTAAGGATTGAGAAATTGAGAATCGCCAGTGCAAACAGTGAGCACCGAGACTCGGTGAGCACATTGCGACCTGCCCTTAAAAAGCCAGTATGCGGGCAGGTCGAAGCGTGCCCAAATGAGAATTTTCAACCGCCCAATTTGAAATGCATGTTGAGATTCCTGCCCACTGTTGTTGGAAGGAGATGTGTGCACCCACGATCTGTTTGTTTTTTTTTTTTTTTCAAAGGAAGAGGCAGACCTAACCCTAACCTTGGGACCGGTACTCCGCGGCCTTTTGGCGGAGGTCCGACGCGACGATCCCGGCCGCCTGTGTCTTGGATTGGGAGAGAGTCGCAAGCGCGTGGAGATGCGCGATGCTCCGCGGCGTGTACTCGAACTCGGGCACGTCCTTCCCCGCGGCGTCGAACTGCGAGGCGAGCCAGGATTTCACCTCGGCGACTCGTGCCGTGTCGAACGCTGCCTTAGGCTCGCTCGCCGTGGACGGATCCGATGCTGCGGCGATTAGATCGCTCATTCTCTCTCCGGTGAAATGAAGAGTGGCGACGTCATAGAGTTTGAATATGGTGTCAACGGGCCGGGCCAAGCCTGCTCAATCCCGACGACAAGCATTTTTTAACGTACCAGTCTGGCCCAAGCCCGTAACGGGCCAAAATATTCCATCCCAAGCCGGTACGAGATTTTTACGCGAGACCGAGCTTGAGAGCGCGAGAGAGAAAAGCAGCCTGGTTATAACATATTCAGCCAAATCCCAGCGAAAATTTAGTGGTACTATTGCTAGATTCTGGCCAAGAGATAAGATTAGAGTAAAATTGCACCCTCCAATGGACCTATAAGGGCCTGTTTGGCCAGTTGCATCGGAAAAGATTAAGTGGGATGAAATTGCATCTTCATCTTGTCCTATGCCAATTCCACTCCATGTATGGGAAGAATGGAAAAGCTTGGAGGTAGATTAGATGGAATTGCATTGGGTCTCGTGCCAATTTCACTCAATGTTAGCAAGTTGCGTAGGTCCCACCATGATGTGTGAGCTATATCCACACCGTCCACCCATTTTTCGAGATCATTTTAGAGCCTTGGCCAAAATATTAGGTAGATTTTGAGGCCACATAAGTTTTGGATCTGCATCATTTTTAAGCTCATGCCATAAAATAAGGTTACAAAACAAATGAACGGTTTAGATATAACACGTGTGTTATTCTCAATAGTTTCAAATGATGGTGGGTATATCCATTCAATGTACCATCGTATTACAAACAAAGCATGGAATTAAGTTCATCCCATGGTAACCGGGAACGATCCCTGTCATGGGTCATAATTATATTTTTTGAATCCCATCCCACCTATTCCTTTCCAATGCAACTGGCCAAACAGGCCCTAAAAGTTCGAGAAGATACCAATGAAGGAATTTCGGTGGCTATGTTGTGGACCCTCCAATGCCTAAGTCAGGCTTATAAATTATCAAATATGTAAATTAAGGCTTACATGTCACCTTTTTCTCTCTTTTTTTTTTTTCCTGAAGTAGCCCTATATATAGGGTTAGGGAATAGGTTCTGAACCTCCTTATCCTAATGTGCTATGATGAAGAGTCTCTATTTTGAAGGAAATAGAATCCTGAATATGTCTCTGAAGATGTTGGAGTCATATTCGACCAAGCTTAAATATGTTGGAATGATCTTCGGCCAAGCCCGCATCAAGCATAGTGATATTCGGCCGAAATCAGGCCAGATACTTCTCTTTTAGATCCAGGGTAAGACTCCCTTTGGATTTCTCGTACCACTTCTCTAGCAAGGGTCAACCCGGTCAGGTCGGGATGTTAGAGAGCTTAGGGCTCAAGCTCCTTCCCCATAGGTTCCTTACCCGTGTTATAAACATTCCTAGTGGGCAAGTCCTCTCCTACTGAGCTCCTCCTCTGATAGCTCAGCTCAGTGGCTCATCTCTAAACCGGAGGAACCGATTGTCCTGTGTCAATGGCCCTTCTAATTGGACCTCGATCACCCCAGCTCGGAAGGGTCTTCCTCAACTCGACTAGTTTACCCACCCACCCCGAGCTCTGCCTACTCGAGCCCGGAAGTGAGATTAAAAACTAGTCTAGATATGTGGGAATTTTAGATTTTGAACTAAACTCAAATCTTCACTCTAGAAGAGGCGGGAGTTGAAAAGTCGATGTTAGGCGCAGAAGTCGAAAAGGCATCATATTATTATGAAGAAACCGAAGAGGCATCCCCTTTAATGTATGTACGTTGCAATCATTACCTTGAATTTTGACCAAATTGGGGGTGACAACTATCAATGGAGTCGTCATGCCTCTACTCAGGCAAATCCTATGACAACACGTGGAAAGGTGCATCAATCGAGGTATCGCTTCAAAGCCCCGTGTTGACATATGGCACTATATGGGAGTAGTTGTAGCATGTGGAGAGTCTATAAATATGTCGAGTCTGCATGTTTTTACTCATTTGCATTGTGAGACACCCCAGCTCTGCTGACATGATTTGCCCTGCGTTCACCATCTTCCCCGGTTTTCGATGTCTCCTTACCCTCGGAGTCCTCGTGCCAAAGCATTCTCCTGGTAGGCTATTTCCATTGCTCCTCTTTTTCCTTCTTCTCTCATTTCTTTGTCATGTCCTCCCCGATATCTTTTAAGGAGGATTCCGGTGCGGCCACCATCTCTGACCGTCTTTTGGATAAGTCAGTGAGTATAACACCCCGGTTCCCGATACCCAAATTCCACATACATTTTTTTTATTAGAGTTAGTAATCGAACGGAATAGAAGAAAATTGTTGAGGGTCAAATATTTCATATTGGACCACATTTATTACTTGTTTTTATGAACATGGTAATGCTTAATATTCTATTTTAATCATGTTTGTGTTGCATGGTGAATTTAAGAGCTTGGATTAAAAAGGGTGCTAAAACTATGGATTTAACGCTCAAGAATCACCAAGCCAAAGGTTGGATCTTAGAAGATCAAAATTAAAGAATTCACATGTTAAAGATCTTAGAAAACCAAGTGAGGAATGAAGAGAATTGAAGACTTGAACTCTAGCAACAAAATTCTCTAATTTCTCGTCATCCTCGACTAGTCGAAGGAAATCCTTGACCAGTTGAAGGTGCCCTCGACCAGTGGAAGGTTTTCCTCAACTTGTCTAAGGTTACACAGACAGCACTAGGACTGTGTAAATTTAAGGCGGTTGTCGGATTTCTCCAACTCGATGCGAAAGTTGGAGTTGCAAAACTATAAATAGGAGTCCCTAGGATGTTCCTAGGCATCTTCTAGGGTTTGAGGAGTGAAGCAAAAGCATAGAGAAGCCGTCGTCAAGAGTTTTTCTTCCTTTTCGTTAGTTATTTTTATGTTTTTCTTAAAAGATTTTAATTAAATCATGTCTATAGTTGGCTAAACATCTTACCTAAGGCTAAGAGGTGAAGCTTGTAGCATGATGGGATGTTTCTTTTACTTCGATTCATGTTTATGTTGAACCTTCTTTGCTTCTAGTTTGATTTTAAAGGAATACTTCCAGTTCTTAATGGTTTATTGTGACTCAAGTTACAGTAAAAGAGGCGGGAGTTGAAAAGTCGACGTTAGGCGCAGAAGTCGAAAAGGCATCATATTATTATGAAGAAACGGAAGAGGCATCCCCTTTAATGTCTGTACGTTGCAATCATTACCTCGAATTTTGACCAAATTGGGGGTGACAACTATCAATGGAGCCGTCATGCCTCTGCTTAAGCAAATCCTGTGACAACACGTGGAAGGGTGCATCAATCGAGGTATCACTTCAAAGCCCCGTGTTGACACATGACACTATATGGGAGTAGCTGTAGCATGTGGAGAGTTTATAAACATGCTGAGTCTGCATGTTTTTACTCATTTGTATTGTGAGACACCCCAACTCTGCTGGCATGATTTGCCCTACGTTCACCATCTTCCCCGGTTTTCAATGTCTCCTTACCCTCGGAGTCCTCGTGCCAAAGCATTCTCCTGGTAGGCTATTTCCATTGCTCCTCTTTTCCCTTCTTCTCTCGTTTCTTTGTCATGTCCTCCCCGATATCTTTCAAGGAGGATTCCGGTGCAGCCACCATCTCTAACCGTCTTTTGGATAAGTCAGTGAGTATAACACCCCGGTTCCCGATACCCAAATTCCACGTACATTTTTTTTATCAGAGTAATCGAGTGGAATAGAAGCAAATTGTTGAGGGTCAAATATTTCATATTGGACCCCATTTATTACTTGTTTTTATGAACGTGATAATGCTTAATGTTCTATTTTAATCATGTTTGTGTTGCATGGTGAATTTAAGAGCTTGGATTGAAAAGGGTGCTAAAACTATGGATTTAACGCTCAAGAATCACCAAGCCAAGGTTGGATCTTAGAAGATCAAAATTAAAGAATTCACATGTTAAGATCTTAGAAAACTAAGTGAGGAATGAAGAGAATTGAAGACTTGAACTCCAGCAACAAAATTCTCTAATTTCTCGTCATCCTCGATTAGTCGAAGGAAACCCTTGACCAGTTGAAGGTGCCCTCGACCAGTGGAAGGTTTTCCTCAATTCATCTAAGGTTACACAGACAGCACTCAGACTGTGTAAATTTAAGGCGATTTGCGGATTTCTCCAACTCGGTGCGAAAGTTGGAGTTGCAAAACTATAAATAAGAGTCCCTAGGATGTTCCTAGGCATCTTCTAGGGTTTGAGGAGTGAAGCAAAAGCGTGGAGAAGCCGTCGCCAAGAATTTTTCTTCCTTTTCGTTAGTTATTTTTATGCTTTTCTTAAGAGATTTTAGTTCAATCATGTCTATAGTTGGCTAAACATCTTACCTAAGGCTACGAGGTGAAGCTTGTAGTGTGATGGGATGTTTCTTTTACTTTGATTCATGTTTATGTTGAACCTTCTTTGCTTCTAGTTTGATTTTAAAGGAATACTTCCAGTTCTTAATGGTTTATTGTGACTCAAATTACAGTAAAAGAGGCGGGAGTTGAAAAGTCGACGTTAGGCGCAGAAGTCGAAAAGGCATCATATTATTATGAAGAAACCGAAGAGGCATCCCTTTTAATGTTTGTACGTTGCAATCATTACCTCGAATTTTGACCAAATTGGGGGTGACAACTATCAATGGAGCCGTCATGCCTCTGCTCAGGCAAATCCTGTGACAACACGTGGAAGGGTGCATCAATCGAGGTATCGCTTTAAAGCCCCGTGTTGACACATGGCACTATATGGGAGTAGCTGTAGCATGTGGAGAGTCTATAAACATGCCGAGTCTGCATGTTTTTACTCATTTGCATTGTGAGACACCCCAGCTCTGCTAGCATGATTTGCCCTGCGTTCACCATCTTTCCCAGTTTTCGATGTCTCCTTACCCTCAGAGTCCTCGTGCCAAAGCATTCTCTTGGTAGGCTATTTCCATTGCTCCTCTTTTTCCTTCTTCTCTCATTTCTTTGTCATGTCCTCCCCGATATCTTTCAAGGAGGATTCCGGTGCGGCCACCATCTCTAACCGTCTTTTGGATAAGTCAGTGAGTATAACACCCCGGTTCCCGATACCCAAATTCCACGTACATTTTTTTTATCAGAGTTAGTAATCGAGTGGAATAGAAGCAAATTGTTGAGGGTTAAATATTTCATATTGGACCCCATTTATTACTTGTTTTTATGAACTTGATAATGCTTAATGTTCTATTTTAATCATGTTTGTGTTGCATGGTGAATTTAAGAGCTTGGATTAAAAAGGGTGCTAAAAGATGGATTTAACGCTCAAGAATCACCGAGCCAAAGGTTGGATCTTAGAAGATCAAAATTAAAGAATTCGCATTGTTAAAGATCCAAGAAAACCAAGTGAGGAATGAAGAGAATTGAAGACTTGAACTCCAGCAACAAAAATCCTCTAATTTCTCGTCATCCTCGACTAGTCGAAGGAAACCCTTGACCAGAGTGAAGGTGCCTCGACCAGTGGAAGGTTTTCCTCAACTCGTCTAAGGTTACCCAGACAGCACTCGGACTGTGTAAATTTAAGGCGATTTTTGGATTTCTCTAACTCGGTGAGAAAGTTGGAGTTGCAAAACTATAAATAGGAGTCCCACAGGATGTTCCTAGGCATCTTCTAGATTTTAAGGAGTGAAGCAAAAAGCATGGAGAAGCCGTCGTCGCAAGAGTTTTTCTTCCTTTCATTAGTTATTTTTATGCTTTTCTTAAGAGATTTTACTTCAATCATGTCTATAGTTGGCTAAACATCTTACCTAGGCTACGAGGTGTGAAGCTTGTAGCGTGATGGGATGTTTCTTTTACTTTGATTCATGTTTATGTTGAACCTTCTTTAATTCTAGTTTTGATTTTAAAGGAATACTTTTAGTTCTTAATGGTTTATTGTGACTCAAATTACAGTAGATCCGCAATAGCTTTGAGTATATATTCTTTTCATGATTGAGATTGTGGGATTGGTAAATCCTGTTTGTAGCTCTGGGCATGGTTTGGTGATGGAATCTCTTCCAATTATTACCAATTCTCCTCTATTGAGATTAGGTTAAGGAAAGTCAGATTGATCTTAATTGTATATCTTCTAATTGGATAGGATAGGACTCCAATTCCAATCGTGTAACTTGAATTTAAGTAAGAGGGCTCCCTGATCTCTACAAGTAGATCCTTGGAAACCTAGTTGCCACCTTTGAATTTGTTAGTTTTAATATTTTAATCACAATTACTCTCTCAATTATTTAGATTTATATCACATCTTCATCTAGTTCTAGTTCTAGTTAAATTCAGATACAAATGAGATTAGTCCCTGTGGATTCGACCTCAGTCTCATCGAGATTATTACTACATAGCGACCTTACACTTGGGGTTGTGAACAAGTTTTTGGCGCTGTTGCTAGGGTCTTTACAGTTGTGTTTTTTTTTTTTTTTTTTTTCTAAGATTGATTAGTTTTAGAAATAGGTTAGGATTATTATTATTTACTTTCTATTTTAGGATTAGGGTTTCTCTAGATTTTTTTTAGAAACTAACTTAACTATCCTATTTTGTAGGATCCTAATTATTTTTTTTTAGAAACTAACTCATCTTTCTATTTCTGTTTTTAGAAACTTTTTAATTTTAGAATTTCTATTTTTAGAAACTGATTTCTTTTGTTTTGTTTTGCAGGATCTTAAATTAGGAACTTCCAATTTGGTAACTTCTTTTTAATCTCTTCCTTTCTTTTTCAAAATTCTTATTCCCTCTTTCCTTTTTAGGTTTAGGTTGAATATGAAATTGAGGGCTGAGAGTGTTTCATGCCCAAGTGGGTCCGTGACAACACTTGACATCTTTTGAGTCAAGGTGGTGGATAGTTGAGTGGTTATCTATCCATCATAGGATTAGACACCACTCGAGAACCTCAGAGTTAATTTGGTTTATGGCTACACATCAAAGGGAATCAGCTACAACCTTGAGTTGCGGGAAATCCAGGATGAGAATGAGTGTACCATGCACCCCACCTCGTACTTTATGAGATTACTTACAACTGGTGGGGGTGGGACACCCCTTCTTGTATGATTTTTTCAGAGAAACACAAGAAATATGGATATCAAGCCTGGAGTGATCCAACTCCCTTCCAAAGTTCCTTGGACTTGAATCTAAAAGTCCATACCTGCACTTGCTAGAATTTGATGAGGTTATAACCACTTTATACTTTCCTAACGTGTCCGAGAACACCGTAATACCCCGACTTTTCAGGACCGAGAGTACACGACTCGTGTCCCAAAAACCCGAGTGTTAACCTTAACGGGGTGGTCAAATATTTTTTTTTCTTTTATCAGAGGTAAACAGATGAGCGGTAGAAATGGACAAATCAACATAAGGAAAATTTTCAATTACATTTAGAGTATACAAGAGAGTGCCCATAATGACTTAAACAAACTAGTCTCCATTCTTACAAATAAAAATAAAAATCATATTGAACAATGAAGTAAAGTAAATTGCAACAATCTTGAGCTGTGAAATCCTATAGCAGCCCTTAGTAAATAGAACCATGCACCCTTGTCAACCATAGCCTGCTCAATCACTAATATGAATGTGAACATAATCAGGGCCACCTGTGCTACCTGTACGGTTTTATTTTGATGGATGAGTGGCCAACTCAGTGTGATTCTCCACAAGATACACACCCAGCCCGCAAGCATTAGATAAGATATAGTTATAAAACATCCAGACAACCAAATAGAGTGTAAATGTAGTCTTATTAGATGTATGGATATATGAATGCAATCATCGACCTGAGAAAAATATCCAGACAGTCTGTGGCCCGGGAAAAACATCCAGACGGGTGTGCCTCGAGAAAAACATTCAGACAGGCAATGAGGTCGTCAACCAAGGAGGATGTGACTGGTCATCAGCGCAACACTCGGCATAATCGCATGAGCATGAAGATCCAAGTCATCATCATAAATCAAATGACTGGTCATAAGCGCAACATTCAGCGTAATCGCAGGGCAGAGTGATTCAAGTCATCGAAAATATGTCATGTATGCATGATTTGTCAACCCATTATTAGTCTAATTACAAAAGCATTTAAGTAAGCTCACGGTCACTACGGGGAGCATATGGCCCAGCGTAGGCTGACGGCTCGGGCATAGTATCCCATGACTATCATCACTGGCCTATGAGGCTACCATCTTGGGATGTTTAATAGAAACCTGTTGACTCATGGCCAATCATATTTCAATATATGGGGCTTACCATCGCATGGTTGCACGGTATAAAACATCGAACAAGTCGCATAGGGAAAATACCAGAACAAAGCCATATAGGGCGATATCAAACAAGTCGCACAGGGCAATTATCAAAATAGGCCTCATAGGGCGAGTATCAAAACCATACGATAAAAGACCATCCTTGAAAACCATTGGACACAACAACCTTGGATGGTAGGTCCACATCAATGATCCATTTAGACCACCACTCAATAACCACTAAGTCGAAGGTCCATTTTAATCACAACTAGTCGGGTTACATCTCAAATATGGGTGTACATTTATAGGTGAGGGTTTCCCACTAATGTACCAGTTTAAAGTCCATAAGCAATACACAAATAATCCACAAGCATGAACAAATATACAGGATGACGTTAAGCAGGCAATATAGCAATTCAATTTCCACCAGCTAACACATGTGATTATAAGAGAGAGATATCAATTATAATTTTTAATAAAAACTATAACTTAAGCTAATGAGAAGATGGAAAGCTCAAGGGGAAGAATCATCACCTTATGTCTTGAACCTCCTACGTCATTGCTAGGAGGTGCGAGCGCCCTTAGAATTTAATCCTACCACAAATCATGAACTTGTACAATTAGGTCTAAGTTCCACACACAACTTAGGGTTATAGCCTAGGGTTTAGATTACCTATTCTTAGGGTTTTAATATAGAATTAGGGTTTCATCCTAGAGTTTAGTTTGGCGCTTAGATTTTAGGATTTTGATTATGGGATTTGGACCCTAATTTGTGTGGTCATTAATGATATTGTTAATGGGAACCATTGATGAATAAAATTTATAAAAATGAATTAGTTATAAATTTAGGAATATTACAATGCTAATATTATATTGATTTATCTAATAACGCCCACAATAAATAATGATACTTATGATTTTTAAAACAATTAAATATTAACAATGTACCAATATAGTTAATGTGACCCTGATAATCATTGTGATAAACATAGATAGTATGCCCTTACGTCAATAATAATATCTTTAAAAGGACGAATAAAATACCAATATTTTAATAATGGTAATAATTTATATTAAAAATTGTAATAAAGTGGTATAACCTATATTTAAGATAATCTTCTAAGTGATGGACACTACGCTAATATTATTAATGGTAGTCTTATTCATAAGAATAATATTAGCGCAACATGTTAAAAGTAATTATTATGAAGATAATTGGGAAATAAAATTATAATTGGTGGTAATAATAAACATAATTAATACCTTGTAGTATTTATTAAACCTTCTAATTAATACAATGTAATAAAATTATAATTGGTAATAATTAACACTAATTAATTAACACACTAATTAGTACATTATCTGTTATACATTTAGGAAATAATAATGATATTATTAATAGCAAAAGTAACTACTGAAAAATGATTGATGACAAGAGGTGAAATCCTCACCTAAGTTGATCCAGTTCTGAACGAGTTGACTCGGTTGGCTAGGACAACCGCACACTCCTCTCTTCTCTTCCTTCTTCTCTTTCTTCTTTCCCTTTTTCTTTCTCTCCTTTTCTTTTTTCCTTCCCTTTTCCCTTCTTCCATGCTGGAAATCCAACAACAATGCTTGAATAACAAGCCCCAACTCGGTCAAGCCTTGACTCAACTCACATGAATTGAGTCGACTCGGCGAGTTGACTCAGAGGGGCAACCACCGACTGCCTTTCCTCTCTCCTTCCATTTCTTTCTTTTCTCTCTTCTCTTTCTTAGCTGAAACGTGCAACAACAGACGTCAAGTCCAGCCCAGGTGCAACCAGCTCAAGCCAGGACTCGGCCTAACTTGAGCGAGGTGGGACGCTGCGACGTGAGCAGTAGCTGGGTGCGGCAACAACACCAAAAGCTCTCTCTCTCTCTCTCACTCTCTAATTTTCTCCTCTTCCTTTCTCATTCTCTGCTGGAACCCAACATCATTCGAACCAGGCCCAGACTAACTAGGACAGGCCCAACTCGAACCCGGCCCAGTTCGGGTCGCCTGGTGCAAAGGTGCACCCATTCTCCCTCTCACTTTCTCTCCCTGTTTTCTT
This sequence comes from Magnolia officinalis, assembly GCA_021015155.1. Taxonomy (NCBI): domain Eukaryota; kingdom Viridiplantae; phylum Streptophyta; class Magnoliopsida; order Magnoliales; family Magnoliaceae; genus Magnolia; species Magnolia officinalis. Next base: position 53,101,297 of record JAJHSJ010000011.1, on the reverse strand, counting down.
CCTTTCTTATTCCTTCTTACTTCTCTCTCTTTCTCCTTCGACCATGGCCAGCAGGGACTGCAACTCTGACCAAGAAATTGCCCACAACAGATGCAACTCGTTGCGGCCCGAACGGAGAAGAAGGAGGTGGCTCCAGTGGCGGATCTCTAATGAATGCTTCTTTCTTCATTCTGGCAACATGGGATGATTCGTATAGATGTAATGGAGCTCGTATGCTGAAGATTTCGAAGCTTCAGGGAGGATTGGGTGGTGGGTTCGAAGGTAGAACGGAAATGGCATTTTTTCTAGGATTTTTGTAAGAAAGGGAGAGAACCCTAGCTACAGTCTGATCTATCTCTCTCTTATAGCAGTTCCAATGCTCTTAGGACCGTTAGACGAGGATGGAAGGCCAGGATCGGATTCTGTTATCTGATTTTCTAAAAAACAGCTGGTGGAGGGACAGTTTTGGCGTCGGTTTTCCATAGAAAACCCTAGCTCACGTGAGAAATCAATGGACGGCTAGGATCCGTCTCAGTGAAGGGTTGGGATTGGAGGATGTCTCCCACCTCGCGGATCGTTGAGCTAGCTGAGAGAGGGCAGTTTCCTCTTTAGGAAACATGGTTGTATGCAGCCCACTTACGCCAGTGAATGTGCATCTGTATGCGCATTACCCCATATAAAACTTCCTTGGTTTCGGTGAGGGCCATGCCCTGAATACGATAGACGGATTGGATCATCTAAGAGGATGCTCGTGGTGGGCCATTTCCACCCACACAGACGGCGTCCGTTGTTGGCAAACACAGAGGGAGAGAGACATCTCTCCCATTTTAAGCAAAACACGGGTCAGACCCGTGCTAACCAATTCAGCTGTTGCAGTGTGGCGCGGGAGTACACAATTTGTGTACCCTGATCTCTGGTGTGGCGTCCACCATGATTGTTTGTGATGAATCCACACGCCCATTTCACTCTGGGAGGCCTATTTCAGGGTCTTTGACCGTTGGTTCGGCCTGATCTAAGTTCCAGGGGGCCCACAACTCAGATTGGGTTCCACTGTGGGTTTTTGCCAATCTAATGGTTGGATCTAATCTAATGGTCGGATCTTCTCAAAATTGAACATCGATGGTTAAAGTGATCTAAGGGACCATTCAAGCTAGGAACCAATGGTCAGTTTACGGGTATATGGCCTATTATGATTTTATAACACTAAGCATCACGTTATACTACTTTAATAATATTATTTATTATTACCATTATTATTTTTAATATTATTTTTACTATTTTACCATTATTATTATTAATATTATTATTTTTACCATTATTATCATTGTCACTTTCACTTTTATTTTTATTATTATTGCCTCACATATGCATGCACCTTTAAATCATGTTATGGGTCCCGCTCTGCAGGACTACCCATTTCATGATTTTATATTATTAATTTTTAACCAATATCACTATGCATTGCTATTTATTTATCTTTATTTATTTGTTCATTATTATTAGTATACCCATGTAGGATGTGAGACTACTTGTCGTGCGTCATTCAGCTATCTACCCTAACTCTTAGGATATCTTGGATTAGTTGTACCATGTGAACCGCTACTTTCCAAATCACCGTTTACTGAGCAGATCCAATGATTGGATTGACAACAAAACCCTGGGATCCTAAGGAATGTTTAAGTGTGGCCTGGGAGTTGGATATGAAGCCTGATGACCCATCTTGGAAATCGACGGATAGAGGGCTTGATGTATGGATTGGGACTAATTTCAATGGTGGGATTTAGACTAGAAGGATGTGAATGTTTACTTAAGTTAGGCTTGTATTTATACTAAATTAGATTACACGGTAACACCCGAGTACTGAAAAGTACGGGGTGTTACAAACACGGTCAGGTTGAAACTCTTTCCTTTCTCCTTGAAAGAGAAAACTAAGACGTGGTTGCACTCACTACGTCCGTGATCTATTGGCATATGGAATGACATAATGAAGGAGTTCATAAAAAAATTCTTTCTATACCATAAGACGAACACCTCGGGAAGTCGATCATGAACTTTGCCCAAAAGGAAGATGAAACATTCTTTCAATGTTGGGAGCTGTAATGCCTCGACTTTTCAGGACCTGAGTATACGACCTATTTTCCAAAAACCTGAGTGTTAACTTATAAAGAGTATATATATATATATATATATATATATATATATATATATATATATATATATATATATATATATATATATATCCTTTCATCAGAGTAAGCAGATGAGCGTATTATGGACAAATCAGACATAAAGGAAAGTTGTATTACTATTTAAATATACAAGTTGTCCATAATGACTTATACAAACCAATGTCTCCAAAATTAACAAATACAAGAATTACATGATCCAATACATGAGAAATAGTAGAATGCAAGTAAATTTGAGCCGCAAGACCCCTCAACTTCTTAAGGTAGATATAGTCATGCAACCCTGACACTTGAACCCTGCCTCCTCATCAACCCGAACCTGAAAATCACTTAAGCCACCTGTGCTACCAGTACGGTTATATTTATTTAATGGATGAGTGGCCAACTCAATGTGAATTCCTCTCAAAATTACACACCGCCACATTAGGTAAGCATAGTTATAAAGTAAAGCATACAAAACAATACATGATGCAGGTCTTATTAGATGCATGGAATGTAATCATCGCCCCGGGGATGCTCATCCGTGCAGACAGTGTGCTCGTCACCCATGTAATCATCGACCTGGGAAACATCATCTAGTCAGAACAATACGTACATCACGTACGATAGCAATAGATGCTGGTTTGTGCCATGTATGCATGATTAGCCAATCCGTTATTAATCCAATTACACTCAGTCAATTTAATTAAGCTCACGGTCACTACGGGGAACTCTTGGCCCAACGTAAGCTGACGGCTCGGGCATAGTGTCCCCATGACCACCATCTTCGGCCCATGAGATTACCATCTTAGGATTTTTAATGGAAACCCGTCGACTAGTGGCCATTCATATTATTGTATATGGGGCTTACCATCGCATGGTTGCACAGTATGAAACATCGAACCTATATAGGGAAATTACCAGAACAAAGCTACATAGGGTGATATCAAAGTAAGCCACATAGGGCAATTATCAAAATAGGCCACATAGGGCGAGTATCAAAACCATGCGATAAAAGACCATCCTTGAAAACCATTGGACACAACAACCCTGGATGGTAGGCCTACATCAATAGCCAATTCAAACAACCATTTAATAACCGTAAAGCCGAAGGTCCATTACAATCACAACCAGTCGGGTTACATCCTAAGTATGGGTGTACATATATAGGTGGGGGTTTTCCACTGATGTACCAGTTTAAGTTCCATCAGCAATCACAAATAATTCATGAACAAATATACATGATGAACATTAAGCAAGCAATATAACAATTCAATTTCCACAAGCTAACACATGTGATTATAACAGAGAGATATCAATTATAAATTTAAATAAAAACTATAACTTAAGCTAATGGAAAGATGGAAAGCTCAAGGGGAAGAATCATCATCTTATGTTTGAATTGCCTGCACCATTGCTATGAAATGCATGTTCCCTTGGGATCAATTCCTACCATAAATCGTAAGGTTGTACAATCAAATCCAAGCTTACTCACCATTTAGGGTTAGGGTCATAACCTAGGGTTTGGATTTCCTAGGTTTTAGGGTTTCGTCCTAGGGTTTAGTAAATGCTTGGATTCTAGGATTTGAATCCTAGATTATTATTAATAATATTATTGTTATTATTATTGTACAATGAGCCAAATATTATTCATAATAAGAGTATTAATCCATCCATAGTAATAATGATGATCCATAAGTTCATATTTAAACGTACTGACATTATTTAATATTTTTATAATTACTGATAAAATAATTCAAGTAATAATAATAGAATATTTACTAATGATAATATAATAAGGATTAATACTAATAATTATATAAACAAGTATTATATTAATCCCATAAGTAGAAAAATGATAATATAGTCATAATAATGAATCTAGTAATGATAATAGGTGCTATGGTCTCATCACTTATGTTTAAGGTACAGACTTAGAGTTCAGGTTACTTAAGCCTAGGATTTTACCCTAACATTTAGGTCTAGGTTAGGTTTTTGGGTTTGAACCCTAGTTGGTGTACAATTGATGTTAATTTAGTAATTATGAAGTATCCACTAGCCTTGGTGTTATATTCCATATTAACTAGCGTAACAAAAACTTCCATTATGATGGTATTGGATAGTGTGATCTATTACAAATGCTAATATCTAGGGATGGTAGATAAATACTAACATTTAACATCTACTTGTAGTAATTTGTTTATAATGACTAATATTAGCTAAACATAATTTATAATCGCAATAACTTCAGTAACACTAATTATAGTAATAAATCAATGATTTACTGTGGGAGAGAAAGTCGACTTACACGGTTGGCTCGACAACAAGTTGGGTTTTTGAAGGGCCCCATGAATGTGGTTATTTAGGCCAACATTAGAGTGAATAGGTGTAACGCCCCGAAAATCAAGGGTCGAGCAAAGCTCAACTCCCGAGTTCCAATGCATCACTTATGCAATATAGATGATGATGATTAAATGTTGTCCGTATTAGTGCATTAAACATGGGTGAGAATATACTAAATCAACATATCATACTCCATAGATCATTAGATTAAGCAAGTGGAAGACAATAATAGATATATAAAGTATATAAGTGGTTATAAACCCCCAGAGTATGATTATGTGACCAGGCTGAATATATACATGTTTATTCCAAAATATACAAAATGACAAAGTGTAATGTCCAACTAATTCGTATCCCTGTAATCCCGTCGGTCAGGACATGGTCTACATAAACCCGCCTAATAGCTGTATATAGGAGAACTCCTCATCGTCGTAGAAGTCAGGCTCCGCTTCATAAGCCTCGCCATCATCTGCAGCTAAAACAGAGTCTGATTGGTGTTTTAAAGCACCATCTAAGAGTGGGAGTGAGTGATCAACTCAGTGGAGCTATAAGGCAAATGTTAACATGTTATCAATTCAGTTAAGCAGTAATGATAAAGCAGTACAACAATCATGTCCTAAGTACTCTTGTTAATGCGGGAATGATATGCTATAATGATGCATGCCCTCGCCTGCACTGCCTTAGGGACATCATCTCACGGTCGTGCATGCAACACTCCTTACACGTGCGCTTCCTAACCAAAGTACATGAAATGCGGTGCATGGTCATGTTAGCCAATAATTAATTAAGCTTATTCATACAACAGATTCGACAAGCTAAGGTACCTCTCTTTATATCATTTACCCAAACGATGATCCATCTAGGGTCGTCAATCCTAGTTAATCACATACGATAGACAAGTTATAGGGTAACATCACCCCTGATTGAAAAGCAGTGAATAGGCAAGTTCAAGTCACTACGGAAAGGCTCGTCACCTCAACGTAGGCCTAGTTTATAATCGAGGTCACTACGGAAAGGATCTTCACCTTAGCGTAGGCCGATAGCTTGAATACAGTGTCCCATCACCACCATATTCGACTCACAAGTTAGGTTGCTTACTTGTCACTACGGGGAGGCTCGTCACCCCAGCGTAGGCCGACAACTCGACCACAGTATCCCATACATCACCATGCTTGACTCATGAGTCTTAGCGGATCGTGGTACCAAGGTAAAACGGGCTTTACATTGGTAAGTGGTACCCTAGATTCAAGCAGTAGCGTCTATACATGGTAAACACACATTTGGCCAATCGAGTTACTTGACAAGTTTGATTGGTATGAGCGCACGTTAATTTAATCGACATGGAGCGCATACGCACTCCTCGTGGCCTAACTACTGTTGATAATCACCGTACGACTCGGATTCATTGAACATATCCGTTGTGGCGAGACTGGTTCGGCCACTCGATCGAAAATCATTACCGATTGCCTGGACTACATAGTAGTCCTAATCACACTCAAATGCAACAAGTAATCACATATGACAGTCATAACTGTATTGAACCAACAATTTAAACACTACGATCGTTTGAGCATTTTATAAAACACAGAATGAACATATCATCATACATGTGCATTTCACACATAAATCACGTTGTTGGATTTAAGTTACATGAAGGAATTTATACATATAGTTAAGGTAGTCGAGAATCTTACCTCAATACCCTTGTAAAGTACAATTCATCAAACACTTACTCATTCAGACATTTTATTAAACACTTAAGCTACATATTTTGATATACACGATATAACTTAGTTATAACATATATTAGGGCAAATCCCTTCACAAAGGGAGTTATCATACATAAAACAATCACGTAATCTAGATTAATTGTCATGACAAGCACAAATCATGATTTCACTTTCATTTAAACATTTCAACAAACACATGGGATGCATTATACCTCAACATAGTTCATATATGTGTAATACATGGAAAACATCGTATCTAAGTACATGTGACAATAATCAAGTCAGTCATAAATCATTAACTGACATCGAAAGCCTTGAAAACCATAATCTAAATGTTTATAGTCCGCACCTTTCATCGGTTTACTCATTACGAACCCGGTTCGTATACTACGTCTTTGTCTACGGCACAACAACTACCTAAACATTGAAATACGTTAACTATTTCACCGATTTCTCTATTTGAATTCCTAAAACAGGTTAGTATTAGGATTTCTTACCCAAAAATGGACTTGGATTCGACGGTGTAGCGACACGGGAGAGATGATTCGACACGTGGAGTGGTGGGAGTGAATCCCAGCAACTCACACTTCTCCTCACTCTTCATCCTCTTTTCTCTCTTCTCTCTCCTAGGGTTTTAGGAAATTCGTATGGAATGAGAGAGGGGTGGGTTTAGGGCATTATATAGGCCCAGAAGTGATGTCAAGGCCCTAGGGCCATGGTATACTTAGGATATAGCCAAGGGGTGGCCGTTTCGGGCCAACGGAGCTCTTCTGGAGGTCCATTGCTCGCATACGGTCTGGAGAAAGCTCTCTGACAATGAATCTATGCCTGTTTAAGATTTTGGTCCGATCGGATTAGTGGATCGATCGTGAAGGACCTATTTCAGTTCAACGGTCATCGTCACTCGATCAAGGCCACAGGTATATAAATATGAGCAGGAAAATTTTCTTGATCCAAGGGTATAGTTGGGTCAGAATCTGATGGTCTGAAACCTTAAATTTGGCCTACAAGTGAATGGTTCAGTTCACTTAAGTCTGAGTTCCTTTCCTAAAGATATTCGCGTTTTTCACACACTTTACTCAAGGTTCTAGTTGTGCGTTTATGGATACTATTTGGGCTCGATTCCCGCAATAGTTGTTAAGCCCAGTAAGGCGATCATAACCGTATAGTTTCACGATAGTCGGACTTTCGACGCGCAGTCCATGTCCGATATAGAGTTTCAATGTGCTCCCGAGAGCAACTAGGTTTTGAGATTGATCTTAGGTTTTTAGGTAATGTTGGGGTAGTGATTCTAATAGTTTTAGGTCTTGCAGTTCGTATAGAAAGTGGTTCAAGCTAATTCCACTGATTATTTGGCTAAGTACTTAATTAATTTTTGCTTACTTTCTATGGAATTCGATCCTTAAAGATTTCTGCCTGAGGTGGTACTCGAGTCTTTGTACAGATTTTTCCGAGACGTTACAATAGGCCCAACCAATTTTTTTGTCTCAACAAGTGGCCTAGATTGGGCCTGAAACTTCCCAACACCAAGGCCTAAACTGGGCCTGACTTTGGCCAGGTTTGGCCCAACACCTTGTTGCCCGCTTGTAGCCCGAACTGGGCCTGAACTCGGCCCAACTATGGTTGGCGGGCCAAGAACTAGCTGGACTGGACCTATTTTGGCCCATCACTGCTGCCCACTGGTGGCCCAAAAATTGGGCTAGACTGGGCCCAACACTACATTGTCAAGGCCCAATGGGACAGCTAAGCTGGGCTCGTCTTGGCCCGGCATCATCCCAATCTGAGGCAGGCCTGCTAAACCAAACAGGATTGAGGTGGGCTGGCCTGACGATCAGGCTTGGCCCAGTGAGGTTTATGGTGCGGCCCACCTACCTTGCTTCATGCGAGGCCCGTTGTGATGGTCCAAGTGCCCCTCCCCTCACAGTTTTAAACAGAGAGCCGACCAACTGAGTTGACTCAGTTGGCTCGTGCTCAGTCAAAGGAGGCACCTGGAAGGCGATCTTCAGGTCAGGGTTCGGTTCGGGTCTTCTACATGGCTAGTGGATCAGTTGTGTGGGTCCGACCGAGTGTGGTTGGCGGCTTGGGGTTCAGCAACACGAATCGGTCCTAGATGGTGACCCAGTGCGACTGCATCACCACCGCTCCCTCTCTATCTCTCCTTCTCATCTCTTATCTTCCTTTCTTTCTTTTTCTTTTCTGTTTCTTTGTTTCTGCTTCTGGAAAGCCTAGACGTGGTTGGATCCATCACAGGGGTGGCTCGACAGGACAGACTCGGCAGTGAACTAAGGTGTAGTGCCTCCCTCTGTTCTTCCTTTTCCGTTCTCTCTTTCCTTTCCTTCCCATTTCCTTCTCTTTCTCTGCTACTTCCAGCAGCAACTGGACCATCGGATCGGCCTTACGTGGTGCGACACCACGGTCCGACCATTCTCAGTCCCTACTTTCTCCCTCTCCCTCTGTTATCTCTCTCTCCCTCTATTTTCTCAAGTGCGGTTGCAACAATGGAGAGATACGGCGCTTCTCTTTCCTTTGTAGGGATTTCAGCACCCTCAGATCCGTTGGATGTGAATGGAAGGCTCGTATGTAATCCCACCGTTTGGTTTTCTAAAACTGTGGGGAGAGAGCTGCGCCGGTTTTCATAAGGGAGCCCTAACCCTCGCAGAATAGAGGGTTGGGATTCGCCGAATGGACGGCCAAGATGTAGGGATTCCTTCCCACTTGGATTACCAAGCTGGCATACGGATGGAGAAACGACAGTTTCTGTTTTTAGCAATTTGTGTTTGTAGGGCCAATTTGCAGTGAAGATAGTGCGTTCACACGTGCAGGAAAATCTGCCGTGACAGTTGGGTTTTGGTCAACCCCACGATCTAGAGATGATGGATGGTATGGATTGTCTGATTGGATGATCATGGTGGCCTGTGGATTAATCAAACGGGCGTTGCTTGTTTTGCTAGCAGAGAACGAAAGAAGAAGAGGAGATTTCCTCTTTCGGCTTCGTTGGGTCAGTTGTGCTTGACCGGGCTTGCAAGTTCGGTGCACGGTGGGTGCATCTTCCCTAATACGCATGCCACACCTCTTTGGGGCCCACTGTGATGTTTGTGGGTAATCCACTCCATCCATTCCACTTTGGAGGCCCCGGGTAAGGTCCTTGATCAAAGATCAAGCAGATCCAATGCCTAGGTGGGGCCCACGACTTGATTCAGGCCCTATTTATGGATTCACCGCCGATCTAGTGGTCGGATCTTCTCGAGATTGAGCGTCAATGGTAAAAAGGGTCCAAGGGACTATTTAAGCTAGAATCAATGGCTAAACTATAGATTATACGACCTATTATGTTTTTATAGCATTAAACATCATGTTACAACCCTTCTAATAATATTATTTATTATTATTATTATTATTATTATTATTATTATCCTTGTAGATTTTATTCTATTTTTCACTAAGTTGTTTATATGAATTTTAATACATAGGTCTCGATGTAGGTTCAAGACCTTCATAGTATATCACTAGTCCAAATATTAATATTATATTAATTTTATTTCTATTATTATTTATTATTTTATTATTGTTATTATTATCCTCTGCATTTATTTTTGGTTGTGGGTCCCGCTCTGTAGGTTATTAGGACTATCCATCCCATGATTTTTTTTATATTATTAATTATTTAATTGTTACTATTATTATTACTATCCTTATCATCATTATTTGCTCACCTATATGTAAGATGCGGAACTACCCTCCATGTGCCCTTTAGCTACATACTAATGTTAGGGTTTCTCTGCATTAAAGTGGGCAATACCATGTGGATCTCAAATTTCCCAATCACGATTTACTGAGCTACGAGGTCAACTTGTGATAGTTAGATGGACAGATTGATCTCAAATCTTATGATGGTGTTGTGAGTTGTCATAGTCCAAAATCCAAGGGTTAAGATGGATAGGTTGAGAGTCGTTGGATGGTGACGTGTAAGGTAAATTACATGGGTTACCATATATGTGTAAGTTGATTTGGATCTATGTGGTGACACCCGGGTAATGAAAGTACGGGGTGTTACAGGAGCGGTTTAAGGATCTCGTCAGTTCATGCCCACAACACGGTTTTAAAACGTGGCGCATAACAACTTTCTTTCATGACGAACTAACATCTTCCATGCGCCAATTCATTAAGATGATGTGCAATGAGAAATTCATGAATAAAAATGTCGATGAAGTGTGGGATTACTTTGACAAACTCGCTGAAACCGCACAATCATGGGACATCTCTCCAAAATCGAGCACCACCTCTAGGCCCACTCAATCAAAGGAGAGGGGGGGGGGGGGAATATATCTTCTGAAAGAGGATGATGATATCAATGCTAAAGTGGCTAATCTCATAAGGAAATTTGAGGCCATGGAACTAAAGAAGGATAAGGCTAAGGAAACTGCTTGCGGTATTTTTGCTTGCAATGTTCACACAACTGAAAATTGTCCGACAATACCTGCTTTTCAAGAGGCACTGAATGAGCAATCTAATGCCGTGAATAATTACCAAAGACCTTTCAATAGACCCACCTCTAATACATACAATCCTAGTTGGAGAAATTATCTAAACTTCAGTTGGAGGAATGGACAAACGGCTACTCATCAAGAATTCCCTACTCAAATTCCAATTCAAGGGAAACCTCAAGAGGATCCGATTCAAAAACATATTCGAGACCAAGAGCTACTCAACCAGGATATCAGATCAGCATTGGGAATGCTTGCATCATTTATTCAAAGGATAGAGTCGCACTTAACAATTGGGGGAAAGGGGATGCTTCCTGCTCAACCTCTCCCCAATCCCAAACTGTAATATGAGATAAGTAATCCCAGCTCTTCAAATCAGATGGAGCAACCTAAATCTATCACCACTCTTAGGAGTGGAAAGACCATTGACAAAACTATTCCAGTTAGGGCTGAAAAGCCTAAGGACCCGAAAGAGGACAATGATGATAGACTTAACACTGCTTCAAAAGAATTAGAACTAGAACTTCAAGGCAAGCCGATTGCTCCATTTCTCCAATGGTTGATAGCACCAAAACCTCTCTCCGACTCTCAGGACATTTTAGAGGTGCTTAAGCAAGTGAAGGTCAATATTCCTTTACTAGATGCGGTAAAATAAATTCCTTCATATGCCAAATTTCTGAAAGACCTATGCACGACTAAGAGGCGGGAAGTATCAAAAAGAAAAATTTTTTAATAGAAAAAGTGAGTGCCATCCTCAAGTAAGATGTGCCACAAAAATATAAAGATCCGGTAGCCCAACCGTCCCTTGTATAATTGGGAACTACCGAATTGAGCACGCACTTCTTGACTTAGGAACGAGCGTAAATCTGATTCCTTACTCGGTTTATGAACAATTAGGTTTGGGTGAATTGAAACCCACCCGAACCACATTACAACTTGCTGATTACTCAGTTCGTGTACCGAGAGGGATAATCGAGGATGTGTTGGTCCAGGTTGACAAATTCTACTATCTGCTAGATTTTATCATCTTGGATACTCAACCCATTGTGGACATGAGCACTCAAATTTCCGTCATTCTTGGTCGCATATTCCTTGTCACTTCAAATGTAATCATTAATTGCAGGAATGGAGTCATGAGTATGTCTTTCGGGAATATGACATTGGAGTTGAATATCTTTTTCAACACAGGCAAACAATTAGAGGATGATGACGATTCCCACAATATTAACTTGATTGACTCTTTTGTAGAAGATAGAACTCTTATGACCTTATCCTCTGACTCTCTAGAGACGTGCCTGACCCACTCCCATGATTTATAAGATGATATGATTAGGGAGATAGGGACCATGCTGGATACCATGCTGGTACTTGAAGTTAACCGGTGGAGGCCACAATTTGAAGAATTGCCCCAAACTGATGTAGTACCTCTACCGTCTAACCTCAAGGCACCGAAGCTTGATTTAAAACCTTTACCCTTTGATTTGAAATATGTTTATTTAGGTTAAGATGAGACATAACTGGTGGTGATTTCGTCCCACCTTGAGCAAGAATAAGAGAGTATGCTCATATCTACTCTCATTGAGCATAAGGGAGCCCTTGGATGGTCGATTGCGGACCTCAAGGGAACTAATCCTTCGATTTGTACTCACTGCATTTATCTAGAGGATAATGCGAAGACCTCCTAGCAACCACAACGTAGATTAAATCCAAACATGAAGGAAGTGATTAAGGCTGAGGTTCTTAAGCTATTGGATGTGGGTATCATATATCCTATATTCGATAATCAATGGGTGAGTCCAACTCAAGTGGTTCCTAAGAAATCCGGAATCACCATCATAGCCAATGCTGACAATGAACTCGTGCCAACTAGAGTCACTATTGGTTGGAGAATGTATATTGACTATAGAAAATTAAATACCGTCACGAGGAAGGACCACTTTCCTTTGCCCTTCATTGATCAAATTTTGGAAAGGCTAGCTAGTCATTCCTATTACTGTTTCCTTGACAGATATTCGAGCTACAATCAAATCGAGATAGCCCTTGAAGACCAAGAAAAGACCACATTCACATGTCCTTTTGGCACCTTTGCTTACCAAAGGATACCATTTGGACTGTGAAATGCCCCCGCCGCCTTTCAACGATGTATGTTGAGTATTTTTTCTGATATAGTGGGACAATATTTAGAGGTCTTCATGGATGATTTCTCAATTTTTGGTCCATCCTTCAGTGAATGCTTGAATAATTTGAAAAATGTGCTGAAGCAATGTGAGGAAAAGAATTTGGTACTGAATTGAGAGAATTGTCATTTCATGGTTTGAAAGGGAATTGTCCTTGGACACATCATCGGTCTTATCTCTAACTTACCTCCACCCAAGAACATACGAGATGTGCGATCCTTCTTAGGACACACTGATTTTTATAGGAGATTCATAAAGGACTTTAGTCACCTCTCTCGTCCTTTATACAATATACTTCAAAAGGATGCACCATACGAGTGGACCGAGCAATGCTAGGAAGCTTTTACTAAGCTCAAGGGCATGTTAACCACTGCACCTATCATGCAGCCACCTGACTGGAGGCTTCCTTTTGAACTTATGTGCGACGCATCTGACTATGCTCTTGGGGCAGTTTTAGATCAAAAAAAAGAAAAGAAACCCTACGTTATTCATTATGCCCAAGTGAACTACTCTACCATGGAAAAGGAACTCTTAACTGTAGTATTCGCCTTAGACAAATTTAGGTCCTACTTGATCGGATCCAAGATCGTCATCTACACAGATCATGCGGTCTTCAAGTATCTTCTTTTTAAGAATGATGCTAAGCCTCGCCTGATAAGATGGATCCTCCTACTCCAAGAATTTGATTTGGAAATAAAAGATAAAAAGGGAGTAGCGAACGCAGTGGCTGACCATCCTTCCCTTCTTGATCTCTCTGATTCCCTTGAGATGACACATATAAATGACATGTTCCCTGACGAATAATTGTTCAAAGTCTCTCATTCACCTTGGTTTGTAGATATCGCTAATTATCTTGCTACAGGTTTCATGCCAACACATTAGACTGCGCAAGATAAGAAAAAAATTTTCGCTGAGTTACGCAAGTTTTTCTACGATGATCCGTATTTGTTTAAATATTGCACAGACCAAATCTTAAGGAGATGTGTGCCAGATAATGAACACCAAAGTGTCATCTCCTTCTGTCACTCTTAGGCCTGTGGTGGTCACTTTTCTGCTAAAAAGACCTTGGCCAAGATTTTGCAGTGTGGCTTTTACTGGCCCATTATGTTCAGGGACACTCATGAGTTTTGCAAAGTTTGTGAGCGTTGTCAGAAATTGGGAGCATTGTCTCATCGAAATATGACGCCCTTAAACCCCATTCTTATCATAGAAGCATTTGATTCCTGGTGCATCAATTTCATGGAACCATTCCCCCAATCCTTTGGAAATTTATACATTCTACTAATAGTAGACTATGTCACTAAATGGGCCGAAGCGATTCTGTGCCGGAACAACGACCATCAAACGGTCATTAAATTCTTAAAAGAGAACATCTTTTCCCAGTTCGGAACACCTCGAGCCATTATTAGTGATGGGGGCTCACATTTTTGTAATAGGCCATTCGCAAACTTAATGAAGAAATATGACATCTCTCATAAGGTGAGCACTCCATACCACCCATAAACAAGTGGACAAGTTGAGATTTCCAATAGAGAGATCAAACACATTTTAGAGAAAACGGTTAACTCTGATTGAAAGGATTAGTCAATTCGATTGACCGATACTTTATGGGCTTACCGTACTGCATTTAAAACCTCTATTTGAATGTCTCCTTTTAGACTTGTTTATGAGAAGGCTTGCCACTTACCTGCGGAGTTGGAACATAGGGCTTACTGAGCGATTAAAAATCTGAACTTTAATTTAGACAATGCTGGCTCACTGCACAAACTCCAATTAAATGAACTCGAAGAAATCCTGAATGACACATATAAGAATTTGAGAATTTACAAGGACAAAATGAAGGTGTTTCATGACCAACACATTATTGGAAAATCATTTACACTAGGTCAGAAGGTCCATTTGTACAATTCTCGGTTACATCTCTTTCCGGATAAACTCTGATCCCGTTGGACCGGCCTTTTCACTGTTACTAATGTCTATCCTCATGGGGCCATTGAGATTCGGAATCTATACAATGGCAATGACTTCAAAGTGAATGGACATCGGTTGAAGCCATTTGTTGAGAAATTTGATTCAAAGGACATGTCCATACCTCTGATTGATCCTGTTTACCAGGATTGACCTCCTAGTCTGCGGATGTATAGTTAGGTTTATTGCTTTCTTAGAATTTAGGACTACGATAGTTTGCTTCAGCTGTTTTAGGATAGTTTGCTTTTCGCTTGTTTAATTCTTGTGCTAACCCACCTTCATGCTAAGATCCTTTGGAAAAAGCCTTAAAACTCTTTCATTAGGTACTATATTTCCATCACTTCTCCTTCAATTACGCTGTCTCTTTTATAAATCATGCTTATTTCTTTTACATTGAGAACAATGTATACTTTAGGTTGGGGATGAGAGATTAGGTAAACTAATCAATGTTTTCTTAGTTTTGAGCAAATTTTGCAAAATTTTTTAGAAAATTTTCAATGTTTCAAATTGAAATCTGTTTGGGAAGTGATGAATTGTGTACTTAAGAATGCTTTGAGTATGATAAGATAGAGATTGAATTTTGAATTACTGAAGTCTAGTCATCTAAGTAATTTATCACCTAAGTACTTGCACTCAATTGATTAAGAGGAAATTTGAATATCATGTTAAATCACAAAATACATTCAATTTGTCTTCTGTAAGATATACTAGAAGTTTTGATTGTTAGTATGTGAATCATTAATAGATGGCGAGAATTAGGTCTGGAGAATTTTATCCACCTTAAAAGAAGAAAGAACCAGTTAAAAAACAGGAGATCGATAAAGAGGTCATGAAAAAGAATGAAAAGAATGAAAAATCTGGAAAAGAATGCAAAAATAAAAAAAATGAATAAAAACTGACCGTCGATATAAAATCAAAAACTGAAAAAAGAAGGAAAAAGGGATAAGTTCAAAATCAATACTTGAGTTTCAAATTGATCTTGATGTGATAAGCATAACTAACATGATGAATTGATAATATTCGTATGGGAAGTAAATTGACTTTCACTGAGCACATTGAAAAACTTGATATACAAATTATGCTTCGATTTAGTAGATAAAGAACTCATTTGATTGGTTGCTTATGTGATTGAGTTCTAGGTTTTCGAAATCTCACTTTCGTATCTTAATTCTACCCATTCATCCTTGAGTACACAAAAGATTGTTTTCTGAAAAAGATTTCTGACATTAAGCATTGAGATTTATGTTTTGCAAACTTTGTTCGAAACTAGCAAAATGCTGGTTGGGAATTGTGTTGAGGGCCCAATATTACATATTGGACCTCATTTATTACTTGGTTTTATGAACATGATAATGCTTAATGTTCTATTTTAATCATGTTTGTGTTGCAAGGTGAATTTAAGAGCTTGGATTGAAAAGGGTACTAAAAGCATGAATTTAACGCTCAAGAATCACCAAGCCAAAGGTTGGATCTTAAAAGATCAAAAATAAAGAATTCACATGCCAAATATCCAAAA
This sequence comes from Magnolia officinalis, assembly GCA_021015155.1. NCBI lineage: Eukaryota > Viridiplantae > Streptophyta > Magnoliopsida > Magnoliales > Magnoliaceae > Magnolia > Magnolia officinalis. The sequence continues at coordinate 53,084,935 of JAJHSJ010000011.1, read as the reverse complement.
AATTAAGTGAGAAATGAAGAGAATTGAATACTTGAAGTAAAGAAAAGGGACCCTAAAATTCTACCTGCTTCGACTAGTCTAAGCCCACCTTCGACTAGTCTAAGGCTCCTGTTCGACTAGTCGAAGAATACTCGACTCGAACTCCAGCAACTAAATCCTCTAATTTCCCGTCATCCTCGACCAGTCAAAGGAAACCCTCGACCAGTCGAAGGTGCCCTCGACCAGTCTAAGATTTTCCTCGACTCGTCTAAGGTTACGCAGATAGCACACAGACTGCGTAAATTTGAGGCAGTTTTTGGATTTCTCCAACTCATTGCGAAAGTTGGAGTTATAAAACTATAAATAGGAGTCCCTAGGATGTTCCTAGGCATCTTCTAAGGTTTGAGAAGTGGAACAAAAGCGTGGAGAAGCCATCGCCAAGAGTTTTTCTTCATTTTCCTTAGTTATTTTTATGCTTTTCTTAAGAGATTTTAGTTCAATCATGTATATGGTTGGCTAAACCTCTTAGCTAGGGCTAAGAGGTGAAGCTTGTAGCGTGATGGGATGTTTCTTTTACTTTGATTCATGTTTATGTTGAACCTTCTTTTATTTTAGTTTGATTTTAAAGGAATACTTTCAGTTCTTAATGATTTATTGTGACTCAAATTACAGTAGATCTGCAATAGCTTTGAGTATATTCTTTTCCTGATTTTGAGATTGTGGGATTGGTAAATCCTGTTGTTAGCCATCGTCTTATGGGCATGGTTTGGTGATGGAATCTCTTCCAATTATTACAATTCTCCTCCATTGAGAATTAGGTCAAGAAAAGTTTAGATTGATCTTAATTGTATATCTTCCAATTGGATAGGATAGGACTCCAATTCCAATCGTGTGACTTGAATCAAGTAAGAGGGCTCCCTGATCTCTACAAGTGGATCCTTAGAAACCCTAGTTACCACATTCGAATTTGTTAGTTTTAATCATTGTAATCACAATTACTCTTTCAATTAATTTAGATTTAGATTCACATCTTCATCTAGTTTAGTTTTAATTAAATTTAGAATACACACGAGATTAGTCCCTATGGATTCGACCTTGGCCTTATTAAGATATTACTACATTGCGACCCTACACTTGGGGTTGTGAACACAAATGAAGTATAAGAGTGGGTTGAAACATACATAACCAAATATTTGAGTGGTTGTCCGAAAACTTATACAAAGCAATTTCTTAAGTTTTTATAAAATATGATAGTACAATTTAAATATAAATGAAATTAGGAATAGAGAGTCCTAAGATCATCGGGCTCCTCTTATTCCACTTAAACACTAGCATGCACGTCATCTGCATTTCCTGCATACTGAATACGGTTTGATAGCATCAATGGCTATCCCAGTGAGGTATAACTCCCAAGATTTATCTCATCATTGAGATAATTAAGCATAGTTATCAGGAACAATCTATAATGAATGTTTCATAATGACTATCATATTAATAAGACAGTTTATCAGATACGCATACATTGAATAAATTCCATAAAGATATTCTTATTTAAATGCATGAATGCATGCATATGCACACAGACATGGAGATGCACATCCAACTAGCAAAAAGGTCATTCAAGGAGAACTAGCCACCCAAAAAAGTACACATAGGTATGCCCTAAGGAGAGCTAGCCACCCGAAAAAGACCATGCAACGAGGGCACCCAAGGTGAACTAATCTCCCAGAAAAGTACTCAAAGGTACGCCCTAAGAAGGACTAGGCACCTAGAAAAGTCCATGCAATAAGGACACCCAAGGTGAACTAGTCTCCCGGAAAAGTACTCAAAGGTACGCCTTAAGGAGGACTAGGCACTCAAAAAAGTTTGTATGCCATGAAGATGAATGATTAGCCCAACCATTATTATTCAAATTTCAAACAACCATTCTAAGGAAGCTCAAAGGTCACTACGGGAGGGCTCGTCACCCAACATAGGCCTATAGCTTGGGTATAGTGTCCCATACCACCATCCCTGGCTCATGAGACTCTAACAAATAAGATGTTTGAAACCTCTTCAACTGGCTAATTGTAGTCCAATAAGTGAAATTTACTATCGCAAAGTTGTATAAAATAATCTATTATAGCCATATGGGGTAATTATTCCATAGAAGCTGCAAGGGCAAAGTATTCCATTTAATGGCACGATAAGAAGGGATTATTCCCTAAAAGTCACATAGGCACAAATGATCCAAAAGGTGGTAAGTCCACAACGAAAATTTATTTAATCCATTTCACAGGTGGCCACTAGTTCAAGGATCTCCAAAAACGCCACCAAGTAACCTTAAGTGGCAAAATAAACCACGAACAACATCGATAGAAATTACACATTTAAGGTACTTATCTTAAACTATGATATAAATGTTTGTAATCTATAACATGTTCATATATATGAATTTAAATCCAATTCATCAATCAATTATAAGGAATCAAAATCAATAAGAACAATGAACCACATTAAACAATTCATAAGATAAATGAATGAAGATGAATAAACAAGTTAACTATCAAGATGTAGAAAAAGCTTAAAGGTAATTCTCACCTTAGGGTTGAATTATCTCTCAGTGTTGCTAGGATTGGATGTTCGTACTTTACGATCGACATCTAACATGATTAACATAATTAATGCGGTTAGATCACAGTATACCCAATTTATATGGTCGGGATTAAAGTTAGGTATTTCAATCGATAGATTTAGGGTTTTGATGTATTGTCTAGAATTTAGGGATTTAAAATCTAGTTTGCCCGATGACAAAATACAGATAAATAGTAATAATGATTTAAGAGTATAAAAATTAAAATACTAATAATATTTAATATTATAAAAATAATCATCAAACTAAAGATATTAAAATTAAAGATAATTATAAAAATACTTGATAGCAATATTTCAGTAAGAATTCGTAATAATAACAATTATAATGCTAATAATGATAATAATAATGATGAATATTATTCTAAATTAAATAAAATGACATGATAATATCTCTCATTCTTCCTTTCTCCTTCTTCCTTCTCCATATCAAAACACGTTAACCCAATCAATCCAGCAACAACGCTGGAACTCGATGCCAACACAGATGGCTAGTAGACTCGGTATTTGACCCGGTGGCTAATAGAGTCCTGGCTAACGACCCATCGCTGAAACAGTGGGTTGACTCGCTGAGTCAAACTCAGTTGGACTCTCTTTCTCTCTCCCATTCCTCTCTTCTTCTTTTTCTTCTTATGTTCTTCCTGCTCCTCTTTTCTCTTTTTCTTCTTCTTCCTCCAAAGTCCAACAATGCCTGGGCCCTGACAGGGCTTGACTAGACACGCTGGGCCAGCAAACTTAGTCCGACTTGCTACTCAACCACTAGGTAAGTGCAACACTCGACTGCTTCCCTTCCTCTCTCTGCTCTTTTCCTTTCAATCACACGTCCAACAAGGTGGCTGGATTGGACCAGCCATACCTGACTCAACTACGTTCAATTTGACTCAGACTTAGTGAATAGAGCCCATTCGACTCGACAACAGAAATAGAAGGACAACGCTCTCTCTCTCTCTCTCTCTCCCTTTCTCCTTCCTCCCTTTTTCACATATTTCCTCTCATTCCTTTCTTTCCTCTGGAGGACGTCCGATAATGGGCTCGACCGAAACTCGGCCTCCTCCCTTTTCCTCCTTCTGTAAAATTTGTTCGATGTTGCTAACTAGACTCGACTCGGCGATAGACTTGCATCAACAACTCGGTCCAAACTTAGCTCGATTCGAACTGGTGCGGCCCCGCACGTTCTCTCTCTCTCTCTCTCTCTCTCTCTCTCTCTCTCTCTCTCTCTTTCTGTCTCCTTTCCTTCTTTCTCTTCTCCTCAGCTGAGTGGGAGTGGATCCAAACTCGCCCAAACATGCAGCGATTCGAACCGAGTTGACTCAACTCATTGCGATAACAGAAATGGCGCCTACACTCCTCTCTTTCTGCCCTAAAAGGAAAGAGGCTATTTATAGCCTTATGGAAGCCTAGAAGGATCGACTCTTAATCAGCCGATTAGTTACAGCCGTGCCCACTAATTTAGTTAACAAGGAGATATGGTTAATGATCTCTTTATAGATCGTTTGCATGATTGAAATCTGTTGTTATAGATGGTCATAAGGTGTTGTGGGCCACCAAATTAACGCTTCTGATTAGAGGATGAGATTCACCAGTTGATGATGGGTTTCTTGATCGATTAAGGAAGATGAGATGGTTGATAATGGTAGATTACAACTCAATGCCTATTACTCCGATCTGATTTGTATGAATGGTATGGGTTTGATCAATGATCATTGTGGGACCCATGTTTTGGACTAACAACATTGAAACTCAGTGGGTTCTTTAGTTTTAGTTGCGGTGGTTTTTTTATTACAAAGGAAGCCCTAGAGTGCGGGGTGAATGGATGGCTAGGATTGTCTTGCACTAATGGTTAGGATTCAAGTATGAGGAGACACATGTGATGCTTGCTAGTGTAGAAAACGGTTTCCGTTTTTGAAAGCGTTCGCACGCACAACTCTTCCCGAGCCATTGCTCATGTGCATACACACGGGCAACTACGTGTGAGACCTATGGAATTTTGGTCAGATCTGCATCATGGACGTGATGGACGGTTCGGATCGGCGCAATGGCCCGTGATGGTGGGCCATGATCGAACCCAAACGACAACTTTTCGTTTAAACCGTAGTCAGGCAGAAACGAGAGGAGAATTCCTCTTTTTCAAAAACTCATCGGGTCAGCGCTCGCTTGACCGGGTCTGCGAATCGGTGTATTGCATGTGTGCACCCATTGGTGTACACTCACACCTAAGTGTGGGGTCCACAATGATGTGTTGAGAGATCCATGCAGTTTAGTGGCTCCTACTAGTCCTAGTAGGGTCCCGGTTCATAGATGGAGTAGATCTATAGATAAGGTGGGCCATACTTCTAACCTTTAACTCAAATTGTGGATTTCTTTTGGTGTGATGGTCAGATCATTCCCAATTTTCATATCAACGGTTAAAAAGGGTCCAAGGGTCCACTTAGCTAGGAATCAACTGATGGATTAGGGATTAGATGACTCAATATGCATTCGTAATATTAATTATCATTATTACAATCTTATTATCAGGGTCCCGGTTCATAGATGGAGTAGATCTATAGATAAGGTGGGCCATACTTCTAACCTTTAACTCAAATTGTGGATTTCTTTTGGTGTGATGGTCAGATCATTCCCAATTTTCATATCAACGGTTAAAAAGGGTCCAAGGGTCCACTTAGCTAGGAATCAACTGATGGATTAGGGATTAGATGACTCAATATGCATTCGTAATATTAATTATCATTATTACAATCTTATTATCATTACCATTATTATTATTATTATTATTATTATTATTATTATTATTTAAAATTTTAAAATTGAAGGGTCTACTTCTAAATAGTGTTGTCCTTGCAGTAGATCAACATCTATAAGTCATGTGCTTAATTCGTAAAGTATTTTAACTGTTTAGTGGGCCACAACACATAAACATCTAGTTACCAATCTCGACTTCTTAACCGTTCAAATGATCCAACGGTTGGATTGACTCGTATTTAACTATTGATAATCCTAGGGATTTTAAGAATGTTTAAGTGAGGTCTGTGAGTTGAATATGAAACCAGATAATCCGATGTGTGTTTTCAAAGGATAGACTGATGTAAACCCAATGAATGGTGGATCTGATGGTTTGATAATTCTTCTTGAAAGGTAATGGATGGATAGCTTGACCAATGGATGGAGATTACTTACAATGGTTAGACTTAGGCCAGATGTTGGTGAACGCTTAATTAAGTTAAATTTGTGTTTATACTAATTTAAGTATTCATGGTAATACTTGAGTACTAAAAAGTATGGGGTGTTACAGTGGGGGTGGTGCCTCTGATTCAGATCCCTGCCATCTATTGAGTATGGTCCTCAGGGGCCTGTCCCCCATTCGAGGTGGAACCACAAGTCGAGCCAACTTCCTCATCCTCTGGTGAGCTGATCCTTATTGCTGACACCATTGTATCACGGTTGACGGTGGCCAATCTGGAATCTCTCAGGTCGGTTTACAGTATTCCCATCTCGGTTGGCCTTCACCTTGCCTAAGTTGGGAGGTCCTAAGCTGACCTCTTAAGGGGGAGGTCGCTTTGTATCCCGCTTTCTTTACCTGTAGTCTTCGTCTGCCTCACTCCCTTCTAGTGAGAGAGGTACTCTGTCATCTTGGAGTTGCCTTGGGTAGCTAATCAATCCAAAAGGATGACCCTAAGTGCAGGGCTATGATATAGTTTTAACTCGATGAGACCAAGATCGAATCCTTAAGGACTTATATTTATGCATTCTAAAAAACACTTAAAAACTATAATCAAAACTAAAACTAACTATGAATTTGAATTTGATAAAATAATGATTAAAATTAGGTAATGTAAAGAGAAAATCAATAATAATAATAATAATAAACACTGAAACGTCAAGGATCCACTTCTAGCCATTCTCAATGCCTATTTCAGTTGATTCAATTAGATAATTAAATTGGAATTGAAGTCCTACCTTATCTAGTCGGATAATATAGCGGTTAATTCATCATTCACAAACTAAAATAGATTTGAACTTCAATTTATTCAATTTCCACATAAAGCACCAAGTTATTGATCACAAGGAATTCAAAGTATCTATCGTATTCGTAGTCTACGATATATTAATGAATTATACAGATCAATCCTTTACAAAATAAATAAGCAAATAATATTAGCCTTCTTAAGCATCCAAAGTGCCTAGAGTCAACAATGGATTAAAGTAAAATAAAACTAAAGCTTTATTCAAACTATTAAACTTGAATCAAAATAAACTAAAATATTTAAAATAATTACAAGCTTCACCTCTTAGCCCTAGTAAAGAGATTTAGCCAACCATTGTTGTTATAAGTGAAAATGGACAGGTCAAAGTTGTGAGGTCAGCTTGGACATTTGTGCAGGCCGCATGGTCAACCAATGCCGATCACAACCAAGGAGCTCCTCAATGGCCATCGTCAGAAGATGAAGTATCTCCACTTCTATCAAATACCAAGCTCCTTCCACAGTCCCATCCATTTCCAAGCTTCAGCTCGGACCATCTATTAGGAAAAAGCAGATTAAAGAGAGATCGAACCATAAGCCACCAGAAAGCCCAACTCGTACGTAATAAGCTAAGCCTCGAGGTGCTCTCCCTTAGGAAGGCCATAGAGGGCAGCTTGGATGCTCGGCCTCGGTCTCCCACCACATCTCTCGACCTCGACTGCTTGATCTTATCTCCACCGAAAATCTCATAAAATGGTTGAGAAACGTACACCTCCGCTGATCTCGCGAAGAAACGTCTGCTGGACATACGCCTCTAATTTAGGAAATGTCATTCTCCGCATACTTAACTCCATGCCTATAAGTAGGACCTTTATCTACAGGAAAAGGTACACAATTCATACTCTCACACAACCCCTACGCTACAGCTAGGGTCTCCTTTCTCTTTCGTCTTTCATTATTGCAAGCTCTCAAAGGTCCATCGAAAGGCGTAGAAGAAAACTGCATCAACAGTTTGGCGTCGTTTGTGGGAACCGATGCTGAAGCCGTCTACATCCTACCTAAGTTCTCCAAGATCTACGATGGCAAAAGGAAGGAAGAAAGTGCTGACCGCCATTCCAGCAACCATGCCCACTCCAGTGCAGTCGTCCGCAGATCAAGGCAGTCAATCTTCTCAGCAACGAGTTGATTTCACCCCTGCGACACCTGTGCCGAGATCCCGCAACTGGGTAGGTCGGTTCGTCTCTCTGGAGAATCAAGTCGATACTCTGAATGACAATATGAATCGACTCATGCATATGCTAGAGAGACAAAATCCCCTTCCTGGTCGTGCGACATGGGAAGATGCTACCACCGAGCGATCTTGACCTCCCATCAGTCCCTCAAGCGGTCAGACAACAATCTGGGTAGCCTAACCAAATGCCCACCTGAAGTTCTCAAATGCCGATCTCCCTGCTTCCAACCTGTGACATGTGCTAGAGAATCAAAGGTGCGAAAAGACCCCTGAGGCCATTGGAGAAAACAATGTCTCTTGGGAAGTGGAGCTCGATAAGCTACAAGGCCAGATCGGCGACATATGTGAGGCCTACTATGCACAGGTTCTGACTTCTATAGAAGCTATGTTGGAGGAAACTGAACCACCATTCATCGATGACATCATGCGAGCTCAGCACCCACCTAGATTCAAGATGCCACAATTCACCCCATACTCTAAATCCACCGACCCGATAGAGCATCTAGAGCCCTTTAGGGCATGGATGGAGCTCCATGATGCCTCGACCTCGATAATGTGCAAAGTGATCCCCTTGGCTCTCTCACGAGCAGCCCGAACATGGTTTCGACAAATAAAGCTGAACTCCATTAGTTTATTCGCATAGCTTAGCAAGGCCTTCATCACCAAGTTCATTGGAGGGAATGATAGGTGGAAGCCTGCAACCCACCTCCTTACTATTATTCAAAAGGAGAATGAGTTACTCAGAGATTACATTAAGCACTTCAATCAATAAGCAATGCAAGTGGAGGGCTACTCAGATCAGATATCCATGGCCGCCATGATGGAAGGTTTGAAGGATTCCCGATTCCTCTTCTCAATTGGCAAAAATCCTTCAACCACTTTGGCTGAAGTCCTCAATCGAGCCCAAAAGTGCTCCAATGTTGAGGAGTGTTCAGCTCTCGCAAGGCTAATTGGAGTGCAGGAAACTCGGCCAAGGACACTGCATGTAAAGCCCCAAACTTTTAGTATCCAAACCATAAGAACTTAGCAAGGTGGAAACACACCTTCGATCAACTTGGATACTTTCCCAGTCCTTACGAGAGTCTGACTGCTCGAATAAAACCTCATCCATAAGATATAATTTTTTTTAAAAAAATAAGAGATATGAATAGGTGTCACGACCATCATAAAATGAATCGTTAATCAATAAGAATGATGATAACCCAATCCAGAGAAATCCGACCGACATATTAAGGAGAATCCGAGATTAGAAACCAGATACCCTTAAACATGGCCCACCAAAAGTTAAACCAGACTCTTGGAACCCGAAAGTCACACATGCATCAAGAAACTAAATGGACAGAGCAGCTTGAACAAGATCATGCCAACCTCTACCGTACAGGGGCTGCATGTACACAAAAGTGTGTACAGCTGCAGAACACCGAATGGCAAATCGCGAAGAGAGTTCCCTTTCTTCACGCCTTCCCACCATTCTTGATTCAAAACAAGAACTTCTGACCAAGATCTGGTGTGTTTCACCATCATAAAGGGATAGGAAATTAGGATCGTCCATCAATCATCACTTAAAATTTCGTCCGAGAAGAGTAATTGTTGAGACTCAAATATTGCATATTTTTCCCCATTTATATCTTGGTTTTATGAACATGATAATGCTTAATGGTATATTTTATACATGTTTCTGTTGTAAGGTGAGTTTAAGAGCTTAGATTGAAAAGAATGTTAAAAGCATGAATTTGATGCTCAAGAATCACCAAGGCAAAGAATGGACATTTAGAGGCCAAGATTGAAGATTTCAAGACTCCAAGAGTTAAGAAAACCAAGTGAAAAAGGAAGTGCATAAATTAGTACCAAAATTCGCAAGATCTGAGCTTAGATGACATTGAACTAGTTTTGATGACATCGAAGCCAGTCTTCGATGACATCGAAGAATTACAGAAAAATTGAGTTTGGTTGCTGGACAAATTGGATAGAGTTTTCGATGACATCGAAACCAGTTCGATGACATCGAAGCCAATCTTAGATGACATTGAAAGCAGTTCAATGTCATCAAAGGGTTTACACGGAGCCCACGCGGAGTGAGAAAATTTGAGGCGGTATCCGTATTTTTCAAGTCGGTTTAAAGGAGGGAGTTCCCCACTTATAAATAGGGCTTCCCAAAGCATTCCTAAGCATCATTTAAAGCATTCAAGGGAAAGATCTAGGGTTTTTTCTAGGATTTTTAGATCTTTACAAGTTCGTTTTAGATCTTTATTAATTTATTTTCTTGCTTTCTTGTTGCTTTTCTATTTTAAAATTTAATTATGTTTTTCTAGTTCCCTGTAGGCCAAGCTAGAAGGGAAGCACAATGGTTTAATGATTTTATAAAATTATGATGATTGATTATTTTTAATGATGAGATAAATGGTGTATGCATGTTATCAATTATCTAGGTTTAAGTTTTTTATCCTCAAGTGAGATCCATATGTTTCCATTATGCGAGATTCATATTGATGGATAGGCTTAACCTGGATCAAATAGATTTCTTATATGGGAGATGTTCTCAACCTGCTATATTATTTGATTCATTATCTCATGGATATTAAATGTTTAAAATCACTGGCGCTTGAGAATATATGTTAATGGTGCTAATCCATGATTCTCTAATTTTTATATCATTTATTAAAAAATATTTAAACCGTTTTATTTTCCGATTAGGCTGACCATAGTGCTCAGATCCTAATTATGTTATTAAGTCATCATAATTTATTGATCATTAACCTATGTGTGGAACTTTGAAGCTTGGGTGTTGTTTTAATTCAATTGAATTCCATACCTTTAAAACTTTCAAAATCATTTCGTCTGTTTAGTTTCCATTACTTAGTTAATTTTGTATTTGATTTTCTCATTCTCATAAATCATCTCTCTGTGGGATCGACCCTGTATTCACAGGATATTACTTACGAACCTCTGCACTTGGAGGTAAACAAACAGTGATGCACACGAGGAATATTCGAGGCCCATACGCACTGATTTTGGTGATATCACGGGCCATGTAGACGCTACAACAAAGCACCCACTCCTTGCGTTACGAAATCCATACCTATCCAAGGAGTGGACGAATCCTTCTTAAATAAGAAAGAAGGAAAAACTGTCCCCAATCTTGCCAACTTTCTAGGTCATTCCTGAGTCACCACCGGATCACGGTTCAGATCCAACCTCCTCTTTTCTTTCCTTCTTTTCCTTTTCTTTCCAAACCTAAAATTTTCCCAGGCAATAGAATCCCATCACACTTAACAGAGCCAACTCGGTGGTAGGAGGGACCTAAACATGTTAAGTCGAAACCTATCGATAATCTAAACCAAACATATCAGGCCATGTCCTAGTGACCATTTCATTTCTTAGGATCTCGTGATCCACCCCGTCAAATTTCGGCAACCCGCGACCCATAGATAGCATTTACGCACGACCCTAAGCTGCATCTTGTAAGCCTGAGTCGACTCAACCCGAGACCTGTGTCATTGCGACCACATCGTCGCCGCAATTTTGACTCCACGTCTTGTGCGTCAATCTGACGTTTAAATAGTGAGATCTGGCCCTCGCATTATCCCAACCATTGATCATACATTGTGGGACCTATGGTGTCCACACCCATTTCCCTAGGCAATCATGTGGGTGATGTTACCCTAGCTAGCCTAGGATGACATCATCTTAGCTCTAGCCACCCTAACCCCTAGCTCATGATTACCTTTCTCTTCCCCATGAGTCACACCTCTTACAAACTAATTATTATCTTATAACCACTCATTGCCTAAGAGCTACACCACTCTCTCTCCTTCGTCTCTCTCTTTCCCTCTTGCACTCTCCCATTCTTCCATTCTTGCAAGTTCTTGGACGTCCCAAGCTATCCTAAAATCCAGCCCCTTTTATGCTCCTATACACCCTCATCCACCATCCAAAGACAATCTCAACTATTGAAACATCTTCCTTGGCCCACTAGGATTCCATTGGTGGAAGAAGGAGCTTGAGATTTGAAGGTGGGTGCGCTCTAAGGTTAGATCTTACTCTCTTCCTTGGATCTCTTTCTTTTCTTTGCATGGGGACTTGAAGAGCCTACCAATCCATGGTGGAGATCCTCCATGATTCCCTAGATGTGGCCTTTGGCCCATCTTGTTACAGGCATGAGCCATGGTGGGACCATTCTCCATGGATCCCACCATGATGGTTTTTACTATAATCCATACCTTTTAAGGGTCATCTATACCCCTGATTTGCATGGCGGGGATCTCAGATTTCTTTTTATTTTATTTTATTTTATGATATGTTATGTTGGGCCCATGCATGCATGGGACCCATATGTGATTGTATGGTGTAGATCATGTGAGGGACTCGTAGTGGTTGAGTCCCTCCTCTATTGACTGATTCTTTCTCTCTCTCCCTACATCTCCTATTTTTCCTGATGATCATGGCCCATCTGATGTGCTCAGCACATCCAGACCGTCCAATAGGGTGGGATGCCCCTGCTGTCCAATTTTCTAGACGTAGGCTGGCCCACCTTGCTGCCTTGTCTTGCATGCAAAGGTTTGATGCATGTGGGCCTTGGTTTGAGTGTGTGGGGCCCATCTAGGTGGTCCAATCTTGATGTACATGGTGTTATTTTTTTTTCCAGCAAACTTTTGACCTGGAATTGGACAACAACATGTTGCTGTCCAGATTTTTCTCCATGCCCTTTTGATGTTTGTAGAGGGGTTTTGCTTTGATTTTACCTAGAATTTTTGTGTTGGGATGATGCATGTGGACCTCACCTTGATGATCATCAGCACCAGGCCCCCCTGATCTATGTGTTTTATATCTTGGCCATCCATCTGTGGGTCCAACCACGCTGACCGTCCAGCAGGGCTGTCCAGCCTGGACTGTCAGTTTTGGGCAGGAAAACTCAAATATCAGCTTTGTTTAAAGCTGGTGGGCCCCACACGTGTGGACCCACCTGATGAATATCCACACCATCCATCCATTTGCTGGACAGTGGGACCCAGCTGCACGTGTGAGTCTCCACCGTCCAACTTTGACGTGGGACCCCACCTTGGATGTATGTGCTTTATAGCCACGCCGTCCATCTGTTTCTCTGTGACGTGGGCCCCACCCCCCACACGTACAGCACGTGTGGGGGGTGGTCCCACCTTGAGATGTGTTGTATATTCCCACTGTCGACCCGTGAACGGTGGGGGCCCACTATGGTATATGTGTCTTATCCACCCTGTCCATCCAGATGGGCCAGACGTGGGCCCACCATGCTGTTTGGGTTTTATCCAAGCCGTCCGTGGGATGTGGGGCCACTGTGATATATGTGTTGTATATTCACGCTGTTCGGGGCAGATGGCCCATCGATATGTATGTGTTGTATATCCAGCTTGACGTATGTAATGTAGGCACACTGTCTATCTATTTTTCTGGACCTTTGGGCTGAACTGTGAGGCCCACCTTGATGTGTATATTGTGCATGCTGTCCATTTATTTTCTGGACTATAAGGACTGCCCCATCAGGGCCCACTATGATGTATGTGATGCATTCACTATCCATCCCTTGTGCCTAGCCCATGGGCCCTTGTGTGAGGCCCAATATGATGTATATGTGGCCCTTGTGTGGGGCCCAATATGATGTATTTGTGGCCCTTGAGTGAGGCCCAATGGGGTGTATATGAGGCCCTTGAGTAAGGCCCATTGTGATGTATATGTGGCCCTTGTGTGAGGCCTAATGTGAAGTATATTAGGCCCTTGTGTGAGGCCCATTGTGATGTATATGAGGCCCTTGTGAGAGGCCATGGGCCCCACTATATGTTTGACTCTATGTGGGTCACTCCTTGGGAGCAATGTTGGTTAAATGTCCACATTGTATGGGTAATGATGGTTAAATGTCCACATTGTGACCTTCCCTTAGGCCCATTATTAGGCCCATTCTCATCCTTCTCTAAGTGGGTTGACCCGAATCACTGGGTCTCATTGATATTTGCATGATCCATCTATTTATATTGCGCTAACCCAAGATGTTGGGCCCCCATTGGTTGCTAGTAGGATTATTTTAATCTTGGAGTTCGTCTAGGACTTATTTGGGCCCCCTAGGAAATCTAGCGGGCTATATGATAGTATGGAGAAGGAAGCTCGTTTCAGATCCTTAGGAATATAGGTAGGCCACCTAGGCCCAACCTTGATATGAAGAGAGTACATCATCACCGTAGACGGAGGGATTCATGCTATCAGATTTGGTATATCCACAGATGAGGACTAACCTTCATGCTATGGATCTGCTATCCATCTATGGACCCCGCCTTATATATAGGCCGATTATCGATACCGATTATGAATATGTGATAGCATAACATCATGATACATGCCCATACGCATCATCTACATGCTTGTTACGAGGAGTAACTAATCATAGCATTATGCCATTGGACAGGATGTTTATGGGACTCCCTGATAGGCGGAGTTGTCCCACATGGGCTCACGGTACGCGTAAGATTGATGCATGACTGGATTGTGTGACTCATGCATCTTGCATTATGTGTTATGATTACTGTGCGCCCTAGTGATATCAGGGTTGTAGCCTCCTCAGGTATAGCATGGATGACAGGATTAGATACTGAAAATACTTGTTAAAGCACGGGGGCGCCATAGATGTCCTAGGGTCAAAGTTCCCAAACCCTTATGGTACCATGGAGGATGCTCTAATGTCTAGACCGAGTGGATGTATGAGCGCATGAGGGCCAAATACCAGGAGGCCGCATCTCCCACTGTGTCGTGGTCGGTTGGAAGGGGGTGTGACCTTACCTACCCGAGGGTAAGGGGTAATGCTAGGTTTGAGTCTGGCCAGCTCGTAAATGGGTCCACTATTGACGTGCCGGGTAGATATTGACAGAATACTAGTCAGGCGAGTAGTGAGGTCTCTTCCGCTTGCATGGTTGTGCGTCCAGAGTGGGGCGACAATCTTGTTTACAGTGTACCCCCGGTGATTATTCAAAGAGAACTGTACTACTACATGATGCTCCAAAGATGAGCTAGATTGATATGTGGATTTAGATGAGGATTGGTATGCTTGAGGTGCATCTTGCATATGACATTGGATATGTAGGCCTTGCAATCGCATGACCTTGGTGTGGCCGATAGCATTCATGCCTTGCATCACATAGCCTTGGTATGACTAATAGTATTTATGGACTTACTAGCATTTCATCATTACTCTGATATTACATACTTGTATTTCTACCTTGCGCACACACTTTCACCACCCTCTAAGCTTTCTATAAGCTTATGCACGACCATTGTGTGCAGGTGACGCTAGGACATAGCAGAGAAGGAGTAGGAGCAGGACCGTCCAACCGAGCTTTTGGAGTCCCGATATTATCATTGTATTTCCCTTATACATTGTACTTTAAAGTTTTTGATCATAGTGAATTTTATGATGATGTTCTTATTATTGTTCATGGGTTATGCTTATGGTTATGCTGATTATGAATCGAATTTATATTGAAAATCTTCCTTATAGGATCCTAGGATTGGAACCTGGTATATGGGTGCCGGGAGTCGAGAATGGGGTATTACGGAGGTTGTCGGCACCTAATTCGGCGATCGAAAATTTTGTGAGCCCAATTTTCGAGTTTGGGATATGACAGGAGTTGGTATCAGAGTATAACTTGGGAATAACTCAGGACAACATCACATATCTGCTACGAGCTTAGGACAATTAAGTCCCAAGTGCGTAATCTTCTGGTTTGGATCCCTAACATTTGAGCCTTCGAGGGTTCTCAAGGCTGATAGGCATCCTTTGTTCTTTTCTTTAGACCATGTCGCTTAGATAAAGTACGCGAGGCATGCGAGGTGCCCGAGCGACCCGAACAGCCCCTGCTCTGCCTCCTGAGGTTTCCATTCCTCCACCTGAGGTTCTTATTCCACCACCCGTAGTTCCCGTTCCTCCACCTGAGCCTCATGCTCCCACACCTGAGACCCATGCAGATCCTGTGCCACCGTCCGAGACCAGCGCAGCCCCTACCGTGGCAGTTGGTGCCGATCAGTTGTAGCAGATGCTCCAAGCTGTGACAGCCGCCCTCCAGGGGCAGGGTAGGTGCCTTGTTGAGACCCCAGAGCAGGAGAGCTCAAGTGCCCTACTATGAGATTTTCTTCAGCTCAATCCCCACGATTCCAGGGAGAGCCCGATCCAACCGCAACAGAGAGGTGGCGCTTTTGAGTGGAGAAGATTTTGAGACCATGAGATGTACGATCCAGCAGCGGGTCGCTTTGCCCATGTATTTGCTCCAGGGTGAGGCCGAGCATTGGTGGACCTCCGTTGCCCGTGCTGTAGGGCTTGATTTCGTCTGGACATGGGAGGATTTCGTGGACCGGTTTGATTGGTAGTATTTCCCCGACCACATTCGACGGCAGCGAGAATTGGAGTTTGAGACTCTGGTGCAGGGAGATATGACTGTGGCACAATACGCAGCCTGTTTTATCACGCTATCCAGATTTGCGCCATACTTAGTTGATGATGAGGGGCGGAAGACCCTCTGTTTCAAGAACGGCTTACGTTACGGTCTCCGAGGCCATGTTGTTGGGCATGAGCACCCAACTTTTGAGAAGGTAGTATGGAGGGCCTAGATTTATGAGGCTGAGTGGGCTAGCACGCAGAGTGATCATAATGAGAGGAGAGACTAGAAGAGGTAGGCACCCTCCGGAGGCTCCTAGCAGCATGAGCGTCGACAGCAGCAAATGTGCGTGACTCGCCGAGCACTAGAGGCACCTCCAACGCCACCCTAGAGGCCGTTTGCAGGGACTTATTTTAGATGCTGTGGAGTGCAGGAGTGCCCCCGTCCTCAGCAGCAGCAGTAGTCCAGAGCAACACGGTAGCCTCCACCGCAACAGTAGCGACCGCAACCACCTCCGTCGTAGAGCCCTCAGCCGCAGCCTAGACAGCGGTATAGGCCAACACAACGGTAGCAGTAGCAGTAAGGACCGCAGAGGGGACAAGCACATCCCCAGCCGGCTTAGGCTAGGTTCTATGCGGCTCAGCAGGACCCACAGTCCTCCGGAGGAGTCGTTGAGGGTATACTTCTAGTCTCTACATGCATTGATTTAGTTCTGTTCGATTCTGGTGCATCTCATTCTTTCATGTTTGAGGGTTTTTGTTGTTCGACCGGATTGTCGACAGAGTCCACTAGTGAGGGTCTGTCCGTATCGATGCCCTTGGGGAAGACCGCTGTGTTAGGCCGCTTCAGTTCTTCTTGTCCTGTTTTGATAGGGGAGACTTTTCTGCCCGCCGATTTGTTTGTGCTACCGATGTTAGAGTTCGACGTCATCCTGGGTATGGATTGGCTTTCTTAGTACCACCCCATTTTAGACTATTCCGTGATGATAGTCACGTTATGTATACCCGGCTTGCTGTGGTTCCAGTTCGTTGTCGAGCCCAAAGGAGAGCCGCTATCTTGTTTAATGTTGTGTGCAGTAGAGGAGCCCGTAGCAGTGAGTGTTGATTAGTTGCTAGTGGTTTACGATTTTTTTGATGTATTTCAGGAGATTCTGAGATTGCCGCCGCGCTGACATATTGAGTTTCAGATTGATCTTGTGCTTGGTATCGCGCCTATCTCAAAGGCCTCGTATCGTATGGCACCGATGGAGTTGCGAGAGCTGTAGCATCATTTGGACGAGTTGCATGAGCTAGGTTTCATTTGTCTGAGAAATTTGTCATGGGGAGCACCGATACTATTCATCAGGAAGAAGGATGACTTGTTGAGGCTCTATGTGGATTACCGCGAGCTCAACCGGGTCAAGACCAAGAACATGTATCCACTCCCGAGGATTGATGATTTATTTGATCAGCTGCAGGGTACGCAGCTCTTTTCAAAGATTGACCTACTATCCGGTTATCATTAGATTCGAGTCCGAGAGGAGGACATCCCGAAGACAGCTTTTAGGACGCGCTATGGTCACTTTGAGTTTCAGGTCATGTCCTTCAGATTGACCAATGCACCCGCGGTCTTCATGCAGTTGATAACGAGGTCTTCTATCCTTATCTCGATAAGTTCATTGTGGTCTTCATTGACGACATTCTGATTTATTCAAGGACCCGTGAGGACCATGAGCAACATTTAGAGATTGCCTTGCAGACCCTCCATGCCCTCCAGCTGTATGCGAAACTGGAGAAGTGCGAGTTTTGGTAGGAGAAGGTGAAGTTCCTCGGTCATGTAGTGACAAGGGAGGGTTCCGCAGTGGACCCCTCGAAGATAGATGCAGTGCGTCAGTGGGGTCAGCCCACGAACGTGTCTGAGATCCACAATTTTCTTGGTTTGGCGGGATAGTAACAACGCTTTATTGAGGGATTCTCCCGTATCGCTAGGGGTGCACACGTATCGGTTCGGTTCGGTTCGGTCCGGTTCTGGGGTGAAACTGGAATCGAACCGTTCCTTATGGTTTTAGGATTTTCAGAACCGGACCGTTAACACCCTAAAACTGAAACAGAACCGGACCGTGAAAACCGAACCAGAACCAGGATCAGTTCCATGGTTCTGGGCTTTTTATAATCCAGCCCAATTGCATGTTCGATTTTATAATTTAGCCCATGTCCATTCATGTTGTGATCGATTTGATGAATGGTTTAAATATTGTATATGGCGTGAAAAAATACATTTATGAAAATAATCAAAGGGTGCATTGTAAACCATAAATCATGAGTCAAATATACAACTAAAATATATTGTAAACTCATAGTTCCAAGTTCAGTTCCACGGCTCGGTTCCAAGTTCGGTTCCATAGTTCGGTTCCAAGTTCAGTTCCATGGTTCGGATCCACGGTTCGGATCACGGTTTGGTTCGGTTCTACATACCCCCAAATCAGAACCGAACCGAATTAAACGGTTCTTTAATTTTTGGAACCGGAACCGGTGCACTCTAGAACCGGACCAAACCAGACCATTTAGTCCATTCTGGTCTGGTTTCACGGTTCTACCGGTTCGATGTGCACCCCTACGTATCGCAGCACCGCCGACTAGGTTTACCCGAAAGAGCGTAGAGTTTGTGTGGAGTGACGCCTATAAGCGAGCATTTTTAGTGCTGAAGGATTGCCTCATGTCTGCTGGGAGTGAAGGATTTGTTGTATTTACCGATGCTTCGCATGTGGGTTTGGGTGTTATCCTGATGCAGCACGGGAAGCCTCGCCAGCTCAAGGTCTATGAGCTAAACTACCCCACTCATGATTTAGAGCTGGTAGTAGTCGTCTTCACACTGAAGGTGTGGAGGCACTATCTCTGTGGGGTTAGGTTCGAGCTCTTCTCCGACTACAAGAGCTTGAAGTATCTGTTCTCACAGTCCGAGTTGAACATGAGGAAGAGACGTTGGATGGAGTTCCTGAAGGACTATAATTTTGATCTTCAGTACCACTGGGGCAAGGTGAACGTGATGGTAGATGCCCTTAGCCGTCAGCCACAAGGCCTGGTGGCGCACATGATAATTCAGGAGTGGAAGATGCTTGAGGATATGTTAGCATTCGATTCGAGATCGGCTTGCAGTCTTCTATTATGCAATTATCGAGCCTGTCGATTCAACCCTCTCTTATGCAGAGTTATCAAGCAAAGGCAGCATCTGAGAGTTAGTCAGATTGGTAGATTAGTTCTGACGGTGGACTTCGCTTCAGAGGCCGGTTATATGTCCCGGATGTTTCAGAATTGCACAGAAATCTTATGACCGAGGCACATCGATCATGGTTTTCTATCCACCCTGGCTCGACGAAGATGTATCGTGATATGATGATGCAATATTTTTAGGCAGGGATGAAGCACCAGATAGCCAGTTTTATGACTGAGTGTGACACATGCCAGTGTGTTAAGGCCGATCATCAGAGACCCCCAGGTCCATTGCAGTCGTTGAGTGTTCCGATGTGGAAGTGGGAGCACGTATCCATCGATTTCATTATGAGTTTGCCGAAGACTCAGCACGGTCATGACGCCATCTGGGTTGTCGTGGATCGACTGACGAAGTCGGCACATTTTCTGACCAGCTTGTCATGGGATTTGTGTGACTTGTCCTTTGGATCGGCTTGCCAGATTATTCATCAATGAGATTGTGAGACTGCACGGTGTTCTAGTATCGATAATTTTTTACCGAGACCCGAGGTTCACATCTCAGTTTTGAAGGAGTTTCTAAAAGGCGATGGGGTCTGCCTTGCAGTTCAGCACTGCGTATCATCCGCAGATCGATGGGTAGATCGAGAGGGTCAACCAGATCCTTGAGGATATGCTCAGAGCATGTGTGATCGACTTCTCAAGTAGCCGGGATAAGCGTTTGCACCTAACTAAGTTCGCGTATAATAACAACTATCAGGCGTCTATTGGTATGGCTCCCTTCGAGGACTTGTACATGTATATCTCCCACTTGTTAGGCCGAGGTTGGAGAGCACCGTCTCCTAGGCCCCGAGCTTGTGCAATAGACATCAGAGGCTATTGACATCATCAAGCAGAGGATGCGCACAGCTCAGAGCTGGTAGAAGAGTTTTGCTGATCGTCGGCATCGTCCCTTGGAGTTCGCTGTTGGGACAGAGTGTGTCTCAAGGTCTCGCCTATGAAGGGCGTGGTTCAATTTGGAGTGAAGGGCAAGCTTGCCCCGAGGTTTATTAGACCTTTCGAGATCATTGGGCACGTTGGCGTCGTGACCTATAGGCTTGCCTTACCTTCTCAGTTGTCTGGCATTCACAACATTTTCCATGTTTTGATGCTACGAAAGTGTGGGTCAGACACCATTCCTGTGATTGATTGGCAGCTTCTTGAGGTCTTTGAGGATGCTTCCTACATTGAGTAGCCGATTCACATCCTTGATCGGAAGGAGCAGGTCCTCCGGACTAAGGTCATTCCGTTGGTGAAGGTGCAGTGGGGTCATCATAGTGCTGATGAGGCGTCTTGGGAGCACGAGGCTGAGATTAGAGAGCGTTATCCTCACCTCTTTGTAGACTGATCGTGCCTTGTATTTGTGTTATGTTTTGATATATATGATCATGATGCCATGTTTTTCTCTCTTTTTTTCTTGTTTTGTTCTGCATGATAGTAAATTTTGAGGATGAAATTTTTATTAGAAGGGGAGGACTGTCAGGCCTATGTCCTAGTGACCATTTCATTTCTTAGGACCCCGTGATCCACCCCATCAAATTCCGGCAACTCGTGACTCGTATATAGCATTTGCACACGACCCTAAGCCACATCCTGTAAACCCGAGTCAACTCAACCCGAGACTTATGCCATTGCGATAACATCGTCGTCGCGATTTCGATGCCGCGTCTTGTGCATCAATCTAACGTTTATATAGTGAGATCCGGCCCTCGCATTATCCCAACCATTGATCATACATTGTTGGACCCATGGTGTCCATGCCCATTTTCTTAGGCAATCATGTGGGTGATGTCACCCTAGCTAGCCTAGGATGACATCATCCTAGTTATAGCCACCCTAACCCCTGGCCCATGATTACCTTTCTCTTCCCCATGAGTAACACCTCTTACAAACTAATTATTATCTTACAACCACTCATTGCCTAGGAAACTACACCACTCTCTCTCCTTCATCTCTCTTTTTCCCTCTTTCATTCTCCCATTCTTGCAAGTGCTTAGACGTCCCAAGCTATCCCAAAATCCAGCCCCAAGCATTCTCCTATACCCCTCATCTAACCATCGAAAGACAATCTTAACCATTGAAACATCTTCCTTGGCCCGCTAGGATTCCATTGGTGGAAGGAGCTTGAGATTTGAAGGTGGGTGCTCTCTAGGATTAGATCTTATTCTCTTTCTTAGATCTCTTTCTTTTCTTTGCATGGGGACTTGAAGGACCTACCAATCCATGGTGGAGATCCTCCATGATTCCCTAGATGTGGCCTTTGGCCCATCTTGTTGCATGCATGAGCCATGGTGGGACCATTCTCCATGGATCCCACCATGATGGTTTTTACTTCAATCCATATCTTTTAAGGGTCATCTATACCCCTGATTTACATGGTGGGGATGGTATCCCCACCTCAGATTTTAAAAAAAAATGTTATGTTATGTTGGGCCCATGCATGCATGGGACCCATATGTGATTGTATAGTGTAGATCATGTGAGGGACTCATAGTGGCGAAGTCCCTCTTCTATTGACCGACTCTCTCTCTCTCTCTCTCTCTCTCTCTCTCTCTCTCTCTCTCTCTCTCTCTCTCCCCTACATCTCCTATTTTTTCTGATGACCATGGCCCCTGCTGTCCAATTTTCTGGACGTAGGTCAGCCCACCTTGCTGCCCTGTCTTGCATGTAAAGGTCCGATGCATGTAGGCCTTGGTCTGAGTGTGTGGGGCCCATCTAGGTGGTCCAATCTTGATGTACATGGTGTTATTTATTTTTTTCCAGCAAGCTTTTAACCCAGAATTGGACAACAACATGTTGCTGTCCAGATTTTGCTTCAGGCCCATTTGATGTTTGTAGAGGGGTTTTGATTTAATTTTACCTGGAATTTTTATGTTGGGATGATGCATGCAGAACCCACCTTGATGATCATCAGCACCAGGCCCCCCTGATCTATATGTTTTATATCCTGGCCGTCCATGCGTGGGTCTAACCACGCTGACCGTCCAGTAGGGTTGTCCCGCCTGGACGGTCAGTTTCGGGCAGGAAAACTCAAACATCAACTTTATTTAAAGCTGGTGGGACTCACACGTGTGGACCCACCTGATGAATATCCACACCGTCCATCCATTTGCTGGACGGTGGGACCCAGTTGCACGTGTGGAGTCTCCACTGTCCAGCTGTGATGTGGGACCCACCCCACACGTGCTGCACGTGTGGGGGGTGGGGCCCACCTTGAGATGTGTTGTATATTCCCACCATCCACCCGTGGACGGTGGGGGCCCATTGTGATATATGTGTCTTATCCACCCCGTCCGTCCAGATGGGCTGGACGTGGGCCCACCATGTTGTTCGAGTTTTATCCAAGTTGTCTGTCGGACGTGGGGCCACCGTGATATATGTGTTGTATATTCACACTGTTTGAGGTAGACGGCCCACCGATATGTATGCATTGTATATCCAGCTGATGGGGCTCATTTTGTGTTGCAACAGGCCCACCTTGACGTATGTAATTTAGGCACACTGTCCATTTATTTTTCTAGAGCTTTGGGCTAAACTGTGAGGCCCACCTTGATGTGTATATTGTGCATGCTGTCCATTTATTTTATGGACTATATGGGCTGCCCCATCAGGCCCACTATGATGTATGTGATGCACTCACTATCCATACCTTGTGCCTAGCCCATAGGCCCTTGTGTGAGGCCTAATATGATGTATATGTGGCCCTTGTGTGAGGCCCAATATGATGTATTTGTGGCCCTTGAGTGAGGCCCAATGGGGTGTATATGAGGCCCTTGAGTGAGGTCCATTGTGATGTATATAAGGCCCTTGTGTGAGGCCCATTGTGAAATATATTAGGCCCCTATGTGAGGCCGTTGTGAGAGGCCATGGTTGGTTCTATGTGGGACACTCCTTGGGCGTAATATTGGTTAAATGTCCACATTATATGGGTAATGATGGTTAACTGTCCACATTGTGACCTTCCCTTAGGCCCATTGTTAGGCCCATTCTCATCCTTCTCTAAGTGGGTTGACCCAAATCACTGGGCCCCATTGATATTTTGCATGATCCATCTATTCATATTGGGTTAAGCCAAGATGTTAGGCCCTCATTGGTTGATAGTAGGATTATTTTAACTTTGGAGTCCATCTAGGACTTATTTGGACCCCTTAGGGAATCTAGCGGGCTATATGATAGTATGGTGAAGGAATCCCGTTCCAGATCCTTAGGAATATAGGTATGCCACCTAGGCCCAACCTTGATATGAGGAGAGTACATCATCACCGTACATCAAGGGATCCGTGCTATTAGATTTGGTAGATCCACAGATGAGGACTAACCTTGATATGAGGAGAGTATATCATCATCTGCATGCTTGTTACGATGAGTGACTGATCATAGCATTATGCCATTGGGCATGATGTTTATGGGACTACCTGATAAGTGGAGTTGTCCCACATGAGCGCACGGTACATGCAGGATTAATGCAGGACTGGATTGTGTGACTTATGCATCTTGCATTGTGTGTTATAATTGTTGTGCGCCCTAGCAACATCAGGGCTGTAGCCTTCGTAGGTATAGTGTGGATGGCAGGATTGGATACTGGAAATACTTTTTAAAGCACGGAGGTCCATAGATGTCCCAGGGTGAAAGTCCCCAAACCCTTATGGTACCATGGAGGATGCTCTAATGTCTAGACTGAGTGGATGTATGAGCGCATGAGGGCCGAATACCAGGAGGCTACGTCTCCCATTGTGTCGTGGTTGGTTGGAAAGGGTGTGGCCTTACCCGCCCGAAGGTAGGGGCAATGCTAGGCTGAGTCTGACCAGCTCGTAAATGGGTCCGCTACTGACGTGCCGAGTAGATATTGACAGACTACTAGTCGGTGGGTAGTGAGGTCTCTTCCGCTTGCATGGTTGTGCGTCTAGAGTGGGGCTGTAATTTAGTGTATAGTGTACCCCGGTGATTATCTAAAGAGAACTGTACTTTTACATGATGCTCCAAAGATGAGCTGGATTGATATGTCGATTCAGATGAGGATTGGTATACTTGAGCTGCATCTTGCATATGACATTAACTATGTAGGCCTTGCATCGCATGGCCTTGGTGTGGACGATAGCATTCATGCCTTGCATCGCAAAGCCTTGGTACGGCTAATAGTATTCATGGACTTACCAGCATTTCAACATTACTCTGATATTGCATACTTGCATTTCTACCTTGCGCACACACTTTCACCGCCCTCTAAGCTTTCTATATGCTTATGCACGACCGTTGCGTGCAGGTGATGCTAGGACATATCTGAGCAGGCGCAGGAGCATGTGAAAGGCCTAGCTATATGTCCTAGAGGGGGGGTGAATAGGACAATGCCAAATAAAATTTATAACAGCGGAATTAATAAGAATATGATAGCCAAAATAAATCACAATGTAGGAAAGTAAAACAACCTCAAAATTCAGATCTTGAGAGGTTGATACAAATGTTGTTCTAAGGACAACCTTACAACCAAACCAGAGTTTATGGTAGGACAACCTTATTTCTAGAAAGATCTTTGTATCAAATCTCAAACCAAAGAGGAATACAGAAATAAACACAAACTGAACTGA
This sequence comes from Magnolia officinalis, assembly GCA_021015155.1. Taxonomy (NCBI): domain Eukaryota; kingdom Viridiplantae; phylum Streptophyta; class Magnoliopsida; order Magnoliales; family Magnoliaceae; genus Magnolia; species Magnolia officinalis. The sequence continues at coordinate 53,059,930 of JAJHSJ010000011.1, read as the reverse complement.
AATAAATTGTCATCACAAATGTATTGTTCTAGGGATAGCCATACTCCATAAAAATGAAAGGGTAACCTTGCTGGAACAACTTTAAAGGAATTGAATATCAAGTTGATAAAGGAATAACAGAAAATAAATTCTAAACTATTACAAAATTCCCATAATGCTTGAATTAAATGATTACAACATTCACCACCATACATACATCCCACAAATGAATAATTAAAGATTAGAAGTATAAATCATTCAACCACAACACAAGGGATTATAATGGTTCGCCTGTGTGTTCACCAACTGTTAAACAACAGCCACACAGAATGCTACTCCACTCCTAATATCCTCACACAGGGGATATTAGCGTTCACTAACAAAATAGGTTTTCACAGGTTCACCCAAAACTTTTACAATTGTGTCTTTGTCTGTGGGCTTACACAATTAAAAAAACCCCACTTCTGAGTTTTCCTGGCTCTCCCCAGATAACCAATACAACAAGATTTTTCTGGCAAATCTTGAAAGAAACCAAAACAGAAAGGAATTTACAATTAAATGTAAAATACCTGATTATCTCCTTCGTTGTAGTAGCCCGGTAGAACCAAGTCAGAGTAGATGATTGAATGTCTAAGTTCAATGTCCAGTACTCAATTACAAAGGTTCTAGTTCTAATAGATTTTAAATTAAACCAAATAGGGCTTGCCTTAATTGATTTTGATTCCAAAGAAAGGGAATAACAATTCCTCTTATCAAATTAGATTGGAATAACAGAAACAAAATCAATTAAATAAAGCTAAAGAAAGAGAATATTAAATAAGCACACTTAGCTTAGATGGAGCACAAAATTATCTCTCAGAAGTTCGACAAAGATTGGCTTGAATGGATTAATTAATTCAATGAATTCTTCTGAGATTCGTGCTCTATTTATAGGTGAGCAGATCGCGTCTTCGACTGGTCTAGGGAGCTCTTCGACTAGTCAAAGAATTAACAGATATTTGAAAAATCGGGTGCGATAAGCTTTAACCGTTTTACGACTGGTCGAAGGTCTCCTTCGACTGGTCGTAGGTCACCTTCGACTGGTCGAAGAACCTGAATTTCATCGCTGGACTTTGAGTTGAAGACTTTCGACTGGTTGAAGATGCAGTCGACACTGTTCCTTCGACTGGTCGAACATATTCCTGGACTAGTCGAAGCCTAACAGAAAATATCCGAATTTTGTAACAAACTCACGACTAATCGAGGAATTTCTTAGACAGGTCGAAGCAAAGCTAAGACTAGTCGAAGAAGGCCTAGGACTAGTCGATAAACAGACCAAACTCATGTAAAATAAACATCCGACTTATGTATCCAAAGTGACCTACTCCTAAGGTCAACCTAAGGTCAGTCAAACCTCAACCATGAAGTAAGGACATTGAAACATTAGGAACAAGTGACCTTGAAGTTTAAGCTTTGATGTCTTGATGTAGTTCAATATTGAAATCTTGATGTAGTTCAATCTTGAAAGTGTCTTGAGTTCTTTACGAACTGCCTTGTACTCTTCTTAAAGTCTTGTATTCTTGAGTCATGTCTTGTGAGCAGTTCTTGCAGTCAAGGTTGATCTTTGTACTTGTGAGCTTTGCTTGTTGTGAGCTTTGCTTGTTCATGAATGTTGATCTTTGAGAGAGCTTCACTTATGCAAGTTATATAACAGTGATTTTGGCACCACAAATTTGACAACATACAGGGATATAAACTATAGCACTTACAACATGCAACCGAGCTTTTGGAGTCCTGATATTATCATTGTATTTCCCTTATGCATTGTACTTTAAAGTTTTTGTTTTTTTATATCATAGTGGATTTCGTGATGATGTTCTTGTTATTGTTCGTCGGTTATGCTTATGGTTATGCTGATTATGAATCGAATTTATTTTGAAAATCCTCCTTGTAGGATCTCAGGATCGGAACCTGGTATATGGGAGCCGGGAGTGAAGAATGGAGTACTACGGAGGATGTCGACACCGGATTCGGCGATCGTGAATTTTGTGAGTCCGGTTTCGAAGTTTGGGGCATGACAAAACATCCTCAGATTTATTAAACCTAATTGAAATCTAACTTAAACCAAGTGAATTAGAGTAGAATCTGACCATAAAGGACATCCTAGAATATCAAGAAACTAAGGTATGGATCTTTCCTTTAAACTTTGCAATTTAATTGATTACCCCTCTTTTCCCTGTTTCAAAGTTTATTTTACTGTTTATAATCTCGTTATGAATTAACACGATAAAAATTCACATCATTTTGTTATCTTGCGTGCAAGTATCGTATCGGGCATCCCACCTCAAGTGATCAATATAATATCGTGGATGTAATACGTTACGGGAAGTGACCCTCTTAGTCGACACGTAATTTTATGGTTGGTTGGTGTAGTGCATAATCGATGTAAGTAAATCGACATGTGTGTTACATCACTTATCAGGATTGGTTATCGCAAATAGTCGCTTCATGTACATATCGTGTCACGTAAATCCCCCAACCATATTGCTGTGTTGCCTTGAGATGTTCGCATAAATCCACACTAACGTGGGACACGTCGGCGAATCTTCGTAATGTGAGAATGCGGGGTGAGTCAGATGTATTAAATTGCCTTCCACATTATGACCATGATTGATGAGTATGATGGATCGCACATATTTTACTAGGTATGAATACCAGATAGAATGTTGTGCATATCGATACTCTTGTATATATGGAATATGAGAAGTATCGGTGCCCTTTCGATATCATTGAGAATTATTTAATTATTGTAAACTTTAAAGGAATAACCATCACTGTGAGTAGGGCATTGATCCTTTCCAACGATACAGATGATGCAGGTGATGTACAGATTAAAGACCCAGAGGAACATCTCTCTATGGAGGACTATACTTAATAAACAAGAAAATAGTTTCATGATTTAGCTTTATTTACGTTTCCACTGCAACTTGACTATGTATAAGCTCCCATTTAAGAGAGTATTTAATGATTCATTGAACTTTCCCTTTTTAATGGAATAATAATAGTAGTAAATTTCCTTCTCATGAACTCATACTAGAATATTTAAAGTGTGTAAATCTAATAGAAGTCACATTATCTGAACAACGTGTGAACGAGATTAACATTAGAATTCCCAGGGTGAGTAAAGACTTGGGCCTTGAAATTTCGGGGCGTTACACTACACCACGAAGGGAGATTTGGCCGCCCTAAAATAGAAAAGTGATGAGAGTCTATTGGCTTACATTGGACAATGAAGAGCTGTATTCGTACAAATGAAAACACTCATTGATGAGGAAGAACAAATTTCATTAATCGTCCATTCAGTTAATCCAAGCATATATGGGTATTTGATCTCGTATCCATACATCAACTTCTCTCAACTTATCCATGTAGGGGAACAACTGAAAGCCAAAATTCGAGCCGGTATAATTTCATCATGGCCTCACCAATCCACCCCTGTGCAGAAAGCTAAGTAAGAAGAGAGGTGAGTAGATATATCCCTAAAAATAGAGATACCTCTGCTCCTTATCTAACAGAAAAAAACCATTTCATTCCTTTAACGTAAAGGGAGGCATCGCCTCCTCTATTGAAACAACACACAACAACAACAACAACAACAAAACCGTAACAACTTAGGTGGAATCCTCAATATTCCAATCAAAATAGGCAAACGGGTATGATGCAGCTTTAGAGACAATTCACTCCTTTGGCTCAATCCTAAACCGATACCTTGGTTACGCTGGTTCAAAGACAACTTTTAACTCCTATGCAGCCCAGGCCTCCACTAAACTCATTGCCTATGAGCTATAATGAGAATGAATATTGTGCATTTCACCAAAGCCGGGAGCACACCATGAAATAATGTTTCTCTTTGAAACATGCAATCTAAAACTTCATTGATCGAAAGAAAATAACAATTACGCCCCTTGGCCAGGCATCAGTTGGCAACAACAACATATTCCAGAATCCTATGCCACAACATTTGATGGGTACAGGTACATCAGGAAATCCAACAATCAATGCGGTTCAGGGGGATTATTCCCCCTAAATCAAGCAGTTCCATAATTACAATAAGGAATTCACCCCTCTTGTTTTACAAGGGGCATTCCTGGGTTAGGAGAGGATTTATGCTCTCGTCTACCAGTCCACATCCATTTGGCAATAATGGGACCAACCCTTGGTCTTGTAAGGGCATTTCCTTCCAATTAATCTACACTACATCAAGGTCCATCTTGGGACCAATAACCAATGGTGCTCAGGACAAGAGAACCAAATCCACCAAATTTTTTCACCAATTTTGGCTACAATCAAGGTCCATCTTGGGACCAATTACCAGTGGTGCTCTTGGTAATAGCACCAGAGCCACCCAATTGACCAACTAGTTCAGGCTACAATCAGGGTCCATCTTGGGACCAACAACTAGTGGTACTCATGGGAAGAGCACTAGATCCACCCATCCCATCTTTCAATTTAGGTTAAACCACGGTCCATCATGGGATCAACAACTAGTGGTGCTCATGGGAAGAGCATCATATCCACCATCTTACATCAACCCTCCAATAGTCACATTGCAAGGAGGATACTTCTCCCCATTTAACATGCAACACGAGTCAACTTCGATAATATACTATTTCATCAAGATATATATTGATTTTCTTATAAAAAAATATTTAACACTTAGAATTTATTAAGGTCAGGTGGAATTATTCTTAAAATTATTAACTCATAATTAAATGATAGTTAATCGATGTTATGTGGATTTTATTTAAGTAATTATGTTCCGATTTAGAGTTTATTATTATCAATTGTTGATATATATTATTTTTAAGAAATTATAAGCTATATTTAAATATACATATATAATCTATTTAAAATATTAAACTTAGTGAGTAATTAAATTACTCAACTGTTTTAATCTTAAATTATTAAATTACTTGGCAATATGTTCGTTTATTTTGAAAATTTTGATGAATATTAAATATGATTTAAATTTTAAAGTAATAAAACTGTTAGATTAGATTTTGTTCTAAAATGGTTGAATTAAATTAATAAGTTAATTAGTGAATTAATTAAAATTGGAATTTTAAGGTTAAAATAGGAATTCCAACAAACTCATGGTTTTCTAGCATAAATTTCCTGATTGTACAGAATGCATCCTGGACCTTCATGAAAATTCAAATCTCAGTCTATTACAGTTAATAGCCTAATTTTCATACAATTTCAGGGGTTAATTTCTAACAACATCAAATTTCATAATATTGTTTTAAAATTATGAATTCATTGTATTTTTTTAAAATAAAGTTTCTTTGTTGTACATGTATTCATTGTATGAATTTTATCACACTCATATATGTATTTTTTTTTACACACACACACACACACACACCCACACACTCACGCGAGTGGAATTTCACCACCTATGGGCACTCGAACCCGTGACCGGGAGTTGAAACTCCTGAGAGTCTACCACCCGAGCAAGAGTAAGGACCCACACTCATATATGTATATGATTATTGAATTATGGAAAAAAAGAAATAAGAAAAAATAAATTGTATGAGCAAGTAGGGTAATCGTGTCCTTTGGGTGAGAGACCTTAAAGCCAGCAAGTAGAGTAATCGTATCTATTGGGTAAGAGACCTTAAAGACAGTAGGTAGGGCAACCGTGTTCCTTAGGTGAGAGACCCTAAAATTAACAAGTAGGGCAATCATATCCCTTGGGTGAAAGACACTAGAACCCATTGGATCCTTTTAAGTCTCCTTTATATATGGTATATGAGTACAATCATGTGCATGGATATATGTCATAGGTACAATTAGAGTAGTAATTTGGCCAGCTATTGTCATGCCCCAAACTCAGAAACCGGACTCATAAAATTCCCGGTCGCCAAATCCAACGTCAACAGCTTCCGTAGTACCCCATTCTCAGCTCCCGACACCCATATGCCATATTCCGATCCTAGGATCCTACAAGGAGGATTTTTAACATAGTTTTTTTTTTTTTTTTTGTAATATGAAGCATAACCAAGTCACAAAATAACATCACCACATATCCACTATAATCAAAGCGTTTGAGTACAATGCAGAAGGGAAAATACAAGATAGGTATAAAAACTCCAGAAGCTTTGTCGCATGCTCTTGCCTCAGCTCGATTGCATCCTAACATCACCTGCACGCATCTATCGTGCATAAGCTTATAAAAAGCTTAGAGGGTGGTATAAGTGCGTGTGCAAGGTAGCAATGCAAGAATGCAATATCAGAGTAATACAGAAACATACTGGCAAGTCCATAAATACCATCAGCCTTATTCGGGCTGTGCAATGCAAAAACATAATAGACTAATAACATATCTAGGCCATGTAATGCCGAATCATATGTAACACCCCGTACTTTCTCGTACTTGAGTGTTACTATATAAACTGACTTAGTAGGATGCAAACCTAGCTTAGTGAACAATCACGTGCATCCTAGTTTAAACTTGACCGTCGAAGGTAATCCCAATCCATATGTCAAACCACCCAGTAGTTAAACAACATATACCAAGTATATCATTTTATCTAGTTATTATATTATAAATTTTACACAAATATGGATCAATAGATTATAGATGTATTTATTTATCAAATGAATAATGCGTGAAAATGCATTGTAATAGAGTGATATGTATGTATATAAGATATTATGAAAATAATATTATATTAAGTAAACATAATGAATAATAATTTTACAATATAAAATCAAATTATTAATAATAATGTAGCATTGAATATCTTTTATAAGTATATATACAAAAATCATTAGATACGTTAATAGAATTATATATTATTTAACAATGTCATCAAATACAAATATAATTTTAATTAAAAATGATTTTGTACAATCTTCAATTCATTTATATGGATAATATGATATTGTATATTATGAATTATATATATTAATGAATGTGTGAACAATAACACGTAATTAGTAGTATGCTAATATTAAAATTATATTTATATATATGTATGAGATTTTAATCATTGTAATTATAAGTAATATACAAAAATAATAAAAATTATATTGATATTAGTATCGGTTAGTAATTGAAAAGGCCAAGCTATATGTCCTAGAGGGGGGGGGGGGGGGGGGTGAATAGGACTATGCCAAATTTAAAATAAAATCAGCGGAAATAGAGTAAACCAATATCCTTACAATTATGAATCAATTCACAATGCTAAATTTAAATCACCTTGATAATTAAGTATTGAGAGATTGATACAAATTCAGTTCTAAGGACAACCTTACACCATAATAAACAAGGGCTTATGGTAGGACAACCTTATTTCTAGAACATCGTTTGGATCAAGGACTCAATTTTAATAGAAGTAAATAAAATAGCAAGGAATTGAAATTAAATGCAGAAGTATAGATCTAAATTATTACAACAATCCCCACACTTGCTTGAAATGTAAATAGTTACAACATACACATCCACTTGTACATTCCACACAATCGAATGATAAAAGATATGAAAATTAAGCAAGCATTCAATCCACAAGACAAAGAGTTATAGTGGTTCGCCTATGTGTTCACCAACTGTCTTTCAACAACCACACATAAAGCTACTCCACTCCTAATATCCTCACACAGGGGATATTAGCGTTCACTATCAAATAGGTTTTCACAGGTTCACCAAAAACCTTTACAATTGTGTCTTTTTCACTTGGGCTTACACAATTTAAAAACCCCTCTTTTCTGAGTTTTCTGGTTCTCCTCAGACAACCAATACATTGAGATTTTTCTGGTTCAACCTCAAACAAAACCAGTACAATGAGATTTTTCTGGCTTAACCTCAAACAAAACCAAAACTAAATAAATTTTACAGAATTGTAAAATACCTGGATTTCTCCTTTTCTTAGCAGCCCGGTAGAACCAATCGGAGTAGATGATTGAATGTCAAAGTTCAATTTCCAATACTCACATTCATAAGGTTCTAAATTCTAATAGATTTTAGATTTAACTTGTTGGGCGTAGCTATATTTGATTTGATTCCAAGAAGAAGGAATAAGATAATTCCTCTTTTCAAATAAGATTGGAATATAGAAACAAAATCAAATTAAATAAGCTAGAAAAAAGGAATATTAAATAAGCACAATGTAGCTTAAAATAAACACAGACTTATCTCAGAGTGATCACTTGAAAATTCTTGAATTGAATAGAGTTGGAGTGTGAAAACTCTGAATTTCGTGTTCAATTTATAGAAGCAAAAATCGTTCCTATGACTGGTCTTAGAAACCTTCGACTGGTCGTAGCTCTAACAGATTTTTGAAAAATTAAGCGCGATCTTTGAAAGTCGTTCCACGACTGGTCGTGAGTAGCCTACGATTGGTCGTGGGTCACCTACGACTGGTCGTGGATCTCTACGACTGGTCGTAGGACTATAGATTACGTTGCTGGACTTTGAGTCGTAGCTCCACGACTGGTCGTGGATGAGTCGAAGCCACACCTACGACCGGTCGAAGGACCTCCAGGACTGGTTGTGGGCGTACCAAAAATTTCGAAAAATCTTCAACTACTTAGGACTGGTCGTAGAATTTCTTGGACTGGTCGAACCAATGCCAGGACTGGTCGAACAAGAGCTAGGACTAGTCTTAGAATAGACCAAACTTATGTAAAATAAATATTTGATTTATGTATCCAAAGTGACCTACTTAAAGGGTCAACCTAAGGTCATTCAAACCTGAACCATGTCGTATGGACATTGAACTTCAACCATTCAACGAATGTAGATTGTTTGAACCATATCAGGCTTGAGATCTTGAACTTGTTGTAGCTTCAAACTTGAGATCTTCATCAGCATAACAACTACTTCATGCATTGCTTATTAGTCTTGAAGTCATGAGTTGTTTCTTAAGACTTGAACTTCAACATTGTAGCTTCTTGAACTTCAATATGTAACTTCTTGAAAAGTTCAACTTGTAGCTTCTTGAAGTGTTTATGCAGTGTCTTGAATTCATATAAATCATCATACAGGCACAAGACACAGGTAGATGTTTTGACACATCGAAATTTGACAACCAAAGGAGTATGAGACCATAACACTTACAGTAATATATGACGAAAGCCTTACAAATGGCCCATTAGAATCTTTTAGCCATTGACATTCAATTTCAAGATGATCCAACCATTAGATTGACGGGAATCCCTAAGTAGGACCCTAAACCAAGATGTATGGCCCACCCAGAACCTTGGATCTATCCCACCTTCAGTAAAAGGCAAAGGAAGGGCCGACCAAATAGAATGGACGGTGTGGATTTACCACAAACATCATGGCGAACCCCACTTAGTGGCTGTGCGTGTGCACAGTAGTCGTGCACTCGAGGTGCATCAGGACTGTCAACATAGTTAGCATGAGCTGACCCGTGCTTCTCCAAAAAAAGGGAGAATTTCCCTTTTCTTTTGGCATTGGCAGTGGACGAACATGCGTTTGCTGTCTTCGATCACAGCGCACCCTCTGGGCCCCACATTGATGATCCAGACCGTCCATCCAACAGAGGACACACGTGCAACCAAAACCCCTAAGTTTCACGCTATTCCACACGTGTGCAGGCACACGATCCTCACCGCAAGTGAGCTCAAAAACACAAAGTTTCCAAGAGTGGAAACTGTCTTCTCTAGCCAACTGGCATGATCCATGTGAGGGTCTCTTCTCAAATCCCAACCGTCTGCATCAGGCAATCCTAACCCTTCAAAGCCAGCTTTTAGGAGAGAAAAGGAATGAAAGAGAGAGAGAGTAGTTGTTTCCTCTTTCCCTTGAACCCACCACCCAACCTTCTTAAAGCTTCAAATGAGCTTATCTACAAGCTCCCCAGGGTCTATACGAACCATATGGAAGAAGTCGATTGGAAGAAAAAGCTTTCGTTCGAAATTTGCCATTAATGGCGGACTTCTTCTCCATCTTTGCTGACGCATTTCTGGGCACGTTCGGCCTGTATGTTGAGTCCAGAGATGGCTGGACTCTGCAACAGGGAAAAACAGAGAGAAAAGAGAAGGAAGGAGGAAGATAGGAAGAAGAAGAAATAAGTAGAAAGAAGAAGCGATGGGGTGGTACGGCCGTTGCACCGCACCACCGTGACCGGCTCATCCAGGCCGTGTTTGGGCTGAGTCAGGCAGGGCCCATTGCTGCTGTCGGTCCTCCAGAGAAGTAGGAAAACAAAAAAAGGGAGAGAATAGAGGGAAAGAGGCTACCATGTGCGGCAACAACTTGAACCGAGTCAAGCCTGACTCGCTGCCTGCCTTTGTGCAGTCATTGACTCAACTCATCTGAGTTGTTGTTGAAAATGGGGCCTGCTGATGTGACTCAGTCGTTGTCCTTGGCCGCCCGACGGTGTGGCTGAACTTGCAGCTGATGTGAAGAAGAAAAGCAAGAGGGAGAGTTGAGGTGGTGCAGCTGCACCATGTTGCTGACTCGAACTGAGTCGAGACTGGAACCAAGTCCAGCTAAGTCAAGTGTGTTGGTCTGTCCAGCTCCTTGCTGGACATTCCAGCAAGGAAGAAAAGAAGAAGAAAAGGAGAAGAAGAAAGAGAAAGGGAGGAAGAAAGAGAAAGGAAAGAAGAGAAACTAGAAAGAGAGGGAGGACGAGTCAACTTAATTTCAAATCGAGTCAACTCATTGAGTCAGCCTCTTGACCCATTGGCTGGGCTTCTCTAAGTGAGGAGAAGAGAGAGAAGGAGAAAGGGAAAGGTGAGCAGTTAAGTGGAGTCGTGTCAACTCAACTCGAACTGAGTTGACCTAGGTGAGTCTACCTCCTTCCATATTGAATTTATTTCGATTATAGTTATCCATGTTACCATAATTGTCATTGATAAAGTATTAATATTTAGCATGATTAACCATTAGTGAATCACCTATAATTAGCTATTACGGAAAGATTACAATTGTTAACTATACGTGTTTTATTCTTCACATTTAAACATTATTATTGATAGTTAAAATCATCATCATTAGATAATATAATCACCTTCCTCATGGAATTAAAATAATTTTTGTTAATATTATTGTGGGATGTTAGTCCTTATTATATCATGGTTGATAAAGTTATTATTATTATTATTACTTGTATTATTTATAAGAGATTATAAGTCATTATAGGAACATTAGAAAATGTTGGTATATTTAAATATGAACTTATGAACTATCCTTATTAACATATTAACTAATATAAATTATAACACTAACGTTAGGAGTATTGTTGTAATTATTAAGATTTAATTCTAACTATGAGCCAAGTAGAGTTCAAATCCTAGAACCTAAGTTCAAGACTGAACTCTAGGATGAAAACCTAGATCTACATGAATGCACTATTTGCGCTAACGTTAGTTATTATAAACAAATTACCGTTAATGATATTAGTGCAGTATCCATCACCTAAAGATATTATCATAAAAATAAAATAGATTACACTATTACATTGTAATGCTTAATATTACCATGGTCACAAATATTGGTTATATCACTAACATTAATTGTAACTAACCATATCATGACATTGTGTTTGAGCTACACATATGTCCTAGTCCAACTCCTAGAACTAAACCCTAGAGTGAAACCCTAGAACTTAGGTAATCCAAACCCTAGGTTAAAACCCTAACCCTAAATAGTGTGTAAGCTTGGACCTAACTATATAACTTTACAATTCATGATAGGGTTTGATTCTAAAGAAACGCGCATTCCCTAGCAATGCTAGTAGGCGATGCGAACTATGAGGTGATGATTCTTCCCCTTAAGCTTTCCATCTTTCCCATTAGCATAAGTGATAGTTTTATTTTAACTTTGAATTGTTAATTGATATCTTGCCTTGTGAGTACATATGCTAATCGTTGAAATTGATATGCTAGATAACATGCTTAATAAATTATCCTCCATATTTTCTCATACTTATGGATTACTTGTGGTTTACTTATGGAACTTAAACTGGTACATCAGTAGGAAACCCCTGCTTATAAATGTACACCCATACTTGGGATGTAACCTGATTGATCGTGATTATAATGAGCCTTCGACTTAGTGGTTGTTAAATGGCGGGTTGAATTGGATATTGATGTGGGCCTATCATCCATGAGTTGTTGTGTTAAGTGGTTTTCAAGGATGATCTTTATCGCATGGTTTTAATAATCGCCCTATGTGTCTTAGTCTCAAAATTTGCCCTATGTGGTTTAATTTTAACATTTGCCCTGTGTGGCTCGGTTTTAGTATTTGCCCTATGTGGCTCGATGTACCATTTCTATACAACCATGCGATGGTAAGCCCCATATACTGTAATATAATTGGCCACTAGTCGACGGGTTTCCATTAAACATCATAAGATGGTAGTCTCATGAGCTGGGGATGGTGGTATGGGACCTATGCCCGAGCTGTTGGCCTATGCTAGTGATAAGCCCCTGTAGTGACCTTTGAGCTTATTTAAATTGGCTGGTTGTAATTGGACTAATAATGGGTTGGCTAATCGTGCATACATGGCACATACCAGCGTCTATCGCTAACGTATGCGATGTACGATAGGCAGTCGTTACGCTGCACTTGGTATGCTTCGCTGATGACTAGCCTCTGTCTGACTGGATGTTTTTCGTAGGTCGATGATTTCATGGGTGACGAGCCCAACTCCGCACGGATGTGCATCCCCGGGGCGAAGACTGCATTCATTCATCCATGCATCTAATAAGACATGCATCATGTATTATTTTGTATGCTTTGTTTTATAGCTATACTTACTTAATGCGGCGGTGTGTAATCTTAAGGGGAATTCACACTGAGTTGGCCACTCATCCATCAAATACATAACCACAAAAGTAGCACCGATGGTTTAATTGATTTTCAGGTTCAGACTGATGAGGACCCGGGTACAAGTGCTAGGGATGCATGGTTGTATTGCTAAGAGGAGCTGCGCGATCTTGCGGCTCAGATTTTATATACATTTTTTTTATCTCACTTGTATAAATTGTGAAATTCACGTATTTGTTATTTCATAGACATTAGTTTGTATAAGTCATTATGGGCAATCTCTTGTATTTCTAAATGTAATCGAAATTTTTCCTTATGTTGATTTGTTCATTCTACGCTTATCTGTTAATTCTGATGAAGGTCAAAAAAGGTATGGAATTTGGTTCTCTATAAGTTAACACTGGGGTTTTTGGGAAATGGGTCATGTACTCGGGTCCTGAAAGGTTGGGGCATTACATCATAATAACATAAATGTCATCTACCGAGAGTGTAATGTAACCTGCAATGCAAGGGAATGACGAAGCTGGAGTGTGTAGTTGGGATGATAGTACGTGGTATCACAAGTTGTGGGGTTCATCACAAGGGACTTCTATCCAAACTAGTCCCATACTTAAATTTGGATAGCCAGACTCAATGTGGTAAACTCCTAATCTTAGGTTGGTCGCGCGCCCTAACCAAAATCCTAGATATCGCGAAGATATACATAATGATTTGGTTGCGCACCACCAGCCCGAGTGGATAGTGGACGAACGAATGAATGAATCAAATGTTGAGTATGCAACTGTTGCACAACAGCCTGCCAGCACAGTAGCCTACCAACTACTGGTAGCTCACCCAAGCCCTTAGGCCCTGCCCACATCAGCGTCCGCCCACGTGTGCCTGCCCACATGTGTAACAATGACGGAGTGACATAATATCAGTACCGCACATCCCTGGGATCATCACCGGGGTCTAATACAATGCTGTCTGCCATACCAAGGCTATGCAGTGCAAGGCCTACGTGGCCAATGTCATATGCAAGATGCAATCACAAGTCATGCCAGTCCTCATCAGATTATTTGTGTTTTGTACCAACTTTGGGCCTCCGTAGTGGACCACACGCTGGAGGTTTGAGTAGGCCACTACTTGGAACCTCTAACCTACACTAATGAATATATAAATAATATTTTAATTGGGCCAAATCAGAGCTCATATGATCAGGGAGTGGATCCCAAAATGGGGCCAAGTATGGTTGTGTAGAAAATTAAAGTGCCTATGTTTGGCCCTATACCAAATATTATGTGTGCACAACCAGTTGGTCCTAACTTATAATTTTTGAAGTGCATATATAGTATAACCAAGGGCACCTGATGGCACACTGAAATTTAGTCCCTTGTGATCATGGGATATACTTAAAATTGAGCTAAAACTAATTTTGCACTATATTTCCTGCACAGTTTCTCCAAGTACCCACGTTTAAGCCATCACCATAAATTGTACTCACCTAACCAATGAGGCCCGCCTTATAATTTGTAAAGCCCATACATAGAGTTACTAGGTGGTTAGTTTCTTTCAGTATATGTAGGCCCCACGTGATCATGAATCTGACTCTAAATGACCCAGAACCAACCCTGTGCCAATAGTCTGTTTTACATAGAATTTATGTGAGGCCCCTATATGAAGCCAAAGGTGATCAAGTAGCACATGAGTTATATATTGATGAAATCTCTATAATCAGATTCTCTGTTGGAAGATCTGATCCAATGGATGGTTTAGAAACAAGTCATTCAGGCCGTTTATAGGTTTCCAACCATACAGAGCCTTGGATCCATCTAGACCACACATAGAAAATTCAAGATTTGTCCTTACAGAAGTATATATCGGTCCAGAATTTTTTAAATTTTATCATGAAAGAATCTGACCATAGGGACTATACATATGATTATTAAATATCTCAAGTAAGTTAAGAGCAAATATCAAATACATCTGACTGTTGGAATTACGGATATGGCCGAAACAAAAATGGTTATAATAAGCTCCCAAATACATCTTTCGTATAAGGCCAAGATCTCAGCCATCCGAACTCCGATTGAGACTTATTATATACCGTTGAAAATCTAGCTCAATTATCTATGAATCAAATGGAACATATAATTCTAATACATTCATTAAAGGAGTTAAAAATGTGTCCATTTTAGGAAAATCGGAATCCTGCATGTGTAGCATAAGTAAACTTAATGCTACGGATAATTGAACCATTGGATGGCTACGAAATTTGGTCTAGAGTTAGCTCATATTTTGGTTCATATCATTTTTCAACTCCGATCTTTGCATGATTGATTTTATACGATTTTTAGAAGTTATTGTCCAGGTACAAAAATAGGATTACTTAAGGGTGTGGGTATAAAGTTCATCAGGGTGAGGTCCACGTGTGTGACCCACTAGCTTAAAATCAAGTTGACATTTGTGTTTATCCAGGGCAACAAGGTGGGCCACAAATAAAAAAAAAATGGAGAGAGAGGGAGAGGGAGAGAGAATGATTGGTAGTGGGAGGAGCTCCACCATTATGAGCTCCTCTCAAGGATCTACCACATATACATCAAATGGGTCCCATCCATATGTAGGCCCACAATCATAAAAATATCAAGGGTGAAATCCCATTTCCACCACAAATCAGGGCCTAGATGGCCTTCATGCAATAGGAGATCTCAACAAACCTCATGGTGAGGTCCATGGGGAATGGCCCCACCATGGATACATGCATGCAAGACATGGTGGGCCATTGGCCACACCTAGGGACCAAGATGGGATCTCCACCATTGATTGGTGAGTCCTACTTACCTCATGCTAGAAAATGGAAAGATTTACCTAAGGATGCACCCACCTAAGCTTCTAGATCTCCTTCTTCCACCACGATGTTCTAGAGCTTTAAGAGATGAGATTCAAGGGTTGGGATTGATTTTGGAGGGTTGGATGAGGGGTTATTGAAACATGCATGGGCTGAAAATTAGGGAGCTTGCTTGGACGTCCATGGCTAACAATGGAGGGAAATGAAGAGAAAGAGGGAGGGAGAGAGAGTTGTAGTGTTGTAATGATTGTTTTGTAAGAGATGTAATGATGGTTGTAAGGTCATTATGAGGGCATGAAAACAAGAAGCCATCATGGCTTGTAAGGGATCTAGGGGCTAGGGTGGCTAGGGTAGGTAGATGTAGGTTAGGGTGGCTAGGGTAGGTAAGTTAGGGTGATGATTGCTTGCTAGGGAATTTACTTGGACACCTCGGGTCCCGCATCACGCGATCGATGGCCGGGATAATGTGTGGGCCGGATCTCATGATCTAAGAGTCAGATTGGCACACGAGACATGGTGTCGGAACTGCGGCAACGACACGGACGCAATGACATAGGTCTTGAGTTGAGTCGGCTCGGGTTTACAAGGTACGACTTAAGGTAGTGTGCAAATGATATCTACACATCACGGGTCACCTGAATTTGACCGAGAGGACCGCGGGATCCTACGGAATGGAATGGTCACTAGGACACAGGCCTGACAGCTATCATATAAATGAGTCCCTCACCACGAAATGTCAGTACGTGGGCATTAATGCAACATGTCCATACACTAAGTATGGTATTATAATTAATGATGGATGTTTATTTGATTATTTATGTGGATTCATGGATTATATAGCATGTATATCATCTTTGCATTCCATGCACTTGATTCTATTATAAATTATGTTATTTACTTTTGTTTTAAAATTATCTCTTTGCTTAATGACATGTATAAAAATCTAAAAACTTCATATGTGTCTATGAAACGATCCCACTAAGTTGTTATGCTCACGTTAATTTAAACCATACAAGAACCGAGTTGGATTATTTCGAGCAGGTGGGTCTTTATTATTAGTTTCCTTTGCTATTAGGTTTAGTTTGGAATTTCAAAAGTTGATGTAATAAATGATTTAGCTTGAGCAGCAGTTTAAGTAGTAGACAGTATCATATAATTTCATTTAGTTAACTTTGGAATTAGTGTGTATCATCTTCTAATTTGAATGTGCATGTTTAAATAAGATTAAACGCCTACACATTCATTGAACAATTCATTATATTTATCTCATGTGCTTGGAATTCGGGTATTGAGTAGTCCTACTATGGTACCCAAGTTTCGGGGCATGACATCTCTTGCATTGGGGACAAGAGATCTATGCAAGTTTAATTGCCCGCTATGAACAGGAAGATCTCGAAACAGTTTTGTGGAAAGAGCAATTATTGTGGATTGATGTGGACTTGAACGACTGCACCTCTCAATATGAATCAGTGCGAAATGTGAGAAATTAAGATATTTTTGGTTTTATACTCTCTTGACCATCCTTTTGTATATGTAGTCACCACACTTTATATTTTGTGCCTTGGATTGCCGATATACATTGTGGTAAATTTGACTTAATGAAGATGGCCTTCCAGTTCTGTTAGGTGGCCATTTCTTCTGATTTGACGTCTCCATTTGTGTATGAGTGTAGTGAGCTGACAGATAAAGTCCCGACCATTATGATAATCCATGTGGTGGGCATTTATGGTGGCTTGAATACAGTTAATGTCTTCTTACAGTTGTCTAAGATGTTCCTAAAAAACTTGATGAACATAAAGTAGTTGTGTCATCATGATGTAAAATTGTAAGGCCTCTTAAAATTCTTGAAGAATGGCTCGAACTAGTTGTAAAACGACTGCCAAGTCTCGTGCATGAGTGTCTGTAGTCTCAAAGGGATGGACTTCTTAAAGATGTGTACAATCTCTTCATCCCTTTCTACAAGACTCTTATTCAACAAATTCAAATGAAAAATAGAAATTACGAAAGCAATGGCATGATGAGTATCATCAGAAGTCACGACAAACGAGATTACTTTCTACAACAAGATTATAAGTTGAAAGGATTGGATTAAAAAAGGGTTGATGGTTAAAAAGCATATAAAGCAAGTGAATAATGGAGAATTTAATGTGGATTGTCGATACACACTATGGATCGCCAATAGTCAATGCGGATCGGTGTCTATCGATGATCCTCACTGCCTAAGCTTTTAGAAGAAAAAAAAAGAAGAATAAACCCCCACTTTCCATATGAGACAACCACTCTCTCCACCATTCATAGAAACACCAATTCCTATTCCATTTCAGAGACTCCAATCAATCATATAACATAAAAAATAATAAATAAATAAAAAAGAAACAATTTCAAAGGGAACAGAACCACCACGCCATCAAGATAGTGTGGTGTTTGTCCATACAACTATCAACAGTCGAAGAAGCTTTCGCTCTTGGCATGGTCTACTCCAAAAGAAAAAATAATTGATGAAGAAGGCCAAGTGACCTCCTGCGGCAAGGGCCCCGCCTTTTGAACTAACTCCACATCATGACCCACTGCATTGTTGTTGAGAGCATCGACTCTTCGTTGTTGTCCCCTCCTATGGAAAAAAAACAAGAAAGAAAAGGAGAAAAGACCAAATGACCTTTCCCAGGCAAGGGACCCACCTATTGAACTCCACATGAAATCCTACGTGGGGCCCACTGGATAGTCTTGTAGCAGATCCAAGCCATCTAAATGAACGGAGTTTTAATTTTATGGAATCTAGCCAAGTTTGAGGAGGGAAAAACTCATCACGGATGGACCACACCAGAAGAAAAAGTCCAAAATTAACTCATAGCGCTAATTCAATTATGGGCCACAAACAACTCTAAAAAAATTGAAATGACTTTACTTTAAGTTCGTGACTATCTAATTAAAGTGAACAGATTAGATCACTGAAGGGTGACCCAAATCGTTAATTTAGTGGGGCCCACACCCCATTTTCAAAAGGCCCTCTCGAGTTCTGAGACAAGCTACTGCTGTAGGAGATAACATCTGTCAGAGCAACATTTTCATCCTCCAAAGCAAAATATGCCTAGAGAGCTAAAAGATAATGGCATTAGATTCTGAGGTTAATGCCTTTATGACATTATAATTAATGGCTATTTTAATTAATTTCTCAATAAAGATGTCGCTTGAGTGCTATCCTCCAGTCCTCAGTTTGGACCGGAAAGGGGCTTTGAGGGGCCAATGTGATGTATGGGTTTTACCCATAATCTCCATATCATTTTACAATACAAGCCCAAAAATAAGGCAACTTCAGGGGTTAAGTGGACCACATGATTGGGATTTAAACACCTACCATTAGAAACTTTTGGGGCCCATGAAAGTTTTAGATCAAGTTTATATATATATATATATATATATATATATATTATATATATATATTCTTTATCCAGGTCCATGTGACCTTCTGAATAGTTGTATGACAATTAATCATCGTGATGGGGGCCTAGGAAAGTTTTAACGGTGACTGTCATTATCACCACTACTTCCTGTAATGTGATCCACTTAAGCCTTGGATCTACTTCATTTTTAAGATTGTACACTAAAATGATATAGAAAAATGGATGGATGGTACAAATAAAAACCATGCATCATGATGGCTCGTCAGAGCCCTATCCATTCAGGGAGCGGATT
The DNA here is from genome assembly GCA_021015155.1 of Magnolia officinalis. Taxonomy (NCBI): domain Eukaryota; kingdom Viridiplantae; phylum Streptophyta; class Magnoliopsida; order Magnoliales; family Magnoliaceae; genus Magnolia; species Magnolia officinalis. The sequence continues at coordinate 53,040,656 of JAJHSJ010000011.1, read as the reverse complement.
ATTTGTTACTTGGGTAACACGTCAATGGTTGTTATCTTAACTATATGGGGCCACCTTGATGTATTTGTTGTATATCCATGCCGATCATCTTCTTCTTTTTCTTTTTTCTTTTTTTTTTTTTTAAAAATTTTAATCTCATTATAGGATAGGATCCCAAACATAAATCAGATCTTTGTATTTACCCTTCATCCATGTCTTCTTGAAATAATCAACAGGTTGGATGGAAAACATGTTGTATTTTGTTTCAAAATTTATATTTTAAAAAAGAGAATTTTAAATAAATATTTTGGTTTCCATCCAAATTTGAAATTTTTGTTACTTTTGAATTGTGGGATTAGTCCCACATCGAATTTGTCAAAGAAAGTTTTCTTGTATATAAGATAGACTTTTTGCCTTAGGGCTTGAGCCCTATTCAGGGGACATGTGAATTTGGTCCTGTGGGGCTATGTCAATAGCTCTAATATATGCATTGACCACACATGTGTACGTGCCGAGCTGAGTCGAGCCAAGTTCGAGTACGTGTGCGGGTGCACGTGTGTGACAAGACAGGCTGGGTTGGGCTAAGCCGAGCCACGGGTGCGGGTGTACTCGTGCGGGTGTGTGTGTATGTGTGTGGATACTCGCGGGACTTTATTTATGCGAGAACGTACTCACACATTCTTCTTTTCATTTTAAGACAGAGAGATATGACCGGTTGGTTAGTTGCACCTATTGGGTTTAAATCCAATGGACCAAACCCTCTCGAAAGGGTGCTTAATGCACCGCTTCGGAGTCTAAATAAGGACTTTTATTTCATTTTCAAAACCACGAAATAATCGTTCTACTCTTGTGAAAACTCTCTTTGTTTTCTAGTTTACGAGTTTTAGTTACTAAGTTCGTCGTTAAGTTAACTCATCATTTTTAGGTTAAAACTGTAAGTGGTTTGAGCCCGCATACTATGAGTGCACTGTTGGGACTGGGTTATAGTCGTTGTATCCTGGAGGTTAATTCCTCTGGAAACCTATTACACTTGGGATGCTATCAAAGGGGAGCAAATTCGATTTCAAGTTAGTAACTCACGTCACACCTCAACTCAACTCTATAAGTTTTCTATCTCAATTTTTATTTTCTTTTTGGTTTTTGATTTTAAATAGTTTTTTGGATTCAATCAAATATTCCAACAATCTTGAAATTGAATTTGTTGAATTAAATAAAATATGGCTACCATAACAGTTAATGCTTCTACCGAGTTAGCCAAAATCAAACCGTTCGCTAGATAAAACTTTAACGGTGGATACAGAAACTTATGTTCGCACTGACCACCCCTAAAGTTTCATACATATTTTCTGAATCATTTACTATAGATCCAACAAATCAAACCTAAGTAGCAGATGAAAATAAAGAAAAAAAATATATTCTGAACTCTTTGTCAACGAGTTATATGATGTGTATGCTTCTTATGAGTCTGCTAAGGAAAAATGGACTACTTTAGAAAAGAAGTACGTTCTGGAAGATGCAGATGCTAAGAAATATGCAATTACTAATTTCCTTCAATATGAAATGAAAGATGATACACTTTTCACAAATTAGATTTTTGATTTTCAAAATCTGGTTCATAAACTGTCGTCAGAAGGAATTAAGTTGGATGAAGTGTTTCTATCAGGAACGTTGATAGAAAAGCTACCACCCTCTTGAAAAGAATATAAGAATAAAATGAAACATAAAAAGAACGATGTCTCATTGAAAACTGTAATTGTACACATACAAATAGAGAAGGCCAATAGAAACATGGACAAAAAAATGCAAATGAGGTAAATTCAAAGGCGAATCTTGTGAAATCAAGGAAAAAAAAGAGAAGAAAATGACAATTGTAATAACTGTGGTAAGCTTGGACATTATGCTAATGAATATAGGCTAAAAAAGAATAGTATAAATAATCAATTTAAGAAAAAAAGAAAAATTGATATAACTATGGAAAGCCTTGGCATCACATTAAAACTTGTAGGATTAAGAAAAATAAAGATAAGCGATAGGCTAATCTTACATAAACAAACAATGAGTCTGACATAATAGTAGTTGTGATATTAAAAGTCTTTCTTCTATACAACTTGGAGTAGGTGTTAGACACTGTAACGACTCAGAAAATTCCATACAATGCCCTAAGTACCACCTCAGGCAGAAATCACTTAGGATCAAATCCTTCAGAAATTAGACAAAGTTAACTAAGTGCTAAACTGGATTAGCCATGAAATCCACACTAATTACTTTAAATACGATCTGCAAGACCCAAAACTTGTGGAATCGTTGACGCTACATTACCCTGAAATCTAGGATCAATCTCATTACCCAGCTGCTCTCGGGAGCACATTGAAACTCCATATCGAAACTGGACCGCACATCGAAGGTCCGAATAATATGAAATTATAGACTTAGGACCGCCTTGCTGGGCTTGATAACCATCTAGGAGATCAAACCCAGATAGTGTTCCATAACTATTCGCTTGAGCTCGTAGCGAGGAGTGTGAGAACACTTGGTTTCTTTATAAATAAAATCTCAAATAGTAATCTGAGACTTGTTACTTGCGGGCCTGATATAAGCAATCAAACCTTCAGAATCTGACCCAAATACACCCTCGGATCAGGAGAAATTTCATATACATGGCAGTGTACTTGAAATTCTCGATTGAGTTTCAGTGACCGTTGAACTGAAACTGGTCCGCCACATGCGATCTGAGAATCCGCCTGGAACGAAAAACTTAACTTCACCTAGATCCAAGGTTGGTGAGCTTAAGTCTGACCGCATGTAGAAAAGGGGCCGCCAGAAGTACTCCGTTGAGACGAAACAAGCTCCATTTGGATATAACCTAAGTATACCTTGACCCTGGGTCTATTTTGGTGATGTTTTAGGCTATATAAGGACCTTAAACCCTCTCACATTCAGCCCATACGAATTTGAAGAAACCCTAGGAGAGAGAAGAGAGAAAAGAGAGAGAAAGTGTGAGAGTTGTAGGAGAACTTTCCTGATACTCTATCCTCTTAATATACACGCTTAACCCTCACGATCTAATCGCTTTTCCGGCGATTCCAGCTTCGTTTCTAGGTAAGAAAACCCTAACCTATTTTAGGATTTCAATTGATTCAATTAGCAAAATAGCTAATACTACTTGTGCTTTAGGCCGTTCTACTGTCGTGGGAGAAGCCTTAGCATTCCTACCAAATTTATTAAGCTTCTACGGCGTAAGGTGCGGACTTTAGGTGTATAGGTTATGGTTTTCAAGGCTTTCAATTTCGGTGAATGATTTATAACTGACAAGGGTGCTATTACACATGCAAAATGCATCGTCTGTTTCGTCATACGAGTTTATATGAGATATGTAGGATTTAGGCTATTCTATGCATATGTTGAGGTGATTGTTTTTGTTTGGAATTTGGATTTGTGCTTAACATGTTTATTTGTCGTGAATATATGCTTGATGCATGTGTGACAAGTCCTTAGCGAAAGGACTTGCCCTAAATCATATCACGGCAAAAGTATGTTATATGTGATAAATGTGTAGCCCAAGTGTTTGTGGAAATGCTTAAGTAAATACGGATCCTGGATTCATGCATGCCATGATTTCCGTCGTGGGTATACACATGTCATATATGGGGCACTCCTTAGTGAAAGGATTTGGCCTAGCACATGTACAATTCATCATATATCATGTATGATGATGTCTGAAGTTTATGTGTTTGTGAAAATGATTGAATGTGCTAGCGATCATCTAGTACACTTTGTGTGCGGCTCGAGATACAAATCTCGGTCACCTTAATTGTGTGAATGATTTCCTACATGTACGCTTTATAGTAAATTCTGTTTTACTTATGTAATGATTGTGTGTGAAATCATGTTTGTGTTGTAATATGCTTTGATGGTTAATGTTGTTTCATAATATGATTATGTGATTGAACTTCTTGAACCATGGCATCCATTATGGTGGATTGTCTCACATGATTATATGATGAATGGATTGAGTTTGGGACTATGATGTAGTCCAGGCAATCGGTAATGGAAATGAATTCATGGCTGATAGTCATTCGCCTTACGAGATATGTTCGATGAACCCGAGTCATACTTCGGTTGGCGGCAGTGGTTAGGCCACACGAAGTGCTTGTGCTTCATGTCGTTCAATTGGTCGTACGCTCGAGCTAGCCGATCTCGTCAAGTAACCCGATCCGCCTTATGTATGTTCACCATGTTTGGACGCCTTTGCTTGAACCTAGGGTACCAAACTTACCAGTGGAATCCCGTTAACCATGGTACCACAATCCGCTAAGACTCATGAGTCTGGCATGGTGGTATGGGACACCGTGGTCGAGCTATCAGCCTACGCTGGGGCCACGAGCCTCCCCGTAGTGACCATTGAGCAACCAGACTCGTGAGCCGATTATGGTGGTATGGGACACTATATTCGAGCTGTCGGCCTACACTGATAAGGTGATGGGGGAGTGGTGCAACGATTCTGTGTAACAGCCCTGACAGCCCTTTGTAGTGACCTCGAGCGTACTCTGAGTTTACGTGGAGGCGACGACCCTTTCGTAACAACAAGAGTACAAAACTAGGCCTGTATTGATAAGGTGATGGGGAAGTGGTGTAACGATTCCGTGTAACAGCCCTGGTAGCCCTTGCAGCGACCTAGAAACAAACCATCGTATGAGATTATCTAGGATTGACGACCCTAGAATGGATCATGTTTGAGAATGATATAAGGGAGGTACCTCATTTTCCCAATACTGCTGTATGAAAAAGATTAATAACAACTCGGTAATCATGCTCATCATTGCACTGCATGTGCCTGAAAGATGTAGAGCACTGAGGGATGAACACATGCCGTGGACGTAAGATGGTGTCGCATGAGGGAGTATGTTGGTGAGAGCATGCATCACGACTGCACCTCATACTTGCATTAAGAAGAGTACTTAGGATTGTTGATTGTACTGTTTTATCATTACTGCTTGACTGATTTGATAACATGTTAATCTATGCTTTATTGTTCCACTAAGTTAGCTACTCACTCCCACATTACGGGACGATGTTCTGGACACCCACCAGACTCTGTCTTAGATGCAGGTACTGACGATTCATTGGAGGCTAAGCCTGATTATTATGATATCAGGATGAGTTCTCTGGCAGCTTTGCTTAGGCTATCAGATTGACGGGGCTATTGGGCTATCACGATAGTTGGACTATTCTTTTGACATTTTTTTTTATTCAGTACATGTATATGATGACTCAATGAAGTAACCATACTTTGAAGATAGATCAAAATCGTTTTATTTTTATATACATCTATATACATCTTTCAGTCTTCCACTTGCATGTTGTACATTGATCTGGAGTATGGATTACTGATTTGGTATAATCTCACTCATGTTTATTGCACTAACACAGACAACATTCAATTATCATTCTCTATGTTACATAAGTGATGTTTTGGAACTCGAGAGTTGAGTTGCTACTCGACCCTCGAATTTCAGGGCGTTACATACACTAGTGCAACTCGGCACGTGTGTAAGGATCGTAGCATGTTTACCTCTTACCAAGTACCAGGAGATGACAAACAAGTGTTTATAAGTAATGCTAGAACTTCTCCATTTATAAGGAAAAGAGAAAGTACTTTTAAAACTCACTTTTAGAAAGACTCTGATGTTAAATAATGTCCTACATGTGCCTAACATTAGAAGAAATTTGGTCTTCAATTCACTCCTCAATAAGGCTGGTGTCAAGTTAGTATTTGATTTTGACAAGCTTGTAATGACTAAGAATGAAACTTTTGTTGGTAAGGGATACTGTAGTGATGGTCTATTCATCGTAAATGTATCTAATGATAATAATAAGAAGATATCCAGTTCTGTTTATATCATTGAACTTTTTTATCTATAGCATAGTAGATTAGATCATGTGACTGTAACATTTTTTAAGAAAATGAAAAGAGTAGGTTTATTACATAATATATCAAATGAAGAATTTAATAAATGTAAAACATGCGTAGAATCAAAATTCATTAGAAAACCCTTTAAATGAATAGAACGATTGTCTATTCTATTAGAGTTGATACATAGTGACTTAGGTGATTTTAGAAATTACATGTCTAAATGTGGAAAAAATATTACATAACTTTTGTAAATGACTACTCTAGGTTCATTAGAGTCTATCTGTTAAGGAATAAAGATGAAACTTTAGAAGCTTTCTCTAAATATAAAACTGAGGTTAAAAATCATTTAAATATAAATATTAAAAGACTTAAAATAGATAGAGGAGAAGAATATAAATATTCTTAATTTAAAGAATTATGTGAAAAGAGTGGGATAGTTCACGAAACTATAGCTCCTTACAAATCATAACAGAATGAAATAACAGATCGTAAGAATAAAACTCTTAAGGAGATAGTGAATGCTATATTAAATAGTTCAGGCTTACCCTCAAATATGTGGGGAGAAGCAATTCTATATGCTTATTATATATCTTAAATATGATTCCTTCTAAGTCTTCTGAACAAATACCATATGAACTTTGGAAGAACCATGTTCCTAGTTATAAATATCTTAAAGTGTGGGGATATCTTACTAAAGTATGATTGCCTGAAACTAAAAAAAGAAAACTATGTCCTAAAATGACTGCTATGTATTTATAGGGTACGTATAAAACACTGCAGCCTATAGATTTCTAGTCCTAAAGACTAACAATAATATTCTATATTATAATACAATTATAGAAGTTAGGGATGTGGAGTTCTTTGAAAACGTATTCCCTATGAAATCCAAGACTATAGAAATGTAGGAAGTTAGTGGATTAGATATCACTTCTACTTTTAAAGGTGCTTACGAGCAGGTAATAGAAAAGATAGAACTAATAAGAAGTATTAGAGTTAGAAGAGAAACTAACCTAAGAGATGTTTTTTCACCTTCTTTGTAAAAGATGGTCTTACAATTTATACAGAAGCAATTAACTCTCTAGATACAACCTTTTGGAAGGAAGTAATAAATGATGAGTTAGAATCTATTATATCCAATAACGCTTGAGAACTTATAGACCTATCACCTAGAAACAAACCAATATGCTGTAAATAGGTATTTAAAAGAAACTAAAACTATATGAGACTATTGATAAGTTTAAGGCTAGATTGGTAGTAAAAAGCTTTAAATAAAAGGAGTGAATATATTATCTTGATACTTATTCCCCTAGAAATAGGATTACAACTATCAGGGTCTTAATAACAATAACTTCCATAATATATATATATATATATATATATATATATATATATATATATATATATATATATATATAAACTGGTGGTACACCAGATGGATGTTAAGATGGCTGTCCCAAATGGAGACTTGGAAGAAGAAATATATATGGAGCAACTTGAGGGTTATAAGATATCAGGTAAAGAAAATAAAGTGTGAAAACTAATTAAGTCTCTATATGGTCTAAAATAGGCTCCTAAACAATAACATAAAAAATTGATGGTGTTTTGAAATTAAATGGTTATCATATAAATAATACAGATAGATGTGTATATAGTAAATTTTTTAGAAATGATTGTGTTATTTTCTGTCTTTATGTTGACAACATGCTTATTTTTGGAAGAAATTCTTGTCATCTAAATTTAACATGAAAGACTTACAAGAGGCTAGTGTAATATTAAGTAATCAGGAAAAATGGTTGTACTGTATTATCACAATCTCATTATATTGAGAAGCTATTGAGAAAGTTTGACCATTTTAACTGTTTATCTGTTAGTACACCTTACATTTACAATGTGATTCTCACGAAAAATACAGGTAGTAGTATGTCTCAATTGGAATATTCTAGGATGATCAGTAGCCTCATGTATCTGACAAACTGCACTAGACTAGACATAACTTTGGCAATAGGAAGGCTAAGTAGATATATACATAACTCTGGAAAAGAGCATTGAAATATCTTGTTTAAGATTTTAAGATACCTAAAAGGCAGTATAGTCTATGGTTTACATTATAATGGTTATACTGTTGTATTAGAATGATACAGTGATGCTAACTGAATCATTGATTCAGATAAAATAAAATCAACTAACAGATATGTCTTCAGTTTGAGTGGAGGAGCAGTCTCTTGAAAGTCTACCAAACAAACGTGTATCGCTCGGTCAACTATGGAGTCCAAGTTTATTGCCTTAGAAAAGACTGGATCATAAGACGAGTGGCTTAGAAATCTCTTGGCTGATGTACCGTTGTGGTCAAATCCTGTATCTGCCGTGTCTATTCATTATGATTGTCAAGTAGTTATAACAAAAACAAAGAGTAAAATATATAATAGAAAGAACAGGTATATTAGACTCAAACACAACATAGTGAAACACATGTTGCATGATGGAATCATATCTATTAATTTTGTAAGATTAGAAAAGAATCTGGTATATTTCTGACCAAAGGACTATATAAAAGATTAGTCAATGATACATCAAAGGGAATGAGCCAACCCTAATATATGAGCAGCTACTGTCGGTAACTCAATCTATACAAGTGGAGATGCCATGAAATAGGTTCAATGGGTAAACAACATGACACGAGGTAAACAATTGCGCTGGTATAAATGAGCCCCTTATATGGTGTAGCAGTGCGAGAAGCAACGCAGAAGGATGCATTTTTTTTTTTGAACTCTTAATGGATCTATAACCATATAGTTGGTGGTGTATACATTTGCTGCATACACTTGATGGAGTTCACCTATATGAATGTAGATGTGGATGTCACTTCTTATGAGAATCTAGGTGAATTATTTAGAGTACTCATGAAATCCGGGTAATGGTGTATGGCCGAAAAGCACTGAATCGTAGAATCACTTATAGAGGAAAAGTTGTATGAGCGGTGTATACTTCTGATTTATACTAAAAGGATCAATAGCTCTAATTTATGTCATTGACCACACATGCATGTGTGCCGAGTTGAGCTGAGCCGTGTCGTGTCGTGTCGTGCCGAGCCGAGCTGAGTTCGAGTCCAAGTCTGTGTGCACATGACGAGATGGGCTAGGCCTGGCTAGGACTCGAGTGCTAGTTCGGGTGTACTAGCGTGTGTGTGTGTATGGGTACTCATGGGACTGTATGCAAGAGTGTGCTCGCACTTGAGCCATTTTTATTTTGAACCAGAGAGATGTAATTGGTCGATTGGTCGCACCTGTTGGGTTTAAATCCAATGGACCAAACCCTTTCAAAAGGGTGCTTAATGCACCACTTCAGAGTCTATATAAGGACTTCCATTTGTTTTCAGAACCACGGAAAAATCATACTACTCTTGTAAAAACTCTCTCTGTTATTTGGTTTACAAGTTTTAGTTGTTGAGTTCGTCACTAAGTTAACTCAGCACGTTTGGGTTAAAACTGCAAGTGGTTTGAGCCCACGTATAGTGAGTGCACCGCTGGACCAGGTTATAGTCATTGTATCCTAGAAGTCAATTGCTTTGGAAAACTGTTGCACTTGGAATGTTGTCCAATGGGAGTAAATTTGATTTCAAGCCGAGTGACTCACGTCACGCCTCGACTTAACATTATAAGTCTTTTATCTCAATTTTTATTTTCTTTTTAGTTTTCAATTTTAAATAGTCTATTTGATTCAACTAAATATAACAAGAAAATAAACATTACAAAAGCCTTAAGATGGGCCCTTTAGATTTTCCCTTTGGATTTTTTAATGGTAAGTTGTAAGTGTTATGGTTTCCTATTCCTTTGGTTGTCAAATTTTGTGGTGCCAGAAACACAATTTATGTCTTGTGTAGCATGTTGATTCATATGTTCAAGACAATTCATCTTTGCTTCAAGTCAAGAACGAAGAACTACTTCAAATCATTTCAAGAAATACAAGTACAAGCTACAACGAAAGAAGTAATCTTGTTCAAGACTCAAGTTAGTGTACAACTCAAGATGAAGTGTAATTCTAGCTTTAGAAGATCTCAAGCTCAATGCTACATCAAGTATAGAGATCTCAAGCTTCACAATCTTCAAAAGGTCAACTATCATCTGAAGAAATGAAGACTCAATGTCCATACTTCAAATTCAAGGTATGAATGACCTTATATTAACCTTAGGCTAGGTCATTTTGTATACATAATTTAAATTAAATTATTTTATAAGTAGTTGGTCTATTCTAAGACCAGTCCTGGACTCTATTTGACTAGTCCTAGAACTGGCTCGACCAGTCTAAGAAATTTCAAGACCAGTCCTAAGTTGTTGCAAATGTTCGGAATTTTTTAGTTGAGCTTCGACCAGTCCTGGAGTCTGCTCGACCGGTCGTAGGAACAGTGCCGACTCATTCACGACCAGTCTTGCAGTTACGACTCAAACTCCAGCAACCATTCTTAGTTCCTCACGACCAGTAGTGGGTTGGTCACGACCAGTCGTGGAGGCCTCACGACCAGTCGTGGACACCCTACGACTAGTCACGGAACGGTTTTATCCGATCGCACTTAAAATTTCAAAATGCAGTTTGACCTATGACCAGTCGTGGTGGCCACTCGACCAGTCGTAGACGCGATTTCTGCATCTATAAATAAAACACGAATTTCGAATTTCAGAGTTTCTCAATTCGAATTCAAGTAAAATTAAGGCATCACTCTGAGATAAGTTTGTGTTAATTTTTAAGCTACGCTGCGCATATTTAATATTCTTTTTTGTTAGCTTCGTCAGTTTGATTTTGTTTATATATTCCAATTTGAATTGAAAAGAGGAATTGTTGTATTCCTTCTTCTTAGAATCAAAATCAAATAGAGCTAGCCCATTTGGTTTAATTTAAAATCAATTACAATCTAGAACCATTTCAAAGTGAGTATTGGACAATTGAACTTCAATATTCGAACTTCTACTCCGATTGGTTCTTCCGGGCTGCTACAAAAGGAGAAATCCAGGTATTTTACATTTGTGTAAATTTCCTTTGCTTTTGGTTTCTTTTGAGATTGAGCCAGAAAAATCTCATTGTGTTGGTTATCTGAGGAGAGCCAGAAAAAACTCAGAAAAGTGGGGGTTTTTGAATTGTGTAAGCCCATTTGAAAGACACAATTGTGAAGGTTTTAGGTGAACCTGTGAAACCTATTTTCTTGGTGAACGCTGAATCCCCTATGTGATGATATTAGGAGTGGAGTAGCAAGCTGTGTGATTGTTGTTTAACAGTTGGTTGCCCACACAACTTTCAAAGCTTCATGCCATTCAAAATGGTACCTAGACAGTGGATGCTCCAGGCACATGACTGGTGACAAAGGTCTGTTCACTACTCTTAAAGACATGACTGATGGATTAGTCATATTTGGTGATGGTAGCAATTGTAAGATTATTGGACAAGGTACGGTTCAACTTTCTAGCCTTCCCTTTTTGAGAATGTTCTATATGTTGAAGGTTTAAAACATAACTTGTTAAGCATTTCTCAAATATGCGATAAAAATGATAGTGTTAAATTTTCTAACCTATGGTGTGAAATATTAAACAAAAATGGTTCTACAATATTAATGGTCGTAGAACTTCTGAAAACTGCTACATCGTAAGTGATTCTAGCTCATCTAATCAATTGTGTTACATGGTCCATACCGATGAGACCGAGTTATGGCATAAACGCCTTGGACATGTACACTACCGCAATCTCTATAGATTGAGTAAAAGAGAACTAATAAGAGGTCTACCTAAACTTCAAAAAGTAGACAAAATATGCGGCGAATGCCAGATTGACAAGCAAACTAGGAGTTCTGACAAAAAGGTGAACTCCAATGCCACATCAAAACCGCTCGAACTTCTCCACATGGATCTTGTAGGACCAACCAGGACGAAGAGTCGATGTGGCAAAAATACATACTGGTGATCGTGGATGATTATACCAGATTCACTTGGGTAACCTTTTTAAGAGATAAATAAGAAACCCTTGATGAAGTAAAAAGGATTCTCAAATGGATCCAAATTGAAAAAAGTTCTCAAGTTAGTAAGACCCGTAGTGATCATGGATCAGAATTCGAAAATAGCAGTTTTGAGAAATTCTGTTGCGATCAGGGAATATCTCATGAATTCTCTGTACCCAAAACACCACAACCAAATGGAATTGTTGAAAGAAAAAATAGAGTGCTTCAAGAAATGGCTAATGTAATGTTGAATAGTATGAAGCTCCCTAAAAATCTTTGGGCTGAAGCCGTAAATACTGCCTGCTATATAATCAACTAGGTTTATACAAGTAAATCTAATAATAAAAATACTTATGAACTATGGTTTGATAAGAAGTCTACTGTCAAATACTTTCGAGTTTTTGGCAGCAATTGCTATATTTTACGTGACCGTGAAAATTTGAGAAAGTTTGACACTAAAAGTGATGAAGGTATCTTTTTAGGGTACTCTTTGAACAGTCGTACATATCAAGTCCTGAACGAGAGGACTGGTGTGATTCAAGAGTCCATCAATATGGTCATTGATGATCACTTGAATACACCTGCCCCAAGTTTAGATAATGATGTTCTTTTAGTTGACAAACCAGGTACTTCATCAAATCAAATTAATTCTGAACTGAGGACTGTCAAAGATCATCCAACCACTCAAATTCTTATAAACCCTCTCACTGGTGTACACACTTGTAAACAACTAGAAGACATATGTAATTACGTGTGCTTTACATCCCAGATAGAACCGACTAACGTAAAAGAAGCTCTTACGGATGAAAACTGGATAGTAGCTATGTAAGAAGAACTTAACCAATTTGTGAGAAATGATGTTTGGTATCTTATTCCTATACCTAAAGATAAACACATTATAGGAACTAAGTGAATTTTTAAAAATAAGTCTGATGAACTTGGTAATATTATTCGAAATAAGGCTAGACTGGTTGAATAAGGGTACACTCAAATTAAAGGCATTGACTATGATGAAACCTTTGCCCCAGTAACTCGTCTTGAATCAATCAAACTATTCATATCCATTGTGTGCTTTAGAAAAATTCAAAATTTATCAAATGGATGTAAAGTGTGTCTTCTTAAATGGTGATCTGCATGAAGAAGTTTATGTTGAACAACCAATGGGTTTTGAAGACTCTAAGAACACTGATCATGTCTATCGCCTTAAAAAGGCTCTTTACAGTTTGAAACAAGCTCCCAGGGCATGGTACA
>JAJHSJ010000011.1:52774604-53027432 GCA_021015155.1 Magnolia officinalis | reverse complement strand
GAGAGAGAGAGAGAGAGAGAACAGCTGAGATTGAGTCTCCAAATGGATGGTTGAGATTCGTCCTTCTTAAAGAGGAAGGGCGGTCTCTCTCACTTCTCACCGCAGGCCCGCGGGTCGGGTCATTTCTAGGCAAGGACGGACGGTTGCTACTCGTCCACCCTGTTCATTTACGATGGGTTAAACGGCTATACCGTTTGGTTAAGCCGGACCCCACAGAGAAACCGAATGGATCAGATGGTCTAGAAAATGATCGTGGTGGGTCAATCATAGGTTTGAAGTAGGCTGGTTTAAAACAGAGGGTGGCAGGATATTTTTGTATTTGCAAGAGTAGTCGGTTAAGACGTGTTTGACCGAGGAGAGGACTTGGTGCACCTCGTTCACATGTGTCCTTGTTGTGCATGCGCCTTGTCAGGACCCACTGGAATGTTGTTACCATAATCTATACCGTTCATTTGTATTGGGGGACATCATTTAGGGCCCCTGACTTATGTTAGGTCGATGGTGAGCCCTAGGTGGGCCATGCCAACCAGATCTTGACCCTTAATGGATGATCATAATTGTTCTGACGGTCAGATTTACCCCAAATCGATAGTTAACGGCTAAAGTGGCCCCATGGGTTGTCCACATCTCCAAGACTCGTTACTGCCCATATGATACTCATAATTTTATTTTATTTCCTTTATTTTGTTATGTGTATACATGTATTTATATCATTTTTGTATTTATTATTATTATTTATTGTCTACACACTAGATATATAATTCATGATGTGGGCCACACTGTAGGTCATTAGGAGTTAGGACCATTATAAACCAATCCAACGATTGGATTGCCTAGTATTTCATTATCGATAACTCTAGGGGTCTGAATAGGATGGATCTTCCTACGGGACGTTGTAGATCGATGAATGGTGGACCTTGTGATTTTGATCCCTACATTGGTTTCATACGGTTCGACTGTACTAAATAGGTGTATGATGAGATGTCATCACGCTTAAGATTATAAAAATAAGATTTTCATTTATTTAATACAGTTCAACTTGTGATAGTCAAACGGACAGATTGATCTTAAATCTTATTATGATATTGTCAGTTGTCATAGTCTAAAATCTAAGGGTTAAGATGAATAGATTGAGGGTCGTTGGATAGCGACGTGTAAGGCAAATTATGTGGGTCAATGCATATATGTAAGCTAATTTGGATCCACGTGGTGACACCCGAGTACTGAAAGTACGGGGTGTTATAATCTACCCCCCTTAACAGAAATCTCGTCCCGAGATTTGCTATGTGTATCCCTAAGTGTTAACATTACAAGCAATAATTTTATTTTAATAGTGCATTCTGTTTCTCACTTGTGCAATCATGTCCTATGCTGTTAACAAGCTATATTTAAATGTACCACATCCCTAAGCATCTAATCTAGCATATCAATTCCTAGTAAACGTTTGGAACCGTTCTAACGTTAGCCAATACTAAGGGTTTGTTTAAAGGTTTACTATATCAGATGTCCCATCGCATCCACTAGGAGTTAGGTGACCACTAATGATAATATTTTACCTTTCTCTTTATTTTCTTTTACTTCTAATGATAGTCCCTAGCTGCCCAAAGTGTATTACCAATTTCTATTTCTCAGCGTTCAGGGTAACACGAACAGATGGTCATAGTAGGTTTGAGCCTGATACATCGATCCTTGGCCTACGTAAAACAGAGGATTTTCTGTATCAATCCCTAATCCTGGAAAATCCCGACCTTCTGCCTGATCAGGGTATTGAGATCATTAGAATCTGCTAGGATGTGGAGTTTGGATTAAACCACGTGTAACATGATTGCATTAGTCCATGATCTCGATTATTCCAGACTCATGGGAAGTACTATGAAATTTTTTAATGAGAGCTCCCGAACTTTATGTGAATAGACGTGAGCGACCATCACGCTTCTAGCGCGCACTCTGATTATCTAAGTACTACTTGTAAGTCTCAAGGCAAGTATTTCTACATGAAGTTTGAGTTGGAAATTTCTAAACCCACTTAGGATTTCAAATCTAATCCAAATATGTGTAGCCTAGGGTTAAAAACTTACCTAAATTTCTATAACTAGACCTTTAGTCACTTCTAAGTCCTAAAAATTTTGAGAGATACCGCCTCTAACTAAAGAGACGTACTAATGAAACCAATTAATTACGACTCCTAATGCGATTTTTAAGTTTAGGGAGTGTTAAATTTGGCCTAACATGCAATGTGGAGGGTAAGAAAGTTATACCATGTCTAAGTTCCTTTCACCCACTAAGTAATGTGACCATGTTATCTCTAACTAAAAGAAATTATAGAAAAAGTCTGAATTCCATATTTATGAAAATGTTCTTTGGGAGTCAAGTTCAAGGAATGTTCTGGTTTGGTATGAGATACATCATAGTGGGTATTTGTCCTCCCACGGTGCATGAGTTCAATTTCTAAGTTTAAACAACAATATGGTAGTTTACAAGGGAACCAAGTTTTTAATTCTAAGTTCAAATGACTAAACCTGAAATTCTAAGGGAAACTAGGATCATTTCTAAGCTCTACGATCATCCAAACAATTATTTTGAGGCCTGAGTTTGGGTTTCTACATTCTCAGATCTTCCTAAGTACAGGGGAATTTCACCTATGTTCAATTTCTAATTTCAAACATTTTAACTTGAGACATTTAAGGCTTGTATAAGATCATTTCCCAAGGCCAAGTTTGTCCGAACCTGGCTATGATACCAACTGTAACGCCCCGAATCTTCAGGACCCGAGTACACGACTCGTTTCCCGAAAACCTGAGTGTTAACCTTAAAGGATGGTCAAGTCGAAATATATATATATATATATATATATATATATATATATATATATATATATATATAAGCAGATGAGCGTAGAATGGACAAATCAACATAAAGGAAGATTTCAATTTCATTTAGAGTATACAAGAGAGTGCCCATAATGACTTATACAAACCAATGTCTCCATTATTACAAATACAAAATGAAATAGCATTACATGTGAAATAAGGTAAACTGCAACAATCTGGAGCTGTGAAATCCTGTAGCAGCCCTTAGCAAATATAATCATGTACCCTTATCAACCATAGTCTACTCCTCATCAATATGAACATGAATGTCGTTGGAGCCACCTGTGCTACCTATACGATTATAAATTTGATGGATGAGTGGCCAACTCAGTGTGAATTCCCCTAAGATTACACACCGCCGTATTAGGTAAGAAAATAGTATAAAATATCCAGACAACCAAAACAGAGTAAATGTGATCTTATTAGATGCATGGATGCGTGAATGCAATCATCGCCACGGGGATGCTCATCCGTGCGATCATCAAACCTGGGAAACATCATCCAGTCAGGTCCCCATGCAATCATCGACCCGGGTAAAACATCTAGACGGTCTGTGCCCCAGGTAAACATCCAGATAGGCGATGTGACTGGTCATCAGCGCAACACTCGGCGTAATCGCGGGGCATGAAGATCTAGGTCATCATCATAATTTGAATGACTGGTCATAAGCGCAACATTCAGCGTAATCGCAGGGCAGAGTGATCCAAGTCATCGTAATGTGCCATGTATGCATGATTTGCCAACCCATTATTAGTCCAATTTCAAACAACCGATTTAAGTAAGCTCACGATCACTACGGGGAGCACATGGCCCACGTAGGCCGACGGCTCGAGCATAATGTCCCATGACCACCATCCCCGGCCCATGAGACTACCACCTTAGGATGTTTAATGGTACCCCGTCGACCAGTGACCAATCATATTACAATATATGGGACTTACCATCGCATGGTAGTACAGTATAAAACATTCAACCCATATAGGAAAAATACTAGAACAAAGCCACATAGGGCGATATCAAGGTAGGCCACATAGGGCGAGTATCAGAACTATGCGATAAAAGACCATCCTTGAAAACCATTGGACACAACAACCCTGGATGGTAGGCCCACATCAATGATCCATCTAGACCACACTCAGTAACCACCAAGTCGAAGGTTCATTACGATCACAACTAGTCAAGTTACATCCCAAGTATGTGTGTACATTCATATGTGGGAGTTTTCCACTAATGTACCAGTTTAAGTTCCATAAGCAATCCACAAAATTAAATCCACAAGCATGAACAATTATACAGGATAATCGTAAAGCATGTAATACAACAATTTAATTTTCACCAGCTAACACATGTGATTATAAAGAGAGATATCAATTAAGAATTTAAATAAAAACTATAACTTAAGCTAATGAGAAGATGGAAAGCTCAAGGGGAAGAATCATCACCAGACAGAGCGTAGAATGCTTTTAGAGGCGGGTTTTTTTGGGAAGGTAGCAAATCTACACCGTACACGTAATTCCTTGTATGAATTAGATGATGGGTCATAAGGCTTAGTACCTAAGGACAGGTGGTGTTTGGGCTGTGACCAAGGGCGATCAAGCCTGCTAAACATATGTCACCCATTTTCATGGGAACTGGGGCCCAATCAACAACCACTTTTTGCCACATTTAATCATCCAAAGAAATGCGGGTCATGGTGTAAATAAAGCATTTACATCGTAGGAAAACGGTCGTATCATGGTGGGACCCATGTCCAGACTGTATGGTTAGAATACTTATCCTAGCGGGGCTCATGTATGTGGCCCACCGCCATATGGATGAGCTCGTCACATAGCATACCAGTACATGTACACATTATATTCATAGTATATGTGTATCACAAAATATATATGTATATCTCATAATATATAGCTAAATTTCATAAGATATATGTATACATTATATACATAGTGTATACGTATCACATAACATACACGTAAATTACATGGTATATATGTATACGTTATATACATGCAGGTGTATATGTACCACAAATTATATATGTACATCACATGTATATATTTCATAAGATATGTGAGTAAGTTATACAAAGTGAATATGCATTATGTAATATATACCTGTGTCTTTTCATCATATGCATGCATACATTATGCACGTGAGCACGTGGTGGGTCCCTCGTGAGCATGGCGTCAAATCCGAACGGTCCATAAGGTGTGGAATCTCGAGACACCTTAGGTAGTAAATTTTCACCCTGATCCAAGATTCCAGTGGGCCATAGCAACGATAAATGCCATTTCAAGGGAAGAAACTGTTTGCCTTAATCATGGGCCGCCGACGTTTTGGTTCAAAGTAAAAAAAATTTGAGCCAAGGGGTTTTATGAGGCTCTGCTCGATGTGGACAGTTCAGATTTCCCAGACTCATTAGGTATGATGAGATCTCCATTTTTTTCTGTATGGCGTTCACGTGGGCTGATTGCCTGTCAACGTCCAGCACTGGATGGTCAAGGTACAATGTCCCTTGATGGACGATCCCCTGTAGTCCAGCGTGGCCCACCTGGCATCAGCGTGAGGCCCACCAGAAGATGTATGGTGTGGCCCACCTGTAGTTTGGTGCGGCCCATACTGCCGTTTGGCGAGGCCCACCTGCGTTTTTCACAGGCCCAAGACGGCCGTCAGCCCACCCGCTGCATGTAGTTACAACGTCGAACAGAGTTGTCGGCGTCGACAGAGGTTTCGCTCCCTCGTTGTTGGCCCCCACATGGGGGATCTAAACCATTCATCAAGTAGAGGGAG
The DNA here is from genome assembly GCA_021015155.1 of Magnolia officinalis. Taxonomy (NCBI): domain Eukaryota; kingdom Viridiplantae; phylum Streptophyta; class Magnoliopsida; order Magnoliales; family Magnoliaceae; genus Magnolia; species Magnolia officinalis. Next base: position 53,021,772 of record JAJHSJ010000011.1, on the reverse strand, counting down.
GAAAACCGTCCAGAGCCAGGTTGATCTTTCCTGGCCATGCACATCCACGTGGTCTCTATGGCGACCGAAAGAAGACCGTTCGGCTTCTCTTGAGGCTTGATTATCTAGGTGGGCCGCATCACCAGACGATCAAAGCTCGCCATTAACGGTCGGAATTTCAAGAGGAAGACGGTGAGCGGTGTGGATATGCAGTAAGGTGGCCCACGGTAGTCGTACAGGGCCCACTAGCTCTTTAACGTGAGAACAAGCCTCGAGTATGACTCTGCTCTCGGTCTGTTTATAGCTCAAGTAGAGCTTCGTTTCAATCTGCTCGTGACCTGACACATGGCCATTGTTTGGCCGGGTCCTGGCCCGAAACATGGGTTATACTTGGGTGGGTGCTTAGTCCGAACAGAGCCACTGTTCGGCTTAGTTCTTGAACAGAAGCAGGGACCATTGTGGTTGGTTTTTTAGTCGGACCGACAACCATTGATTGAATTGGTCCCGCTGTAGTTCCGGTCGTTGTTTGTCTCCATTCTTGAGCTTGTTTCGAAGCTCTACTGAGAGCTCAAAACAGCACTCAATGGGCACCCGTAGTGGTGCTGACTCGACTGTGTTGTAGCCCAGAGTAAAGCCATTGCTTGGCTTGACTCCAGCGTTCAGCACCATGGTTTCTTGGGATTACAGGGAATGAAAGGGAGAGAAGGCTTACCTGGCTGAAACAAGGGTCGGTCTCTCTGTTTGCTTTTCTCTTTCACACTCCCTTTCTTCTTCTCTCTCGGCGAACTTCCTAGGGCTACAGAACCCTTCTTATAGAGGGAGTGAGAGAGAGAGAGAGAACAGCTGAGATTGAGTCTCCAAATGGATGGTTGAGATTCGTCCTTCCCAAAGAGGAAGGGCGGTCTCTCTCTCTTCTCACCGTAGGCCCGCGGGTCAGGTCATTTCTAGGCAAGGACAGACGGTTGCTACTCATCCTCCCCGTTCGTTTACAATGGGTTAAACGGCTATACCGTTTGGTTAAGCCGGACCCCACAGAGAAACTGGATGGATCAGATGGTCCAGAAAATGATTGTGGTGGGTCAATGATAGGTTTGAAATAGGTCAGTTTAAAACAGAGGGTGGCGGGATATTTTTGTATTTGCAAGAGTAGTCGGTTAAGACGTGTTTGACCGAGGGGAGGACTTGGTGCACCTCGCACACATGTGTCCTTGTTGTGCATGCGCCATGTCGGGACCCACTGGAATGTTGTTACCATAATCTATACCATTCATTTATTTTGGGGGACATCATCTAGGGCCCCTGGCTTATGTTGGGTCAATGGTGAGCCCTAGGTGGGCCATGCCAACCAGATCTTGACCCTTAATGGATGATCATAATTGTTCTGGCGGTCAGATTTACCCCAAATTGATAGTCAACGACTAAAGTGGCCCCATGGGTTGTCCACATCTCTAAGACTCGTTACTGCCCATATGATACTCATAATTTTATTTTATTTCCTTTATTTCATTATGTGTATACATGTATTTATATCATTTTTGTATTTATTATTATTATTTATTGTCTGCACACTAGATATATAATTCATGATGTGGGCCACATTGTAGGTCATTAGGAGTTAGGACCATTATAAACCAATCCAACGATTGGATTGCCTAGTATTTCATTATCGATAACTCTAGGGGTCTGAATAGGATGGATCTTCCTACGGGACGTTGTAGATCGATGAATGGTGGACCTTGTGATTTTGATCCCTACATTGGTTTCATACGGTTCGATTGTACTAAATAGGTGTATGATGAGATGTCATCACGCTCAAGATTATAAAAATAAGATCTTCATTTATTTAAATACAGTTCAACTTGTGATAGTCAAACGGACAGATTGATCAAATCTTATTATGATATTGTGAGTTGTCGTAATCCAAAATCTAAGGGTTAAGATGAATAGATTGAGGCTTGTTGGATAACGACGTGTAAGGCAAATTATGTGGGTCAATGCATATATGTAAACTAATTTGGATCCACGTGGTGATACTTGAGTACTGAAAGTACGGGGTGTTACAATTTGAGTTTTTGATACACAGACTGTTCTGGGAATCAGGTTGTCCTACCATAAACCATTGGTTTTGGTGTAAGGTTGTCCTTACACCAACCTCTCAATACTTGTACATTTGAGGTTGCTTTACATTTCTGCATTGTGGGATTGTTTAAGTGCTATCTTTCTTTATACTTGTTTAAATTTTCGCATTTAATTTTTAATTTGGCATTGTCTTATTCACCCCCCCTATAGGACTTTTGCTCGGCCTTTTCAAGTGGTATCAGAGCCTAATAGCTCGCTTTAATTATTTTTTTTGGGATTAAATTCCTAAGCTAATCGATTTGAGCTTTTTAAGATGTCAAATTTTGATAGCCTTTCAGTCACTAGGCCTCCACCATTTGATGGCTCTAATTATGCTTATTGGAAAGCTAGAATGAGGATTTTCTTAAAATCCATGGATGAGAGCATATGGAAGCCACAATGACTAATTGGATCCTTCCTACCACTGAAGTAACTGGTACCGATGGATCTAAAACGATAAAAGTCTCACCTTATTTTTCTTGGTCCGCTCTTCACAAAAGTGAGAGTAGTGCCAATGCAAAGGCTCTAAATGCAATCACTTGCGTACTATCACCAGATGAGTTCAAAAGAATTATATCCTGTGATACTGCAAAGCAAGCCTGTGATATTTTAGAAATGACACACGAGGGAACAATAATTGTCAAGAAATCTAAAGTCCAAATCCTCACAATCAAATTTGAGGAAATACGTATGGAAGAAAGTGAAACTTTCATGGACTTCTATACAAGATTGAATAACATTATCAACTCTATGTGGGGTCTTGGTGATAGAATCCCAGAAAGTAAAGTCTGTGTAAAGATATTATGCTTACTCCCTGAATGATTCAATTCAAAGGTGATTGCGATCCAGGAACTTCGTGATACGGATAATATGAGGGTAGAAGAATTAGTTGGTTCTTTACAAACCTATGAGTTAAACTTTAAAGCTCCTAAAGGTAAATCTATCGCCCTTAAGTCTTCTAAAAATGTTTTGCAAGAAAATAACAATTCTGATTTAGAAAATTCTGAAGATGATATAGCCTTTTAGCTAAAAAGTTTTACAAAAATTTCAAAAGTAAAAAGAGGGTAGATTTTCAAAAACCTGTTGAGAAGAAAAGATATAGATCTAAAACTTGGAAATCTTTAAAAGACAGTTAATGTTACAACTGCCATGAATATGGGCATCTAGCAAACAAATGTCCTAAAAAGGACAAACCGAAAAAGAAAGGTATGTTGGCTACATGGGATGAATCTTCCTGCTCTGAAGCTTCTTCTGAGTCAGAAGATTCTAAAACCGAGTCGGGTAATGATGTTAAAGCCCTAATGACTCTAGCCAAGTTTACTTTTTCAGATAACGATGATTCAATTAGTGAAGAAAATCTGAATAGTGATCATGAAAATGAAGAAGATCTTCAAGATGCTTATAATGCCTTATACAAGTAAAGTTGCAAAATTGCTGTAAAGCTTAAACTTCAAAATGAAAAGTTTTCAAAACTTAAAGAAAAATTTGATAATCTAGTCTTAGAAAAATCACACATTTCAGATTGTTTTGAAAAAAAACTAAATGCGATTTAAATTTCAAAACCTCCCTTGTTGAAAATCTAAAATCTGAAAATGAAAAGCTAAAACTAGAAGTCTCTTCACTTTTGAGTTTAAAAGACACATGGAGGTATGCCCAAGGTGATCCCAAGTTAGAAAAACTCTTATCCTGATCCAGAAAATGTAGTGATCGATCTGGATTGGGCTACGACAAAAGTAATCCTCCTAAGAATACTCCACCTAGATTTGTGAAAGGGAGTCTTCAAACTCAAAAGGAAAAAGTCTGAATCAAAATTATTTTAAAAATGCTAAGTCTTTTCAAACCTTTAAACCTAAAAGTAACCATATCAACTATACAAATCAAAATCGAAATCCTTTAGCTGAGAAAATTGTTGACTTACTTCAGGAGCTCTTAAAATCTAACTCAGTGGGTCGGTCTTATAACAACTACAAACATAAGAAGACCAACTATACTCCTAAACCCAAAACTGTAATGAAATGGGTCCCCAAGGTTACTTGTTTAGTTGCCCACACTGCTTTCTAAGCTTCAAGCTATTTAAAGTGGTACCTAGATAGTGGATGCTCCAGACACATGACTGGTGACAAAGTTCTGTTCACCAATCTTAAAGACATGACTGATGGTTCAGTCACATTCGGTGATGGTAGCAATTGCAGAATTGTTGGCCAATGTACGGTTTGACTCCTTAACCTCCCTCTATTTAAGAATGTTTTATATGTAGAAGGGTTAAAACACAACTTATTAAGCATCTCTCAAATATGTGATAAAAATCATAGTGTAAAATTTACTAACCAAGGGTGTGAAATCTTAAATAAAAATGGTTCTGTAATATTAACCGGTTGTAGAACTTCTGAAAACTTCTACATTGTGAGTGATTCAAGCTCATCTAATCTATCGTGCTACATGGTCCATACTGATGAAACCGAATTATGGCATAAGAGATTCAGACATATACACTATTGCAACTTGTATAGATTGAGCAAAAGAGAGTTAGTAAGAGGTTTACCCAAAATACAGAAAGTAGACAAAATATGTGGCGAATACCAGATTGGCAAACAAACCAGGAGTACTCACAAAAAGGTGAACTCCAATGCCACATCTAAACTGCTTGAACTTCTCTATATGGATCTTATTGGACTAACCAGAACGGAGAGTCGAGGTGGCAAGAAGTTCATACTGGTAATTGTTGATGACTTTACCAGGTACGCTTGGGTAGTCTTCTTAAGAGACAAATCAGAAACTCTTGACGAAGTAAAAAGGGTACTTGAACATATCCAAACGGAAAAAGAATCACAAGTCTCTAAGATCCGTAGTGATCATGGTTCGGAATTTGAAATGTTTTGTAGTGATCAGGGAATATCACATGAATATTCTGCGCCCAAAACACCATAACAAAATGGTATAGTAGAAAGGAAAAATAGAGTGCTTCAAGAAATGACAAATGTTATGCTAAATAGTATGAAGCTTCCTAAAAATCTTTAGACTGAAGCCGTAAATACAGCTTGTTATATAATTAATCGTGTTTATACTAGAAAATCAAATGGTAAAACAGCTTATGAAATGTAGTTTGATAAGAAGCCTAATATCAAATACTTTTAAGTTTTTGGCAGCAAGTGCTACATTTTACGTGACCGAGAAAATCTGGGTAAATTTGACACCAAAAGTGATGAAGGGATATTTTTAGGGTATGCTCTGAATAGTCGAGCGTATCGAGTTCTTAATAAGACAACTGGTGTAATTCAAGAGTCCATTAATGTTATTATTGACGATCACTTGAATACACCTGTCTCAAGTTCAGAAAATAATGATGTTCTTTTAAATGATAAACCAGACTCTTCATCAAGTCAAGATAATACTGAACTGAGGACAGTTAAAGACCATCCTTTTAATCAAATTCTTGGAAACCCTCTCACTGGTGTGCGCACTCGTAGAAAACTTGAAGATATGTGTAACTACGTGTGCTTTACATCTCATATAGAACTAGCTAACGTAAAAGAAGCTCTTACTGACGAAAACTGGATTGTTGCGATGCAAGAAGAGCTTAATCAATTTGTTAGAAATGATGTTTGGTACTTAGTTCCAAGACCGAAAGATAAACACATTATCGGAACAAAATGGATTTTCAAAAATAAGTCTGATGAACTTGGTAATATTATTAGAAACAAGGCTAGGCTGGTAGTACAAGGGTACACTCAAATTGAAGGCATCAATTATGATAAAACCTTTGCCCCAGTACCTCGTCTTGAATCAATAAAACTATTTATTTCCATTGTGTGCTTTCAAAAAGTTCAAGATTTACCAAATGGATGTAAAGAGTGCATTCATGAATGACGATTTGCTTGAAAAAGTGTATGTTGAACAACCTTCGGGTTTTGAAGACCCTAAACATGCTAATCATATCTATCGCCTAAAATAAGACACTTTATGGTTTGAAACAAGCTCCCAGGGAATGGTACAAAAAGTTTACTAAGTTTCTACTAAGTCAAAACTTTATAATGGGAAGTGTTGATAAGACATTGTTTGTAAAGAAACATAATGATCACATTTTAATAGTGCAAATCTATGTTGATGATATTATTTATGGATCTACCTATGCTAACATGACTGTTGAGTTTGCAGATCTTATGAAGTCTAAATTTGAAATGAGCATGGTTGGAGAATTGAATTATTTTATAGGGTTGCAAGTTAAATAGCAACTTGATGGTTTCTTTATCTCTCAAACAAAATATGCTCTGAACTTAGTTAAAAAGTTCAGATTTGAGAGTGAGAAAAATTTTGATATGCCAATGAGTACTACTTTAAAACTCTCAAAGGACTCTACAGGTAAGAATGTAGATCCTAAATTGTATCACAGTATGATAGGTAGTTTGCTTTATTTAATTGCGAGTAGACCTGATATTGTATTTAGCGTAGGGATTTGCGCTAGATATCAATCTGACCCTAAAGAGTCACATTTAATTGTTGTTAAGCGGATTATACGATATGTCGCTAGTTCAGTAAATCTTGGTCTCTGGTATCCACATGATACTAGTGTGCAATTAGCTGGTTACTTGGATGCTGATTTGGCTGGTAACATTAATGATCGAAAATCAACCAGTGGTGGTTGTTTCTATCTAGGGAACTATTTAGTTTCTTGGCTAAGTAAGAAACAAAGTTCCGTATCGCTCTTAATGGCTGAGGCTGAATATATTGTTGCAGGTAATGCATGCACTCAGCTTGTATGGATGAAATTAATGCTAAGCGATTACGAAATTGCGCAAGATTCTATGGTTTTATATTGTGATAATTCAAGCGCGATTAATATCTCCAAAAATTCAATCCAGCATTCACGAACCAAGCATATTGACATTAGATATCACTACGTTCGTGAATTAGTGGAAGATAAGACAATTTCCTTGGATTATATTCCGACCAAGAATCAACTAACTGACATATTCACTAAACCGCTCAACAAAAGTAGGTTTGCTAAATTGAAATTTGATCTTGGTATGTGCAATATGAATTGATAATTCATGTCTTTCTGTATCATAATGTATATATTTGTTATTTTAAAATTTTATGAAAAATTGCACATTTTGTGTTGTGCATGACCAGTCGAGTACATACTCGACCAGTCGTGGCATGACCGGTCGAGCATGTACTCGACCAGTCGTGAATAGCTGGTTTGGCCTTTATTTAGGGGAAAATCACTTTTTCTTCATTTGGGTCTTCTTCTCCAACGGCTCATTCGTCGAACGGTCGAACCCATCTTCAATTTGTTCTTGGTTAGTGCATTATTTTCTTTTTCTTGTAGATTCAAGTCCTTTGTGCTTCATTTTCATCATTTGTGTGGTTTATTTCTTGATTTATGTTAGTTTTTGGGGTTTTCTTCTTAAAAATATGATCTATTGAAAACCCACTTTACTTCTTTTGCAATCTCGTTATTCCTTGCTTTCTTTATTGCAAATAGAAGGTAGAACCAAAAAGAAAGGATCTCGTGGTCCCTCTACATCTCGTTCGGCTCCTATCATAGTGCGCCACCTTCGGTTGCCCAAGGATAATCCGATTATGTGCGGGATATTCGATTACGCAATGTAATAGCAGAATGAATTGTCAATCTTATTCATGTGGCATCCTTTGATATTGTATCTCTCCTTCAGTCTATAGGATGGGATAACAAACTACATTGGGGTGAGCCTACATACCGCTCCATTGTGCAGGCTATGTATGCTTGCATTACTGATTTTTCTACTGTAAATTCGACATTCACTATCTCAACCAGAGAAGGTCCCATTAATGTTGATCGTTATCATATCTCTGAATTAATGGATATACCTGTCAATGATGAAGGTATTCCCGTTAGCGCTTTAGTGGCAAAACCATCTGAAACTGAGAAGCGAATGCTCACTAGAGATTTATGCAATATAGATGCAGAATGGAATACTGCTGGAAATGCGCTTGCCTCAAAGTTTTTGTTACCCAGATAAAGAGTCCTTTATAGGATTTTCATTTCTAATGTTTATCCTCGATCTGGTAACAAAACCGAACTGACTACGTTCATGGTTCGTATTCTTCATTCCATCTTTTCTGGAACCTCTATATATGTCTTCCTTCTTTAATTTGTTATAGCATCATTCAATTTCGTCTCCATCTAGGTCACAGTGACATTCCCTTTGCTTATCTTATGATTGTGTTAGCCACCCATAGTTTAGTGGCTATGCCTGTTGGACAGGCTCCCATTTCTCAACTCCCTTTCAACAATACTAATATTAACAAGATGAATTTGAAGTTAGCCGTAGGTCAGGTTGATGTGGGTGGTGTTGGTGGAGCTGCATCTGGAAATGAAGAGGAGGGTGATTTGTCTCTAGATGATGTGAATATGGATGACCTTTTTGATGAAATCAAATCCAATTCTGTTGCTGATCCTGACTATCAGCCATCTGACTTTGATGTGCGTTTGCGCTCACTTGAAGAGAAGGTTGAAAACATGAATGTGTCCCATGATATGCAATTCAAATATATACGCAAATATCTTACGCGCATTAACATGGGACTTCATCAAATTGATCCTACCATACCTGCTCCTTCATCGGGTTCAGATTAGTTTTTTTATATGGTTTATAATAACTTTTAAGATACTTGAATTTCTCTTGTTTGATGGGCTTACGCATGCTTGAACATGCTTTCTTATGATTTTAGTTAACTTAGTTAACTTACTTGTGAAATACTCTTGATCAATATTCTCTTATTTTTCTCTTCTATTTCATTCCTTATTTTTCCACTTTCATTATCTTTTATTAGTTCTTTCCTCTGTCATGTTGTGACAAAAAGGGGGAGAATTTTGTCATGCTTCATGCTTATGAATTGTGGATTGTGGTTGTGGATAGGTAGCCACATTATTTTTTTCTTTTGTAAGGATGAGTAAGTAAGGGGGAGTATTGTTGGGAGAATATTTGATATTTCTTTAACCTGTTTATAACTGGTGCATGATTCTTTGACTAGGCTAAAACTGGTGCATGATTCTTTATTGTGTGTATTATGCTTATCTTATTATTATGAAGTGTGTTTTGTCACAAATTTGACAAAGGGGAAGTTTGTAAGTGCTATGTTTTCTAGCTTTTATAATTGTCAAATTTTGTAGTGCCAAAACCTCTTAGAATCTGTGTCTTGTATAGCTCATCTACATATTCAAGACTGTGCATCTCATGTACAAGAACAAAGGTCTTTACCTCAAGATCTTCAAATGCAAGATCAAGAGATATACATAGTTCACTCCTTCAAGCTTCCAAGTTCAAGCTTTCAAAGCTTCATCTAAGTTAAGACGATAGTCATTACTTTAGTACACAAAGCTCAAGGTGAAATACAACTTAAGTACCTCAAGCTCAAGCTTCAATGTATTTCAAATTCAAGCTTCAAAATATCTCAAGTTCAAACTTCATCATATGTCAAGATATCAAGCTTCATGAACTTCAAAAACCATCTATCAACTGAAGCAAAAGATGTTTCAATGTTCAAACATCGCTTATAAGGTATGAAAGACCCTAGATTGATCATAGGATAAGTCATTTGAATACATAATTTAATTGGGTCACTTTATAAGTGCATAGTCTGTTTTTCGACTAGTCTTAACCTATGTTCGACTAGTCTTAGCACTGGCTCGACCAGTCCAAGAAATTCCTCAACTAGTCCTAAGTTTGTTACTAATTTTTGAAATTTTTTGTTAAAGCCTCGACCAGTCTTGGAGACTGCTCGACCGGTTGAGTGAACAATGTTCGACTAGTCCAGCAGGCTCGACTCAAAGTCTAACAACTAAAATGAGTCCCACACGACCAGTCATGGACAGAACTTGACCGGTTGTGGAGGCCACTCGACCGATTGAGCAGGTCCTTCGACCAGTCGTGAAATGGACTGACTTATCGCGCTCAAAATTTCAAATGTTGTTGATCCTTCGACCAGTCGAGCCGACACTTATAAATAGAGCACGATTTTCAGAGTTTGATATCCAATTCAAGCAAAATCAAGACACCATTCTGCGAAATAAGTTTGTGATATTTTTTAGCTATTTAGTGCTCATTTAATATTATCATTAATTAGCTTTTTGCATTTGATTTTGTATCTATACTCCAATCTTATTTGAAGAAGGGATTGAAATTTTCCCATTTCTTGGAATCAAAATCAAATCAAGCTAGCCCAAGGTGATTTAATCTAAAATCCATTTAGAACTTAGAACCATTTCATAAGTGAGTGTGAACATTGAACATCTATGATTGAACTTCTACTCCGAATTGGTTCTACCGGCCTGCAACAAAGGAGAATATCTAAATAAGTATTTTACAGTTTTTGTAAATCTATTCTTTTGGTTTCTTTGAGATTATGCTAGAAAAATTTCTTTCTTGTGGTTTGTCTGAGGTGATCTAGAAAACTCAGAGTGTGGGATTTTTTGAATTGTGTAAGCCCACTTGAAAGACACAATTGTGAAGGTTTTATGTGAACCTTGAAAAACCTATTTCATTGTGAATGCTAATATCTACTGTGTGAGGATATTAGGAGTGGAGTAGTTGTACGTTGTTTTTCTAAACAGTTGGTGTACACACAAGGGAACCACTATAACTTCTGGTCTTGTGGTGATTGATTGATTATTTAATTATTGCATTGTGTGGATGTTATAAAATCCCTTTATGCATTTGTGGAGAATGTTGTAATTCTTTTTATGCAAGTGTGGGAATGTTGTAATAGCTTAGTTTCTTTCTTTGCTATTCTTTTCTTTATTCCTCTGTATCAGTTTGAGATTTTGATACACAAACCGTTCTAGGAATCAGGTTGTCCTACCATAAACCATTGGTTTTTGGTGTAAGGTTGTCCTTAGAACAACATCTGTATCAACCTCTCAATACTTGTACATTTGAGGTTGCTTTACATTTCTGCATTGTGGGATTGTTTAAGTGCTATCTTTCTTTATATTTTTTTAAATTTCCGCATTTAATTTTTAATTTGGCATAGTCCTATTCACCCCCTCTAAGATTTTAGCTCGGCCTTTTCAGTGTGGCCTTATCCGCCCGATTCGTAGTGGGCAAAACTAAGCTGAGTTTGACTAGCTCATAAATTGGTTTGTTATCGGCGTGCCGGGTAGGTATTGGCTGACTACTGGTGAGGCGGATAGTGAGGTCTCTTCCACTTACCTGGTTGTGTGCGATGGGGCGAAAATCTGGTTTGAAGTGTACTAGACCCCGGTGATTCCAGAGATGCACGGTACTGATATGTGGACTTATTGAGCAGGAGTTACATACTCATTCATTCATTCATTCACTATCCACTCGGACTGGTGGTGCACAACTATTTGTTAGTGTACCTTCGCAATGACCAGGATTTCGGTTGGGGAGCGCGACTAACTTGAGATCAGGAGTTTACCACATTGAGTCTGACTATCCAAATTTAGCTATGGGACTAGTTTGGATAGAAGTCCCTTGTGGTGGACCCCATAGCCTACGATACTACGTACTATCATCCCGACTTCACACTCCAGCTTGGTTATTTTATTCGCATCGCATGTTACATTACATCATCAGAATATGATATTTAGCTCTCTATGATTCTGTATTTGCATAGTCGATTCGCATTGTAGAGCTGTTCTACATTGCTTCTTCAGTATATGATATTGGCTTATTATGTTTTTGCATCGCATAGCCTGGATAAGGCTGATGGTATTTATAGATTTATAATATTTCCATTTACTCTGATATCTATATGCTTGACACTTACCTTGTGCACACACTTACACCACCCTCTAAGCTTTCTATAAGCTTATGCACGATAGATGCGTGTAGGTGACGTTAGGTCGCAACAGCGTTGAACTTGGAGCATGTAGCGGACTCTTGGAGCTTTGATTTTGGCATATGTATTTCCCTTTCAGCATTGTACTCACATGTTTATATTAGTAGATATGTGATGATGATATTGCTTTTGTGATTTCGGTAAACTTGTGGTTATGCTTCTTACGAGATAAATGTACGTTGGAAAATCCTCCTTGTAGGATCCCAAGATTGAAATCTGGCGTATGCGCGCTAGGAGCTGAGAATGGGGTACTACGGAGGTTGTCAGCACCGGATTCGGTGATCGAAAATTTTGTGAGCCCGTTTTGAGTTTGGGGTGTCACTCCCCAAACCAGGTAATCAAATTCATAGGAATCGCGATCGCCGAATTCTATGCCGACAGCATCCGTAGTATCTCATTCTCGACTCCCAGCGCCCATATGCCAGGTTCCGATCCTGGGATCTTACAAGGAGGATTTTTCAATGTACGTTTATCTCGTAAGAAGCATAACCACAAGTTTACCCAAATCACAAAAGCAACATCATCATCACATATCCACTAATATAAACTTTGAATACAATGCTGAAAGGGAAATACATATGTCAAAATAAAATCAAAGCTTCAGAAGACAGCTGCACGCTCCATGCTCAACGCCACTGCAACCTAACATCACCTGCACGCATATATCATGTATAAGCTCATAGAAAGCTTAGAGGATGGTGTAAACGTGTGAGCAATATATGCGTGCTCAGAATATAATACTAGAGTAAACGGAGGTACTGATAAGTCCATGAACCATACAATATCAGAGTAAGCAGAAATATTTACAAGTCCATGAGTCATACAATATCAGAGTACGCAATACAAATCAGCTATGCAAATGAGGAGTTCAAGAGAGTCAAATATCAGATGCCGATGGTACAATGAAATACGTAAATCCTGCTGATGTGTGTGCGGATGTAATGCAATATGCGTGCAGATGTAATGTAATATACGTGCGGATGTAATGCAATATGCGATGCGAATGAAATGACCAAGCTGGAGTGTGAAGTCGGGATGATAGTACGTAGTATCACAAGCTACGGGGTCCACTACAAAGGACTTCTATGCAAACTAGTCCCATACCTAAATTTGGATAGTCAGACTCAATGTGGTAAACTCCTGATCTTAGGTTAGTCGTGTGCCCCAACTAAAATTTTGGCCATTGCGAAGATACACGTAACAAATAGTTGCGCACTAACAGCCCGAGTGGATAGTGAATGAATGAATGAATGAGTATACAACTCCTACCCAATAAGTCCACATATTAGTACTGTTCATCTCTGGGATCATCACCGGGGTATAGTACACTCTACATGCAAATCGCCGCCCACTGACGCGTGACCATGCAAGTGGAAGAGACCTCACTATTCGCCTGACCAGTAGTCAGCCAATATCTATCCGGCACGTCGATAGCGGACCCATTCACGAGCTAGTCAAACTCAGTCTAGCTATGCCCCCTACGCTCGGAGGGTAAGGCCACACCCCCTCCCAACTGACCATGACACAGTGGGAGATGCAGCCTCCTGGTATTCGGCACTCGGGCGCTCATGTATCCACTCGGTCTCGACGTTGAGACGTCCTCTGGTACCAAGAGGGTTTAGGGATTTTCACCCAGGGCCATCTATGGCAGCCCGATGCTAATAACAGATTTTCGGTGTCCCATCTGGCCATCCACGATATGCCTGTGAAGGCTACGACCCTGATGTCGCTAGGGCGTACAGTAATCACAACACACAATGCAAGGTGCATGAGTCATATAATCCAATCATGCATCAATCCTGTACATACCGTACGCTCATGTGAGATAACCTCCGCCTATCAGGGAGTCTCATAACAACCTGCCCAATGACATATGCAATAGTCAACCACATCTCATAACAAACATGCAGATGATACGTATGGGCATGTATCATGATGCTATGCTGTCACATACTCATAATCGGTATCAATAACCGGCATCAACAATTAACCTCGATAATGTGGACATTTAACCAACATTGCCCCCAAGGAATGACCCACATAGAGCCTAACATATAGTGGACCGATGGCCTCACACAAGGGCCAAATATACAACATCATGGGCCTCACTCAAGGGCTTAATACACATCACGATGGGCCTAACATACATCACAATGGGGCTCCATCGCCTGGCCCTCAAATGCATCACAATGGGCCTCATCACATAGGCCTCATATATATCACATTCGGCCTTGACAATCGGTAAGGCTGAAAGTCGAGCGGGTTGGGTCGGGTTGGTGCTCAACCCTAACCTAACCCAAGGTTCCTATACCTTAACCCTAACCCAACCCAACCCAATCTCGAGTTGGGAATTCTCAACCCAAGCCCAACCCAAGAGGGCTCGGTCGAGTTGATCAGGTTGGTCGGGTATATACGTGCTAATATTTTCGTTATTAATTATATATAAGTTTATTAATTATATATGTGATTATTCATTATAAAGAACTTCATTTTTTTCTTTTAAAAAACAAAATAAAATATAAAACAACTATTCTTTTAAAAGTCATGTAACATAGCATGAAGTCCATTTGGGAGAGAGAAATCTAACATATCTTGTTAGCTTGAATCCTTGGAAATGACGTGGACAAATGAGACTCGACATCACTAGTGTGCCTTCGACACAAACGATCCACACTCAATTATAATTTATAAGTAACTTATATATTGATCGGGTTCGGGTTGGGTTGGGCAACCCGAGACCTCAACCCGAGCCCAACCCAAGTTTTTTCGGATTGGTGTTTGTATAGCCCAAGCTTAAGATCGGACCCGAAATATCCTGCCCGAGCCCAATCCAATGTCTGGTCGGTCACGGGTCGGTTGGGTTGAACCCGCCCAACTTTCAGCCCTAACAATCAGCCTCGATATCCGACCTCGAAAATCAGCCTCGACAATCGAAATTAACCTTGATAATTGACCTCGACAATCAGAATCGGCCTCGAAAATCGGAATCAGCCTCGATAATCGGAATCGGCCTCGACAATCAGAATCGGTTTCGGCCTCAACAATCGGCCTCGACAATCAGAATCAGTATCGACAATCGGAAACGACTTCGACAATCGGAATCGGTATCAACAATTGGAATCGGCCTCGACAATCGGAATCAGCCTCGATAATCGGAATCGGTATCGACAATCGGAATTGGAGTCGGTGAGAATAGGCCTAACAAGGCTTAAGGGAAGGTCACAATGTGGACATCCAACCATCATTGCCCTTCAATGTGGACCTTTAACCAACATTGCTCCCAATGAATGACGCTCATAGGGTCAATCGTATAATGGGTCCATGGTCTCATACAAGGGTCTAATACACATCATCATGGGCCTCGCTTATGGGGCATATACGCATCACATTGGGCCTCACCCATGGGCCAATGTATATAACATCGGGCCGTATCAACGAGTCAAATCAAATGGACCAATACAAATGGGCCAAATCAAATGGGCCGATCAAATGGGCCGATATAAATGGGCCGAGTTGAATGAGCCGAATTAGATGAGCCAAGTCAATGGGCCGAATCATATGGGCCAATTCAAATGGGCCGAAATGAATGGGCCGAGTCAAGTGGGCCGCTCCAATGGGCTCATATACATCAAATGAGCTGCATCATGTGGGTCCAAAATACATCATATCGGGCCTTATCAAGTGGGCCTAAAATATGTCAAATTAGTCATACCAAATGGGCCTCAAATACATCTCATCAGGCCTCATCAAGTGGGCCCCAAATACATCAAATGGGCCATACCAATGGGCCGTACCAACTACACCCTTCATCCATTGTTAGAGATCATTTTAGAGCATTATTTAAAAATTATATCCAAAGGATCATCTGGACCATACCACAAGTAATAGCGGCGATAAAGATTTCCACCGTTAAATTCCAATGGGCCCCATCATAGGGTTTATTTTCCATCCAGTCTGTTTATAAGGTCACAAAGACCTGGATTTAGAGGAAAGACAAATATCATATTGGTTCAAAACTTCTGTAAATCCCAAAAGAGATTTCAATGGTGGGCGTTCAATCCACTGTTTTCTGTAGTTTGGTCCATCTGATAATTGGATCTGTCTTATTTTTATTCTCAAGCCTTGAGACAGTCTCGTCAAATGGATGGACAGTTGGATGAACCAATACATCAGGGTGGAGTCCACGAACGTGGCCCACCATGAGCGGCTCGCCAAAGGGATGGACGGTAGGGATATGACACATACAGTGGGATCTACAGAGCCTGGTGACGTCAAACAGCAGCTGAACAGCTGCTGTGAGACGCACCAGCCGACCCAATCTCATCAAAGTGGGTCCCACGTGGAAGTGGCCCACCCGACATATATATACCATCCAAACTGTTCGTCAGGTGGGTCCCACGTATGTGGCCCACCTGCAGTATACATGCCATCCAAACCGTTCGTCAGGTGGGTCCCACGAGGGAGTGGCCCACCATAGATGTAATTATATTAAATAATATAATATCATATATTTTATAGTTAATTTATATATATATATATATATATATATATATATATATATATATATATATATATATATATATATATATATATATATATATGCAATGAGGGAGTGACTGCCCACCGCCCAGATCCATCTGGACGGTGCAGATCACCTAAGATAAAGGTAGGTCCCACGTGTGGCCAGATGACATGCATGCTATAAGGGTGGGTCCCACCGGATAAATGAACGGCGTGGATTTCACCTCACGCCACAGCCATCCAATGGCTGATGGTGAGAGGGTCCCATGGCTGCTGATGCAGCAGATAAAATACATATATCACGGTGGGTACCACATAGGGCCCACCATCATATATATAATAATAATAATAATAATAATAATAATAATAATGATAATAATAATAATACTAAAAAGGGAAGAGGGGTTTCCTTCCCAAGCATCACAGCAGCATGCGGTCCAGCAGCCTCAGCTGCTGCACACTCCATGTCTGGACGTCCATCATGGTGGGGTCCACATACACGTGGCCCATGATCTATATATGTCAAGGTGGCCCATATCAAGGTGCTAAAATGGCGAGGATTCACATGTGCACTATGGTGGCCCATGGACGGTCTAGATCAAATCCATGAACCATACATCACAATGGGGGCCATAAAACTTTGAAAGGAGAGAGAGAGAGAGAGAGAGAGAGAGAGAGAGAGAGAGAGAGGAGGGGCCCTGCCACTATGGGCCCTCCATTTCTTATATTGCATACTTTAATTGGGTCCCACCACATGTGGTCCCAAAAAAAAATGAAATTTAACGGTGGATCACCCACCTATCGGCCTCCTTCTTTAGCTCCTTGGAAAGGTAATCGCCTTAGCTTCGATCTCAACAAAAGATGATGAGGTTTTGATGGTTGAGATGGGAGGTGAGAGAGAGGGAAAATGGGCCACACTTGTTTATGGGAGAGAGAGCTTGGACGTTGGAAGCTCTCATGGGAGTTGGGGAGTGAAGATAGAAATGAGAGGGAGGGAGAGGAGTAATGGATGAAAGGGATGGATGATATTGGTGTTGTAAGGAAGGGAATGGAAAGGTATGGGTTTAGTTGAATTTTGGGTAAAAGAGGGATGGGTAGGGCGAGAGAGAGTTGACTTGTGGAAAAGAGGGAGTGGGTGTTTTGTACTTGGGATAGGGTGAGGTGGCATTGAGGTATGGTGGTGTACTTGACTTGTTTTGAAGTGACGGGTTGTAGAGATTCTCTCGAAATTCGCAATGCGTAGTGTTTCTTCGGAATGAATGCAGGCCCACATCTCCTAGCCCGGGTATTGGATCGGTGTAAGTCGCGGTGTTGGAATTGCGGCGACGGCGCGGTCTCTAGGGTACAAGTTTCTGGTCAAGCCGACTTCGGTATACAAGACTCGGCTTAGGATCGCGTACAAACGTCAGATACAGGACGAGGGTTGCCGAAATTCGACCGGAAGGACCGCAGAAGCCTACGGAACGGTACGGACTAGGATACGGCTCTTACATGGGGCGTGACAGGCATAGTGTCTCATACCACCATCCTCGGCTCATGAGTCTTGTGGGTTGTAAATCACAATTAACAGTGGACGCAAGGGGTCTTAGGGTACTTCGGGTTTATACAGGCGTGTTCAATCATGGTTAACATACAAGGATGACCGATTTGTGAGCTAATATACCCCGACAAGCTGAACCATAAACTGATCGGCCTGAGAACGGCGTCTCGTGTAGTCCAACTACGACCGATAATTTAAGGTCTAACTAGTCGGGCCAGATTACTCATGGGCTGGTCCAACGAAAGGATGCCTAAGTGATTCCAGTTAATCGACCGATTCACGAGGGGCATGTGCACTACTAGATATCATGTATTATTAAATTCAGGGATAATTCACAAATAGCAAGCACAATTCAGCAATCTAAGTACATGGACAACAATATACTAAACTCCATCAAACCGTAAGAATCATATCCAATATATTCTAACTATTTAACAAGATGGACAGCCATGCACCCATTCACAACAATTCAATTTTGCATGTGCCAACATGAATCATACAAATCAGCTATGTAGCGGGAATTAAATGCAATTAATTCAGCAATTCAACAATTTGACAACATTTCACTCCTTCAATGCCTAACATATTATCATACAACAAGATTCAACAATAAATCAGCAACATTTGGGGAAATT
This sequence comes from Magnolia officinalis, assembly GCA_021015155.1. NCBI lineage: Eukaryota > Viridiplantae > Streptophyta > Magnoliopsida > Magnoliales > Magnoliaceae > Magnolia > Magnolia officinalis. Next base: position 53,003,133 of record JAJHSJ010000011.1, on the reverse strand, counting down.
AAATGCTTACAACCAAACTAAGCATGAAAACCAGCATTACATACATTTGGGGGTGTTCGGGGCCTAAACCCCTTCCCACATTTTCAGGAAATCCAAGATCTATAGTACCAAACATGCAGTCCAAAAATCCAGCAACATGCAAGAGCAATACACCACACGCATTCACTAAATTCTGCGCTAGGCACGATAATAAGCCACCTAAAGGTAATGGTCCGCACCTATTGTTGACCAGAAGCCGTTGAAATCGTCCTAACGTCGCCGGGTTCGCAAACTCAACGTGTTGGGGCCCTGCATTGCATAGAGCGGTGATAAGATGCATGCATGTTGCTAGAAACTAGAGAGGGATAGATTAGAGCCCAATTCTTACCTTAGATTAAACAGGGTTGGCTCCTACAACGATCAAGTTGAAGTTTCCAACAAATGGACGGCGCAGGTGCGAAAAATTCAATCTCCAAGCACCACCAACACTACACCACTCCTTTCTCCTATAACATCCCAGATTTTTGCCAACCTGGGATTAGACGTCCTTAGGCAATGGGTCGATCCTAACACCTTATTAACTTGTTAGAACTGAATCCCACAGTCTAAAATCGCTCCTTAACCCATTTCTTTCACAAATCCCACCCTTCACCACCTTGTTCTTTAAATTTTTCTAAGTACTTTCACCCTAGACACTATCTTAAACTAGTTAAGTAGTATAACTTGGATCACTTTATCTACAAACTACAAAGGCCCAGGTACCACCTCAGATAGAAATTACTCAGGACTAAATCCTTTAGAAATTAGGCGAGGATTAGCCAGTGTGAAACTAGAGTACCTGTGAAATTAGCACCAATCACTTTAAATACGATTTGCAAGACCCAAAACTTGTAGAATAATTGACATTAGGTTACCCTAAAATCTAGGATCAATCTCATTACCCGGCTGCTCTCGGGAGCATCTCGAAACTCCGTATCAAATCTGGATTGCACGTCGGAAGTCCGATAAACACGAAGTTAAGGAATTAGTACCGCCTTGCTGGGCTTGACAACCATCTCGGAAATCAAATCCAGATAGTATCTCAGTGTAATTCGCTTGAGTCCGGAGCGAGGAGTGTGAAAACACTTGAATTTCTTTACAAATAAATATCTCAAATAGTAATTTGGCACCTCTCACTTGCGGATCAATTTTAAGCAACCAGACCGTCAGAATCAGACCAAATTACACCATCGGATCAGGAGAAATTTCATACACATATCCATGTACTCGGAATCTCCGATCGAGATCCGCTGACCGTTGAACTGAAACTGGTCCGCCACGCGTGATCTAAGAACCCTACTGAAACGAAAACTTAATGGAACCTAGATCCATAGTTTGTGAGCTTAAGTCCAACCTTTGGCTCAAGGAAGCCCGCCAGAAGTCCTCCGTTGAGCTGGAAAAGTGCTGCTTTGGTTATAACCTAAGTATACGTTGACCTGAAGTCTAAATTGGTGAGTTTTTAGGCTATATAAGGACCTTAGAACCCTCTCTCTCTCACAGCCATACGAATTTGAGAGAAACCCTAGAGAGAGAAGAGAGAAAAGAGAGAGAAAGTGTGGGGGATGTGGGAGAATCTCCCTGTCATGTTTCCCTGCCGCTCCACGAGCTCCACCACTCCGTTCTAATCGCTTTTCCCGGCGATTCCAGCTCTATTTCTAGGTAAGAAACCCTAACCTTAATCTATTTTGGGGTTTTGATAGTTGTAGGTTATGAAATAACTAACCTAAAGTATCCTATAGGTTACCAATCTGCCAAATACGAAAGTTTAGCAATTCTATCGACTCCATTACGATTCTACGACAAAAGGTGCGGACTTTAGGTGTATAGGTTATGGTTTTCAACGCTTTCAATGTTAGATAATGATAGATTCATGATCTGCATGCAATTGCACATGTACAAAGTGTTGTCTGTTTTCCGTTTCGATTAAAGATGAAGAATATGGAATTTTACATACTCTAGGTATCTGTAGAAAGTACCGTATACGTATAAATTTTAGAAATGTATTTGCCATGATTATTTGCTGTATTAATATGTTATATATGTATAAAATACTTGTTTGGTGAAAGGGTTCGCCCTAATACATGCTTTTGCTAATATACACTATGTATGTTAAAATAGTGTATTCTAAGTGTTTGTGAAAATGACCGAATGAGTATAGAATTCTCTTTCGTGCTCGCCATGACTAATTGTCATGGATTTATGATTTTTGTATTGGCGATACCCCCTTTGACGAAAGGATTTGCCCTAAATCACGCCACGGCCAATATACACTACTTATATTAAAATGTGTGGCCCAAGTGTTTGTGGAAATGACTGAATGAATATGGAACTTGGATTCCTGCTTGCCATGACTATCCGTCGTGGGTGTATGCGTGTTATGATTGGGGTAACTCCCTAGTGAAAGGATTTGGCCTAATGCCTATGTGATCAACATATGTCATGTATGTTGATGTATGTCTTTTAAAGCGTTTGTTGAAATGTCTGAATGAGTAGTACTTAGCAAATTGTAATGTATAAGGGTGTTGAGATATGATTCTCAACTTCTTTTATGTATGTTTTCCTTGGATAGTTGTGTGATTAGGAATTGAATATGTATAAACTTATGCTTGTGTTGTGCTTCATAACATGCTCAACTGCTTTTATGATTTTATCTATGTAATGCATATGTTTAAATTCATATTTACGTTGTATGATCCGTCATGGGTGATGGGGGAGTGGAGCAACAAGTGCGTGCAACAGCCCTAGCAGCCCTAAACGGATAATATCAGTATTTGATTGTATGATTTGAATTTTGATCCATTACTGCTTTAAATATCTGAAATTGAATGTGATTGGGGCTATTGTATAGTCCAGGCAGTCGGTAATGGGATCGAATTCGTGGTTGAGTTTCATTTGCCACGTGAGATGTGTTCGACAAACCCGAGTCGTACTTTGGTTGGCAATAGTGGTTGGCCACACGAAATGCTTATGCGCTTCATATCGTTCAACTTATTGTGCGCTCGAGCTAGCCGAGCTCATCAAGCGACCCGATCTGTCTTATGTATGTTCACTATGTTTGGACACTATTGCTTGAACCTAGGGTACCAAACTTACCAGTGGAGTCCCATTAACCATGGTACCTCGATCCGCTAAGACTCATGAGCTGGGCATGGTGGTATGGGACACCGTGGTCGAGCTGCCGGTTTACGCTGGGGCCACGTGCCTCACCGTAGTGAGCAGTGAGCAACCAGACTCGTGAGCCAATTATGGTGGTATGGGACACTATATACGTGCTTTCGGCCTACATTGATAAGGTGATGGGGGAGTGGTGAACGAGTAACAGCCCTGACAGCCCTTTGTAGTGACCTCGAGCATACTCTGAATTGCGGTGAGGTGACGAGTTTTGCCGCAGTGTATAGAGTATGAAACTAGGCCTGTATCTGTATAGTGATGAATCATTAAAAAGGTGATGGGGGAGTGGTGTAACCTTCATGCATAACAGCCCTGGCAGCCTTTGCAGCGACTTAGAAAACACACCATCGTCTGAGATTAACTAGGACTGACGACCCTAGGATGGATCATGTTTGGGAATGATACAAGGGAGGTACCTTAGTTTCCCAATACTGCTGTTTGAAATGGACTAATAATTACTCGGTAATCATGCTCATCATCGCATTGCATGTGCTTGGTAGATGTGGAGCACTGAGGGATGAACGCATTCGCGAACGTAAGATGGTGTCGCATGAGGGTGGTTTAGCAAGGGCATACATCATGACTGCATTCATACTTACATTAATAAGAGTAGTTAGAATTGTTTGATTTTATTGCTTTATCATTACTGCTTGACTGAATTGATAATATGTTAACTTATGCTTTATTATTCCACTAAGTTGATCACTCACTCCCACGTTACGAGACGGTGTTTCGAACACCCATTAGACTTTGTTTGATTGCAGATGGCGACGCTACTCCTGAGGCGGAGCCGGACTTTTATGGCGACGAGGATGTTTTCTCGTATATGCGGTTTTCGAGCGGCTTCATGTGAGCCGTGCCTTGATCGACGTGGTTATAGGGATGTTGACTAGATGACACTACACATTTAGTATCATTTGAATTGTACTTGTAATTCTTTAACCTGGTAACCTTATCACACTCTGGAGACTTACCATAGTTTTTATATTTTATATATCTATCACAGTCTTTTGCTTGCAATTTAACTGTCTCTGGAGTATGATATGCTGTTTTGGCTTAATCTCACTCATGTTCAATGCACTAATACAGACAACATTCAATCATCATTCATTTTGTTGCATAAGTGATGCGTTGGAACTCGGGAGTTGAGTTTATGCTCGACCCCCGATTTTCAGGGTGTTACATCTCTCTCTCTCTCTCTCTCTCTCTCTCTCAGCTGCTGGATTTTGTGGGAGTGAGAGTGAATATTAAATACCCTAAAATTTACATCATTTGGCCCTATGGTTCATTAAATGCCTCCAACGGCCTTGTGGGGTCCATTTTCGACTGTTGGGGCTGCCTTGATAGCCCCCTAACCCATCTGATTCGTTGAACAAGTGCCTCATGGCCCGATGAAGTGTTGGGTAAAGTTTGACCGCAAACAGATGTGGGGTTTGGTCACAATGGCTCGATTTGCGATCAATGGTCACTGATCCTCGATCAAGGGTCACATTTTGTGGGCGAGTGCAGGGAAATATTTCTAGCCTTCGGTATAAATTTAAAAGAGATTCGACGGCTGAAATACCAGTATTCACTTACTTAAGTAACGGGGTCAATTAATTTAAAATTTCAGTCGTTTGTTTCCAAATGGGGCGACTCATGGTTTACAAGTGTTGACTGAACGACACGATTCATCCATTTCTGGGCATTATCCAAGCCTGACGTCCACGATGGACCACAAGCGCAGTGAGGCCCCTGGCCTCCCTAAGTTTCAGAATTTCCTGTCCCACCTCGGGCGGTGGATGGTTCATACAGGCAATCGCCAAGTACTATTGGACTGACCGGCCCTACGGCCCGTGCTTGGTTCGAATGTAGTTGGATTGCATCACATGGGTGATTTAATCCGGATTAATTTACCGATAATTTATCCACACGTGTGATCAATTCATACAGTCCTGCACCAACTCGCACATGGGCGCCTCAGGATACTGTTTCAATTTGGGCAGGGCATTACAATCTACCCCCCTTATAAATAAATTTCATCCCCAAAATTTGTACCTGTTTTATTGGTTGAGTAAGTTGGGGTAGTGTTTGCAAATTTCGGCTTCAGTCTCCCAAGTGGCTTCTTCTTCCCCGTGATGCGTCCACAATACTTTAACTAGCGAGATCACCTTGTTCCGCGACACTTGTTCTTTCTTGTCTAAAATCAGAGCGGGTCTAAGGATATACGTGGCGTTGTCCTTGCGTTCCACGTGCTCCCACTGGATGACGTGCGAGGGGTCGGGGACGTATTTCTTAAGCATGGAGACATGAAACACATTATGTACTCCGGCAAGTGGAGTGGGCAAGGCTAAGCGATATGCGACCGGCCCTATGTGATCGAGGATTTGAAAGGGCTCAGTATATCGCGGGGTGAGTTTCCCTTTCTTGCCAAAACGTAGAACTCCTTTCATTGGTGAGATTCTTAGAAACACATGGTTCCCTGCTTCAAATTCCAAATCTCTTTGTCTTGTATCCGCATAGCTCTTTTGTTTGCTCTGGGCCGTTAAGAGGCGTCGCCTAATGATTTCAATCTTCTCGGTGGTTTTCCACACCAAGTTAGGCCTCAATAAGCTTTTCTCACCAATCTCAGCCCAACAATGAGGAGCTCAACACGGGCGCCCATATAAAGCCTCTTAAGGCGCTATGCCTATGTTAGCTTGGAAGCTATCGTTGTAGGCGAACTTGACATAAGGGAGGCACTCATCCCAACTATCTAAGAAATCTAGTGCACACTCTCTCAACGTATCTTCTAGTATCCGATTAACTCGTTCCGTCTGCCCATCTATCTGTGGATGGAACGCGGTGCTGAACTTCAATTTTACTCCCATAGCCTCATGTATTCGGGTCCAGAATATCGAGGTGAATCGTGTGTCCCGATCCGACACGATCTCCAGAGGGACACCATGAAGCTGAACTATTTCCTTGATGTACAATCTAGCCAAATCGTCGGCAGAGTAAGAAGCTCGAATTGGAAGAAAATGAGCTGATTTAGTCAATCGGTCAACAATCACCCAAATTGAATCATGTCCCTTCTTCATCCTGGGCAAACCTGATATGAAGTCCATAGATATGAAGTCCCATTTCCACGGCAAGTGGCATGGGTTGTAAGAGACCCATCGGTCAACGATGTTCGGCCTTGACTTGTTGATATATAAGACATCGAGACACATAACCAACTATTTCCTTTTCATGTTGTTCCACTAATAATTTCGCTTGAGATCCCGGTACATCTTGGTACTTCTGGGGTGCATTGCCAGTTTAGAGTTATGGGCCTCAGCTAGTAGTTCTTCTTTTAGCTTAGGATGGTTTAGGATACATAGGCGGCCTCGAAATCGTAAACCTCCATCGGAGCCGATTCTCCATCCGGAATCACTCCGGACTTCTGTAAGTTCTCTCATTTTCCTCAGCAGCTCGTCGCCCCCTTGGGCCTCAATGACCTGACTGTCAATCATTGGTTGAGCGTGAACATGCGCAACGACTTCATATGGCTCTTCTATCATCAATTTCAGCTCAAAGTCCCGAACAAACTCCACCATACCCCATTCTTCTACCATTAACGGAGTCACAAATTCCAATGTCTTCTTTCGGCTCAATGCGTCCACCACTAGGTTGGCCTTACCAGGATGATAAGAGACCTCGAACTTGAAGTCCTTTAACGTTTTCATCCAGCGGAGTTGCCTCATATTCAAGTCTCTCTGGGTGAAGATGTATTTGAGGCTCTTATGATCACAAAAGAGCTCAAATTTCTCCCCGTAGAGATAATGTCTCCATAACTTCAATGCAAAGATTATTGCCGCCAATTCGAGATCATGGGCAGGATAATTCTCTTCATGCTTTCTTAATTGTCGAGAGGCATAGGCGATGACTCTGTATTTCTGCATAAGGACGCAACCTAGTCCTACACGAGATGCATTCATGTAGATGGTATACTTGACCCCTTTCTCAGGAAAAATGAGCACTGGGGCTGAAGTCAATTTCTCTTTCAACTCTATGAACGCCGCTTCCGCCCTTTCATTCCAGGTGAATTTAAGGTCTTTTCTAGGGAGCCGAGACAAGGGTCGGCTATTTTTGAGAAATCCTTGATATATCGGCGGTAATATCCCGCTAATCCCAAGAAGCTTCTGACTTCAGTAACTGAGCCTGGCCGCTTCCAGTCTTGTATCACCGCTACTTTGGCTAGGTCCACAGAGATGCCTTCCTTAGACACTACGTGGCCCAAGAACTTGACTTCCTCCTTTCAGAAGTCACACTTTCGGAATTGGGCATACAACTTGTTCCACTTGAGCGTTTCTAAAACTGCTCGTAAGTGTTCCTCATGCTCTTTACGACCTTTGGAGTATATTAAGAAGTCATCTATGAATACAATGACAAATCGATACAGGAAAGGTTTGAAAACCCTGTTCGTTAGGTCCATGAACACAGCTGGCGCATTCGTGAGTCTGAAAGGCATGACTAAGAACTCATAGTGTCCAAAGCTAGTTCCGAACGTCATTTTTGGCACGTCCTCTGCTCTAACTCACAGTTAATGGTACCCTGATTGTAGGTTGATTTTTGAGAAGTATTGGGCACCTCTCAATTGATCGAATAGGTCATCAATCCGAGGCAATGGGTACTTATTCCTTACGGTGACTTGATTCAACATTCGGTAATCAAGGCACAACCGTAAGGAGCCATCCTTTTTCCTCACAAACACGACTAGGGCTCCCCAAGGTGACACGTTGGGTTGAATGAAACCCGAGTTCAACAGGTTGTCGATCTGAGTCCGAAGTTCCTCCATTTCACACGGAGGCATTCGGTAAGTTGGAAGGGAGATGGGCGTAGTGCCCGGCACTAAATCTATGGTGAAATCAATCTCCCACCGAGGAGGGATTCCTGGTATGTGCTTGAACATATCAATGTAGTCTCTAACGACAGGCGTGCGTGTTAATGAGAGTTCTTCACTACCATCTTCTAGCGATGCATAAGATAGGACTCATTGTGGATAGCTGACTTGAACTGGAAATGAAAAGGGAGAGCTACCATCTTCGTATATTGTCACCGTCTGGTCCTCACAATCGATCTCAGCTCTCATTGCGGAGAGCCAGTTCATGCCCAAGATTACGTTGTAATGGAAGACCCTCGTGACTATGAGATCCACGTGTATCCTTTTACTGCCCAAGTCGATGGGGCAACCCCGACAGATTGATGTAACTTCAGTGAAGGTTCCAGCTGCCTCTATAATCCTTACTCCCAACATGGGAGCAGTCGGTAACCCTAGATTCTTGACTGTCATGTTGATATGAGTAATGTTGTGGACCCAGTGTCCACAAGAAGAAAGACAGGGATACCTTGAATGTGAGTCGTGACTTCAAATATCCTGGGTGCAGTCGTGGTTGCATCCACACCTTCAGCGGTTAGAGTGTGTACCCGGGCTTGCTGTAGTATGTAGGGCTGATGTGTAGGTCGAGATGGTGACCTGATTTCAGGTGCCGATGACTTACGAAACTGTTGGGACGGGCCCATGGCTCGTCGAAGGGGAGCTGGCAACGCTTGTTACAGCGTTCGGCTCATGCATTGAGGGGGTACATAGCCATGGTCCCTCATCTTCGAGAAACAGTAAGACTCCAAATGCCCCACCTTCTTGCAGTACTAGCAAACACGATCGGGTTGGGCATATGCGGGTGGAGGAGGTGCGTGCTGGGGAGGTGTCACGCCCTAAACTCGGAAACCGGGCTCACAAAATTCCCGATCGCCGAATCCGGCGCCGACAGCCTCCGTAGTACCCCATTCTCGGATTCCGATACTCACATACCAGATTCCGATCCTGGGATCTTACAAGAAGGATTTTCAGTATGAATTTTTTTGTAATGGAGCATAACCACAAGCATAACCAAGTCACAAACAACAACACTACATATCTACTATAACAAAAACTTTTAAGTACAATGCGGGAAGGGAAATACAGTATAGTTGAAAGGCTCCAAAATGATCTGATTCACGCTCCTGCCTCAGCGCTGCTGCTGACCAACGCTACCTGCACGCAACGGTCGTGCATAAGCTTACAAAAGCTTAGAGGGTGGTGTAAGTGTGTGTACAAGGCAAACGCCAAGTGTACAATATCAGAGTAATGTGGAAATATGCGGTAAGTCCATGAATGCTATCAGCTGTACCAGAACTATGTAATGTAAGGCATAAATGATATCGGCCATACCAAGGCCATACGATGCGAAACATGAATGTTATCGGCCATACCGACACAATGCAAGGCCTACGTAGCCGAATGCCATATGCGAGATTCAATACAAGCATATCAGTCCTCATCATGTACACATATCAGTACAGTTCCTCTTTGGATATTACCGGGGTCTAATACACCTTACATTGACTGCCTCCTCCCTAGCTGCACAGTCAAGCAAGTGGAAGAGACCACACTATTCGCCTGACCAGTAGTCTGCCAATACCTACCCGGCTCGTCGACAGCGGACACATTTGCGAGCTGGTCAAACTCAGCCTAGCTTATAGCCCCCTCACTCAGGCGGATAAGGCCACACCCCTTTCCAACCGACCACAACACAGTGGGAGACGCGGCCTACTGGTATTCGGCACTCGGGCGCTCGTGTATCCACTCGGTCTAGACGTTGGAGCATCTCCTGGTACCAAAAAGGTTCTGGGACTTTCACCCAAGGACATCCTAAGTGCCCACAGTGCTAGAACAAAGTATTTCCGGTATCTGATACGGCCATCCACGATGTGCCTGTGGAGCCACAGCCCTAATGTCGCTAGGGCATGCAGTGATCAAGTCACACATATGCGAGATGCATGATTCACACCGTACAATCATGCAGCAATCTCACGCGTACCACGCAATCATGTGGGGCACTCCGTCTCATAAGGAGTCCCGTAAATGTCTCAGTCTAACGGCTTATGCTATGATCAAACATTCCTCATATCAAGCATACAAATGATGCGTATGGGTATAAATCATGGAGCTATACTAAGCATGTTATAAAGTGGTGAACTATCAACAAATGTGGGCCTACTAATGGGCCCTAGGGAGAGTTATAATGCGGACATTTAACCAACATTATTCTTATAACATGGACGTCAAACCAACATTTCTCCCAAGGCATAACCTGTCATCAAACATTATTACACACTATATAGGAATCGCTCATTGCAATGGACCCTAAGGACATCCTGTTGGGCCTCGACCCATGGGCCTTATATTCATCAAATGGGCCACATCATATGGGCCTTTTATAAATCAAGTGGGCCACATCAAAAGGGGCCTTATGTACATTGCAATGGGCCATATCCCATGGGCCTTTGAATACATCACAATGGGCCTCGTAACATGGGCCTTATATACATTAAAGTGGGCTACATCAATGGGCCGCACCAATATAAGTGGTGATAATGAATTCCACCATTAAACTCCTAGGGCCCACCATAACACTTATTTCCCAAACAATCTGTTCATAGGGTCATCAAGAACTTGGTGGCCCAAGGGTCTAATGGTGGACGTTCAGTCCTCACTGTACAGTGGGGACCACATATAAATAGATCTATCTTATCTTCTTTTTTTTTTTTTTTTTTTTTTTTTTTTTTTTTTTTTTTTTTTTTTGGGCCCCAAGCCTTAAGACAAGCTTGCCAAGTGGTGGACGGTTTAGATGCAACCAAGCATCATGGTGGATCCCATATAGACGAACGACATGGATGAACGGTGGTTCAACGAAGGGCCCACCAACAGATATATATATATATATATATATATATATAAATATAATATATAATATAACATATATATATATGTATATTATACAATATAATATAATATATATATGTATAAATATATAATATAATATAATATATATATATATATATATATCATATATATATTAACCAACACACACACACACACACACGCACACAGCACACACACACACGTACACAACACGCACACATGCCCGCGCACACACCTCACCGTCCACGGTCAGTGGACGGTGAAACACATGCATCACTGTGGGTCCCACGTGGGGCCCACCATAATGTTTATCTTCCATCCAACCCGTTCATAAGGTCGGAAAGGCCTGGACGAAGGGGAGAAACAAATTTCAGCTTGATCCGAAACTTCTGTGGACCCAGAAATGGGTTTCAACGGTAGAGTTCAATACACACTGTTTCCTATAATGTGGGCCACCTGAGACATGGATGGGCCTGAGATTTGGAGGGGACCCACTTCAGGACATGGCCCACCAAATGGACGAAGTGGATAAAATAAATACATCATGGTGCTGAGGGCCGTGGGACCAGCTCGTCCGCCCGCTGCACGCGCAGCAGCGCCTGCGCCTCTGGCGCTGTCAGCGGCAGCAAGCAGAAGCTGCTGCCCTTATATATATATATATATATATATATATATATATATATATATATATATATATATATATATATATTTGAAAACCTGAATTTTTGAGGTTTTTCTCATGTGGGGCCCGCATCAGGTGAATCTGACCCAACCGTTGGGTCCCATGGCTTAATACAAGTCATACAAGCTCAATATTGAATATATTTTGGAGCAAAGAAACGTCGGGTGATTTTTCAATGGTAACAACAACTGTTTTTAACGCTATGGCCCGCCAGATACTCGGATTAACCTCATTTTTCGGCTCAACGCCTAAAATGAGTTGGTAAATAGGATGGACGGCTTGGATTGAATACATAAGCCAAGGTGGGTCCCATACAAGTGGGTCACCCCATGAGCTTGGAAACCAAGCTAATATTGGTGTTTTCCATACACGTCCAGCGTCCCTGGACGCTGGACGGTTTGGCATATACATACACAAGGTGGGCCCTTCTCAAGTGGGCCACCAAATGACGGTTGATGTGGAACATATACACCTATAGCATGGGCCCCACCTACAAATGGATTGGATCTAATACATGCTTCATGGTGGGGTCCATCCGAATGGGCCACATGGCCATATAATCATATGAAAGGAAAAAAAATTAAAAGAGAGAAAGAGAGAGAGAAAAGTGGGACACACGTGTAATGGAGGGACCCTGACACTATGGGCCCTCCCTTGCATTCCATCATACATCAAAAGATAATCATAGTGGGCCATTGGCCATATCTTAGGGTCCCAAGTGAAATCCATACCATTGATCGGTAGGCCTCACTTGGCCCATCGAAGAAAGCATGAAAACTACCCTATTAAAACACCCACCACTTGATCTTCTTGGTCCGTTGGGAAGCCTATCTCCTTGTGCTCCTCTTTGATGGTGGAGATGGGAAATGGATGGCTAGGATGAAGGGTTTTGGAATGGAAAAGGTGGGCCTCACACTTGTTTGTTTTCTCTCATAGAAGAGCTCCCAACGTGGGATTTTTTTTGGTTGCTTAGGATTGTGGTGAGAAATGAGAAAGAGAGAGAGGGTTGTAAGGAGATGTGAGAGATGGGTGTGATGGGTGAAAGGGTGAGTGATGTGTGATGTGTACTTGACATGTATGGTGGTGTAAGAGAGAGGGTAAGAAAGAGTTGACTTTGGAGAGAGAACGCATGGGTTGTTGTACTTGACATTGAAGTGATTGATTGATTGATGTGATTGATTGATTGATGAGATTGATTTACATTGTGTAGAGATTCTCTTAGGATCGAGAAAGTGCGGCATTTCTTCGAAATAAACGCCGACTCACATCTTCTAGTCAGGGTATCGGATCGGTGCGTGAGTCGCGGCGTTAGAACCGCGGCGATGGTGCGGTCGCAATGATACAGGTCTCGGATTAAGTCGACGTGAATTTACAGGATACGGTTCAGGGTCAATTGCAACGTTGATTATAGGTCGCAAGTTGCCGAAATTTGACGGTAAGGATCGCGGAAGTTGACGGAACAGTACGGACTAGGACACGGGTCTTACAGGAGGCAAGCTTGGTTAAACCCTTCTTCTAGAGGAGGATGAAGACTTTCCTCTTGACCTTCCTTACGAATCAGCTTGGAGGGGTGCTCGGGAGACCCGTTCTCCATCTTACTCTGATCGTAAAGACCATCTCCACCAACTCGGCATATGTCCGGATATTCGCACAACACATTTTGGTGCGAATACCATCCCTTAATCCCTCGGCAAAGAGCCTCATCCGAGTTTCTTCATCGGCAACGATCTTGGGGGCGTAGCAAGATAATTCGGTGAACTGATTCTCGTATTCAGCCACTGACATTCCCCCTTGCAGGAGGCGCAAGAATTCGTTTTCCTTCTTAATCCGGTAAGTGCGGGAAAAGTACTTCTGGAAGAAGTGCGTCTCGAAGTCTTCCCAAGTCCAGAGAAAGTTGGTGGGGATGGTTCTCAGCACACTGTCCCACCATACGTCGACTTCCTTTTCGAACAGATAGGAGATCAACTCCAGCTGTTCTGCTTCAGTGAAGTGGAGAGGTTGAATTTTCTTGATAACCCGATTTGGCCAACTCTTGGCCTCCTCGGGTCGATGTGTGTCAACAAACGTGGGTGGTCTAAGCCTCTGGAAATGTTGAAAGAGATAATATGGAGTGGCTGCTGTCCTGACTTGATTTGGTGAGGGCGCATTCATATGGTGGGCCATAGGCCCCACTAAAGTGTGTAGCAACTGTCGTTGCTGTTACATAACATGCAGCATCTATTCCATGGTTCCCATAGTTGGGGCCACCTGGTAAAAAGAGGTCTCTCCTTGAGTCGATGGCACCTCTGGGAATTGATCCGGTATGTCATCTGCGACATTGAGTGGATTGGTTCCGCCTTGGCAACCTTGTTGCTCACTAGGGGCAGGGTGCCCTTGCTCATCTCTTCCACCCAAAACTAGGCAGACTAGGCCGCTGTTGCCTTGGGGTCTCATTACCCTGAAAGACATTTCCATAGCATTTAACATCATAAAATTCATGGATACAACACTTAGTGCATACACATTTAGAGAAACAATATTGTACAAGCATTATTAGTTTACCACAATATCCCGACACATTACTCGAATATAGGCAACTTCATGTATTTCATTAAGCAAAAATTACCAATGTTACAGATGCTAAGGCATTACATGTGCAAAGACAAAAAATACATGGTTGCAGATTAACGAAACACAAGAAAAGGCTTCAAAGGCCTACAACCTAAGACAACAAACTAAGCCTATCCAAGGCTATTACAAAAAGGAAAACAACCACATTACTACCCTCCTAATCCTCCGACTCTGGCGAAGGTGGAGGTGCTCCCTTATCCTTTATGCAACACAGGAGAGCCTTCAGTGTGCGAGACATCTTCCTTAGCTTTTGCCTCATGTTCTCCTGGTTCTCCTCTATTTTGGCCAGGCGGGCTTCTAGAGTATCCCGACCCTGGCGCTCGACACGAGCGGCGGGAGGCTCCCAGTCAGAGTCCTGGGCCTCAGCTTCCTCCTCTTCTTCAGCTTCACTCTCTTCTTCTTCCTCACTCTCCTATTCTATTTCATCCCCGAACTCCTCTAGTTGGGCCCTATGTTGTTTAGGGCCTATCTTCATGTTGTTGACGGTGTTCTCATCAATCATCCTGATTGGGATGTGGTGCTCTGTATACTGCCTATACCCATAATTATGGGTAATCTTGCTGATTAGTCGACCAAATGGGAGTGATTGATTCTCCCGCAGGGATTGCACCGCCTTCACGATCTGAGTTAGAATAAGGGTAGGTAGGCAAACCTTGTCTCCCTGTCCCACCCTATAGAGGAAGTCTACCATGATCCTAGTGCATTCCGTACAATTGCTCGGCCTCGGATGCACGTTATAGGTGCATATGTGGTGGAGTATGTGGTAGTCGGGGATCATATCCTTCGACTTGATGCTGTTTTCACACCTCCACTAGTCCAATCGGTCGCATAAGTGGCGCGTGCGGCGGTCTTTTTCCTACCTTTCTGCAACATTATCCTCACTGGCATGAATGACACAACACTCTACCCCGAGGATGCGTACAATTATATCCACATCGACCCGAGCCTTCTATATGCCTAGTGGAATTGAAAATCCAAGGGGGTCGAGGGATGACTTCTTTATGTTTGCATAGAAGGTCCATACAAGGTCCTCATTGGCCTGATACTTCCCTTTAAAGATCGGACCCCAACCATTCTCGAGAAGGTGGTCCAGAAGCGAATGTTCGCTAAATAGCATCTCATCCACGTGGGCTTCGAACACAATCTTACGGTTTCTGTACCTTCCGTACTCAATGTTCGACGGTAGCACTCTTTTCGGCGGAATCCGGGGATCGAGGTCTCGTTTCGACCTCGCTCGGTGCTTGGACCCGCATCGGCATCTAACTTCTTCTTGGGTCTTCTCTACTCGACACAGCTTCATTGGGGGCCGTCTGCTTCTTCCCCATGAGGGATTAGAGCATGGAGATAGAAAAAATGGATGAGACTTCCTCGAAGAAGGCCATGGAATGAAAGTCCTTAGAAGTGGGGATGGCTAGGTGATGGATCATGAAGAATGAAGGTTGTGGGTCCCCAGTAGAGAGGTTTTTTGCTCAAACGGGTAAGATTTTATGGGTGTAAGGGGAGTTTAGGATGATTAGGAGTTGTTGAGGGTCAAATATTGTATATTAGACCCCAGTTATTGCTTGGTTTTATGAACATGATAATATTTAACGTCCTATTTTAATCATGTTTTTGTTACAAGTTGAATTTAAGAACCTGGACTGAAAAAGGGTACTAAAAGCATGGATTTAATGCTTAGAAATCACTAAGAAAGGGATGGACCCCAGGGGACCAAGATCGAAGAATTTACACGCTAAAGATCCGAGAAAATCAAGTGATTGGGTTTAAACGGGCCTGAAAGTTGTCTAGAATGCAAGATCATAGGGTTTTCACCATCCGTTCGGCTCGAAACTTTATATATGACCTGAGGACCCTAAATTAACAGTACACGTCGAATTTCAGCCATTGGATCCTTGTGGAAGTGGCCCAATAGACAAATCAGCCACCAAATCTCTGATTTAGGGCCCACCTGATATCTGGATACACTTCAATTTTGGTTTCAACCTCTTAAATGAGGTAAAAAAAAGGATGATCCGGACCGTCCATATGCTCCAGAGGGGGGTCAAGAGCCTGGCCATGCTTTCCTTTTGGTCCCTTGCGTACGTACACACGTGGATCGCTAGAAAACGCAGGATGGATGGCGAGTTGATTTGATACAGTAGACCGCACCAAGGCTCAACTAAAACCACTCCTTTCTGACTGAACTTTCGCCATGAATCTAATGAACGAGGTGGATTTCTCCAAAAACATCACTGTGGGGCCCACTGAGATTCGCAGCGCACGCAGACTAGCACCTTACGCACGTCTGGTTTTCCTGGACATTGCGGAGCGTTGTACGGCCCAGATGATGATCGGATAGATTATCCAGACCGTCCAAAAGGTGGAGAAGGAGGTCTTGACCCTTCCTACGGAGGTAAAATGAGCGGAGTGGATGAATCCTTCCCCGAAAGCCACTCCAAATGCGAGCATCTCCGCAGTTTTCTGCTGCACACGGTGTGTAAGAGCAACGCACGTCCTCTCCAGCCACTGACCAACTTCCACTGCCTAATGTAGGCTATAAAAAGAGGAGAAAACGTGAAAGCAAGATCATCCTTAGACCGTGAAACGTAAAGGGAGGAGAGTGAGAGAGAGAGATCATGGAGACGGCAAGAAGAGTTTTTCTTCTCCTTTTTCTTCCTTCCTTGGTTTATTTCTTTGATGTTTTCCTTTAAGAGATTTTAGTGCAATCATGTTAGTGGTTGGCTAAACCTCTTAGCTAGTGAAGCTTGTAGTATGATGGGAGACTTTTTGTTTATGCCTTTTGATTCATGTTTATTTTGAATTGATTTTGATCCTAGTTTGATTATAAGGAATGTCTTTAGTTTTTAATGGTTTGTTGTCACTTAAATTATAATAGATCTACAATAGCTTTGAGCATATTCTTTCCTTTATTATGATTATGAAGTTAGGAGGCCTTGTTGTTCACCATCGTCTCCTGGGCATGGTTGGATGATGGAACCCTTCCTAATGTTCATAACTCTCTCAGATGGATATGGATTGGTTAGATTCTGTTGTTTGCTTTGTCTCATGGGCATGGCATTATGATGGAATCAAGTCTAATTCTCATACCTCTTATCCATTGATGACTAGATCAAAGGACGTTCATAATTATTTTTAATGAAGTATCTTCCATCTGGATGAGGATAGGATTCTGAATCCAGTTGTATTTGTGAATCAAACATAAATCTCCCTGTTGCTACAAGTGGATCCTTGGCACCCTAGTTTTTCACCTTTGAATTTTACAAGTTTTAGTTAGTTAAATTCACAATTATTCCCCTAAAGTTTCCCTGGTTTAGATTACATCTTCGTCTAGTTCTATTTTAAGTTACTTTCAGATTACGTACAAGGTTCAGTCCCTGTGGATTCGACCTCGGTCTTACCGAGATTATTACTACATCACAACCCTATACTTGGGGTGTGAAAAAATTTTTGGCGCCGTTGCCGGGGACCGATGGTTACGTTTTTCTAAGATTAACTAGTTTTAGAATTAGGTTAAGATTAGGATTTTTCTAAATTTAGGTTTTTCTATTTAATTTCTAAAAACTAACCTAACTTTCCTGTTTTGTAGGATCTTGACATAGACTTTCTAAATTGGTAATTTCTTTCTAATTTTCTAGTTTTCTATCTTCTATTTTTAGATTAGGTTTTATTTTCTATTTTAGAAACTTTCTAATTCTAGGATTTCTTTTGTTTTTAGAAACTAACCTGTTTTCTAATTTAGGTTTAGAACGTTCCTGATTAATTTTTAGAAACTAGGTTAGTTATTTCCTTTTTTAGAACTTTCTCTAGTCTTAGAAACTAACTCGTCTTTTTAATTTTTATTTTTAGAAACTTTCTTATTTTAGAACTTTTATTTTTAGAAACTAACTTACCCTCTAATTTAGGTTTAGAACTTTCCTAACTTGTTTTAGAAGTTTTTTATTTTCTTTTAGGAATTTTTCCCCTTTTAAAAACTAGTTTACTTTTTATTTTAGGAACTTTCTAATTTTAGACTCTCTATTTTTAGAAACTTGTTTTGTTTTGTTTTGCAGGTTCTTAACTTAGGAACTTCGAATTTGGTAACTTCTTTTCAACTGTTTTCTCTTTATTTCTATATTTCTATTTATTTTCTTATTTTTAGGTTTAGTTTAGAATCTGAATTGAGGGCTGCGAGTGTTTCATGCCCAAGTGGGTTCGTGACAACACTCGACGTCTCTTAACTGAAGGAGGATTGGTTGAGGGGTTGATTATCCATCGCAGGATTAGACATTGCTCGAGATCCCCTGAGTTAATTGAGGTTATGGCCGCAAATCAACCTGAAGCACTACCTCCACCTAGGGTTGGGGAAGTCCAGGATAAGAATGAGGTGCATCAAGCACCCCCGCCTCGTACTTTATGAGATTATTTACAACCGGAGGGGTGAGCACGTCCTCATGCATGGTTTTTCCTGAGAATACGGGACACATGGATATCAAGCCAGGGGTAATCCAACTCCTTAAATTTCATGAGCTTGAGTCAGAAAATCCATATTTACACATGAAAGAGTTTGATGAGATCATAGCCACTTTATATTTTTCAAACATATCTGAGGACACAGTAAGGCTAAAACTCTTTCCCTTTTCTTTGAAAGAGAAAGTTACGACGTGGTTGCTTTCACTACATCCTAGATCTATTGGCACATGGAATGATATGCAAAGGGAGTTCATAAAGAAATTTTTTTCACATCATAAAACGAACACCCTTAGAAAATCAATCATCAACTTCGCCTAAAAGGAAGATGAAACATTCTTCCAATGTTGGGAAAGGTTTAAGGATCTTTTCAGTTCATGCCCATAACACGGTTTTGAAACGTGGTGCATTACACACTTTTTCTATGATGGATTGACATCTGCCATGCGCCAACTAGTTGAGACAATGTGTAATGGGGAATTCATGAATAAAAATGTTGATGATGTGTGGGACTACTTGGATAGACTTGCTGAAAACGCACAATCATGGGACACATACCCAAAATCAAGAACCATGTTTAGGCAAACTCAATCTAAGGAGAGGGGTGGAATGTATCTCCTGAAAGAGGACGGTGATATCAATTCTAAAGTGACTAATCTCACAAGGAAATTTGAGGCCATGGAATTAAAGAAGGATAAGGTTAATGAAACTATTTGCGGTATTTGTGATGACAACATTCACACAATTGAAAATTGTCCAACAATACCTGCCTTCCGAGGGTTACTAAATGAGGAATCCAATGCCATGAACAATTATCAAAGACCTTTCAATGGACCTACCTCCAATACATACAATCCTAGTTGGACAAATCATCCAAACTTCAATTGGAGGAATGGACAAATGGCTACCCCTCAAGGTTTCTTCAATCAAATTCCAAATCAAGTGAAACTTAAGAGGATCCAGTTCAAAAACATATCCGAGACTGAGAGCTACTCAATCAGGACATCAGAGCGGCTTTGGGATCACTTATGACATCTATTCAAAGAATAGAATCGCAATTAACAATTAGGGAAAAGAGGATGCTTCCTGATCAACCTCTCCCTAATCCTAAACTACAATATGAGATAAGTGATCCAAGCTCTTCAAATCAGATGGAGCAAGCTAAGTCTATCACCACTCTTAGGAGTGGGATGATAATTGACAAATCTATTCCGGTAAGGGCTAAAAAGCCTAAGGACCTGGAAGAGGATAATGATGAAAGACTTAGCACTGCTCCACAAGAATTGGACCTAAAACTTCAAGGTACGCCAATTGTTCCATTCCCCCAACGATTGGGTGCACCAAAACCTCTCTCTAACTCTCAGGATATTCTAGAGGTGTTGAAACAAGTGAAAGTCAACATTCATCTACTTGATGCTGTGAAACAAATACCTTCATATGCCAAATTCCTGAAAGACTTGTGTACGACTAAAAGACGATAAAATATTTAAAAGAAAATCTTCTTGACTGAGAAAGTGAGTGTCATCCTAAAGCAAGATGTGCCGCAGAAATTCAAAGATCCCGGTAGCCTAACCGTATCTTGTGTAATCGGGAACTAACAAATTAAGCACGTGCTTCTTGACTTAGGAGCAAGCGTCAATCTGATTCCCTACTCGGTGTACAAGCAGTTAGAATTGGGTGTATTAAAACCCACCTTAACCACATTAAAACTTGTTGATCGCTTTATTCGTGTACCGAGAGGGATAATTGAGGATATGTTGGTCCATGTTGACAGATTCTACTACCCTATAGATTTTATCGTCCTGGATACCGAACCCATCAGTAACATGAACACTCAGATTCTCATCATTCTTGGTTGCCCATTCCTTGCCACTTCAAACGCAATTATCAATTGTAGGAATGGTATCATGAGTATGTCTTTCAGGAATATGACATTGGAGTTAAACATATTTTTCAACACAGACAGACGATTAGAGGATGATGACGATTTCCACAACATTAACATGATCGACTCTTTTATGGAAGATAGAACGCATCTGACCCTATCCTCTGATCATCTAGAGACATGGCTAGCCCACTCACATGATTTTGATGATGACATGATTAAGGAGACGTGTACCATGCTTGATGTTGTGCTGGTACTTAAAGTTAACCGGTGGAGGCCACAATTTGAAGAGTTGCCTCAAACCGAAGAAGTGCCTCTACTGTCTAACCTTAAGGCACCGAAGCTTAACCTAAAACCTTTACCTTCTGATTTGAAATATATCTATTTAGGTCAAGATGAGACATACCCTGTGGTGATCTTTGCCACCTGGAGAAATAACAGGAGAGCATGCTCATATCCACTCTCATTGATCATAAGGGAGCCCTTGGATGGACTATTGCAGACCTCAAGGGAATTGACCCTTCGATTTGTACTCAACATATTTATCTTGATGATAATGCGAAGACCTCTCGGCAATCACAACGTAGACTAAATCCAAATATGAAGGAAGTGGTTAAAAGTCGAGGTTCTTAAACTATTGGATGTGTGTATTATATACCCTATATCCGATAGTCAATGGGTGAGTCTAACTCAGGTGGTTCCTAAGAAGTCCGGAATCACCATCGTAGCCAATGCCAATAATGAACTCGTGCCAACTAGAGTTACTACTAGTTGGAGAATGTGCATTAACTACAGGAAGTTGAATACCATCACGAGGAAGGATAACTTTCCTTTGGCCTTCATTGTTCAGATCTTGGAAAGGCTAGCTAGTCATTCCTATTACTGTTTCCTTGATGCATATTCGAGCTACAATCAGATAAAGATAGCCCATGAAGATCAGGAAAACACTACATTTACATGTCCTTACGGCACCTTTACTTACCGAAGGATGCCATTTGGACTATGTAATGCTCCTGCCACTTTTCAGCGATGTATGATGAGTATCTTTTTTGATATGGTGGGGCAATATTTAGAGGTTTTCATGTACAATTTCTTTGTCTTCGGTCCATCTTTCAGCGAGTGCTTAGAGAGTTTTAAACGTGTGTTGAAAAGATGTGAAGAAAAGAACTTGATACTTAATTGGGAGAAGTATCATTTCATGGTTCGCAAGGGAATTGCCCTTGAACATATCATCTCGTCCAAAGGAATCGAGGTAGATAAGGCTAAAATCGATCTTATCTCTAACCTACCTCCACCCAAAACATACGAGACATGCGATCCTTCTTAGGACACGCGGAGTTTTACAGACGATTCATAAAGGACTTTAGTCTCATCTCTCGTCCTCTCTGTAATCTACTTCAAAAGGAATACACCATACGAGTGGACTGAGCCATGTCAAAAAGCTTTTACTAAGCTTAAGTGCATGTTGACCACTGCATCTATCATACAACCACCCGACTGGAGTCTTCCTTTTGAACTTATGTGTGATGCATCTGATTATGCTTTTGGGGTGGTTTTAGGTTAGAGAAAAGAAAAGAAACCCTACGTTATTCATTACGCAAGTAAGACTCTAAATCCAGCCTAATTGAACTACTTGACTACGGAGAAGGAACTCTTAGCCTTAGTGTTCGCTTTGGACAAATTTAGGTCCTACTTGATCAGATCCAAGATCATCATTTACATAGATCATGAGACGCTCAAGTATCTTCTTGCTAAGAATGATGTTAAGCCCCGCTTGATAAGATGGATCCTTCTACTCTAAGAATTTGATTTAAAAATTAAAGATAAAAAAGGAGTAGAGAATGTAGTGGCTGACCATCTTTCCCGCCTTAATCCCTCTGATTCCCTTGAGACGGACACATATCAATGACATGTTCCCTGACGAACAAATGTTCAGAGTCTCCCATTCACCTTGGTTTGCTGATATTGCTAATTATCTTGCCACAGGTTTCATACCGACACATTGGACTGCTTAAGATAAGAAGAAATTTTTCACCGAGGTGCACAACTTCTTTTGGGACGATCCATATTTGTTTAAATATTGCCCAGACCAAATCTTAAGGAGTTATATGTCAGATGATGAGCATTAGTGTCATCTCCTTCTGTCACTCACAGGCCTGTGGTGGTCACTTCTCTGCTAAAAAGACCACGACCAAGATTCTGCTGTGTGGCTTTTACTGGCCCACTATGTTCAGGGACGCTCATGAGATTTGCAAGGTTTGTGAGCATTGTCAAAAATTAGGAGCATTGTCCCATCAAAATATGATACCCTTGAACCCCATTCTTATTATAGAGGCATTTGATTGTTGGGGCATCAATTTCATGCGACCATTCCCCCAATCCTTTGGAAATCTATATATTTTGCTCATCATAGATTATGTCACTAATTGGGTTGAAACGATTCTGTGCTGGAACAATGACCATCGCACGGTCATTAAATTCCTAAAAGAGAACATCTTTTCTTGATTTGGAACGCCTCGAGCCATCATTAGTGATGGGGGCTCACATTTTTATAATAGACTATTCGAGAGTTTAATGAAGAAATACGGTATCTCTTATAAGGTGAGCACCCCATACCACCCACAGACAAGTGGGCAAGATGAGATTTCTAATAGGGAGATCAAACACATCTTGGAAAAGACAGTTAACCTTGATCGTAAGGATTGGTCAATACGACTGACCGATGTTTTATGGGCTTACCGTACTACATTTAAAACTCCAATTAGAATGTCTCCCTTTAGAGTTGTTTATGGGAAAGCTTGCCACTTTCCTGTGGAGTTGGAATATAGAGCCTACTGGGCGATCAAAAATCTGAATTTCAATCTGGACGATGCTGACTCGCTATGCAAACTTCAGTTGAATGAACTTGAAGAAATCTGGAACGATGCATACAAGAACTCGAGAATTTACAAGGACAGGATGAAGGCGTTTCATGATCAATGCATTCTGCGAAAATCATTCACGCCAAGTCAAAAAGTCCTTTTGTATGATTCTCGGTTACATCTCTTCCCGGATAAGCTCCGATCTCGTTGGACCAGCCCTTTTACCGTTATCACTGTTTATCCTCATGGGGCTGTCGAGATTCGAAATCCAGACAATGACAATGAGTTTAAAGTAAATGGACAGTGATTAAAGCCATTAGTTGATAAGTTTGATTCAGAGGACATGTCCATGCCTCTGAATGATCCTGTTTACCAGGATTGATTTCCTAGTCTGATGGAGGTATGAGTAGGTTTATTGCTTTCATAGGACTAAGGTAGTTTTCTTTTTGTCATTCTAGGTTAGTCGGCTTTATGCTATTAGGTTAGTTTACCTTCCTATTGTTTTAGGATAGTTCTTTTGTTTGATTAACTCTTGTGCCAAGCTGCCTTCATGCTGAAATCTCTTTGAGAAAAAGCCGCTTAACTTCATCATCAGGTACTATCTTTCCATCAATTCTCCTTTACTTTCGTTATCTCATGTGCATTGCATGCTTTTACATTGAGGACAATGTAGATTTTAGGTTGGGGGTGGGAGATTAGGTTACCTAATCAGTGTTTTCTCAGTCTTGAGCAAAAATTGTGAAAATTTTTGATTTTTTTTTTTTCTAGAAATTTTTGTGAATTTGAAGTGATTTTGATGGTCATCTTTGATTTAAGAGGTATAAGATACGTAATATTGATGATTTACGACTCTTGGATTTAGTTAACTGTTAGATTTCATAGTTAAGTCAAATTGTTAATCCATGATTAGAAGTTTTAAACATTGATTGAGTTATGATTTGACATGTCACACCTAGATTACACATTAAGGCTTCAGCTCGATATTGAATTGTTAACCTAGTAGTCACTATCCTTCCCGTTGTTTTAGGATAGTTTGCTTTTGTTGGATTAACTCTTATGCCGAGCCACCTTCACGCTGAAATCTCTTTGAGAAAAAGCCACTTAACTTCGTCATCAAGTACTATCTTTCCATCAATTCTCCTTTACTTTCGTTGTCTCACGTGCATTGTATGCTTTTACATTAAGGACAATGTAGATTTTAGGTTGGGGGTGGGAGATTAGGTTACCTAATCAGTGTTTTCTCAGTCTAGAGCAAAAATTATGAATTTTTTTAATTTTTTTTGCTAGAAATTTTTGTGAATTTGAAGTGATTTTGACGGCCATCTTTGATTTAAGAGGTATAAGATACGTAATGTTGATGATTTATGACTCTTGGATTCAGTTGACTGTTAGATTTCACCATTAAGTCGAATTGTTAATCCATGATTAGAAGTTTTAAACATTGATTGAGTCATGATTTCACATGTCACACCTAGATTACACATTAAGGCTTTAGCTCGATATTGAATTGTTAACCTGGTAGTCACTAGACATGGAAGGAGCCAACTTGGGGAATTTGTCCATCATGTTCAAAGAAAAAAATCATACCTAGCTAAAAAAATAGTTGTCTTCGGAAAGGGTTGGGCGAATGGTCTTCACCATGGGTTTGCTCCCTATAGGTGAGGGTTCGATTCCCCTCCTTGGCTTTACCTTTAAAAGGTTGACATAGTATGAAAGCCATCGATGGAAAAATCAAAAGCTGGAAGAATGAAAAGTTGAACTATAAGGCAAGTTTTAGTTTAGGTTATGGTTATCCTGAATGCTGAATGCTCTTGTGATTATCAATGTTATCATGAAAATAAAGAATTGAGCCTCTGATTGTGATAAGTTTAGGTTTCACTATACACCCATGGAACTCAATGTTTAGAATTTTTCTAATTGATGGATTAATAGTTTGAACTTGACTATGAAGTTTACCATGCGCTTGAGTCCAGGAGAAAGTAATGCCCTACATTCATGAATCTTAGAATTCTATTGACTGGATTATTGTTCAAAAATCACTCGACTTTATAGGAATTGTCCCGTAATTCTTAAATTATTTTTTGCATACTTTGCTCAGGACTAGCAAAATGCTGGTTGGGGATTGTGTCGAGGGTCAAATATTGCATATTAGACCCCAGCTATTGCTTGGTTTTATGAACATGATAATGTTTAACGTACTATTTTAATCATGTTTTTGTTGCAAGGTGAATTTAGGAACCTGGACTGAAAAAGGGTACTAAAAGCATAGATTTAACGCTCAGAAATCACCAAGGCAAGGGACGAACTCCAGGGGACCAAGATCAAAGAATTTACACGCCAAAGATCCGAGAAAATCAAGTGATTGGGTTTAAACCGGCCTGAAAGTCGTCTAGAATGCAAGATCACAGGGTTTCCACCATCCGTTCGGCTCAAAACTTTATATATGGCCTGAGGACCCTAAATTAATCGTACACCTCGAATTTCAGCCATTGAATCCTTGTGGAAGTGACCCAACGAACAGATCAGCCACCAAATCTCTGATTTGGGGCCCACTTGATATTTGAATACACTTCAATTTTGGTTTCAACCTCTTAAATAAAGTAAAAAAACGGATGATCCGAACCGTCCATATGCTCCAGAGGGGGGCCAAGACCCTGGCCATGCTTTCCTTTTGGTCCCTTGCGCACGTACACATGTGGATCACCAGAAAATGTAGGATGGACGACGAGTTGATTTGATATAGTAGACCGCACCAAGACTCGACCAAAACCACTTCTTTCCGACTGAAATTTTGCCATGAATACAGTGAACGGGGTGGATTTCTTTGAAAACATCACTGTGCGGCCCACCGAGCATCGCAGCGCAGACAGATTTGCACCTTACTCACGTCCGATTTTCTCAGACAATGTAAGGCGTTGTATGGCCCAGATGATGATCGGATCGATGATCCAAACCATCCCAAAGGTGGAGAAGGGGGTCTTGACCCTTCCTACAGAGGTAAAATGAGCGGAGTGAATGAATCCTTCCCCGAAAGCCACTCCAAACGCGAGCATCTACGCGGTTTTCTGCTGCACACGATGCGTAAGAGCTACATACGTCCTCTCCAACCACTGACTGACTTCCACCGCCTAATGTAGTCTATAAAAAGAGGAGAAAACGTGGAAGCAAGATCATCCTTAGACTGTGGAATGTAAAGGGAGGGGAGAGAGAGAGAGAGAGAGAGAGAGAGAGAGAGAGAGAGAGAGAGAGAGAGAGAGAGAGAGAGATCATGGAGATGGCAACAAGAGTTTTTCTTCTCCTTTTTCTTCCTTCCTTGGTGTGTTTCTTTGATGTTTTCCTTTAAGAGATTTTAGTGCAATCATGTTGGTGGTTAGTAAAACCTCTTAGCTAGGGCTAAGAGGTGAAGCTTGTAGTGTGATGGGGGACTTTTTGTTTATGCCTTTTGATTCATGTTTATTTTGAACTGATTTTGATCGTAGTTAGATTATAAGGAATGCCTTTAGTTTTTAATGGTTTGTTGTGACTTAAATTACAATAGATCTGCGATAGCTTTGAGCATATTCTTTTCTTTATTATGATTATGAAGTTAGGAGGTCCTGTTGTTCACCATCGTCTCTTGGGCATGGTTGGATGATGGAACCCTTCCTAATGTTCATGACTCTCTCAGATGGATGTGGATTGTTAGATTCTG
The DNA here is from genome assembly GCA_021015155.1 of Magnolia officinalis. Lineage (NCBI taxonomy): Eukaryota > Viridiplantae > Streptophyta > Magnoliopsida > Magnoliales > Magnoliaceae > Magnolia > Magnolia officinalis. Next base: position 52,976,025 of record JAJHSJ010000011.1, on the reverse strand, counting down.
TTGTTTGCTTTGTCTCATGGGCATGACCTTGTGATGGAATCAAGTCTAATTCTCATACCTCTTATCTAGTGATGACTAGATCAAAGGACGTTCATAATTGTTTTTAATGAAGTATCTTCCATCTGGATGAGGATAGGACTCTGAATCCAGTTGTGTTTGTGAATCAAGCATAAATCTCCTTGATTGCTATAAGTGGATCCTTAGCATCCTAGTTTCCCATCTTTGAATTTTACAAGTTTTTGTTAATTAAATTCACAATTATTCCCCTAAAATTTCCCTGGTTTAGATTACAGCTTCGTCTAGTTCTAGTTCAAGTTACTTTCAAATTATGTACAAGGTTCAGTCCCTGTGGATTTGACATCGGTCTTACCGAGATTATTACTACATCATGACCCTATACTTAGGGTGTGAACAAGAGTTAGAAGAGGCCAGGGAGGATACATTTAATGTCACGCCCCAAACCCGGAAATCGGATTCACAGGAATCCCGATCGCTGAATCTGGTGCCGACAGCCTCCGTAGTGCCCCATTCCCGGCTCCTGGCAATCATATGCCAGATTTCGATACTGGGATCCTACAAGGAGGATTTTCAGAATGAATTTTTTTCTTGTAATGGAGCATAACCACAAGCATAACCAAGTCACAAAACAACATCACCACATATCCACTATATCAAAAACCTTAAGTACAATGCGGAAAGGGAAATACAAAGTGATCAAAAAGCCCCAAAATAGTCAGATGCGCACTCCTGCCTCAGTGCTGCTACTGTTCAACGCTACCTGCACGCAATTGTCGTGCATAAGCTTACAAAAGCTTAGAGGGTAGTGTAAGTGTGTGTGCAAGGCAAGTGTCAAGTATATAATATCAGAGTATTGTAAAAACATGCGGTAAGTCCATGAATGCTATCAGTTGTACCAAAACTATATAATGCAAGGCATGAATGTTATCGGCCATACCAAGGCCATGCGATGCGAGGCCTATATAGCCAAATGTTATATGCGAGATTCAAAGCAAGCATGCCAGTCCTTATCAAGTACACATATCAGTACAGTTCCTCTTTGGATATCACTGGGGTCAAATACACTTCACACTGACTGCCTCCTCCCTAGCTGCACAGCCAAGCAAGTGGAAGAGACCACACTATCCGCCTGACCAGTAGTCTGTCAATACTTACTCGACTCATCGATAACAGACTCATTTGCTAGCTGGTCAAACTCAACCTAGCTTATAGCCCTCTCACTCGGGCGGATAAGGCCACACCCCATTTCAACCGACCACGACACGGTGGGAGACGCGGCCTACTGGTATTCGACACTCAGGCGCTCGTGTATCTACTCGGGTTAGACGTTGGAGCATCTCCTGGTACCAAAAAGCTTTTGAGATTTTCACCCAAGGACATCCTAAGTGCACACAATGTTAGAGCCAATGTTTTTGGTATCCGATACGACCATCCACGATGTGCCTGTGAAAGCCATGACCCTGATGTCGCTAGGGCGTGCAGTGATCACGACACACAATGTGAAATACATGAGTTCAGTCATGCAACAATCTTGCACGTACCGTGCAATCATGTGGGGCACTCTGTCTCATAAGGAGTCTCGTAAATGTCTCAGCCCAATAGCTTATGCTATGATCAAACATTCCTCATATCAAGCATACATATGATGTGTATGGGCATGAATCATGGAGCTATACTAAGCATTTTAAAGTGGGCCTCGACCCATGAGCTTCCAATACATCCCATTGGGCCTTATGCACATCCCATTGGGCCTCGACCCATGAGCTTCCAATACATCAAATGGGCCTCATATATATCAAAGTGGGCCTCAACGGATGTGCCATAACTACATCAAGATGGGCCTAATCATATGGGCATCATATATATACCAAGCGGGCCTCATACATATACCAAGGTGGGTCTCAATGGACAGTCACAAATAAATCAAGATGGGCCTCATACATATACCAAGGTGGGTCTCAATGGACAGCCACAAATAAAACAAGATGGGCCTCATACATATACCAAGGTGGGTCTCAATGGACAGCCACAAATAAATCAAGATGGGTCTCATACATATACCAAGGTGGGTCTCAATGGACAGCCACAAATAAATCAAGATGGGCCTCATACATATACAAAGGTGGGTCCACTCGAACTATAGATCTGTCTTGTTTTTAGTCTCAAGCCTGTAAGACAAGCTTTCCGAATGGTTGAATGGTTTGGATGCAACACATGCATCATGGTGGGTCCCATAGATGGACAACGTTGATAAAATACATAAATCATGGTGGGTCCACACAACACGTGTTGACGTTAAGCAGCAGCAGATCTGCTGGGCCCCACAGATAGACAGTTTGATATAACATATACCTTACGTGGGGTCCGCACAGACGGACGGTCAGGATAAAGCCCATACACCACGGACGATGTAAATAAAACATATACATCATGGTGTAACCCACCATCTGGACAGACGGACGGCTGGGTATACAATACCTATATCATAGGTAGGCCCCACCCCACACGTACAACGTGTGTAGGGTGGGTTCCGCGTCCTAAAAAGGGACCGACAGTATCAGGTGGGTTCACACATGTGAAAGGTGTGAATATAATACATATGTTAGTGGATCCCACGTGGGGCCCACCGTAATGTTTGCCTACCATCCAATCCGTTGATAAGGTCACATGGACCTGAATAAAGGGGAAAAACAAATTTCATAATGATCCAAAACTTCTATAACCACCAAAATGGTTTCAATGGCAGCCGTTCCATCACACGATTTCCTATGATGTGGGCCACTTAAGCTGTGTATACAGCTGATTCTTGGGGTGGCCCACTGCCTTGATGGGGCCTACAAAATGGACGGTGTGGATACTCAAAACACATCATGGTGGGGGCCACGTTTGGGGACCCACGGTCCCTGGCCGACCATCCATGCGGAAGCGCAGCAGCGCCCTGTTGTACGTCTGCTGGACGTCAGCGGCAGGGCTGCTGCATATATATATATATATATATATATATATATATATATATATATATATATATATATCTTTTTATTTGAAAAATTATTTTCTCACGGTTTTTCATACGTGGGGCCCGCATCGGAAGAATCCACTCCGCCCACTAGTCCCCATAGCTCAAGACAAGCCAAACAAGTCCAATATTCAATATATTTTGGGATATAGAAATGACAGGGGGTATTTCAACGGTAAAAATGCTGTTTGTTATGCTATGGCCCACCAAAAAATCAGGTTAGCTTCATTTTTTGGCTTAACGCCTTAAATAATCTGAAGAATAGGATGAATGACATGGATTACATTCATGCATCAAGGTGGGGCCTGTATGAACGGTCCACCACAAAAGTTTGGAATGAAGCTAATATTTTTATTTTTATTTCACGTCCAGTGTCCCAGGACGCTAGATGGTTTGGGCTCAACACCTATTTGAGGTGGGCCCTGATCAGGTGGGCCACTAAATGGCTTGATGGTGTGGGTAAGACATACATTAAGGCGGGGTCCATCCGGGTGGGCCATACGGCCATATCATCACAAAAAATTTTTAAAAGAGGAAGAGAGAGGGAGAATGAGAGAGGTCAAGTGATGGAGGGACCCCGGCACTATGGGCCCTCCCTTCCATGATTTACAACATACCTCAAGTAGGTCCTTTTACATATGGGACCACCGATCAAAATCAACGGTGGAGAACCTTTCTCCACCGAAATGTAAGGTCTAGATGACCCTATCAATGCAAGGAAAATAAACATCATGATGAGGTCCACGGAGAATGGCCCCATCATGGAATGATCATGAGGATCAAGATGGGCCATCGGCCACATCTAAGGTCCAAAGTGAGATCCATACCATTAATCAGTAGGCCTCACTTGGCCCATCATAAAAACATGAAATCTAGACTATAGAAGCACCCACCGTTCGATTTTCTTGGTCCGATAGAAAGCCGATCTCCTTGTGTCTCACTTTAATGGAAGATGATGAGGTTTGAGGATGATGGTTCTTGGGGTGGGAAGTGGGCCACACAACTCACTCTTTTCTCTCTTAAAATGGCTTGGATGTGCACTCTCTTCCCTTGCTTGGAAATCGTGTTGAGAAAGAGAGAGAGAAAGAGAGGGTTGTAAGGAGAGAGAGTGATGGGTGATGGATGTGAGGTGAGTGATGGGTGAGGTGAGAGATGGGTTGACTTGGTGGTTGCTTAACTTATGGAGAAAGAAAGTATGGGTACTCTTGGGATTGCAAACACGGGGTGTTTTCCTCGAATTGAGCGTGGGCCCACATCTCTTGGCCAGGGTATCGGATCGGTATGCAAGATGCGACGTTGGAACCGTGGCGACGGTGCGATTGCAATGGTACAAGTCTCGAATTAAGCCGACTCAAATCTATGGGATACGACTTAGGGTCATGCACAAACATCGATTATAGGTCACGGATTGCCAGACTTCGACGGGAAGGATCGCGGGAGTCGACGGAACAGTATGGACTAAGATACGGGTCTTACATGTAAGGAATGAGATGGGTTTGGAAGATGGGAAATGAAGATTTGAAAGAGAGAAGGGGGTTTGGAGGGGTTTAGAGTGTAGGTAATGGCTTGGGAGGGGGTTCCCAAGCCTTAAAAAGGGAAAGGGGTGGGTATTGGGGGTCCCCACATGTGGGAGGGGCCCCACATGAACATTGGACCAGCGGCGGTGCCATCCTCTGGTACTAGTGGCGGCGTGCCGCCGCCCTCTGGTGGTTCGGGCGATGCGTCGCCATTTCGGCGATGGCCCACCCTTCTTGGGTCCCGTTTGGTGTTGGTGGGGCCACATAGGCCCCTACTATGTGTTGGTTAGGCCCTATGTTCGTTGGGTCCGTTCGCGGGCCAAAGACTTTTTTTCCGCATAGACGGGAATCCCTAAACGCAAGGAATTCCTAATGCTGACTCAGATGGGTCTAAGATCCCTTAGACTTGATATGATTTTTTTTTTGTCTCACCCTAGCTGGGATCGAATTGATCCTGGATTAAGTAGGACCGTCGAGCCCGTAAGTTGGACTGTAGAATTCCCTTGAGCTACTCGCGCAGCTCAAACCTATAATGTTTAATCCAGGCCGATTTAGGTCGTCGAACTTCTAGTTATAAGTAGGGGTGCACACGGTTCGGATCCGGTTCCAAAAGGGATGAGAACTAAAGGTGGCCCCCTTCACATTAACGGAACAGATTGACAGCTGGCAGGACCAATTCAACTACATCCTTGGCCATTCGGTTCCAGTTTCAAAACCAAAACCGAACCGTGTGCACCCCTAGTTATAAGTGATTTAGATCACTGAGATCCTATGACGGTCTCTAAGTTCAATCGCTCCCTCCTAAGTCAGAATTGCGTCACGATAGGCCCGTTACCCCAGGCCCAGTTTAATCTGAACCATGCTTTGATACCAAGTTGTAGCACCCCGAATTTCAGCAGCCGAGTAGGAACTCGGCTCCTGAACTTCCGAGTGCCATGTGTGCCCTAATGGGCCTCAAACGCATATGAATATTAGGTATTAGTGGGCAATGGAGAATTAAATCAAGCATGCTTAACATTTAAACCAAATTAAAAGTTCAAGTGCTACTAATGAAATAAAATATCCAACATAAATCTAACATTCACAATATCATCTACCAGGAAGCCAATCCCATCCTCACATCACTCCCCAAAAAGATTAGGGCTCTGGCCCAATCCCACCGTCATCATCGAGCTAGTAAGGTCCCCCAAAAGTTTGGAAGTACGTCTGCTCCTCGTCGTCGTTCACACCGACATCTTCCAGCGCCTCCCGGTCCAGTGTTCCTGCATCTATGCCAGATTCTGGTTGGTATTTAAGAACACCGTCGTAGAGTGGGAGTGAGTAGCTAACTCAGTGGTACCATTAGCAATAGGCTACATAAATTATCATACATAGAGTAAACTTAGTGAATAACATATATCATAGAATCCTAAGTACTCTTGGTTAATGCAATGCATGATTTAATGATATGATGCATGCCCATCACCACCAACACTCCCTCAAGCGACAACATCTAACGATCATAATGACCAAAACTCCTTCAGTGTGACCTCAACTGCTGAATCGCCACAATAGATAATGCAATGTCATGTAATATGTTAGCCCAGTTGATTAATTAGGTTCATTCATCCAGCAGGTTGGGGAAACCGAAATACCCTTATCAGAAACATTGCCCTAATCCAATCGCGCGACATAATGGCCGTGGTCATATGACTCTCGCGGTCCTTAGCCCTCGTGGGTTCGTCAATCCCATAGTCCTTAAGCTCAGACGGAAACAGTTAGGACTTCAAAGTCCTACTCACGATCACTATGCGGAGGTTGTCACCCCAGCATACGCCTACAACATGGGCACAGTGTCCCATACCACCGTCCCCGTCTCACGAGTCTAAGTGCTCACTGGTCACTACGGGGAGGCTCATCATCCCAGCGTGGGCCGACAGCACGGGTATAGAGTCCCACACCGCCATCCCCATCTCATGAGTCTTGTGGGCTGTAAATCACAATTAACAATGGGTGCAAGGGTCTTAGGGTACTTCAGATTCATACAGGCGTGTTCAACCATGGTTAATATACGAGGATGACTGATTTGTGAGCTAATATACCCCGACAAGTTGAACCATAAACTGATCGGCCTGAGAACGGCGTCTCATGTAGTCCAACTACGGCTGACAATTTACAGTCTAACTAGTCGGGCCAGATTACTCGTGGGCTGGTCCAACGGAAGGACACCCAGTGATTCCAGTTAATCGGCTGATCCACAAGGGGCATGCGCACTACTAGATATCATGTGTTATCAAATTCAGGGATAATTCACAAATAACAAGCACAATTTAGCAATTTAAGTAAATGGACAACAATATAATAAACTCCATCAAACCGTAAGAATCATAGCCAACATATTCCAACTATTTAACAAGATGGACAACCATGCACCCATTCACAACAATTCAATTTCGCATGTGCCAGCGTGAATCATACAAATCAGCTATGTAGCGGGAATTAAATGCAATTAATTCAACAATTTGACAACATTTCACTCCTTCAACGCCTAACATATTATCATGTAACAGGATTCAACAACAAATCAACAACATTTGGGAAAATTAAATGCTTACACCCAAACTAAGCATCCAAACTAGCATTACACACATTTGGGGGTGTTTGGGGCCTAAACCCCTTCCCACATTTTAAGGAAATCCTAGATCTATAGTCCCAAACATGCAATCCAAAAATCCAGCAAAATGCAAGAGCAATACATTACACACATTCACTAAATTCTGCGCTAGGCATGATAATCGACCACCTAAAGGTAATGGTTCGCACCTATTGTTGACCGGAAGCCGTTGAAATCGTGCTAACGTTGTTGGGTCAGTAAACTCGACGTGTCGGGGCCTTGCATTGCATAGAGTGGTGGTAAGATGCTGCATGTTGCTAGAGACTAGAGAGGGATGGATTAGAGCCCAATTCTTACCTTGGATTGAACGAGGTTGGCTCCTATGATGATCGGGTCGAAGTTTCCGGCAAATGGAGGGCGTAGGTGCGGAGAATTTCAATCTCCAAGCACCACCAACACTACACCACTCCTTTCTCCTCTGTCTCTGTCTCTCTCTCTCTCTCTCTCTCTCTCTCCCTCCCTCTCCCTCTCTTAGCTGCTGGATTTTGTGGGAGTGAGGGAGGTTGAATATTAAATACCCTGAAATTTACATCATTTGGCCCTGTGCTTCATTAAATGCCTGCAACGGCCTTGCAGTGTCCATTTTCGGTTGTTGGGGCTGCCCTGATGGCCCCATGGCCCGATGATGGGCCGGGTAAAGTTTGACCGTAAACGGATGCGGGGTTTGGTCACAATGACTCGATTTTCGATCAACGGTCACCGATCTTCGATCAAGGGTCAGATTTTGTGGGCGAGTGTAGGGAGATATTTCTAGCCTTCGGTGTAAATTTAGAAGAGATCTGACGGCTGAAATGCCTGTATTCACTGACTTAAGTAACGGGGCTAATTGATTTAAAATTTTAACTATTTGTTTTCAAGTGGGGCGACTCGCGATTTACAAATGTTGACAGAACGACATGATTCGTCCATTTCTGGGCATTATTCGAGCTTGACATCCGCGTTGGACCACAAGCCCAGTGAGGCCCCTGGCCTCCCCGAGTTTCAAAGATTCATGTCCCACCTCGGGCGGTGCACGACTCGTACAGGCAGTCGCCAAGTACTATTGGACTGACCGGCCCCACGGCCCGTGCTCGGTTCGAATGTAGTTGGATTGCATCACATTGGTGATTTAATCCGGATTAATTTACCGGTAATTTATCCGCACGTGTAATCAATTCATACGGTCCTGCGCCAACTCGCACGTGGGCGCCTTAGGATACTGCTCCAATTTGGGCAGGGCATTACAATCATGTCCTTAAATGAGCCTGAGATACAGATGGACAAAGTGGATATACTATTCATACATAAAGTGGGCCCCATGTTGGGTGAGGTTGGGATCCATGTTTCTAGTACCGAGTGGCTACTGTTAGTGCTATATGTGCGCACCATGATGTAAGGGTTTCATCTATGCTGATTATCCTTTTTTTTTTTTCCATATCATTCTATGTTATTAGCCTAAAATTGAGATAGATCTAAATCCAAAGTAGAGTATCTCACGGAAACGGATTGGCTACTGCTGCCACTAGCCCGTGGCTGGTGGTCAGTGTTCTGTGGACCCCACCATGATGTATGTGTTTCATCCATTCAGTTAATCCATTTTTAAAGATCATTTTATGGCTTGATACCAAAACTAAGAGGGATATAAATCTCAGGTGGACCACACCACAGTAAAACAATAGTGATTGGATATCCACCATTAAAATCCTCCTAAGGCCAACTGTAATTATCATTCGACATCCAATATGTTGATTAGGTCTTACAGGCCCAGATGAAGGTAAAAACAAAAGTCAGCTTGATCCAAAACTTTTATGGCCCCCAAAAGGTTTTTAATGGTTAACGCCCATTCAACACTGTTTCCTATAATGTGGTCCACTTGCGATTGGGATATACCTAATTTTTGGTTTTGATACCATAAAATGATATGGAAAAATATATGAATGGAATGGATGAAACACATACATCATGATGGGCCCACGGAGCACCGACCACCAGTCATTGGCTGGTGGCAGGGGGAGTAGCCAATCCATTTCGGTATCTCACAGGATATAATGTTGATCGAACGCCCACCATTCAAAATTTTTTAAGATCAGGGCAAAAGTTTTGGATGAAGCTGATATTTTTTTTATTTTTATTTCTTCCTCTCAAAGGAAGTTTGCATTACCTAATCCTAAGTAAACGTTACAGTAGATCCCAGGAGGTTTTTCAATTACTATTGTTTTCATTGTGGTGCACTTGAGATTCGAGTGAACCTCTAAAATGATGTGGTGGGGCCCATAGGGCACCCACGTGGCAACTCCACTGCCACCAGCCAATGGCTGGTGGTCGGTGATATGTGTGCCCCCACCATGATGTATGTGTTTCACCCATGCCGTCCATCTATTTTTCTAGATCATTTTATGGTATGAGACCAAAAATGAGGTATATCCCAATTTCAAGTGGACCACATTATAAGAAACAATGTTGATTGAATGTTGGCCATTAAAAACTTTTTGACGGCCATAAAAGTTTTGAATCAAGCTGATCTTTGTTTGGATGTCAAACAAACAGTACAAAGGACCTTAGGAAGATTTTAATGGTGGATATCCAATCACTATTGTTTTCGTGTGGTGTGGTCAACCTGAGATTTATATCCCTCTCATTTTTGGGATCAAGCCCTAAAATGATCCGTAAAAATGAATAAAACAAATACATCATGATGGCGCTCACAAAGCACCGACCATCAGCCACCGGGCTGGTGGCAGGGGAGAGTAGCCAATCCGTTTCCCTCCTAGCCGGACGCGGTTTGGCTAGTGACGCTGCCACCAGCTAAGTGGTTAGGTGTCGGTGCTATGTGGATCCTACCATGATATATGTGTTTTATCCATGCCGTCCATCCATTTTCAAAGACGATTTTAGAGCTTGATATAAAAAAATGAGGTAGATCTAAATCTCAGGTGGACCACACCATGAGGAAAAATAGTTATTGAATGTCCACCCACTGTAATGGTTATTTGAAATCTAATCCCTTGATTAGGTTGTAAATACTTGGATGAAGGGAAAACAATATATGTCAGCTTGATCCAAAACTTTTGTGCCCCGAGAAGTTTTTAATGGTGGGCTTTCAAACAACACTGTGCAGTTCACTTCAGATGATATAGATCAACCTCAATTTTGGGCTCTTACCACAAAATGATCTGAAAGAAGAGGTGGACGGCATGGATGAAACTCATACATCATGGTGGGCCCACATAGCACCGATCACTAGCCATTGGCTAGTGGCATGGTGACTTTAGCAGATCCGTTTTCCGGCGGCGTTACCAGCCAAACCCCGTCGCAACGGGTCGCACCAAATCCGTTCCCGACGAGAAGTAACTGAAACAGCTGACAGCCGAGCGGCAGAAAACATGTGACTGGGAAGATTTCCCAAGAGCCATGCCTCGTAAGGCGCGCTTTCGGTTCAACTCAACCGAGACAATTGAGGCACGCTTTAAGTTACCACATGTGTGGCGTTACAGAGTGATTATGGCACGTGAAGTTGTTACAACCTGACATTAGCATACGGGCGTTGAAAGTAAAAGTGGCACATGTGCGCCGTTGAAGACGAATGATGGAATATTTGGCACATTTACACATACGGGGCTTTCGAAGATGGTTAGGAAAATATTGGACGGGTGACACGTGTGAAGAACTTAGGGCGTGTTTGGTACGTAGATCGGAGAAAAATGGAATTGAATTGTATTTGATGGGATTAACATAGTTATTGCGTAATGATTGCATGTCCGAAAATACCAAGATATTTTAGTCATCCAATCACGTGTTTGGAATAAAATTCTTGCCACAGGAAGACACTTGATTAAGCAAAATCCTGTTTGGCCAATCATGAAATTGTAATCAGCGGATCATATCGTTGAATTGTACACATAATTAGAATGTCACATGTAAACTGTGTACATGGATGGACGATATGGATAAATGCATACATCAATGTGGAGCCCACATGTGTAGTGGATTTCGAAAGACATGAAAAATGTCGCATGAGATCAAATGCAATTCCATCCCAACCAAATGTGGGATAAAATTTGTAATGTACCAAATGTAATACTTGTTATGGGAAGATCTGAGCCCCTTATAGTTTCGAGGATCAACATCTTCTTAGTCCGATCAAATGTAAGAACACCTGAAATAATGAACACTGTTGAAGAGAACGACATTTGAGAATCCGATCCGAGGGAACGACATCTGAGTCGCGGGCTCGTCCTCATCTTCATTTGAAAAAGGACCTCCGAGCCGAGGGCTCGTCCTCGTTCTCATCTTCATTTGAAGAGGGACCTCCGAGCCGAGGGCTCGTCCTCGTCCTCATCTTCATTTGAAGGAGGATCTCCGAGCCGAGGGCTCGTCCTCGTCCTCATCTTCATTTGAAGGAGAACCTCCGAGTCGAGGGCACGTCCTCGTCCTCATCTTCATTTGAAGGACCTCATATACACACGATATGTTACACGATCTCCGGATTACGGGCCTCATATACCTACGTGCCAAACTAGGAAATTACCTTAAGGAGACACAACCGACCGTCTCGCCCACAAATACACACGATATGTTACACGATCTCCGGATTACTAGCCATATCTCCACGATCATATAATCCCGCTGATTGAGTAAATCGTGCCGAGAATAACGGATCCAGACCGTCTAATGCCCAGGTATAAATACAATGAGACCCCATTACTACAAATACGCAATATCTTGCACTCTCCCTCGACCTTTCAACTTAGACCCAGATTCCCTCGACCTGACTTAGGCATCGGAGGGTCCCCCGGCTTAGCCTGGGTCTCCTTTGCTAATCCTTTGTGTAAGGCCAGGGTCCCTCGGAAGTACGTCGCACGGAGTGAAGGGTGATCCAGATTTTGTCATTAACATTTTTTACGCCGTCTGTGGAAACTTGATACAAAAGGTCAGGTTCTTATTCTCGAGCATAATGGATAGAGGAAAGAAGAAAGTAGTAGCTGCGGAACCAGAGCTAAATGAGCAGACTCGCTCCTCCTCACTACTTCGAGGCCTTCCCAGCGTTCTCGTAATCGGGCGAGTAAGTATCGATCCATGCAAAACGAGATACAGACCCTGCGCGACGAAGTAAACCGGATGAAGCAGCAATAAGAGCCGCAACTACGCCCGACTCAGGAAAATCCTGTTCCCGAGCCCATCGATCTTGTCGTGGAAGCTCACTCCGCGCCGAGGAGTATGAGGCCCGAGGCGCCTCAACACCCCCAGATGCCGGTTTCGGGTCCGAATCCTCCCCCGACCCAAATTCGAGTCTCGGCTCGGAATACAGCCACTCGAGCTCCGACCAACGCTTTGGTCACTTCGGCCCTGACACCAACGAATCTTCGTCATCGGCTAGAACGGAGGAGGGGAAGGAGGACTCTAGAAATAGAAAACACCCAAGAAATTGTAGCGGAGAACAAGGACCCTTAAGAGAAACGGTTCGCGGAACTCAACGACAAATTCCTACGTCTGGAAAAGAAACAACAGTCGACGTCAGTTTCAGCCGCCGTTTAGGCAATGATGGAAGAGACCGAGCCTCCCTTCACCTCAGAAATCATGAACGAGGTGATACTTTAGATGTTCCGGATACCTTCCATCATCTAATATTATGGGTCCGGAGATCCATCCGAGCATGTGGAAGCCTATTGCTCATGGATGCAGATCCAGACGGTGACAGATGTCATGATGTACCGAGGGTTCTCGATCATGCTCACGGGTTCCGCTCGGAGTTGGTACTGGCAGCTCAAACCGAATTCCATCAGTTCCTTCGCAAAGTTGAGTCAACTATTCCTTACCCAATTCATAAGTGGTAAGAGAAGTCGAAAGCCCAACACTCACCTGTTTGCTATCAAGCAAGAGCCGAATGAGTCGTTGAAAAAGTACATCGCTTGCTTCAATGAGGAAACACTATTAATAGAAGATTATGACGACAAAATGACGCTCGCTGATATGTTCAGCGGCCAAAAAGAAGGAAAATTCACCTTCTCCATCGGAAAGAATCCACCAAAGACGTTGGCCGAACTTGTTGCCAGAGCTCAGAAATACATTAATGCCGAAAAATTCTCCAATGCCCACAAAAATGTCCAAGTGGCAGAGCCGAATAGTAAAGGGAAGAGGCCTAAGAATGAGGAATCCTAGCAGTCCAACAAAGGGCCCGACGACCGCGACTCTCGCGATCGTCGCCCAAGCAGAAGGCCGGAGGGAAAGTTCCGCTCCTACACTCCCCTTAACACATCCACCGATCAGATTCTATTGGATATCCGAGGAGAAAAACTACTGAATTGGCCCGTTTATATGAGGGCCGACCCGAATCATCAAGACAAACGCAATACTACTACTTTCACCGAGATCACGGCCATAACATAGCTGACTGTGTAGATCTCAAAGATGAGATCGAGACCCTTATTCGGAAGGGACACCTGCACCGATACACCAAAGAGGGAAAACCTGCTCGGAAAGAAGAGAGAGAGCGAGAGCAGTCGAATACTACCACGGAAGAGCCCGCCGAAATCCGTACCATCTTCAGGGGCTCATCTGGAGGAGGAGACTCGAATAGGGCGTGGAAAGCCCACTCTCGAAAGTTTGAACTAAAACATTACATCCACTTAGTCGAGCGGCCTAGCAAGGAACTCCGGGTCAGCCCATGCACTCTGACATTCATGGAAGAGGATGGGCGTAGAATCCAGCATCCGCTTTTGATCCGGGAGCTCGGCAAACGTAATCTATTCTAAAGCCTTTGAAAGGATGGGGATTCTGAGGTCTCACCTCAGACCTGTGAAGACCCCCATGACGGCTTTGCCAGAGAAAGAGTAATCTTCAAAGGAACTATCTCCCTCCCAGTGACTGTGGGAGAAGGACAACATCAAGTCACCCTCATGGTGGACTTTCTCGTTGTCAATGTACCATCGGTACACAATGTCATTTTAGGAAGACCTTCCCTCAATGCAATGAGGGCTGTTATCTCCACCTATCATCTGATGATGAAATTCCCTACCGAGGGCGGGATAAGGTACCTTCGAGGCGATCAACGAGAAGCCCAAAGATGCTATGCTATAACAGTCAAGAAGGGGTCGGTTAAATAGACACTCACTGTCAACATGCTAGACCCCAAAGGACCCGCGGAAGAATCGTTAGTATAAGATCTAGAGAAAGTACCGCTCGACAAGGCAAATCCGAGCAGAACGGTCCAGCTTAGAACTTCACTGAACCCTGAGCGGCGGTCCGAAATACTAACCTTTTTACGGCAGCATAAGGACATTTTTTGCATGGTCACATGAAGATATGCCCAGGATCTCTCAGACGTCATGGTCCACAGGCTGAACTTGGACCCAGATCACAAGCCCGTGAAACAAAAGAGGAGGCCATTCAACGCCGAGCGGTATGAAGCCATAGCCGACGAAGTCTCCACTCTACTTGATGTCAGTTTCATAGAAGAGGTACATTATCCCGATTAGATCGCTAACGTGGTCCTCGTAAAAAAGGCCAATAGGAAATGGCGGATCTGCGTAGACTACTCGGATCTGAACAAGGTGTGTCTTAAAGATAGCTTCCCATTGCCTTGGATCGACCAGCTGGTGGATAGCACAGCGGGGCACGAATTACTTTCTTTCCTGGATGCTTACTCCGGGTACAATCAGATTGCGATGCATCCTCCAGACAGGCAGAAGACTACCTTTGTCACAAACAAGGGCTCTACTATTACCGGGTCATGCCGTTCGGCCTGAAAATTGCTGGAGCCACGTATCAGAGATTGGTGAACCAAATGTTCGCCAGACAGATCAGACATATGATGGAAGTGTATGTCGACGACATGCTCGTGAAGGGCGTCAAGGCATCCGATCACCTGATGGATCTTGGAGAAACATTCACCATCCTCCGAGAATACCAGATGAAGCTGAACCCGACAAAGTGCACCTTTGGAGTTGGCTCAGGGAAATTCCTCGGGTTTCAGGTCAGTCATAGGGGTATCGAAGCAAACCCCGACAAGATCAAGGCACTTCTCGACATGAATTCGCCTCGGACTATCAAGGAAATACAATGTCTCACTGGACGAGTAGCCGCACTCGGACGTTTCATATCCAGAGCCACATATAAATGCATCCCCTTCTTTCAACAATTAAAGGATCATAAGAAGGCAGAATGGACGTCGGAATGCGAACAAGCCTTCCAGCAACTGAAACAGTACTTGGGCTCACCGCCCCTACTATCCAAGCCTGAAGAAGGCGAGCCCCTGTTCCTGTATCTTGCAGTCTCGGCTTCGGCCGTCAGCTCAGCCCTGATCAGAGAGGTTGGAGGCAAGCAACACCCTGTATACTACGTGAGCAAGGCTATGGTACACGTGGAAACAAGGTATCCGCCCCTGCAGAAGCTAGCGCTCAGCCTCGTCATTTCAGCTCGGAGGTTACGCCCTTACTTTCAAGCTCATTCTGTTGTTGTGCTGACCGACTCTCCTCTCAGACAAGTTCTCCAGAGGCCCGAAGTTTCAGGTCGGCTGACCAAGTGGGCCATCGAACTTGGGGAGTTTGATGTCCAGTTCCGTCCGAGAACAATAATTAAAGGTCAAGCTGTGGCTGACTTTATTGCAGAATTCACAATTTCGAGCGAAGAAGAGATCAGTACCGAAGTCAAGATGACTCCTTCACCTGTTCCCTCGAATGATCAAAAGGCGGCATTAGAACTGGGGTGAGTTCTTTATGTGGACGGGTTGTCTAACGCTAAACGTGCTGGAGGAGGGATTGTCCTAATCGTGTCCGATTCTACATCCATCCAGTATGCGATCAGGCTCGGCTTCAAGGCCTCTAACAACGAGGTGAAATACGAAGCCCTGCTCGCTGGACTCAGACTGGCGGCAAGTCTGGGGGTCCAGTCAATTCTCAGTTAGTGGTGAACCACGTCTCTGCTGAGTATGAAGCCAAGGAATCAAGAATGATTGCTTATCTAGACAAGACAAGAAAATTGATTGAAAGGTTTTGGAGTTGCACCATCCATCAAATCCCCAGATTAGAAAATTCATGGGCCAATGCCCTAGCAAAGCTAGCCTCGGCCACGGAAGGTAAGATCCCGCGAGTCATTCCCATGGAGTTCATAGAACATCCGAGTATCAACCGGTCGGAGGAGAAAGCAGTCAATCCAGTAGATGTTACTCCGTGCTGGATGGATCCGATCTATGACTACCTCACGACCAGCGAGGTCCCCTGGGATAGGTTAGAAGTCAGGAGCCTGAGGGTTACAGCGGCGCTGTTGAGAAGTGGAGCCACATCTGGGGCCACCCACGACCAGTCGAGGTTGCACGGATTTCGTGTCGCAAGTTCTTTCGCAACTGGGATGCAAAAGGAGTTTCGCAGATTTCATGTCACAAGTCCTTTCGCAACTGGGATGCGAAAGGAGTTTCGCGGATTTTGTGTCGCAAGTCCTTTCGCAACTGGGATGCGAAAGGGAAGTTACCAAAACTATAAATTGGGGTCCCTAGGGTTATTATAGGGTTAAGGTGAATGATGGGAAAGTTATTCTAAGGTGTGGGCAAAGGGTATTCTATGTTCTTCCAAGGGAGAGGTTAGTATATTACCTTGTAATCTTTGTTCTTCATAGTGAAAGTTTGCATTCGTGGTTTTTTACCCTAGTTTGGGGTTTTTTCACGTATATCTTGTCTTGTGGTTTGTTTTTGATTCTTTTGATCTATTTCTAGTTTATATTTCTTTCTGTTTATCGTTTGTAGGTGAGGCCTGAGATTGGATCTAGGCTCACTGCGTTGTTGGCATGCTGCGCAACAGGTGCGATATATCATCCTGGATGTTACTTTGTATAAGAAATGACATTCTCAGCCCTACCTCAGGTGCCTCCGACCCGACAAGGCAAATTATGTGATACGGGAGATTCATGAAGGAATCTGTGGAAACCATTCCGGCAGCCAAGCCCTGGCCCTGAAGATACTTCGGTAAGGATATTTTTGGCCGACCATCAAGGAGGAACCTCCACTGTAGGGGGAACGACGGTAGGCAGGAGGGAAGGAGTCAGAGCAATGATTGCCGAAGTCGGAATAATGATTGTTGGGACTCGAGCATCGGCAGGCGCCACAACGGGAGCTGCGGCGACGAAAATTGGAGCTGTAGCCGAAACTGTGCCGAAACTGTAAAAACAGAAACTGGACCAGAGGGGCCCTCCCCGCTAGGAGCGGCCTGCCTCCTCCGAACGGTAGTCTTTACCCGGGGCTCAACCTTCAATATCTCGTCTACCGTTGGGGCGACTTTCCTCTTCAGAAAACTAGATGCCTCGGCCATGCCTGCGCAGAAAACAACAAATCAGCGACCAAGTGGATAAGTTTGACCTCTCCAAAAGAAATGGAAGAAGAACTTACTGAAAGATGTTAGGAGAGGTTGGGACTTGCACAGCCCGGACCAGTGAAGGTTGGCGGCAGTGATCAGGTCTGACCAAGAGCGAAGCTCTCCCGATCTCGCTTTAGCCTTGACAGTGCGATTCTTCTGGTCCGAGTCAAGGAGAGGCAGGCCCCTTGGGAAATCTACGAGGATAAAGAGAGCTTCAGTCCGACTGGAGTAAAAACAAGGGGAAAAAGTAAGGAAAGAAAATGCTTAAAATCCGACCTGGTTTTGAAAAACGAGTGGGGACCCGGGTCGCCAGAGTCCCAAGCTCCGCCGCTGGCGACACCCATTCGCTCGTAGTTTAGAACCACTTATTCTTCCAGTCCTTATTGGAAGACGGAAGATTCATCACCAACCCCGAACCTTTGCTGCCTCGGGTCACAAAATAGTTCCATGGTTCTTGGATATCATGCTTGACTAGGTACAAGCTTATCAACTTCTCTGGGGTCAGCTTCGGATTCCTGACTTGACGCCAGATGATGAAGGAAGAAATCAACACCCTCCAAGCTTTGGGGGTGAATTGTCCAGGAGCTAGTCCGAGGTAGGTTGTTATGGCTCGGACAAAGGGATGCAAAGGAAGTCGGAACTCACATTGCGGCGCGCAGAAAAAAATGGCGACTTCTTCCTCAACAGGTGCGCCAACAGTGTCAAGGGGCTCTAGGGCCCTTATCTGAATGGAGTTTGGGATCTGAAACTCTGAGTGGATCCACCTCATTTGAGACTCCGATAATATGGAGCCTCTTGGGACTACCTCTGAGGCTCGCCCACTAGCTGGCATCTCGGCGACCTCGGTGGCTGTGATCCGGGGGGATTGGATGGCTTTCTTTTTGTCGGCCCCAAGGACCCTAGCCCCCGCCTCCTTTTGTCTTCGAGGAGGGGGGAACAAGGGCACAACTTCATAGGGGCCTTCAGAGGCCCCTCTCCTGCCGTCAAAACTCCCTGACTCGGAGTCATCATCATAATCCCGAACGGTCTCTAAATCGGACGACATTTTGAATGGAAGTAAAAGGAACTCTAAAAGAGACTCACTGGACGATCACCGGGAATCGCTTTTACCGAAAATGCTTAGTCGGTCGGAATCGCCTGCCTGAAAACTTCAAATCAGTCGGAATTGCCTTCATCGAAAATTGCCTCCTCCGACACGTACTCGAATCCAGAATACAAGTGGGGAGAACGATCCGTAAGGGAGTTTATATAGGCATTACAGAATCCTTGCATTAATGGCGAGGAATGATGGCCGCAGCCAAATCGTCGTGAGCCGACTCTAGAACACACGTGCTCATCCACTACTGGCTCGATCCCTGCCAGATGGTACGTTTCTGACATTGAACAACGCACTCTGATATGCAAAATGGCGCTCGAGCAGGGGAAGCGTCGCCTGGACGCTTCCCCAGGCACACGTGGTAACTTATCATAGGCTCGACAATTATTCGGAATCATAATCATCGCCACGCGTCCGCTGAAGGATGGTTAGTAGGTAAGAAATCCTGAGGACGTGACGCTTCAAAATTCTAAAATCATGATAATATCGATATGGGTGGAAGGTTCAGCAGATGAGGCGGTTGATCTTCCGTGTGATTACTCTCCGAGTCCGTAGCCGACCTCGAAGAGTAGGGGGCTTTTGTTATGGGAAGATCTGAGCCCCTTATAGTTCCGAGGACCAACAACTTCTTAGTCCGATCAAACGTAAGAACACCCGAAATAATGAACACTGTTGAAGAGAGCGACATCTGAGAATCTGAGCTGAGGAAATGACATTCGAGTCGGGGGCTCGTCCTCATCCTCATCTTCATTTGAAAAAGGACATCCGAGCCAAGGGCTCGTCCTCGTCCTCATCTTCATTTGAAGAAGGACCTCCAAGCCGAGGGCTCATCCTCGTCCTCATCTTCATTTGAAGAAGAACCTCCGAACCGAGGGATCGTCCTCGTCCTCATCTTCATTTGAAGAAGAACCTCCGAGCCGAGGGCTCGTCCTCATCCTCATCTTCATTTGAAGAAGGACCTCATTACGCGCCAAACTAGGAAACTACCTTAAGGAGACACAACAGACCGTCTCGCCCGCAGATACACACAATATGTTACACGATCTCCGGATTACGGGCCGTATCTCCACGATCATATAATCCCGCTGATTGAGTAAATTGTGTCGAGAATAACGGACCCAGACCGTCTGATGCCCAAGTATAAATACAATGAGACCCCATTGCTACAGGAATGAAATATCTTGCACTCTCCCTCAACCTTTCAACTTAGACCCAGATTCCCTTGACCTGACTTAGGCATCTAAGGGTCCCCCAACTTAGCCAGGGTCTCCTTTGTTAATCCTTTGTGCAAGTGATGTTTTATTTAAACCAACATGATTTAAATGATTTTTAAACTCGCAAGTATAGGAATCAGATGTAGATACAATACGTATTACGAGATCGTTCCCACGAGGACTGGTCGTCACAATTCAAATCTCTGATCTCCTTAACTAATCCAACAAATAATGGAGCGAGTTACTAAACACAATTCTATGAAAAATAATTGAGAACAGGGAAGAAAATTCAATCAGAGAGAGCACTAGCACTTTCGAATCCACCCCTAATTATTCTATCCCTTGTTTTATCTGTTGATTCACCCTAATCTAGATTGATACAACTTATATAGAGAAAGCACAATCTGTGTCCTTAGTCGGGCATACAGAATGTCTAATCTCCTAAAGTAATGCAATGAATAACACATTCCATGTCCTTGGTCGGGCACATAGGGTGTATAATTCATTAAAGCACCCTGTTTCTCCCTCTATAGGAAACTTGTTCATGTTCAGACACAAGCACCTAGAATAAGCATCCAGACAACATCCATATATAGACTCTGGTCAAGTTCATAGATGGAGAAGTACAGAATTTAAATCAATCAAGCACACTAGAGAAAGAAACAAACCAATCGAATCAAGGTAAAATCAACATATAACTAGAGTTATTCAAATTAGGGGCTTCATCTTAGCCCTAGCTAATGAATTTAGCCTAGCATAAACATGATTAAGCTAGGAAAAACATAAAAATAAAGGAAATAAAAATAAACTCTCTCTCTTCCAAACTCTCCTCCTCTCTAGATCTTTCTTCCTGGCGTTCTCCCTCCCCTTCTTTTTCCAACGTTCCTTGCTTTTATAGGTTGATAGAGTCAGTCATACGGAAGGCTTGTTTACGCAGCAGGCTGCGAAATTGAAAACTCAGTTACGCATGCAACTGCTTACGCAGCAAAATTCGGCACTCAAAATCGCTTTTCCTCCTTGCATTCCGTCCAGACGGTCAGCATCCCTTAGGAGTTTCTCGCATGGCCTACATGATGAACGACTTGGATCAGCCATCTGATCAACGGCATGATCACATAATGGCCCGAAAAATCCGGCAGCGTCAGACGTGTAATTTAATATGTACGGTTTATTTTTGGCTCTCATCACATGTATGCAGTTTCGAGCCAATCAGATAGCTGGAAACCATGTGATCTTGCATTCTGGACCCTTTTCGGGCCCTTTTGGCTTGCCTTCCTCACATCCCAGGCGTGTAAATTCTTCATTATTAGTTCTCTGGAGTCTATCCCGTGCTCTAATGACTTCGGAGCGTCAAATCCATGCTTTTAACATCATTTTTCAATACACGCTCCTGATTTCATCCTGTAATAAAAACACAATTAAAATATGGCATTAAGCATTATCATATATGTAAAATTAGGCAATAATCGGGGTCTGGTATGCAATATTCGACCCTCATCACAACCCCCAACCAACATTTTGCTAGTCCCGAGCAAAACATGCGAAAAGTAATTTAATAAAAGAGCAATTCCTTTAAACCCAAGTGACTTGTGAACAGATAGTTGAGATGTGAAAATTCTAAGATTCATGCATGGTAAGTAGAATTTTCTCCTGGAATCAACCTCACGATAACCTTCATAATCAAGTTAAAAATATTAATCCATTAACTAAAAAAATTCTAAACATTGAGTTCCATGAGTGTATAGTGTAATCTCGGCACACAATCATTAAGAGATCTGATTGTCAATTTCCCGATATCATTGGTAATTAACAACGAATTCATGACAACTGAAACCAACACTTGCCTTAGAGATTATCTTTTCATGATATCAGCCTTTGATTTTTTTCATGAACAGTAACGTCAAGGAAGGGAATCAAATCCTCACCTATAGGGAGCAAACCTATGGTAAAGGTTGTATACCTAACTCTTTCTGAATGTCAATCATGGGGGATCGAATCCTCACCTATAGGGAGCATACCTATGGTGAAGATTATTCGACTCGCCTTTTCACTTCTTCTTTATAAACTGATGCTAACAAAATTTTCAGGCTAGTTCCTTTCATGCTTAATGATCACCAAGTTATCATTCAAGATCGAACTGAAAACCTAATGTGTAAGCGAGATGTGATATGTGAAATCATGACTCAATAAATGTTTACAACTTCTAATCATGGATTATTAATTCAAAATTTGACTGTGAAATCAAACAGATGGCTGAATCCAAGAGTCATAGATTACCAATATTCTGCATCTAACATCACGACTATCCGTCAAAATCACTTTGAATTTATCAGAAATTCCAAAAAAAAAAAAAAAAAAATTTCACAATTTTCGCTCAAGACCAAGAAAATACTGATTAGGTAACCTAATCTCCCACCCCTAACCTAAAATCTACATTGTCCGCAATGTACAAGAAATAAGCATGCGATGCACATGAGACAACGAAAATAAGAGAGGAGTGAGGGAAAGATAGTACCTGGACGGAGAATCAAGAGGCTATCCCAAGGAAATCTTAACATAAAAGCGAGTCAGCAAAAGAGAGGAATCAACAAAATAACAAAAATAAATCATAAAAAAAAAACTACCTATACCACTTTCGCAGGTGCTCTCGATTGCATTTAGCTTATGTAACAAGCCTTTAAACGCTTAGGTTACCCCTAGTGGATGAGTTGTAGTCTCGTGAGGGTTTGCAGCAATGATACCCACAAACATTGAACTAACTAGGAAAAAGAAATAAAAGAAAATAAAAGGCTGGGTTGCCTCCCAGGAGCGCTAAGTTTAACGTCTTCAGCCAGACAAGCAATGTAAGTACCCATGGACCATGAATTCATCAATCTTGATAGCTTGGGTCCGCCAACTGAATTGTCTCAACACCTTGATTAACCAATCCCAGACAGGTAATGTGAGTTCCCATGAACTGTGCTATGTGAAATGAGGTGAATGATACTATCGTCTAATAATTTACGGACTTTTGCTCGAACAACTTCTTCCACGTTAGGATTACGCCTCCTTTGTAATTCACGTGATATTTCCGCAGCATGATCCATACATACAGTGGGGCATACTCCCTATATTTTCGCTATCTTCTACTCAATTGCTACCTTATATGTTTTAAGAACATTAAGCAACCTGCTCTCCCTTGCCTTCTCAGAGGTAGGAACTGTGATGTCAGGTAGAGTCTCAGAGGGATGAAGAGGTTCCACTTTCACTCTCCATCTTTCAGTCTCCAATATAGGAGTAGAGTCGAGCAGTGCATTGACTTCGAGGATGGGACTATCTATGTCAAAATCCATGCTATATTGTGCGAAGCAGGTCTCAAGTGGATCTTCAAAAGATTTAATAAAGGAGTCTTGTACTAGACTCTCGATCATGTCTGCTTCAAATATGTCTTCCAAATTTGCGGATTGTTGTCCAGCATTAAAGACATTGAGTTTAATATTCATATTACCAAAGGACAACTTCAAAACTCCATTCCTGCAATTTATAATAACATTAGATGTGGCTAAAAATGGACGACCCAAGATGACCGGGATCTGACTAGTCGGATTCCGGACAGGCTGAGTATCTATAACGATGAAATCCACTAGAAAATAAAACTTATCAACCTAGATTATCACATCTTTAATAACACCCCGGGGCACCTTGACAGATCTATCAGCTAGTTGTAATGTTACTTTAGTCAGTTTCAACTCACCAAGTCCTAGCTGCTCATAAACCGAATATGGTAACAAATTGACGCTCGCCCCTAAATCAAGCAATGCCTTCCCGATCTTATGATCTCCTATGACACAAGAAATGGTGGGAGCTCCTGGATCCTTAAATTTAGGAGGGGTGTTATGTTGAATCATGGAGCTGAGTTGCTCTGCAAGGAAGACTTTCTGATGAACATTCTGCTTACGCTTTTGAGTGCATAAATCTTTAAGAAACTTAGTGTAAGCAGGGACTTGCTTGATAGCATCAAGTAACGGAATGTTGACTTGCACTTTTTTAAACACATCTAAGATTTCATCAAAGTTGTTTCTTTTCTTTATTGGTGCCAGACGTTGAGGAAAGGGTGCTTTGGGCACATAGGGTGGCACATTAGTGGCTCTTGGAGAGTCAGAGAGGTTTTGGACTTTGGATGCATTAGTGTGTCTCTCTGCTTCATCTTGATCTTCTGCTTTGGAATTTGATTCATCCCTAGGCATCTCTATTCTGTTGTCCATCTGTTTGCCTGACCTAAGGGTAGTGATCGATTTGGCTTGCTCACGATATTGCTCTTGGTTGGAATTAGAGCCAATCTCATAATGTCCCTTTGGATTAGCCACAGGTTAGCCAAGGAACTTACCTTTCTCTCTCTCATTCAATGCGATAGCTAGTTGACCCAATTGTACTTCCAGCTTGGCAATGGATTGCGCATTTGCATGTAAGCTTTGCTGGTTGGCTAGTAAGGTTTGTTGGATGTCTTTTTAGAATTGGAGAGAACTCTGCATAAAAAGATCGAGTGTTTCTTCAAGAGATGGTTTTCGTAATTGTGAGGGACCTTGTTGATATTGCGGAAACTGTTGAAGTTGTTGATTGCCAGCTTGAGGGTAAGGTTGCATGGGAGGATTTCTAGATGGTCCTCCTTGTTGTGGTCCTTTTTCCCAAGAAAAAATTGGATGCCTAGCCCAACCTGGGTTGTATGTTTCTGAGTAAGGATTATTCCCAGGTCTTTGAAAAGTGTTCATTGCATGTACTTGTTCAGAGGGAAGTTCTGGGAATGCCGCACTAGATGGACAAGACTGCGTAGGATGGGCAGGACTAGAACATATAGCACATGCCTCAACTTGAGTTGTTTGTGGAGGTCCATTATGCAACATCAGAGCATCAACCTTCTTTGTCAGGCCATCAATCTTGGCACAAAGATCTGGCGTGACTCCTATCTCATATATACCACCTCTCTTCTGTGGTTGGGGACTTCTTTCACCTCTATTTGAATAGTCCCATTGCTGGGAGTTTTCGCACAAAGTTTCAAAGAAATTTCATGCTTCGACATCGCTTTTGGTTATGAACGACTCTCCAGTAGTGGCATCAACCATGCGACGGTTCTGGGGTGTCAGACCATCATAGAAGTATTGAACTTATTGCCATTTCTGAAAACTATGGTGTGGACATTTAAGAAGCAAGTCCTTCTATCGCTCCCAACATTCATGAAAGTGCTCACCCTCTTTTTGTGTGAAATTAGTGATTTCTCTACGAAGGGCATTAGTTTTGTGAACGGGGAAGAACTTGTTTAAAAAATTCTTAGACAGTTGGTCCCATAAAGCGATAGATCCAACTTCTAGAGAATTCAACCATGCTTTCGCCTTATCCTTCAAAGAAAAAGGAAACAGGCGTAGGCGGATCAAATCGTCTGAGAAGTTTTGGAACTTAAAGGTGGAGCAAATGTCCAGGAATTCTTTCACATGATGATATGAGTCCTCCTTATCTAAACCATAGAAGGATGACAACAATTGTATGACCCCAGGTTTAAGTTTAAAGTGCGTTGCCGTAGTGGCTGGCAACACTATGCATGAAGACGCATTAAATTGGACAGGAGCTGAATAATCTCTGAGAGTTTTAACTTCATTCTCATTCGCCATTTCAACAGGATTATTTCTCAATCTTCCACGAAGTGTTCTTTCTATTTCAGGATCAACAGACGCTAGTTCTATATTCAAAGATCTACGTCCTAGCATAAACTAAGTTACTGCAAGGTAGGAAAGAAAACTAAACTAAACTAAACTGCAACCTAAGAGAAATAAAACTAGAAATAAAAAGCATGAATTCCTAAAAACAAGATAAAACTATGTAAGCAAGAATTGGAAGAAAAAACCTGAAAAAAGAGATGATTGATGTCTGAAGAATTGAGAGCTCCTCCTTCTCTTTGAAGAAAATTTTATTATTAGCTTCCTTAATTCCTGTAAACAAAATCAAAACAAAAACAAATTCGACTTCCTAAACTAATGTTAGAAAAGAAAATCCGAAGCAATGGTTAGTTTCTAAAAAAAGTTTCTAATCTTGAAAGGCTAAGTTAGTTTCTAAAAAGAGGATTAGAAATTTTCTAAAAAGAAAAATAAAATCCTAATTCTAAAAATAGGAATTAGAGAAAGATGGAGAATTTAGAAAGAGGTTACCAAATTAGAAATATATGTCAGGACCCTACAATACAGGAAATAGGTTAGTTTCTAAAATAAAGAGAAACCACTAATCTAAAGTTAGTAAAAATCCGAATCTATGAATTATGATAAGAAGGAATCTTAAATTCAATTTGGATCGAAACAGTCCCTGGCAACAGTGCCAAAAACTTGATGTTTTATTTAAACCAACATGATTTAAATGATTTTTAAACTCGCAAGTATAGGAATCAGATGTAGATACAGTACGTATTATGAGATCGTTCCCACGAGGACTGGTCGTCACAATTCAAATCTCTGATTCTTCTTAACTAATCCAACAAATAATGGAGCGAGTTACTAAGCACGATTCTATGAAAAACAATTGAGAACAGGGAAGAAAATTCAATCAGAGAGAGCACTAGGACTTTCAAATCCACCCCTAATTATCCTATCCCTTGTTTTATCTGTTGATTCACCCTAATCTAGATTGATACAAATTATATAGAGAAAGCACAATCTGTGTCCTTAGTCGGGCATACAGAATGTCTAATCTCCTAAAGCAATGCAATGAATAACACATCCCATGTCCTTGGTCGGGCACATAGGGTGTATAATTCATTAAAGCACCCTGTTTCTCCTTCTATAGGAAACTTGTTCATGTTCAGACACAAGCACCTAGAATAAGCATCCAGACAACATCCATATATAGACTCTGGTCAAGTTCATAGATGGAGAAGTACAAAATTTAAACCAATCAAGCACACTAGAGAAAGAAACAAACCAATCGAATCAAGGTAAAATCAACATATAACCAGAGTTATTCAAATTAGGGGCTTCATCTTAGCCCTAGCTAATGAATTTAGCCTAGCATAAACATGATTAAGCTAGGAAAAACATAAAAATAAAGGAAATAAAAATAAACTCTCTCTCTCTTCCAAACTCTCCTCCTCTCTGGACCTTTCTTCTTAGCGTTCTCCCTCCCCTTCCTTTTCCAACGTTCCTTGCTTTTATAGGCTGATAGAGTCAGTCATACGGAAGGCTTGTTTACGCAGCAGGCTACGAAATTGGAAACACAATTACGCATGTAACTGCTTACGCAATAAAATTCGGCACTCAAAATCGCTTTTCCTCCTTGCATTCCGTCCAGACGGTCAGCATCCCTTGGGAGTTTCTCACGTGGCATACATGATGAACGGCTTGGATCAGCCATCTGATCAACGGTGTGATCACATAACGGCCCAAAAAATCCAGCAGCGTCAGACGCGTAAACAAAGGTGCGGACCTTCTTCCGCTGTTACATTGACGGGGCCCACTTCACTTTGCTTCTGAAAAATCCACGTCGTTCATTCGACTCACGGAAAAATTTCATTCAGGAATACTCAATTCCAGATCGTAATTATGGTGGCCCACAAAGTTTTAAACTCACCGTTCGTTGTTCTATTGAATCGGTTGTAAACCCAATAACATCATAAATCCAAATTCCAGAAGCTAGGCGTGGTTTTTGGTTACCATAGGAAACTGATGAACGGTTTGGATTGTCCGTTTAGACCATAGGTGGGATCCACAACTGTTAGCAAGATGGACAGCGTGCGGATGCTGTTTGAAAATGGAATTTCCATTTTCTTTTGCTGAAGTAGTCGGTCAAAACCGACTTTGACCGCTGGTTCGGTCCAGTGTACATCGAGTGCACTTATGCACTGTGCACGTTCAACTCCTGTCGGGTCCCTTGTGATACTTTTAAGAATTCCAATCCATCCATTCAGCTTGTTTCCCTATTTAAACCGTCGAGACTCAATTTGAAGAAGTTTTAGATATCAGGTGGGCCTGAAATCAACGGTTTGTGGGCTGATTTGTTAGTTGGGGCACTTTCCGAGACATCCAAAGGTTGAAATTTAATATGTACGGTTTATTTTTGGCTCTCATCACATGTATGTAGTTTTGAGCCAATCAGATAGTTGGAACCATGTGATCTTGCATTCTGGACCCTTTTCGGGCCCTTTTGGCTTGCTTTCCTCAGATCCCAGGCGTGTAAATTCTTCATTATTAGTTCTCTAGAGTCCATCTCGTGCTCTGGTGACTTCGGAGCGTCAAATCCACACTTTTAACATCATTTTTCAATACACGCTCCTGATTTCATCCTGTAATAAAAACACAATTAAAATATAGCATTAAGCATTATTATATACATAAAATTAGGCAATAATCGGGGTTTGGTATGCAATATTCGACCCTTATCAGCAGGGCCAGGGTCCCTCGGAAGTACATCGCACTAAGTGGAGGGTGATCTAGATTTTGTCATCAACAATACTATCTCACCTAGTCCTATTTAATACCTTATGCATGTGTCACAGGCACAAGTGTGTACATGTGGCACATATTTATTAGGAAATACATGATTTTAATATATCATTTATTTGTACATCTATAAGCCCATTGTCTCAAACAATGCTGGTTCAGTTCACCCTTTGCCATCAGGACCATTTGATCTTCACTCCGCCTCCTGCAAGTTTGGCTGTCAGCAATCGCAATCGTGAGCCGCACTCAAATAGTTGGTGATACTCACTAGATCTTCGATAACCAACTATCTGGTTGACCCCATCCGCCACACCGTGTAATAGGATCTGGTGTGATCTGATGTTCTGCTTTCTCATATATCATGAGCTCTTTGGCTACTTAAATGTACTTTGTCATCTTGGGTTGCATCTTTTTTCAACATTGGACACTCACATGTTCCCTGCCACCAGTATTTACTGTTGTCGAATTTCTTCTTACCCATCAGATTTCAGGACCTCTTTCTTCTGTTGTGCTACTTTAAACACATGTCGTCTCCACTACTTCAATGTATTGCTCTGTGCTGATTTTGAGGTTTAAATCAGGTCATTTTTTGTTTTTTTTTGGTGCCTTCTTTCCTTATTTACTTCGTCTACTGTTATGTTGGTTTTTTCAAAATTTTTTTTCTAAGTAACTCAATTTTCTTTTCCCCTCTCACCATTTATATCATAGATAATGCAGCTTATGTTCACATGACATCCAACTTTTTGTGACACATTTTACATAATTTTTTAATGTTAAATTCATCACATTATCAACTAAAGATATCACCTTAATCACTCATGTCCGCTTAGTATATTTTTCTCCAAATTTGATTCTACATGGTGTTTTTTGTGTTTATAAATTTCATTTTAATCTCTTTTCGGTTAGTTAATTCATCAAAAGTTTAAACCACACTGTCATTTTTTAACTTTCCATGTTTTTTAGGACTTATTATCAAGTAGAGTAGGTGAAGTACGAGACAGACAGTACTATCGTTACCTTCCACCTCTTATCACTGCCCCATCAACCTTGCCTGCTAATCAGTTTACAAGCTCCAACTTTTGGCACATGTGTCTTCGTCACCCATTTGTATCTCGCTTATCTCAGAGATTGTCTACTTTAAGTAATACTCCTTTTGTAATGTCTATCAAATGGTTATACAAACTCGTTGTATATTTTCATTAAGTTGCAAGTGAATCATACATCCTTTTGACTTAGTTCAATGTGACATTTGGGGTGGTTATCCCACACCATCTTATTATAGTGCACATTATTTTCTCACATTATTGATGATTATTTGCATTGCACTTGGGTTTATCTTATCTATTTTAAATTTGAAATATATTGTCCCTTTAAAAGCTTCCATGTAATGGTTTAAACTCAATTCAAATGCCAAATTCACCTAATTTTTACTGATAATGGGATGAAATTTCTTTTAAACTCTATGCAAACATTTCTTTGTGAACATGACATCATTAATCAATGCACTTGCATTGAGGCACCACAACAAAATGAGGTAGTTAAGCACAAATAACAACACCTACTCGATGTAGTTGCGCATTACACTTTCAAGTCAATTTAGTATTGTCTTTTTGGGAGGAATGTATCTTGACTGCCACTTACCTCATCAATCACATATCCACACCCATTCTAAATTGTAACACCCTATATGAAATGTTGTTAAAATATCTTATGATCATCTTTGCATTTTTTATTACTTATGATATATATTCTCATACCGTTCACAGTCATCAACATAAATTTGCCATTCGTTCCTATAAATGTATCTTTGTTAGTTATCCATTTGGTCAATGTGGCTATTGAGTTTATGACATACAATGCAAATGCATCTCAATTTCTCGGGATGTCACTTTTGTTGAAACATATTTCCCTTCTAAAACACTAATACAACATCCTATACATCATCTCTCGTCATTCTTATGCTTATCACTAACTGAAGTTAAGATGATCGGTCACCTATTCCTCCCATTGGAACTCCTGAGCCTCATGATCACCAATCTTCAACCAATGCACCTCCACTTGGCCCTCGTCGCTCCCACCATACCATAATTTTGTGTGCTCATCTCAATGACTATGTTTATCCCACCCTTCCACCCCCATCCTTTCTTACTTCACCTCATTCACAGTCCTCTACAAGTATATCCCTTATCTAATTTTCTTTCATATAATCATTTTTCTATTAATCGTGTCACCCTACTTTCTTCTATTTCTTCTTATGATGAGCTGACCTCCTTTTTGGAAGCTATTAAATTTTCTCATTGGTGTGAAATAATGGTAGCAAAAATCAAGGCATTAAAGCAAAATCCGACCTAGACATTACACCATCTACCATTAGGAAAAAAAAAAATCATTGTTTGCAAATGATGAAATTATGTGGATTGTCTACCACGACATATGCAAAAGCTTGGTGGATCTTAGAATTACTGCTAAGTCGTAGAGGGGGTGAATGGGATCACTTAAAAAATTCTTGTCTAATTAAAAGATTTAGCAATTCAAACTAATAAGAAAATTAATACTTTAGGCTTCCAAGCTAAATTGAATTCAATCACATAGACTACAAAAGATGCAACAATAAGCAACTAGTCTATAAGAACATAACGATCTTGTACGTACTTACAAGTTAAGTGCCTAGCATGCAAATCAATTCAAGCATTCACATAATTCAACTAATCAAACTTATAAGTATGAATATAATTGCAAACATTTACAATTAGAAACACAACCATATATAATGATTTGGCTACTTGCCTACTTCACTTTCAACGGACGCACTCTCCTCAAGTGTACTAGAATTTTACTATTGGAGATTTTAAATTAGGTTCACCTCTAACCTTTATAATGGTTTCTCTTAGGCTAACCACTAAGCTATACATAGGTTACCGTGGAGACTTAGTTCTTTATCGGCTAACTAACATCCACTAGCGGTCCTAATCTAAAGCCCTACATATACTCCTGTCAGAGGCTTCTTACGAAGACTAACACATACATACCTATGTTCGGTGAATGTGGTCCTAATCTAAGGTCCTATGTATACTCCCGCTGGAGGCTCCCATGGAGACTAACAAGTGCACATCCATGTCCGGTGAATTTGGCCCTACACAAGAGCTTATCTCTTACACAAGAACTTATTTGAGTTTGGGTTACAAACTCTATACTTAATCTTATATAAGGAAAGAGTGTGACATAGACTCTGTAATTAACAACTTGTCAGATTGAGCCCCTTTGTAGCACCTTCTTGAGATGCTTCTCAATTCTCTTCCGTGCTTGAATCAACTTATCAATTGCTCATATATTCATCAATGCCAATGGTTCAACTCTACGATCAAACACCTTGCATGTGATACTCCATTAAGGTGACCAAGTTGATGGGAGTTGGGTTGAATCTCCTACAACTAAGAATTATAGTTGGTTCCTAGTAGGGATTTACCTAGACGGGTTTTCTAGAGGATTTAGACAAGAATATGCCTATAAGTTTGTGTCTAATCTCTAGAACAATGTGGAGATCAAGTTCATCTTCCTAATGGAGGTTGAAATCTTCATCACATTCGTAAAGCTCAAGAAGATGACTTGAATCTCATAGGTTAAAAGGCTTAGGATGAGAGATATGAGTGGGGAATCACCTAAGCTCTAATTGCACAAAAAAACTTATGAACCATTTATATAGATTTCACTTTTCAACGACTATAAAACAACAGAAAATGATAGATTTGATTGATCGACCGAGAGCCTTCAATCGATCAAACTTTGTCAAAATAGGCCAGAAAACTCATTGGACAATTTTGGCCATGTTCAATCGATCGAGCTCCACATTCGATCGATTGATCTTTGCTAAAAAAATATGTTATTTCGGGCAATTTAGTTTATAATAGCTTTGTACCTCTTTAAGCTTATTTATCATGTTTTAAATGAGCTCCTAAGGTTAAGGGATAATAAATTAAAGGTTTTCTTATTAAGAAATGGATTACTAGAGGTTAGGTTGTTTTGAGTTTAAGGTTAGAGTCACCAAGGCACCTTATGATTTACCTGTTATTCACCCCTTAATGCTCCTTGTCATCTTGTATCATCAGTCTTCATCTTCTGAGGATTCAACTAATTCACTGACAAATGGACCCATGTGATTGACAAACAGGTGCACAAATAAGTGCACTAAAAAATGAGTATACAAAATCAAATATCTTGCTGACGGAACCATTGAGCACTTTAAAGCTTGTTTAGTGGTAAATGATATAATTAGATTAAGAACCTTGATTTTCATGAAATATTTGTGCCATTGCAAAAGTAGTTATTATATGTTGTCGCTTGGCTATAACTACTATTCGTCATTGAACACTCCATCAACTTGATATCTACAATGCTTTCCTTCATGGAGACCTTAATAAAAAAGTCTACATGATGATTCTCCCTGGCTTTGCAAAATAAGAGGAACAATATATTTGCCACCTTAACAAATCCCTTTATGGTCTCTGACAAGTATCACAAAACTAGTTTGAGGAGTTTGTTTTTGAACTCAAAGAATTTGAATATTGTCAATCCTTAGTGGATTATTCCATTTTCATGAATTTAAATGACATACTCTTCATGACAGTTTTTGTCTATGTTGATGATATTATCTTACCACAAAATGATCCAACCATCATTATCACGATAAAAACATTTCTTCAAAAAAAGAGAGAGTTTTACATTAAAGATCTTGGCTTATTGAAATAATTCTTAGGAATTAAGGTGGCTCATTCTCGAAAGGAATCTTTCTTAATCAATGCAAATATACTCTCGATATTCTTAAAGATAGTGATCACCTTGGAGATCGGCCTCAACTTTCCCTATAGAATAAAATCTGAGTTTTACTGATGATCATGACATTCTTCTTTCAGATCCCTCCATCTATCAGTGTCTTATTGGACGTCTCGTATACTTGGCCATTATTCAATTTGACATTGTTGATGCAGTCAACATTCTCAACCAATTCATGTACAACCACACCAACTTTATTATGATGCAGCTATTTAAGTGCTCTGATCTCTCAAGTCTTCCCCTTACAAGGGCATTCTTTTTCCCTCCATTAGCTCCCTCTACCTATTACTTATTGTGATTTTGATTACCATTTTTCCTGAGATTTGATCTACTATGGGCTACTTTATAATGCTTTGAAACAATCTTATATCTTGGAAAATAAAAAAATGGACTTTTGTCTTCAGGTCATTCGTCGAAGCCGAGTATCGTGCTAAGGCCAATTATACTTGTGAACTAACTTGGCTCAAAAAGCTCATTCAAGATCTAGATGTTCAACAATCTCAGCCCATGCTCCACGATTGTGTTTGCTCTTCACATTGCCACCAATCTCTTCTTTTTTTTTTTTTTTTTTTCTTTTTTCATGAATGAACCAAACACAGAGATCGATTGTCATCTTGTCTGTAAAAAGATCACTTGAAGGATTCTTTACACTTCTTATAAGCCTGCCAATCACCAACTTACTGACATTTTCACCAAAGTTCTTGGTCACAACCAATTCATCTTCTACTTAGCAAGTCTGGTGTTGTGGATCTCCATGCCCCAACTTGAGTGGAGTATTAGGAAAGATATGATTTTGATATATCAAGTTTTATTCATTTTCATTTTTTTTTCGAGATTTAATTAGGTTATAATGAATTAAGGATAGATTTGATTTAATTGTAATCTTCCTTTTTTAGGCCATTCCTTTTGTATAAATTCATAATATTATACTCAATGAAAATACACAAGAAATTCTTTTATCTATAATTTTTCACACTTTTTGACCATATGTGGGGCTCTAGTGCCAGTGGTTGATATGATACATTGACACGTGGGCCACTTGAAGATGGGTGGCAGAACATATTATTATGTGTGACATTGGCACATGTATGACACTTTAAGATAGTATGTCACATGTTGCACTTGGAAATAGATAATTGCACATGTATGACACCAAAAGATGGTAAAAAAAATTGCTACCTATAATATATATATATATATATATATATTATATATATATATATATATATATATATATATATATTATATATATATATATATGTAAATCCTTGGAAAGTAAGTCACCTAAGTTATAAAAAATAATTTTATTAATTAAAAAGAGAGCTTTTTTTTTTGAAAAAATGTATAAAATGTTTATAAGAGTAAAAAGGAAAATACTGCTTTCTATAAAGCTATTGTTTCTTCGTCTTATGTTTTAAACCACTCAAAACAAGATGTGGGGAGTTATTTGATACTTTAGCAAACCATGGATATAAGGCCTATATCCTAGTCCGTACTGTTCCTTAGACTCCCGCAATCCTCCTAGTCGAATTTCGATGACCCACGACCTGTAGACAGCATTTGTGCGCGATCCTAAGTCGTATCCCAAATATCTAAGTTGACTCGACTCGAAACCTATACCCTAGCGACCCCGCCGTCGCTGCGGTTCTAACGCCGCGTCTTATGCACCAATGCGATACCCAGGCTAGGAGTTGTGGGCTCGCGTTTATCTCGATGAAACGCCGCGCATTGCGAATTCTGAGAGATTACAGAGAATCTTTACCCACATTTCACATCAATCAATCAAGTACACATCCCATCACTAGCCATGCTTTTTTTCTCCCCAAGACAAGCAACCTACCCCCCAAGTTAACCCTCATGTCACTCCACCCATCACTCCATCCCATCCCTCTTACACAAGCAACCCATCCCATCCCATTATCTCATTTTATCTACCCATCCCAAGCAACTAAGAGAGAGAACGTCCAAGCATTCCAAGGAGAGAAGAACCAAAGTGTGTGGCCCACTTCCTACCCCAAATGTCTCATCCCAACCCTTCAACCTTCATCATCCTCCATCAAAGAAGAAGCCAAGGAGCTAAGCATTCCAAAGATCCAAGAAGAAGATCCAACGGTGGGTGAACCTTAGGTTTAGATGTGGATTGTGTTCATGGGAGAAGTGGGGCCTACCGATTGATGGTAGGGACCCCATTTTGGGCCCTAGGTGTGGCTAATGGCCCACCATGCACTACGTGAAAAATGAAAAAAAATGACGGATTTTGAGACGGTAGTGGACCATCTCTAAAATTTTTTGGTTTAAAGATGGTTTAGAGACGGCCGTAAACCGCCTCTAAAATTTTAGATGGCTTTTGACCGTCCCTAATATTGTCTTAAAATGTTGAACGTCCACAAATCATTTAAGACAGTCTTCGACCGTCTATATGAGTCATCTGAGATGGTCAAAGACCGTCCGCATTAGAGACGGTCTTTGACCGTCTTATATGTGGTCATCTGAGACGGTCATTGGCCGTCTGCATTAGAGACGATCATTGGCCATCTTTTACTAGTAATCTGAGATTGTTAAAGACCGCCTCTATTAGAGACGGTCCTTAGCCGTCTTATAGCCCTGTCAAATACTGTCTCTATTAGAGACTGTCAAAGATCGTCTATATTAGAGATTGTCAAAGACCATCTCTATTAGAGATGGTCCTAAATCGTCTCTAATGCTCAAGTCAAAAAATTAAGAAGCTCAAAAAAATTATGAATTTCCTAAAAAATAAACATCGAAAAGCTTAGAAAATTAATTAACAATGTTTAAGAAAAATTTAAATTAAAAAAAAAAAACTATTGATAATTTTGAAAAAAAAAATTCGATAAAAAAATGATATTTTGAAAAAGAAAATTTAAAAAATTAAACAAAATTGTGAAAAAATTGACAAATTGTAAAAAAATATATATTTTAAAAAAGAAAACTAGATTTTGTATTTTGACAAGAAAAATTGAAAAGTTATATAACAAAAATGAGATTTTAAAAAAATGATATTTTGAAAATGAAAATTTTAAAAATTAAAAAAATTTGCGAAAAAATTGACAAATTGTAAAAAAATATTTATTTTAAAAAAGAAAACTAGATTTTGTATTTGACAAGAAAAATTAAAAAGTTAGATAACAAAAGTGAGATTTCGATAAAAAAATGATATTTTGAAAAAGAAAATTTAAAAAATTAAACAAAATTGTGAAAAAATTGACAAATTGTAAAATATATATATATATATATATATATATATATATATATATATATATATATATATATATATATATATTTAAAAAAAGAAAACTAGATTTTTTTTTTGACAAGAAAAATTGAAAAGTAAGATAACAAAAGTGAGATTTTGATGATGTGTTGTATATCCTTGCCGCCCATACATTTCTCCAACCCATTTTTGGGCGGGGTATAAAAAATTGTGTAGATTTAAATCTTAAGTGGACCACACCACTGGAAAGAATGATAATATAGTACCTCGCCATTAAAATTATAAAGAGCCCATCGTAAGGTTTTAGTAATGTTTATTTGCAATCCAACTTGTTGATAATGTAAAGAAGATCTAGATGAAGGTAAACTACAAAGATCAAATTGATCTAAAACTTTTGTGGCCTTCAAAAGGTTTTTAATGGTTATTCATCATATTGTTTTGATTGGTATGGCCCACCTAAGGTTATTTAGTTCTTATGATTTGAAATCACATCCTAAAATATGATGGAAAAATATATGGACAGTGTCGATATACATAAAATATATCAAGGTGGGCCCTACACAGTTAGAGTAACACCCATGAAGGAGTTACCTAAAATAGTGAAATGGTACTATAAGGTCACCTCATGGGAACTTCCCATGGGGCTAATCTGTGCGCACCGCACCATGATGTGTGTAGAACATCAACACCATGCATTTGATGTGTCCCCTTTAAGTCCAAAAATCAGTCATATACGAAACTCAGGTGGGCCATAACATCTAAAACTATGTGAAGACATCCCTAAAACATATAAAAGCATTTGGTGGGGCCCACATGAGTTTTGGATGTGTATGAAACTTGGTCTGACTCCTCATCCAAGTGGGACACACATAATGAATGGGTTGGATCTATGAACCACATCTAGGTGGGCCCAATAAATGATTATGAATGTTTTAATGGGAGGGTAACCCTCTCAACTATAGTATGTGGTGTGGCCCACCCAAGTCATGGATTGACTTTATTTTTAAGCTCATGGCCCACCATGGAATGGTGCATCTGAATGACAGGGTAGATCCAAAGTTCAAGTGGACCCACCATAAAAAAGAGTGGGATAGTGACACCCACTATTGAAACCTTCTTAGGGCCCGCCGCGATGTTTATTTGAGATCCAATCTGTTTATAAGTTAATACAGACATGGATGCGATTGAAACTTGGTCTGATATCCCTCATCCAAGTGGGACACACATAATGAGTGGGTTGGATATGTGAATACATTCAGGCAGGCCCAATATATGATTATGAATGTTTTAAGGAAACCCTTCTCTACTACATTTAGGCGAGTTACTCGTTACTTTTACCAGAGTAAACTCTGTGGGGTCCATTATTATTTATTTATTTTATCCACTCCATTCATCCGTATTAACAGATAATTTGAGGTCTAAAGAACAAAAAGGAAGCATATCCAAAGCTCAAGTGGACCACACCACAGGAAATAGTGTGATTGAACCTCTACCATTTAAAATTTCTTGGAGGCCATAGAAGTGTTGGATCAAGCTGATGTTTGTGTTTTCTATTCATTCATATATTTTTGATATTATGAACAACCTTTAACTATTTTTAGACAATTAGATCAGTCCGTATTGAAAAGTAAATAACTTCAGATTGAAAAGTAAATAAACCCGAACCTGAACTCAAATTCTTAAACCTAAATCTATTCTCAAATCCCAAAACCTATAACTATAACCTAAACCTATAACCTAAACTCAATTCCCTAAGGGCCTGTTTGGATGCCTGTAAGTTGGGTAAGTGGGAAGTGACTTACAGGGAAGTCACTTATAGGTGGTGTTTGGGGAGAAAAATCACCTGTAAGTCACAGGCAAATCTACCAAAAAACTGCAGGAGGATGGGGGTGGGAGGTCACTTCCCTGTAAGTCACTTACAGGCTCTCCAATCAGTATTTCCACTTTTTCTTGTGGTATGGTCCACTTGAGCTTTGGATATTCTTAAATTTATGTCTCAACGTCTACATCTAGATGAAAAAATGGATGGACGGATTGGATAAACTGTATACATTTACAGTGGGCCCAATTGAATTTACTTAGTATAAAAAAAGTATAGCAGTAACTCAGTACGCAATCTGATTGCGTTACTGGTAACACGGTAGTGGGTGTTACCCTTGCCGTGGGCCCACCTTGATGATGTGTTATATATTCACTCTGCCCAACTGTTTCTCCATCAAGGATTTTAGGCCCACCTTGCTTGTGTTGCCAGGTTTTTCACGGAGGAAGAAATGGCATGTTAAACAATTTCTCCAATTAGTATTTCCACTGTTTCCTGTGGTATGGTCCACTTGAGCTTTGGATATTCTTAAATTTATGGCTCAACGTCTACATCTAGATGAAAAAATGGATGGAAGGATTGGATAAACCGTATACATTTACAGTGGGCCCAACTGAATTTACTTAGTATAAAAAAAGTATAGCAGCAACTCAGTATGCAGTTTGATTGCGTTACTGGTAACACGGTAGTGGGTGTTACCCCTGCTGTGGGCCCACCTTGATGATGTGTTATATATCCACTCCGCCCAACCATTTCTCCATCAGGGATTTTAGGCCCACCTTGCTTGTGTTGCCAGGTTTTTCATGGAGGTAGAAATGGCATGTTAAACAATTTCTCCATCAGGGATTTTAGGCCCACCTTGCTTGACATTTCTAGATGGTTTGGATTTTCTAGTTTGCATGGACTGTGGGGCATTTCCATTCATAGTAGAAGCCCATTGAGATTTGATTGGTGGGACGTATGCTTACAATGTAAGTTTTCATTGGCCAGCAGCCACAGTTCCCTTATATGGCCCAGTGGCCTAGATAAGAAAACCATGAATCCATCGTGTATCTGGTGCATAAATCCTATTTATTCTTATGGCCCTTGCAACCAAGGCCATTGTTCAAATGGACCCACTATGGAGGGACCATGTCCCAATTCTTTACTTGATCATTAATAATTGTTCAACTGCAAATATCCACGGTACATTTGATTCTTGATTTCTATAACCGGAGCCATGGTTCAGCAATCCAGATGAATAGGCCACAGTAGGGCTAACCATGGATAGCATTTCTTCAGTTTA
Organism: Magnolia officinalis; assembly: GCA_021015155.1. Lineage (NCBI taxonomy): Eukaryota > Viridiplantae > Streptophyta > Magnoliopsida > Magnoliales > Magnoliaceae > Magnolia > Magnolia officinalis. The sequence continues at coordinate 52,936,570 of JAJHSJ010000011.1, read as the reverse complement.
ATGCAGGCCATTGATGTACACTTTGGACTAAGTTCTATTCAAAGGAATGAATGGTTAGAGAGGATGATTCTCAGGTGAAAAGTTTTAAATGTAATTTCTATAGTTAAAGAAGACATTGGTAATGTAATTTAATTAGTAGATTTTCTATTAATGTTTTTAAGTTTATTCTCAATGCTTAAATTGAGTTATTACTCCATATTATAGATATTTTGAATTCGTGGGCCCACTTTTATAGCCCACTTGATGATTGGTTTAGCTTAATAATTATCTTAAATATTCATCTTGATGGGCTTAACAAAATAACATATTTGATCCAACGTTTTTTTATATGATTATAACATTTTAAAATGATTCCCCAATCTAAGCTCTGCTCGATGTGAATATTCAGCTTTCTACCTGTAAGTAACTTACAGGTCATCCAACAGAAAAACTAATTAACTTGCCTATAAGTGACTTACAACTTACATCCAAACAGGTTACCTGTAAGTAACTTTCACCTGTAAGTGACTTACAGGTTAAGTCACTTACAACTAAGTGACTTACAGGTTAAGTCACTTACAACTTAAAAGAACTTACGGGCATCCAAACAAGCCCTAAACCTTAACCTACACCCTAACCTAAACCTATACTTATAACCTAAACCTATTCTCAAATCCCAAAACCTATAACCTAAACCTAAACCCAAACCTGAACCTGATTTCCTAAACCTAAACCTACACCTATTCTCAATTCCATAAACCTTAACCTAGAACCTAACCTAAACCTAAACCTATAACCTACACTTATAACCTAAACCTATAACCTTAACCTAAACTTAAAACATAACCTATAACCTAAACCTAAACCTAAACTTTAACCTATAACCTAAACTTATAACATTTACCTAAACTTATAACCTTAACCTAAACCTATTCTCAAATCCCAACCAGAAATGATTTAAGACGACGTTCAATGATACTTTGTTAAATATGAAATTTATGACCTTTAGTAACTTGGTTAATTAAAAAGAACTACGTAGTGGCTTGATCCCAATCTGAATTTTCAGGTACGTAGGCAGTCGTTCATAATGTACTAGAATATCGGTGTAGCCACAAATCTTTTTTCTCCTTTGAATTGTAACAGACAGTATCAGTTGCATTTTTCTCTGTCATACAGGTTGTGGCTATCAAAGATATAATATCACCTCCTTATAGGGAAACATTTAATGATGTGTACAAGTAAATTCATTTTTTCTTATTCCTTATATTGTTTCCCAGTTATATTTGTGTTGGTTTCAGAGTACAGGTAGTGATAGAAATTGTTGGTCGATTGTGGCTTGTAGACAAAGGGATAAGCAACTAACAATGCAAATATGGGAGGCCTTCCCTAAGTATCCAGATGCTTTTAGATATATTTATGTTGTTTTTAAATGTATTAGCTCGAAATTGATGAAGCAGTGCGTCGGAGCTATCCGGATGTTGAGCGGGGGTCCCTGGAAGGTGGGAACCGCTGTTATGACCGTGATGAAGCTGTTAATTTCCTATGAACAACATTGGAGGGGCCTGACCATTTGGACAGGCTGTGTTTATGTATTTACTCAAAATTGATGGAGCAGACCCGGATGTGCGTTCGAGCTATCCGGATGTTGAACGGGGGTCCCTAGAAGGTGGGAACCGCTATTATGACCATGATGAAGTTGTCCATTTTCTATGGATAACATTGGAGGGTCCTGACCATTTGGACAGACCGTGTTTATGTATTTGCTCAAAATTAATGGAGTAGACCCGGATGTGCGTCGGAGCTATCCGGATGAGCGAGGGTCCCTAGAAGGTGAGAACCACTGTTATGACCATGATGAAGCTATCCATTTCTTATGGACAACATTGGAGGGGCCTGACCATTTGGACAAGCCATGTTTATGTATTTGCTCGAAATTAATGGAGTAGACCCGGACGTGCGTCGGAGCTATCCGGATGAGCGGGGGTCCATGGAAGGTTGGAACCACTGTTATGACCATGATGAAGTTGTTCATTTCCTATAGACAGCATTGGAGGGGCTTGACCATTTGGACAGGCTGTGTTTATATCTTTATTTGCAGGGACCACACCCTTAACCTAAACCACACCCTAAACCTATAACCTAAATGTAAGTGCTATATTTTATATCCCTGTTTGTTGTCAAATTTGTGATGCCTAAATCACTATCCTGCATAAGTGAAGCTCTCTCAAAGATCAACATTCAAGAGTAAGCTAAACTCACAACAAGCTAAGCTCACAACAACAAGCAAAGATCACAAGTACAAAGATCAAACTTGAATGTAAGAACTACTTACAAGACATGACTCAAGCTGCAAGATTTCAAGAAGAGTACAAGGATGTTCAAGACTCTTTCAAGATTGAGCTACATCAAGACTTCAAGGCTCATACTTCAAGTTCACTAGTTCCTAATGTTTCAATGTCCTTACTTCATGGTTGAGGTTTGACTGACTTTAGGTTGACCTTAGAAGTAGGTCACTTTGGATACATAAATCGAATGTTTATTTTGCATAAGTTTGGTCTGTTCTTCGACTAGTCCTAGGCCTTCTTCGACTAGTCCTAGAGTTGCTTCGACCAGTATAAGAAATTCCTCGATCAGTCGTAAGTTTGTTACAAAAATTGGATAATTTCTGTTAGGCTTCGACTAGTTCAGGGATACCTTCGACCAGTCGAAGGAACAGTGTCGACTGGTTGTTCGACCGGTCGTAATTCTTCGACACAAAGTCCAGCGATAATTCACAAGGTCTTCGACCAGTCGAAGGAGACCTTCGACCAGTCGTAGAATGGTCAAAGCTTATCGCGCCCGATTTTTTTCAAATCTGTTATTTCTTCGACTAGTCGAAGAGCTCCTTAGACCAGTCGAAGATGAGATCTGCTCACCTATAAATAGAGCACGAATTTTAGAAGAAATCATTGAATTAATTAATCCATTCAAGCCAATCTTCGTCGAACTTCTGAGGGATAATTCTGTGCTCCATTAAGCTAAGTGTGCTTATTTAATATTCTCTTTCCTTAGCTTTATTTAATTGATTTTGTTTCTGCTATTCCAATCTAATTTGATAAGAGGAATTATTATTCCCTTTCTTTGGAATCAAAATCAATTAAGGCAAGCCCTACTTGGTTTAATTTAAAATCTATTAGAATTAGAACCATAGTAATTGAGTACTGGACATTGAACTTGGACATTCAATCATCTACTCTGATTTGGTTCTACTGGGCTGCTACAACGAAGGAGATAATCAGGTATTTTACATTTAATTGTAAATTCCTTTTGTTTTGGTTTCTTTCAAGATTTGCCAGAAAAATCTTGTTGTATTGGTTATCTGAGGAGAGCCAGGAAAACTCAGAAAGGGGTTTTTTTTATTGTGTAAGCCCACAACAAAGACACAATTGTAAAGGTTTTTGGTGAACCTGGGAAAACCTATTTTGTTAGTGAACGCTAATATCCCCTGTGTGAGGATATTAGGAGTGGAGTAGCATTTTGTGTGGCTGTTGTTTAACAGTTGGTGAACACACAGGCGAACCACTATAATCCCTTGTGTTGTGGTTGAATGATTTAAACTTCTAATCTTTAATTATTCTTTTGTGGGATGTATGTATGGTGGTGAATGTTGTAATCATTTAATTCAAGCATTGTGAGAATTTTGTAATAGTTTAGAATTTATTTTCTGCTATTCCTTTATCAGCTTGATATTCAATTTCTTTTAAAAGTTGTTCCAGCAAGGTTGCCCTGCCATTTTTATGGTGTATGGCTGTCCCTAGAACAATACATTTGTGATTACAATTTATTTCAATTCAGTTTGTATTAATTTCTTTATTCCTCTTTGGTTTGAGATTTGATACAAAGATCTTTCTAGAAATAAGGTTGTCCTACCATAAACTCTGGTTTTTGGTGAAAGGTTGTCCTTAGAACAACATTTGTATCAACCTCTCAAGATCTAATTTTGAGGTTGTTTCACTTTCCTGCATTGTGATTTACTTTGGCTATCATATTTTTAAATTCCGCTGTTATAAGTTTTATTTGGCATTGTCCTATTCACCCCCCTCTAGGACATATAGCTAGGCCTTTTCAAGTGGTATCAGAGCCTAATAGCTCGTTCTTATTGCTATTTATTTGGATTTATTTCCTGAGCTAACGATCTAAGCTATTTAAAAAGATGTCAATTTTTGATAGCCTTTCAGTCACGAGGCCTCCACCATTTGATGGCTCCAACTATGCCTATTGGAAAGCCAGAATGAGGATCTTCCTCTAGTCAATGGATGAAAATGTGTGGCAAGCCACAGTGATTGAATGAAAACCTCCTGTCATGGAAGTTACTGGGGTTGATGGTTCAAAATCTATGAAAGTCACACCATATTACCAGTGGACCACACTTCAGAAAAGTGAGAGTAGTGCAAATGCTAAAGCACTAAATGCAATAACTTGCGCACTATCACCGGATGAGTTCAAAAGAATCATTTCCTGTGATACTGCAAAGCAAGCTTGGGATATATTAGAAATGCCACACGAGGGTACTACAATTGTCAAAAAATCTAAAGTCCAACTCCTCACGACCAGATTTGAAGAAATTCATATGGAGGAGAATGAAATGTTTATGGACTTTTACACTAGATTGAATGACATTGTAAACTCAATGTGGGGTCTTGGCGATAAAATCCCATAAAGTAAAGTGTATGCAAAGACATTACGCTCACTTCCTGAACGGTTCAATTCTAAAGTAACCGCGATCCAGGAACTTCGTGATACGGATAATATGAGGGTAGAAGAACTAGTTGGTTCTCTACAAACCTACGAGTTAAACTTTAAAGCTCCTAAAGGTAAATCTATCGCACTAAAATCTTCTAAATATAATTCAGAAGAAAATTCTGATTCAGAAGATGATATGGCTCTTTTAGCTAAAAAATTTTACAAGATTTTCAAAAGCAAGAAAAGGGTTGATTTTCAAAAATCGAATGATAAAAAGAAGTTTAGACCCAAATCTCGAAAATCTTTGAAAGATAGTCAATGTTACAACTGTCAAGAATATGGGCACTTAGCAAATAGATGTCCTAAAAAGGACAAACCCAAGAAGAAGGGTATGTTGGCTACATAGGATGAATCATCTGATTCTGAAGCTTCTTCTAAATCAGAAGATTCTGAAACTGAGTTGGATAATGAGGTTAAAGCTCTTATGACTCTAGCCAAATTCACATTTTCAGATAATGACTCAACAAGTGAAGAAAATTTGAGTAGTGAATGTGAAAATGAAGATGATCTTCAAGACGCTTATAATGCCCTATATAAGGAAAGTTGTAAAATTGCTGTCAAACTTAAACTTCAAAAAGAAAAGTTTTCTAAACTCAAAGAATGTTTTGAATCACTTGTCTTAGAAAAATCACAAATTTCAGATTGTTTTGAAAAATCAAAATGCGATTTGGAATTCAAAAACTCCCTAATTATTGATTTGAAATCTGAAATTGAAAAACTCAAAATGAAGTATCTTCTCTTCTGAGTCAAAGGACACATGGAAATATGCCCAAGGTGATCCAAAGTTAGAGAAACTTTTATCCGGATCAAAAAAATGTGGCGATCTATCCGGGTTGGGCTATGATAAAAATCTACCTCCTAAACAAAAGTATACTCCTCCTATGTTTGTTAAAGGAGAGTCCTCAAACTCAAAAGGGAAAAGTACTTATCAAGATTTTTCTAGAAATTCAAAAACTTTTCAAAAACCTAGAAGCAGCCATGTCAACTTTAATCAGAAACGAAATCCACTAGCTGAAAAGATAGTTGATTTACTCAAGGAGCTCTTAAAATCTAACTCTATAGGTCATTCTTACAACTATAAACAAAAGAAGACCAACTATGTTCCTAAACCCAAAACAGTTATGAAATGGGTTCCAAAAGTCACCTGCTTGGTTGCTCACATTGCTTTCAAAGCAACAAGTCATTCAAAGTGGTACCTAGACAGTGGATGCTCCAGGCATATGACAGGTGACAAAGCTTTATTCACGGATCTGAAAGATATGACTGATGGTTCAGTCACATTTGGTGATGGTAGCAACTGCAAGATTATAGGCCAAGGTACGGTTCAACTTTTTAATCTTCCTGTGTTTAAAAATGTTTTATATGTTGAAGGCTTAAAACATAACTTGCTTAGTATATCTCAAATATGTGATAATAACCATAGTGTTCGGTTTTCTAATCAAAGCTGTGAGATACTAAACAATAAGGGTTCTGTAATATTAACTGGACGTAGAACATCTGAAAATTGCTATATTATTAGCGAATCCAGCTCATCTAATCAAACATGTCACATGGTCCATACAGACGAGACTGATTTATGGCACAAACGTCTTGGACATGTACATTATCGAAATTTATATAGATTGAGCAAACGAGAACTTATAAGAGGTTTACCCAAACTTCAGAAATTAGATAAAATATGTGGTGAGTGCCAGATAGGCAAACAAACAAGGAACTCACACAAAAAGGTGAATTCAAATACCACATCAAGACCACTCGAACTCCTCCACATGGATCTGATAGGACCTACCAGAACGGAAAGTCGTGGTGGGAAAAAGTATATCCTGGTAATAGTTGATGACTTTACCAGATTTACATGGGTAGTCTTCTTAAGGGATAAATCTGAAACCCTTGAAGAAGTAAGAAAAGTTCTCAGAAGGATTCAAACTGAAAAATGTTCTCAAATCAGTAAGATTCGTAGTGATCATGGATCTGAATTTGAGAATAGCAATTTTGAGAAGTTCTGTACCGACCAAGGAATATTACATGAATTCTCTGCTCCCAAAACTCCACAACAAAATGGAATTGTAGAAAGAAAGAATAGAGTACTTCAAGAAATGGCTAATGTCATGTTGAATAGCATGAAGCTCTCTAAAAATCTTTGGGCTGAAGCAGTCAACACAGCTTGCTATATTATTAACCGAGTCTACACTAGTAAAGATAATAATAAAACGGCTTACGAATTGTGGTTCAATAAAAAGCCTACTGTTAAATACTTTCGAGTTTTTGGCAGCAAATGCTATATTTTACGTGATCGTGAAAATTTGGAAAAATTCGATACAAGAGTGATGAAGGGATTTTTCTAGGATATTCCTTAAACAGTCAGGCTTATAGGGTTCTGAACAAAAAGACTGGTGTGATTCAAGAATCCATCAATGATGATCACTTAAATAAGCCTATCTCTAATTCAGATAATGATGAGGTTCTAATCATTGATAAACCCGATACGTTATCAAATCAGACTGAATCTGAATTAAGGATTGTTAAAGATCATCCAACCACACAAATTCTTGGAAACCCTCTCACTGGTGTTCGCACCCGTAGACAACTTGAGGATTTATGTAATTATGTATGTTTTACATCCCAAATAGAACCATCCAATGTAAAAGAAGCACTTGCTGATGAGAACTAGATTGTTGCGATGCAAGAAGAACTTAACCAATTCTTAAGAAATGATGTTTGGTATCTCGTACCAAGACCTAAAGACAAACACATCATTGGAACAAAATGGATTTTCAAAAATAAGTCTGACGAATGTGGAAATATAATTAGAAACAAGGCTAGACTAGTGGTACAAGGTTATACTCAAATTGAAGGAATTGATTTCGATGAAACTTTTGCACCAGTAGCACGTCTTGAATCTATCAGACTATTTATATCCATTGCATGTTTTAGAAAGATAAAGATCTATCAGATGGATGTGAAAAGTGCTTTTCTAAATGGCGATTTACATGAAGAAGTCTATGTTGAACAACCAATGGGTTTTGAAGATCCCAAAAATACTGATATGTGTATCGGCTTAAAAAGGCACTTTATGGATTAAAACAAGCACCTAGGGCATGGTATGAGAAACTAACAAAATTTCTTTTAAGTAACAATTTTCAAATGGGATCTGTTGATAAAACTCTATTTGTTAAAAAACATAATGATCATATCTTAATAGTACAGATTTATGTTGATGATATCATCTATGGATCAACTTGTACTGACTTGACTACTGAGTTTGCAGATTTGATGAAATTACAGTTTGAAATGAGCATGGTTGGGGAATTAACTTATTTTCTTGGTTTGCAAGTTAAGCAGCAACCTGAAGGAATATTCATCTCTCAATCTAAGTATGCCTTGAATCTAATCAAAGATTTGGATTTGAGAATGGTAAGAATTTGATACTCCTATGAGTACTACCCTGAAACTCTCAAAAGACTCTAATGGTAAAAATGTTGACTCAAAACTTTATCGGAGTATGATTGGTAGTTTGTTATATTTAACTGCTAGTAGACCTGATATTTCTTTAAGTGTTGGTATTTGCGCAAGATTTCAATCTGATCCAAAAGAATCTCACTTGATTGCTGTTAAGCGGATTATTAGATATGTTGCAAGTACTATAAATCTTGGTCTCTGGTATCCTCATGAGACTAGTGTCCAATTGCTGGGTACTCGGATGCTGACTGGGCTGGTAATCTAGATGATAGAAAATCAACCAGTGGTGGTTGCTTTTACATTGGAAATTGTCTAGTTTCCTGGTTTAGTAAGAAACAAAATTCTATATCACTTTCAACAGCTGAAGCTGAGTATATCGCAGCTGGTAATGCATGTACACAGCTTGTTTGGATGCAACGAATGCTAAGTGATTATGGAATTAAACAGGATTCTATGTTATTACATTGTGATAATTCCAGTGCAATAAATATTTCAAAAAATCCTATTCAGCATTCTCGTACTAAGCACATTGACATTAGATTTCATTATATTAGGGAATTAGTAGAAGAAAAAGTTATATCTCTGGAATATATTCCTACTGAAGATCAGAGAGCTGATATTTTCACAAAACCTCTTGATAAAATTAGGTTTAATAAAATGAAATTTGATCTTGGCATGTGTATTTCAAAATGATTATTTATGCCTACATGTATCATAGTGTATATATTTGCTAGGTTTAATTTCATTTTCTTTAAAATTGCAAGAAATATGTTTTTCTGGACTTCCTTCGACCTGTCGTGAGTGTACTCGACCAGTCGACCTACGACCGGTCGTAGATATCCACGACCAGTCGTAGATCTCGGGAATCACTTAAAAATTGGGGATTTTTGCTTTCTTCCTCATTTCATTTTTCCTCTCTAAGGAGCCGAGCTTCGACTTGTCGAACCCACCATCCTTGTTCTTTAAGGTTAGTGTTCCATTTACGTTTTTCTTGCAAATCAGTGTCTAGATTGCTCTCTTTTCTAACTTGAAGCTTTCTATTTTGGATTTCATTGAGATTTGGGGTTTGATTTTTGAAAAATCTGTTTTGAAGAAACCCACTTCTCAATCCTTTGCAACTTCTTATTTCCTTGATATCCTTGTTGCAAATGGCTTCTAGAGGTAGAAAATCTACTTCCCGTGGTCCTTCTTCTTCCTCTAGATTGACCAAACGTCATCTTCTTGAGCCTACTAATGATCCTTCTTATGTTATAGACCTTAGAGCTCGTAATGTTATTGTTGAACATCCTGTTGATATTAACCATATTGCACCTTTTGAGATCCTACCTTGGCTTGAAGCTGTAGGTTGGGCTAACTTACTACATTGGGGCGGGCCTGCATACTGGTCCATTGCTCAATCCATGTTTACATGCATAAGTGACTTCTCACTGGATAGTTTAACTTTTAAAATATCTACTAGTGAAGGGCCATTTGAAATTGATCGACATTTAATTTCAGCTCTTATGGAAATTCCTGTGAATGATGATGGTATTCCTATCCATAACCTAACTGATAAACCCTCAATTTCTGAAAAACGCATGCTCACTAGAGATTTGTGTAACATGGATGTTCAATGGACACGAAAAGGGAATGCGTTTCCCGCAAGGTTTTTGTTACCCAAATACAGAGTGCTCCACAGAATCTTTGTGTCTAATCTGTATCCACGGTTAGGTAATAAAACTGACTTGACCTCCTTTATGGTACGTATTATTCATGCTATTTCCAGTGGTACTCAGATTTGTCTGTCATCCTTAATTTGTCATTTCCTTCTTCAGTTTAGACTCCATCCTGGTCATAGTGACATCCCTTTTGGTTATTTAATGACTGTATTAGCCACACATATGTTGGTCGATATGCCAGCTAATGAGGCACCTATTCATCATCTGATTTTCAACAACTCTAATCTCAATAAGATGAAGCTGGAATTACTTCCTGGACAAGGTGGTAATGATGGTGGTGCTGGTCATGAAGAAGCAGGGGATGACATTAATATGGATGATATCTTTGAGGAACTGGATTCTGATTCAACAAATGATCCAGATTTTGTATCATCTGATTTTGATGCACGTCTGAGTGCATTGGAGGGTAAAGTTGAAAATTTGAATGAAAAGATAGAAAACATGTCTGTTACTCATGATTCTCAATTCAAGTACATGCGGAAATATCTTCGGCGATTAAACAAAGGCATGCACCAACTTGATCCCTCTATTCCTTCTCCGTCTTCTAGTTCTAATTCTGACTAGTCTATATGGGATTTTCTGGTCTGTAATAACCTTATAACTAAGCACATGGTTGACTGATTTTCAGTTGGATATTATCTATGCTTATGCTGGATTTTTTTTGTGATGCTATGTTGAGTTTCTCTATCTCTGGTTTGCTATAATCTCATAACTCCAAATGTTTACTCTCATCTATCTCTTTATTTAGTTCTCCTTTATTGTTGTTTCCTTTGTCATATTGTGACAAAAAGGGAGAGAATGGTTTGTTCTTAACGATGTGATTGTGAGAGGAGTAGTATTGGTTATGTTACTCAGGGGGAGTTTGAAGAGTTTAAATGTTGAATGTTGAATATTGTGTTGAATATTGAATATTGAATATTGAATAGTGAGTTGCAGGTGAGTTGCAGGTAAGGCAGTTGATATTTACTTTATGTTTGTTTTTATCTTGTTATGTGTTTTGTCACTAATTTGACAAAGGGGGAGATTGTAAGTGCTATATTTTATATCCCTGTTTGTTGTCAAATTTGTGATGCCTAAATCACTATCCTGCATAAGTGAAGCTCTCTCAAAGATCAACATTCAAGAGCAAGCTAAACTCACAACAAGCTAAGCTCACAACAACAAGCAAAGCTCACAAGTACAAAGATCAAACTTGAATGCAAGAACTACTTACAAGACATGACTCAAGCTGCAAGATTTCAAGAAGAGTACAAGGATGTTCAAGACTCTTTCAAGATTGAGCTACATCAAGACTTCAAGGCTCATACTTCAAGGTCACTAGTTCCTAATGTTTCAATGTCCTTACTTCATGGTTGAGGTTTGACTGACCTTAGAAGTAGGTCACTTTGGATACATAAATCAAATGTTTATTTTACATAAGTTTGGTCTGTTCTTCGACTAGTCCTAGGCCTTCTTCGACTAGTCCTAGAGTTGCTTCGACCAGTCTAAGAAATTCCTCGATCAGTCGTAAGTTTGTTACAAAAATCGGATAATTTCTGTTAGGCTTCGACTAGTCCAGGGATACCTTCGACCAGTCGAAGGAACAGTGTCGACTGGTTGTTCGACTGGTCGTAATTCTTCGACACAAAGTCCAGCGATAATTTACAAGGTCTTCGACCAGTCGAAGGAGACCTTCGACCAGTCGAAGGTGACCTACGACCAGTCGAAGGAGACCTTCGACCAGTCGTAGAACGGTCAAAGCTTATCGCGCCTGATTTTTTTCAAATCTGTTATTTCTTCGACTAGTCGAAGAGCTCCTTAGACCAGTCGAAGATGCGATCTGCTCACCTATAAATAGAGCACGAATTCAGAAGAAATCATGAATTAATTAATCCATTCAAGCCAATCTTCGTCGAACTTCTGAGGGATAATTCTGTGCTCCATTAAGCTAAGTGTGCTTATTTAATATTCTCTTTCCTTAGCTTTATTTAATTGATTTTGTTTCTGCTATTCCAATCTAATTTGATAAGAGGAATTATTATTCCCTTTCTTTGGAATCAAAATCAATTAAGGCAAAGCCCTACTTGGTTTAATTTAAAATCTATTAGAATTAGAACCATAGTAATTGAGTACTGGACATTGAACTTGGACATTCAATCATCTACTCTGATTTGGTTCTACTGGGCTGCTACAACGAAAGAGATAATCAGGTATTTTACGTTTAATTGTAAATTCCTTTTTGTTTTGGTTTCTTTCAAGATTTGCCAGAAAAATCTTGGTGTATTAGTTATCTGATGAGAGCCAGGAAAACTCAGAAAGGGGTTTTTTTTTTATTGTGTAAGCCCACAAACAAAGACACAATTGTAAAGGTTTTTGGTGAACCTGGGAAAACCTATTTTGTTAGTGAACGCTAATATCCCCTGTGTGAGGATATTAGGAGTGGAGTAGCTTTTTGTGTGGCTGTTGTTTAATAGTTGGTGAACACACAGGCGAACCACTATAATCCCCTGTGTTGTGATTGAATGATTTAAACTTCTAATATTTAATTATTCTTTTGTAGGATGTATGTATGGTGGTGAATGTTGTAATCATTTAATTCAAGCATTGTGAGAATTTTGTAATAGTTTAGAATTTATTTTCTGTTATTCCTTTATCAGCTTGATATTCAATTTATTTTAAAAAGTTGTTCCAGCAAGGTTGCCCTGCCATTTTTATGGTGTATGGCTGTCCCTAGAACAATACATTTGTGATTACAATTTATTTCAATTCAGTTTGTATTAATTTCTTTATTCCTCTTTGGTTTGAGATTTGATACAAAGATCTTTCTAGAAATAAGGTTGTCCTACCATAAACTCGATTTTTGGTGAAAGGTTGTCCTTAGAACAACATTTGTATCAACCTCTCAAAATATAATTTTAAGGTTGTTTCACTTTCCTGCATTGTGATTTACTTTGGCTATCATATTAAATTTAAATTCCGCTGTTATAAGTTTTATTTGGCATTGTCCTATTCACCCCCCCTCTAGGACATATAGCTAGGCCTTTTCACTAAACCTATTCTCAATTACCTAAACTTATAACCTATAACCTAAACCTAATCTCAAACCCCAAAACCTATACTTATAACCTAACCTAAGCCTTAACCTATAACCTAAACCTATAGTTATAACCTTAACCTAAACCTATTCTCAAATCCCAAAACCTATACTTATAACCTAAACCTAAACCTTAACCTACACCAATAACCTATACATACAACCTTAACCTAAAACTAATCTCAAATCCCAAAACCTATACTTATAACCTAAACCTAAACCTTAACCTATAACCTAAACCTATACTTATAACCTTAACCTATAACCTAAAACCTAAACCTAAACCTAAAACCTAAATGTATTCTCAAATCTCTAAACCTAAACCTACACCTAATCCTAATCTCAACTCCCTAACCTAAACCTAAACCTAAACATAAACTTCAAAACCCAAACCTAAACCCAAACCCAATTTCCAAAACCTAAACCTTAACCTATTCTCAATTCCCTAAACATATAGCTTATAACTTAAACCTAAACCTTAACCTAAACCTAAACCTAAACCTTAACCTAAACCTAAACCTATAACCTTAACCTAAACAAAAACCTATGACCTAAAACCTTAACCTATAACCTATAACCTAAACTTATAACCTATAACCTAACCTTAACCTAAACTTAAAACCTAAACCTTAACCTATGACCTAGAACCTAAACATAAACCTAAAACCTAAATGTATTCTCAAATCCCTAAACCTAAACCTACACCTAATCCTAATCACAACTCCCTAACCTAAACCTAAACCTAAACTTGAAAACTCAAACCTAAACCCTATCCCAATCCCGAACCCGAACCCGATTTCCTAAACCTAAACCTTAACCTATTCTCAATTCCCTAAACCTATAGCTTATAACCTAAACCTAAACCTTAACGTAAACCTAAACCTAAACCTAAACCTATAACCTATAACCTTAACCTAAACCAAAACCTATGACCTAAAACCCTAACTTATAACCTATAACCTAAACTTATAACCTATAACCTCACCTTAACCTAAACTAAAACCTAAACCTTAACCTATAACCTAAAACCTAAACCTAAACCTAAAACCTAAATGTATTCCCAAATCCCTAAACCTAAACCTACACCTAATCCTAATCTCAACTCCCTAACCTAAACCTAAACCTAAACCTAAACTTCAAAACCCAAACCTAAACCCGATCCTGAACCTGAACCCGATTTCCTAAACATAAACCTTAATCTATTCTCAATTCCCTAAACCTATATCTTATAACCTAAACCTAAACCTAAACCTAAACCTTAACCTAAACCTAAACCTAAACCTATAACCTATAACCTAAACCTAAACCTAAAACCTAAATGTATTCTCAAATCCCTAAACCTAAACCTACACCTCATCCTAATCTCAACTCCCTAACTTAAACTGAAACCTAAACTTTAAAACCCAAACGTAAACCCAATCCCGAACCCGAATCCGATTTCCTAAACCTAAACCTTAACCTATTCTCAATTCCCTAAACCTATAGCTTAAAACATAAACCTAAACCTTGACCTAAACCTAAACCTAAACTTATAACCTTAACCTAAACCAAAACCTATGATCTAAAACCTTAACCTATAACCTATAACCTAAACTTATAACCTATAACCTAACCTTAACCTAAACCTAAAACCTAAACCTTAACCTATAACCTATAACCTAAACCTAAACCTAAACCTAAAACCTAAATGTATTCTCAAATCCCTAAACCTAAACATACACCTAATCCTAATCTCAACTCCCTAACCTAAACCTAAACCTAAACTTGAAAACCCAAACCGAAACCCGATCCCGAACCCGAACCTGATTTCCTAAACCTAAACCTTAACCTATTCTCAATTCCCTAAACCTATAGCTTGTAACCTAAACCTTAACCTATTCTCAATTCCCTAAACATATAGCTTATAACCTAAACCTTAACCTATTCTCAATTCCCTAAACCTATAGCTTATAACCTAAACCTAAACCTTAACCTAAACCTAAACCTAAACTATAACCTTAACCTAAACCAAAACCTATGACCTAAAACCTTAACCTATAACCTATAACCTAAACTTATAACCTATAACCTAACCTTAACCTAAACCTAAAACATAAACCTTAACCTATAACTTAAAACCTAAATGTATTCTCAAATCCCTAAACCTAAACCTACATCTAATCCTAATCTCAACCCTCTAACCTAAACCTAAACCTAAACTTGAAAACCCAAACCTAAACCCAATCCCGAACCCGAACCTGATTTCCTAAACCTAAACCTTAACCTATTCTCAATTCCCTAAACCTATAGCTTATAACCTAAACCTTAACCTATTCTCAATTCCCTAAACCTATAGCTTATAACCTAAACCTAAACCTTAACCTAAACCTAAACCTAAACCTATAACCTTAACCTAAACCAAAACCTATGACATAAAACCATAACCTATAACCTATAACCTAAACTTATAACCTATAACCTAACCTTAACCTAAACCTAAAACCTAAACCTTAACCTATAACCTAAAACCTAAACCTAAACCCAAAACCTAAATGTATTCTCAAATCCCTAAACCTAAACCTACACCTAATCCAAATCTCAACTCCCTAACCTAAACCTAAACCTAAACTTGAAAACCCAAACCTAAACCCGATCCTGAACCCGAACCTGATTTCCTAAACTTAAACCTTAACCTATTCTCAATTCCCTAAACCTATAGCTTATAACCTAAACCATAACCTATTCTCAATTCCCTAAACCTATAGCTTATAACCTAAACCTAAACCTTAACGTACACCTAAACCTAAACCTATAACCTTAACCTAAACCAAAACCTATGACCTAAAACCTTAACCTATAACCTATAACCTAAACTTATAACCTATAACCTAACCTTAACCTAAACCTAAAACCTATACCTAAACCTAAAACCTAAATGTATTCTTAAATCCCTAAACCTAAACCTACACATAATCCTAATCTCAACTCCCTAACCGAAACCTAAGCCTAAACTTGAAAACCCAAACCTAAACCCGATCCCGAACCCGAACCCGAACCCGATTTCCTAAACCTAAACCTTAACCTATTCTCAATTCCCTAACCTTAACCTATAACCAAACCTAAACCTAAACCTATAACCTACACTTATAACCTAAACCTAAACCTATAACCTAAACCTAAGCCTAAAATCTAAACCTAAACCTAAAACCTAAATGTAATCTCAAATCCTTAAACCTAAACCTACACCTAATCCTAATTTCAACTCCCTAACCTAAAGTTAAACCTAAACTTGAAAACCCAAACCAAAACCCGATCCCGAACCCGAATCCGAACCCGATTTCCTAACCCTAAACCTTAACCTATTCTCAATTCTATAAAGCTATAACATATATACTATAAGCTATAACCTAAACCTAAACCTTAACATAAACCTATAACTTTAACCTAAACCTTAACCAAAACCTATAACCTATAACCTATAACCTAAATTTATAACCTATAACCTAAGCTAAACCTAAAACCTAAACCTAAACTTGAAAACCCAAACCTAAACCTGATCCCGAAACCGATTTCCTAAACCTAAACCTTAACCTGTTCTCAATTCCCTAAACCTATAGCTTATAACCTAAACCTAAACCTAAACCTATAACCTAAACCTAAATGTATTCTCAAATCCCTAAACTTAAACCTACACCTAATCCTAATCTCAACTCCCTAACCTAAACCTAAACCTAAACTTGAAAACCCAAACTTAAACCCGATCCCGAACCCGAACTCGATTTCCCAAACCTAAACCTTAACCTATTCTCAATTCCCTAAACATATAGCTTATAACTTAAACCTAAACCTTAACCTAAACCTAAACCTAAACCTATAACCTTAACCTAAATGAAAACCTATGACCTAAAACCTTAACCTATAACATATAACCTAAACTTATAACCTGTAACCTAACCTTAACCTAAACCTTATCCTATAACCTAAAACCTAAATGTATTCTCAAATACCTAAACCTAAACCTACACCTAATCCTAATCTTAACTCCCTAACCTAAATATAAACCTAAACTTGAAAACCCAAACCTAACCCTGAACCCGAACCCAAACCCGATTTCCTAAACCTAAACCTTAACCTATTCTCAATTCCCTAACCTTAACCTATAACATAACCTAAACCTAAACCTATAACCTACACTTATAACCTAAACCTAAGCCTAAAACCTAAACCTAAAACCTAAATGTATTCTCAAATCCTTAAACCTAAACCTACACCTAATCCTAATCTCAATTCCCTAACCTAAACTTAAACCTAAACTTGAAAACCCAAACCTAAACCCGATCCCAAACTCGAACCCGATTTCTTAAACCTAAACCTTAACCTATTCTCAATTCCTAAAGCTATAACCTATATACTATAACCTATAACCTAAACCTAAACCTTAACATAAACCTATAACCTTAACCTAAACCTTAACCTAAACCTAAACCAAAACCTATAACCTAAACCTTAACCTATAACCTAAAACCTAAACTTATAACCTATAACTTAACCTTAACCTAAACCTAAAACCTAAACCTAAACCTAAACCTATAACCTAAACCTATAACCTAAAACCTAAACCTAAACCTATAACCTAAATGTATTCTCAAATCCCTAAACCTAGACCTACACCTAATCCTAATCTCAACTCCCTAACCTAAACCTAAACCTAAACTTGAAAACCCAAACCTAAACCCGATCCCGAACCCGAACCCGATTGCTGTAATAATGTAGCCCAATCACATGGCAACAAACAAGAATGTATCCCTTTTAACACATGCCCCTTTTTACAAAGCTTTAATTTTTGTTGTTGTTTCATTTAGCTTGAATTGAAAAACTTTTTTGCATTATTTGCTTGCATTAGTTTTATTTTAATGATCAGTTTTATTTTTTAAAAAAGTACCCACTTTTTTAGAAGAAAAAAAAAAAGCGAATGAAGTTTCTGCAATTCTTCATGATTCTGAATTATAATGTTTTGTTGGTTGAATATTTTTTTATTAGATAAAAGACACAAAAAGAAAATTGTTGCTGATTTTTTTCCTTTTTCTATTTATGATGTTAAACTTATATGTATTTATGCGTGGATGAATGTAATGTGGATAAGATTGTTTGTGTTTGGATGAATGCAGTTTATGTTTGGATTAATGTAGTTTATGTTTGGATGGATTTACGTAGTTTGGGTTTAGATGGATGTGAATGTGAATATGATGAAATATATTATATAACAGGTGTATATCAGGAAGAATATGATGAAATAAATTGTAACAGGTGTATATCGACCGTCTCATATTTGAAAATTTTTTACGACTTTAGGCCGTCCATATTTTTCTGAATATTCAAATATGAGACGGTTGAAGACCGTCCTTTTAAGGGTCATAAGAGACAGTTCATAGCAGTCCTTTTTAAGGACGATCCATGACCATCCTTTTAAGGTTTATAAGAGACGGTTCATAGCAGTCCTTTTTAAGGACGGTCCATGATCGTCCTTTTAAGGGTCATAAGAGACGATTCATGACAGTCCTTTTTAAAGACGGTCCATGACCATCCTTTTTACAGATAGTCCATGACCGTCCTTTAAAAGTCAATAAGAATGACGGTTCATGACCGTCCTTTAAGTAATACGATGCCCCAAAATATGACGGCCCATACGACAGTTCAAAACCATCCTTTTTGGTCATTTGAGACGGTTTTCAACCGTCCTTTTTTTGCTGTTTTGGCATAGTGATGATGCGTATATGAATCCAATGATGGGGCCATTCTCCATGGATCCCATCATGATGTTTATTTTTATTGTAAGAAGGTCATCTAGACCTTGCATTTAATTGGTGGGAAAGGGATGTCCACCATTGATTTTGATAATTTGAGGGCCCACATGTGGTGGGACCCATTTGATGTATGCTTTGTATCATGTATAGGGAGGGTTCATAGTGGCGGAGCCCCTCCCCTCCACATCTCTCTCTCTCTCTCTCTCTCTCTCTCTCTCCCTCCCCCCTCCCCTTGTATGATGGCCCACCTGATGATGTATACTGATACACGCTATCCATCAAGTGGGCCCACACGCTGTCCAACAGTGGGATGCCCACTGTCTAGCAACAAGGCCACCTGTTGCCATTTTAGGCTCAAGTGTAAGGCAAAACTCAAATATCAGCCTGGTCCCGGGACTGTGTGGCCCACCCTGATGGACCCCGCCTTAATGTATGTGATCTACATCCACACCATCCATCCAATGGAGAGCCCAGCGAGTCAGAAGGACCGTGAACTGCTGGACTGCCTGTTGTCCACTAGCAGGTGTTGATGATGAAGGAAACACAAATATCTTTTTGATTTGATAGATCTAGTGGACCCCACCCTGTTATGCATGTATGTGTGTGGCACATCCACACCGTCCAGATCCAACGCCCAAATGGGCCAGGAGCTGCTGGACGTCTGTTGTCCAGACCGTCTAGCAAGCCTGAACGTTGGTAAAACTCAAATATCAGCTTGTTTCAAACATTCTGGTGGGCCACATTGACATGGACCCCACCTTGTGGTATGTAAGTGGTTTGCTACCACACTGTCCATCCAATTTTTAGATCATTTTCAGGGCCATGGGCCCCATACCTGGGTCAGACCCAGCGCCTAGATGGGCTAGGCGCTGCTGGACTAACCGTCCATCAGCTGCTGGGCCACCATGATGTATATGTTTTATCCTCACCGTCCATCCCTTTTGTGGCCCGTCCAAGCAGGGCCCACCTTCTGGTGGCCCACGTGTTAGTGGGACCCACCATGATTTATGTGTTTTATCCACAACAGGGAACCAACCTTCTAGACGCTGTCCAGCAGGTGGGGCCTCCCTGTTCAGCCGCTAGGCCCCCTGTGGTCCCACGTGATGTATATGTTTTACATCCCTCTCATTTTAGGCCCACTGTGATGTTGGTTTGGAGCCCAGCTAAGGGGCTACAGGACCCACTGATGAGGCCCACCTTACATTGATATTCCACCCAGGCTGTCCAAGTGTTAGATGTCCAGCAAGCCCAGATGAGTTGGACGTCCAGCTGATTGAGCCCACTCGTTGTATGTGTTCTATATACATGTTGCTTATCCATGTTTTGGGAGTGTGTGGCCGCCTTGTAAGGCCCACCATGATATATGTGTTGTATGCATGCTGTCCATCCACTTTTTCCGAGTTATGGGCTACCTCGTGAAGCCTGTCATGACGTATGTGCTATAAACACGTTGTTCATCCATTTTTCCCAAGATAGTACTAGGGCCTTGGGCCCATTGTGAGTTAGATTCAAATCCCAAGTGGACCGCACCTTAGGGGCAATAGTGGTTAAATGTCCACCATTGCAAATCTCCCTAGGGCCCACTATAAATCCACTGTCTATCTTTCCCTTGATTTGGGCCACCCCAAATCGCTCGCCCCCATTGATGCTAATACTAATCACCTTCTCTTATTGGGCTAACCCAAATCATTGGTTCCCCATTGATGTAGAGGTAGCCACCTTCTCTTATTGGGTTAGCCCAAACCGTTGGGGCCCCATTGATGTTAGTACCTTCCACCACACCTTGTGGGATATCCAAACCTGGAGCCGACTCTTAATGTAAGTACGTTATCTAGACCATCCGTGGTTTGTATGAGAGTACATCATCACCTCATACCATAGATGGAAGAATATGTGGTATCAGATTTGGTATGTCCACTGTTGAACCTTACCTTGATATATGGACTAGATCTGCTGTCCTTTCGTGGACCTCACCAGGCGTTCAAGACAATTGTTGCCTCTTATGTTTGATAGCATGCTAGTGTACTTAGTCTAGTAGAACATACTGAGAATATGCTTAGTATTACATCATAATACATGCCCATAAGCATCATTTGTATGCCTTTTATGAGGAATGATTGATTGTAGCATATGTCATTGGGCTGAGATATTTATGAGACTCCCTGTGAGATGGAGTTGCCCCACATGATCGCGCGGTACACGGAGGTTTGATGCATGACTGGATGGTATCACTCATGCATCTCACATTTGTGCGACATGATCGCTATACGCCCTAGCGACATCAAGGCTGTGGCCTCCATTGACATATCGTGGATGACATGATTGGGTACCGAAAATATTTGGTTCTAGCACTGGGGCGCTATGGATGTCCCTGGGTGAAAGTCCCTAAACCCTTATGGTACTAGAGGTTACTCCAACGTCGAGACCGAGTGGATACATGAGCACCAAGTGATTAATACCAGTAGGTTGTGTCTCCCACCATGTTGTGGTCAGTTGGAATGGGGTGTGGCCTTATCCGCCTGAGGCGTAGGAGGCAAAGCTAGGCTAAGTTTGACCAGCTCAGAAATGGGTCCACTGTTGACGAGCTGGGTAGATGTTAGATGACTACTGGTCAGACGGGTAGTGAGGTCTCTTACGCTCACTTGGTTGTGCGTCTGGGGGAGGGGCAGTCCATGTGGAGCGCACTAGACCCCGGTGATATTCCAGAGATGAGCTGTATTGATGTGGATCCAGACGAGGATTCGTATGCTTGAGTTGCATCTCACACATGACATTTGGCCATGTAGGCCTTACATCGCATAGCCTTAGTACTGCTGATAGCTTTCATGGACTTACCAACATGTTTTCGCATTACTCTGATATTGCATACTTGGTAAATACCTTACGCACACACCTTCATCACCCTCTAAGCTTTCTATAAGTTTATGCATGATCGTTGCGTGCAGGTGACGCTAGGACGCCGCAGCAGCATTGAGTCAGGAGCGTGTCGCTGAGTTTCTGGAGCCTTGAGATCGATATTGTATTTCCCTTTATGCATTGTACTCAAAGTTTTTATTATAGTGGATATGTGGTGATGTTTGTTATTTGTGTTTAGGTTATGCTTCTTATGAAACAAATTTACGTTGAAAATCCTCCTTGTAGAATGCCAGGATTGGAACCTGGTATATGGGTGTCAGGAGCCGAGAATGGGGTACTACGGGGGCTGTCGGCGCCAGATTCGGCGATCGAGGATTTTGTGAGCTCGGTCCCCAAGTTTGGACCGTGATAATGGAACTTCATCAACAACCACTAAAAAATTGTACACATGGCATACATTGAATCTATAAACTAATAAAGTAATTAAAATTTGGAACCCACTGTTGCCACTCATAGTCCCAAAATCAACTTGGTTAAGAAATCCTAACCATTTATTCGTGAAACTTGTTTGTTAAAATAGGAGCATTAGATTTTATTGGTTTTTTTTTTTTTTTAAACATTTTCTCACCGTCCAATAAATGTCCATCAATCCAATAATAAAATAAGTGTAATTTTTCATTCATAATACATCTACAATGAGGCTTGTAATTTGGACTAATTACTTTGAAGTATCTGTAAGTGACTGTCTACACCTGATCTAACCGTGCCAAATCTGATGGCTAGTAAACCAACATATGGCGACACTACTACATGAAAGACTAACATGAGATCTTCACATCCGATACGATCAATAGGGAGAGATTGTGAAACACAGGAGTCACTTGAGTTGAGGGATCTTATGATTCCCTGACCCTTAAGCAATTTTACAGTTTCTAGCCAATCGTAGATTATAAGTTTCATTTGGCTAGTGTCAACTTTAAGTCAACTGTACTTCCATACTTAAGTTAATACACTCCCCAACTACAACTAAAACAAGCAAAAAGCTAAGGAAGTGAGGGCATACCACGTACCGCATCTTGCATGTATGGGCAGTGTTCACAGAATTATTCCACTAAGAATATTAACTAGCTACTAGCCAAGGCCCGACTCGAAACACGAGATTTTTTTATTTTTAGAGATTTTATAACTTCAGCTTACTCTAGTGCAATACAAGTCCTATTTACTTTCCTGCACTTTGGTGAACATTGGTTCCTTGCTAACCGAATAACTTAATAACTTGCTAAGTTAGTAGATTACTGACTCACTAACCCGCTAACATTCCAGTGCATACTATTCCATTTACTTTCCTATAATTCTAATACATATTAGTTCGTTTACTTTACTGCAATTTCAGTACATACTGGTCCATTTACTTTCCTATATTTCCAGTGCATTCGAGCATGTTTACTTTCTTGTAATTACATTTTGTACTTTAATGTCCACTAGTCCATTAATGTTCATACCATTTACATTTTGCATTTTACTTTTTGATGTAATTACTAAAAGAAAAAAAAAAGTAGAAACGAAAAGAAGAAAGTGAGGGATGACATAAACAAATTAGTGAAAGTGAGAGGCTATTATATCAGCATTGGGCCCAAAAACAATTTGATGGTTCGACACTCCTCGAAATCTGTGCTCAATTCTAGATCATCATCTATATTTGTGCACAAGTTGTTATGTTTAATTAAAGGGACTTTCTTCACCCTTCATATCCTCTTGAGTCACTTAGATTCTCGACCACTCAACCACCCTATCACCTAGATTCTTGCCCACCTAAATTCCTCTTGAGTTAGCCCAAAAATGCTCAAACATCTTATAGCTCACTTTCTCCAAGCTAGGGTCGTGCCTAAAGCTCCCAATGCACCAATGAAGTCACTCAACCTTTGCATCAGCCCCCCTAAATCCAGCATTGCACACAGTTAACCAGTTCCAGCTAGCTCCCCTTAATGGAAGCAGAGTACATTTTCGTGGGTCTCTAGTTTTACGTGGACCATGCCATGGAAAATCGTGGTGATTAAAAGCTTGTCACTGAAACTTACTAGGCTCATTGTGAGGTTTAATTGTCATCCAAGTAGTTCGTGGAGCCCACCATGGAACCCACCTTGATGAATATATATTACATATCTAGCTCATCCATCTTTCTCCACATCATTTAAAGTGAAGCAGATCCAAATATTAGCCGGGTCACACTCCAACAGGTGGTGGAAATCGAATGTGCATTGTTAAAAACTTCATGGGGGCCACGTCTTTTGTACATTTATTGTCTAACCTGCTCTTAGGGTCTCATAGACCTAGATGAAGAGAAAGCATATATCAGCCTTGTCCCAAGCTCGTAGCCCACTAGATAGAGGGTTCTACGGTGATGTATGTGTTCCATTCACATGGCCCACTGTCCATTGGGGTCCACCATGATGTGTGTATGTGAGGGGTCCCCTAGAGAGTGTGGTCCATCAGGACGTATGTAATTATTCAGGTGGCCCTCTAGATAGTGGGACCCACTATCTAGAGGGCCACCTGAATAATCACATTTTACTTTGGTAAAATCTTCATGCCCTCAGGTTAGGTATTTCCAACTGATGTTACTCATATTTATGATTAACAGTTCAGATCAAATGAGTTTATACACAATTGCTCATAATCCCTGTGGATATCCTCAGTAATCACACCCACGACAACCTAAGTCACATTTGTCCCCCTAGACTAGTGGCCCTTTCCAATTGTTACTACATGTGTTCCCCTATTAATCGATTTCCTTATTTAAAAGTCCAATCACAGACACACAGTACAAAAAGGATTTCCTCTAGGAGAGCCAAAGGAGGGCCTAATCATGAAACTAAACTTGTCTAAAGGTTCATTTTACTTCCATAAGATCGGGTCACGAGTTTGTGCCATGGTTCCCACAAGTCGTGATAGAAAACTTCTCACCCACAAAAGTAATTTCTAATGCAGCGTCTAAATTATATGCAAAGCCCTTATAGATGATGGATAAATCCACTCAACACAGCATAAGACAACCATTTCAACATCCAAGCAATCTATACATGATTCTATGTATATAAATAACATAGCATACATCATAAGAAGGGACTACTATACTTACAAATACTAAGCAGATACCAAATTACAATGCTAGAAAATCTTGAAGGGTAGATTTTCACCTGGTTGTTGTTAGGGTCTCTAAGCTACGAACGGTTCGGTGTGGGCGACTCATGACGATGACAGGATATACGGTTGTTGGCCCAAGGAAACTAAGGAAAACCTAATCCTAGCAACATAGCCTATAGATAAAACCAGAATTAATACAAATTAAAACCACTAGGGCAGTCCTTCTACTAGATTACTTAAATAAATTAACTATAGTGATGCAAATCCCAATCAGACGATCGAATGCCACCACGGCCCTACGCGACACGCGATGCAATTAATCAGCATCCTTAGATAGCCAGAAAACCTGGAATTAGACATGCATGAATCCTAAAATTAGGATTTCAGAAAATCTAAGGAATCAACGAGGAATTCACGACAATAATCACCTAATAGATGAGTGATCACAACCCTAAGTGTAGGCTTGCGATGCAATTTTAAATCAGTGGGAACAAGATTGAATCCTCAGGGACTTATATTGGTACGTTTTCAAAATAATTTAAAATTAGAACTAAACTAAAACTAACGATAAATTCTGAATTAAAGTAATGATGAAAATCCAAGTATTGTAAAGAGAAAATCAATAAAATAAAACACTAGGGTGCCAAGTATCCAGTTCTAGCCATTCTCGATGTCTAATTCACTTTATTCAATTAGATAACATAACTGGAATTGAAGCTCTATCCTATCCAGCCGGATAATAGAGCCATTAATTCAAAATTCACAAATGAAAGAAAATATGAACTTTAATTGATTCAGTTCCCACCTAAAGCACCAAGTTATTGATCGTAGGAAATCCGTAGTGTTTATCATGCCCATAGTCTATAATAAATCCATGAATTTTACAAATCAATCCCTTGTAAAAATATATAAGAAAACAATCTTAGACTTCCTAAGCATCCAAAGTGCCTGGAGTCGACAATGGATCAAAGTAAACTAAAATTACAACTTTATTCAAACTAAAATTAATGAATTATTCAACATTCAAACCATAAAACTTGAATCAGAGTAAAATAAAACATTAAAAACAACTACAAACTTCACCTCTTAGCCCTAACTAAGATATTTAGCCAACCATTGTTATAGTTGAACTAAACTCAAACAAACACATGAAAACTAAACTAGAACTGAGAGATTAAGGAAGAAAAATGGCTTTGTAGAAGCTTCACTACCTCTTGTTCTATCTCTCAAACCCTAATTCGCATTTTGAATGGCCTAAATCACCTCTTTAAATAGAAAAATCCCGTATTGACTTTGCATTGACTTTAAATTTGTGCACTTTTATTATGCTTTGGTCGCACCAACGAGTCCCTTCGGTCGCACCGAAGTTGCATTGAATCAATTTGAAGGTTCCTTCGTCTGGAAACAAATTTCTCCATAAACTACATTGAACTATCTGTCTCATTTCGGTCGGTCCGAACTACCTTTCGATTACACTTAATAGTCCTTCGGTCAAGTTGAATTTACTCTGAAAATCCATTATTTGTTGTTGGACTGTCTATAACACTTTCAGTCAGACCGAACATACCTCAAGTGGGACTAAACAATTTGTTATTTCTATTATTTGTTGTGTGATTTTTTAGACATTTCTTCATATTTAGCACTTGGTTTTCTTAAATCTTTAGCACTTGAATTCTTCAATACTATCCTCTAAGCATTCAATACTCCACTTGATCATTTTTTTTAGTTTTAAATCATTACTTTAATCACCTTTTCATCTTAGCTCTCCAAATCACTTCGTATAGAAAAACATATATAATTAAATTAATTTAGTACAGCTACGCATATAAAATCAATACACAATTATGGGTGATATGTAATATTTCATATTCAACACATCCCCAACCAGCATTTTGCTAGTCCCAAACAAAACATGTAAAACTAAATTCAGATCTCAAACTCCAAACGTCTTTTAGAAGAACAATGTTTTGTGTAATACAAGGCATACGTATGATAGAGTTCAGAGACACAAGGATAAGATATTGTCAACCTAAATCTTAATATGACCATCCAATGATTGAACCGAGTTTTTCCATCAGTCAACTAATCTAATGCATTCAAACATTAACTAAGGCATTCAAACATTAAGTTCCTAGAGTGCTCAATGAATTCTAACCCATCATCAATAAAATTCAGCCTTCCACCATAGGATTAACTATGACAACTACCAAAAAGTGGTCAGATCAACAAAGTCACTGATTTCGATCCTAACTCATTTTCTAGTTTTTTTTTTCATCGATGACTTTCACACTATTGCCTTTCTTCTTCTTATTATTATTATTATTATTATTATTTCATTTAGGAACATGCAATAGGTAGCTCTTTTCGATTTCACTATTTTTATTTTACCTCGCCCTTCTCTTCTTTTTATATCAAGTTAGACATGGATCTTCAGGCTTAGTTCCTAACACTTCTGAGTAATAATCAAGCTAAACACTACGGGTTCAAGTTTAGCCTTAAAGACTATGAGTCATATGTGAATTGTGAACTAAACTCAGTTGATGTTTAAAACCTTCTATCAACCAATTCATTAAAGGAGCTCGTTCAAAAATCTATTAATTAACTAGACTTCAGGCTTTCAAAAATCAAATTACATTGTATCTCATCTTCTCATACGTAAACACACTCAAGTACACAGAAAATCTATTTTCGAAAAGAGTTTTAAATTTTAAAAATTGAGAGTTTTTTTTTTTTTGTTAGAATTTGCTCAAAGATCATATAATTTCACAGGAATCTCACCCCCGACCTAAAATATACATTGTCCTCAATGTAAAGAGATATGCAATGCATCATAATATGAGGCAAAGAAAATAAAAGAGAAGTGAGTAACAGAGAGTACCTGAGAAGGATCAAAGCGAATCCATGATTTCTCCATCAACTAAGGGCCTATTTGGTTTAATGTTTTTTCAGGGGAATTGCATAGTATTTTACTCTTTTTAAGCATTAATTACGTATTACAAGAATTTGTGGTGGAAGGGATGTTGTATGACATTGACAACAACAACTTTTAGGTACGAAAAACGTGATGGACTTTGTGGGTCCCACCATGATGTATATAATTTATCCACACCATCCATCCATTTGGCTAGATTATTCTAGGGTACACCTCAAAAAATGAGATAGATCCAAAACTCAAGTGGACCACACTATGGGAAGAACATTTAAATGGTTAGCATTCAAACTCCAGTATTTATGTAGTGTGGTCTACTTGATCTTGGAATCTATCTCATTTTTGGGCCCATGCCCTAAGTACTAATGAATGGATGGAGTGGATATAACACATATATTATGGCGGAGCCTACCAAACTTTGGCTTTAAATTATCATGAAATCTAATCTAGGGAAACTCTTCACTTTCACACGCATGTGATGTTATTTGATGTATGCGTTTAATGCTAATTTGAGAGAAATTACATGAGAATACGTATAATTACATCAAACCAAACATGCCCTAAGGGGGTTTTCTAAGTCACCAAACAAATAAAAACTAACAAACATAAACCTATACTACTCTAACCTAACCTAAGAAAGTAGTAGATTGAGAGGGGGACCTCCATCAACTAGAAGGTCAGTCCTGGTAACGAAGATCTTTCAAAGTAATGGACATATCCTCTAAATCAAAATTCTTTGCAAATGTCTTAAGATGTTGATCGTTTACTTTGGAGATGTTTCCATTCACCGGATTATATATCTCGACAGCCCCATGAGGATAAACCATTTTGACTACAAAGGGGTTGGTCCAATGAGATGTCAATTTTCTAGAAAAAAAAAAAAGAAGATGAAGTCTCGAATTATACATAAGGACTTTCTGGTGTGGTTCAATTTTTTTTTCAAAGGATGTTCTTGTTATGGAACACATTCATCCCATCCTTGTATATCCGAGAATTCTCTTAAGCCTTGTTCTAGATTTTTTTCAAGTTCGTTTAAGTATAATTTGCACATCAACACAGCTTGTCGAGATTAAAATCAAAACTCTTTATAGCCAAATACACCTTATGTTCCAACTCCATAGGCAAATGACAAGTCTTCCCATAGGCAAGTCTGTAGGGTGACATGCCAATAAGGGTTTTGTAGGGCGTACGGTAAGCCCAATGCACGTCGGTTAGTTGAAGTAACCAATCCTTGCAATCTGGGTTCACCATTTTTATTTTATTTTGTTTTGTTTAATATGCCTATTTGATATTTCAACTTGGCTGCTTGTCTATGGGTGATAGGCAGCTCTCACTTTATACGTAATACCATATTTCTTCATTAACGTTTCAAATAACCATTACAAAAGTGAGATCCTCCATCACTAATGATGGCTCGAGGTGTTCTTAACCTAAATAAGATATTTTCTATGAAAAATTTAATGACTATTCAATTATTATTACTGCAACACAGAATTGCCTCAACCTACTTGGAAACATAATCGACGACAAGGAGATTATAAAGATTTCCAACTGATGGGGGAAATAGTCCTATGAAATCAATGCCCCCAACAATCAAATACTTTGATGATTAAAATAGGATTCAGTGGCAACATATTCCGATGAGATATTTCTTTCATTTTTTAACATTGCTCACATGCATTACAAAATTCATTTGTATCGTTGAACATTGTGGGCCAATAAAAGTTGTACTATAGAATTTTTGTGGTGGTCTTTTTAGTCGAAAAGTAGCCACCACAAACATACGAGTGACAAAAGGAGATGACACTCTACTTCTTATGATTGGAAATACATTTCCTTATAATATAATCTTAGTAATATTTAAAAAGATAAGGGTCATCCTAGAAGAACTTGCGTACCTTGGTGAAAAAGTTCTTCCTATCTTGCACAGTCCAATGAGTAGGAATTGTACCTATAGCAAGATAGTTATCAATGTTAGCATACCAAGGTAATTAGAAGACTTTAAAGAGTTTTTCATCAGGGAACATGTCATTGATGGGTGTCATTTCTGTGGAATTAGATAGAACAAGCCGTGGTAGATGGTCAACTACTACGTTTTGTATCCTTTCTTATTCCGAATTTCGCAATCAAACTCTTTGAGTAGAAGGATCCATCTTAGTAAACAGGGCTTAGCATCCTTCTTAGAAGGAAGATACTTTTGTGCCTCATGGTCAGTGAAGATGATTATCGTGGACCCAATCAAGTAGGACTTAAACTTGTTGAAAGCGAACACTATGGCTTAGAGTTCCTTTTCAATAGTGGAGTAATTCACTTGGGTAGGGTTTGGAGTTCTACTTGCATAGTAAATGAAGTAGGGCTTCTTCTCTTTTTTTTCTTGCCTAGATTTGCCCCAATCACATAATCGTTTGCATCGCACATGATTTCAAAAGAGATAATCCATTTGGGTGGTTGCATGATGGGGGCACTAATCAATATGCCTTTGAGCTTGGTGAAAAGTTTTTGGCATTCCTCGGACCACTCAAAGGGGTTTCCTTTTGAATAAGGTTACATAAAGTACGAGAGATGAGGCTAAAGTCATTTATGAACCATATACTCTTGAGTGGTGGTAGGTTAAAGATTAAGTCAATTTTGGCATTATCCACCACAATTTCATTGGACGATATGATGTGTCCAAGGACTATTTCCTTTTAAACCATAAAGTGGCATTTTTCCCAATTTATCATAAGGTTCTTTCTTCACATCTTTCCAACACCAATTTTAAGTGTTAAAGGCACTCATTAAAAGAATAACGAAAGACAGAAAATCATTCATGAAGAGCTCTAGAAATTGCCCCACCATGTCAGAAAAAATACTCAATATACATCGCTGAAATGTAATGGTAGAATTACACAATCCGAATGACATGCCTCGGTAGGCGAACGTGGAAAATGGACATGTAAAGGTAGTCTTCTCTTAGTCCTTAAGGGCTATCTCTATCTGATTGTAACCTGAGTACCCATCCAGGAAGCAATAATAGGAGTGACCTATTAACCTTTTCAAAATTTGATCAACAAAGGGCAAAGGAAAGTGATCATTTCTTGTGATGGTGTTGAGTTTTGGTAGTTAATGCACATTCTCATGAGTTCATTGTTCGCATTGGCTACGATGGTAATTCTAAACTTCTTGGGCACCACCTGAGTTGGACTCACTCATTGTCTATCGTATAGAATGTAGATAATACCCACATCCAAAAGCTTTAACACCTCAGCTTTAACCACGTTTTTCATGTTTGGATTTAGACGAAGTTGTGGTTGTTTAGATGTTTTTGTATTATCTTCGAGGTGGATGCGGTGGGTACAAATCAGGATATCTATTCGCTTGAGGTCCGCAATAGTCCATCTAGAAGCTCTCTTATACTCTTTGAGAGTATAAATAAACTTACTCTCTTGCTCTTTATCTAAGTGGGAAGAAATCACCTCTCAATATCTCTCATTTTGACCCAAATATGCATATTTCAGTTCAGTAGCAAAGGTTTTAGGTCAAGCTTCGTTGCATTAACACTAGATGGTAGAGGTTTTGAGTTTGTTAAGGGTGACGATTCAAATTGAGGCCTCGACCGATTATTTTCAAGTACTGGCATCACATCAAGCAAGGCGTCCATATCCTTAAACATATCATCATCAAAATCGGTGGAGTGGGACAAGCACACTTTTAAGGTATCAGAGTACAAGGTCGAAAGAGACTTGTCTTCCATGACTAAATCGATCAAATTAATTTTGTGGACCTTATCACCATCATCTTGTTACTTACACATATTAAACACGTTTAACTTAAGTGTCATATTCCCAAATGATAGATTCATGATACCATTCTTACAATTGATTATGTCGTTTGATGTAGCTAGGAATGGGTAGCCAAGGATGATAGGAATTTGAATGCTAGAATCGACAACTTTTTACGTATCCAAAACAATAAAGTCCATTAGGTAGTAGAACTTATCAACTTGGACAAGCACGTCATCTATCACTCCTCTCGGTATACGAATCAAACGATCAACTAGTTAGAGTATGGTTTTGGTGGGTTTTAATTCACCGAAACCAAGTTGTTCATAAACCGAATATGAAATCAGATTTACACTCGCCCTCAAATTAAGTAAGGCATGCTCAATCTGGTGATTCCGATCACACATGACATGGTTGGTTTATCAGGATCTTTATATTTTTTAGGCACATCCTGTATGATGATAGTGCTCACTTTCTCTGTAAATAAATCTTCTTTTGAACATTATATTATCTCTTGACCGTACAAAGGTCCTTAAGGAATTTAGCATATGAAGGAATTTGTTTTATGACATCTAATAAAGGAATGTTGATTTTTACCTGTTTGAGAATCTCTAAAATATCCTGAGTATTCGGTAGAGGTTTGGGTGAGATCATTTGTTATAGGAATGGAGCTATGGTCTTATACTCTTGTTCCTGTTCCTTTTTATAGTGGGTGTTGTTAGGCTCATCATCACCCATAGATTCTTCCTGTAATTGCTATTGTGTAAATCTAGCACCCGTTGTATTGTCAAATTTTGTTGAGCCAAACCATTTAGTATTTGTACCATGCTTTGAGTTGAAGTGAGCAGGTTTATACATTTTTAAGTTCTCTGGATCTTATTTGATCTTGCCCACATCTTCAAGTTGAAGTGAAGCGTGTTGAAGTTCATGGTTTCAAGATCATATTCATAAACTCAAGTTCAAGATTGAAGTTCAACTACTGAACGTTAAAGATTCAAGAACTCAAGCGTAACTCAAGCTCAAGTTCAAACTCAAGTTTCAAGTATCACAAGTATTTAAGAATTTGAAGCAAATGATGTTTCAAGTGTTCCTACTCACAAACAGGTTTGGATGACCCTAGATTGACCTTAGACTGTGTCATATTCATTGCATATTGTATGTGGGTCATTTCATATGTTTATAGGTCATTTTCTCGACTAGTCTTAGACCTTGTTTAACTAGTCCAAGTACTGACTCGACCAGTTTAAGAGTTTTCTCGATCAATCCAAGGTTTGTTGCTAATTTTTAAAATTTTCTATTGGACCCTCGACCAATCCTGGAGACTGCTCGACCAGTCGAGTAAACAGTGCTCGACTAGTCATGCAGGCTCAACTCAAAGTCCAACAAGCTTTTTTGGTCCCACTCGACTAGTCGAGTGCATGGCTCGACCAGTCGAGCAGGCCACTCGACCAGTCAAGTAACGACTTTATCTTATTGCGCAAAAAAATTTGAAATTTTGTTGGTCCTTCAACCAGTCGAACCGACCCTTAGACAGGTCGAGAGAATAGTATTTTTACCTATAAATAGAGCACGAATTTCAAAGTTTATTCATTCATTAAAGCAAAATCAAGACACCACTCTGAGAGATAAGTTTGTGATATTTTTAAGCTACATTGTGCTCATTTAATATTCTCTTTAATTAGCTTTTGTTATTTGATTTTGAGATTTTATTCCAATCTTACTTTAAGAAGGGATTTGTGTTTTCCCCTTTCTTGAGATCAAAATCAAATTAAGCTAGCCCAGGTTGATTTAATTTAAAAATAATTTAGAACTAGAACCTTTTCATCTGTGAGACTGGACATTGAACATCTTCGTCTACATCGGATCGGATCTACCGGGCTTCTTCAAAAGAGAATTTCCAGATAAGTACATTTACATTTTGTACATTTTTTATTATTTTTTTTTTGGTTTTTGAGGTTATGCTAGAAAAATCTCTTTTTGGTTTTGTCTGAGGTGATCCAAAAAATCTCAGAGTGTGGGGTTTTTGGAATTGTGTAAGCCCAATCAAAGACACAATTGTGAAGGTTTTAAGGTGAACCTTGAAAAACCTTTTTCATAGTGAATGCTAATATCTCGAGGGAGTGGATATTAGGAGCGGAGTAGTTGTGTGGCTGTTTTCTAACAGCTGGTGTACACACAAGCAAACCACTATAATTCCTGGTGTTGTGGTGGATGGTTGAATGTGCCTATGTGTGTGAATGTTATAATTTATTTTCAGCATTTGTGGTGAATGGTGTAATTTATTTTATGCACTTGTGGGAATGTTGTAATAACTTAGTTTATTTTGTTTGCTATTTCCTTTGTCTCTTTATTGGTTTGAGTTTTTTATACTTACAAACGTTCTAGTAAGGTTGTCTTGCCATAAGCCTTTGGTTTTTGGTGTTAGGTTATCTTTAGAACTAAGTTTGTATCAACCTCTCAAGACTAATACATTTGAGGTTGCTATTTACTTGTGCTTATTTACTATTTGATTGTTCTATCATTCTTTAAATTCCGCATTTATTTTTAATCCGACATAGTCCTATTCACCCCCCCCCCCCCCCCCTTCTAGGACATATAGCTCGGCCTTTTCACTTCTGAGTCGTTAGGCTTATCATCCCTCACTAGGATGCTCTTATCAATTGTTGTTCCACTTCTAAGTGTGGTGATAGACTTTCTTGCTCCACATGTTGAGTAAAAGAGTTAGGTCACTTATCTCACATTGAGATTTTGGGTTAAGTAGAGGTTGGGGTGGAAGAGTCCCCTTCTCCCGAACATTTAATTGTGACTTAATCTATCTCACATTGAGGTTTTGGGTTAAGTAGAGGTTGGGATGGAAGAGTCCCCTTCTCCCGAATGTTTAATTGTGACTCTAATCTTTGAATGGAGGATGTAAACATCCCTAATGATTACAATGTTTGCATGGCGCATTCATTGAATTGCACTTGATCATTCATGAACCTTTGAACTAGATCCTCTCGGGTCTTCTTCAACATTAAAAATGGAATAAGAATTAAAAGAAGAGGCCATTGAGGATTCTTGTTAGTATTAGTCAATAGTCCATTCCTCCAACAGAGATTTGGGTGGTTCCGCCAACTAGAGTTTTATGTGTTTGAAATTGGAGCACTGAAAGGCCATTGATAATTATTCATGGCATTGGATTTCTCATGTAACAGCTCTTAGAATGCAGGAATTATAGGACAATCCGGCATCAAGTGCGCGTTACTTGTAAAAATACCACAAACAGTTTCAACGGTCGCATTGGGTTTGACCTTTTTTAGTTTCTTCATTTCCATGGCCTCGACTTTTCTTTTGAGGCTGGCTACTTTAGCATTAATGTTATATTCTTTCCTTAAGACATAAATCCCTCCTTTTTTCTTGGACTAAATCAACTTGGGATTGGTTGACTTATTCAAAGTATTCCAAGATTACATGTTTTCACATGACATATCAAAGTATTCCCACGCATCAACGGGATCCTTGTTCATAAACTCCCCATTACACATCATTTTTACGAATTGACGCATGGATGAAGTTAGTCCATCATAGAAAAATCTTATTACCCGCCAAATATCGTAGGCATGATGTGGACATGCATTTAAAAGTTCCTTAAATTTCTCCCAACATTGGGAGAAGGTTTCATCCTCCTTTTGTGAAAAATTCATTATGGCTCGTTTGAGGGTGCTAGTTTTATGAATCGGGAAAAAGTTTTTAAAGAACTCTCGGGTCATCCCAGCCCATGTCCAAATCGATCTTGATCCATATGACTTGGATTTCTCCTTTAAAGAAGAAGGGAGCAATTTCAGTCTCAAAGTATCATCAGACATATTATTAAAGTGTAGGGTGTCTATAATCTCATCAAACTCTTTGAGATGTAGATATGGACTTTCAAAATCTAGTCCATGAAATTTTAGAAGTAGTTGGATCAATCCTAGTTTAAAATTCATGTTTCTTGCATTATGTGGAAAAATAATGCAGGAAGGGGTGCTCGTCCTAACTGGTTGTAAATAGTCACGTAAAGTTTTAGCTGGTGGACCAGTGTGCACATTATGCTCACCTTTTGTGTTTGATCTTTAACACGCCGATTGGGTTGGTTCTCTACCATGTTCTCAACCAATTCAGGATATCTAAGGTGTTTTCTAACACGACGATGGATAGACAATCCTTCAACTAGTCTTCCTTCACTTAGAAGATGAAGAGTGTGATAATAGACCCACTTGGGCATGAACCACTCAAACCTAGTTCTAAACCTACTTATACTTCTAAAAGTAAACAATTAAAACTTTTATAACGAATTTTTTTTTTATAGAGAAACAATCTAAAGAAATAAGTTGGAAAATGTAGTACCTGATTGATGATTCTAGGTTAGATGATGTGAAATAGAAGAATAAACAAAAACAATATTAGTATCTGAATTTTTAAGAAAAAACCCTAACTTTAAAATGCAGCAAAAACTAATCCATATCCTAAATAAATTCTAACCCTAAATTATTTTATAAAAACACAAACGAAGTCCGTGGTAACAACACCAAAAACTTGATCGATACAAAAGGATAACAACCCCAAGTGCAGGGCTACAATGTTGTTTTAACTCGGTGAGACCAAGATCGAATCCCCAAGGACTTATACTAGTACATTCTTAAAACACTTTAAAACTAGAAGTAAATTAAAACTAACTATGAAATTTGAATTAAAGTGAAGAAATGATGGAAATCAAAGTATAGTAAAGGGAAAATTAATAAGATAAATCATTAGAACGTTAAGGATCCACTTATACCCATTCTCAATACCTAATTCACTTGATTTAATTAGATAAAACAACTGGAATTGAAGTCTCATCCTATCCAACCAGATAATAGGGCAGTTAGTTCAAAATTCACAAACAAAAACAAATATGAACTTCAATTGATTCAGTTCCCACATGAAGTATCAAGTTATTGATCGCAAGGAATTTATAGTATCTATCATGCCTATAGTCTACAATAAATCCATTAATTTTACAAATCAATCCCTTAAAAAAATAGATAAGCAAACAATCGTATCCTTCCTAAGCATCCAAAGTGCCTGGAGTTAATAATGGAACAAAGTAAACTAAAATTAGAACTTTGTTAAAATTAAAATCAATGAATTGTTTAACATTCAAATCATAATAAACTAAAATATTAAAAACAACTACAAACTTCATCTCTTAGCCCTAGTTAAGAGATTTAGCCAATCATTGTCAAAGTTGAATTAAAATCAAACAAAAATATGAAAAATAAACTAGAACTGAAAAATTAAGGAAAAAGAACAGACCTGTAGAAGCTCTGCCACCTCTTTCTTTATCTCCCAAACACGAATTTTTCTTTTGAGTGGCCTAAATCACCCATTTAAATAGGAAAATTCCACATTGGCTTTACACCGACTTAAAATTTACGCACTTTTTTTACGCTTCGGTCGCATCGATGAGTCTCTTCGATCGTACCGAATTGAGCCGAATATTCCTTTGGCTAGAGCAAATTTCACCATAAATTGCACTAAACAGTGTCTCCTTTTGATCGAGCCAAACTACCTTTCGATCACACTAAAAATCACTTCGCTCACATCTAACTGCCTTCGGTCAAGATGAATTTACTTTGAAAATCCACTGTTTGTTGTTAGACTATCTTTGGTACTTTTGATTGGACAGAACATACCTTAAGTGGGACCGAAATGTCTTTTATTTATATTATTTGGCTATGTGATTTTTTAGACGTTTCTTCACTATTAGAACTTGATTTTCTTAGATCTTTGACACTTGAATTCTTCAATACTATCCTCTAGGCATCTAATCCTTCACTTGATCATTCTTTAAGCTTTAAATCATTACTTTAATCACATTTTCATCTTATCTCTCTAAATGTAAGTAATTATATCAACTTAACACATATATGCATATAAAATCAATGCACAATTATGGGTAAATATGCAATATTTCAAATTCAACAACAAGGATGGATGGGAGAAACTTACATGCAAGGGATGCAAGGCTCGCAAATAGGCTGGGACAAGGTCTACATGGGCTAGACTAGAGGATTTCTACGGAGGAAGAAACTGAGGTAGCCTATAACAACAAAGACCGACCAAATGCGGAAGTCAACCAACAGAATGAGATCCAAGCTCACCCTCTCTCTCTCTCTCTCTCTCTCTCTCTCTCTCTCTCTCTCTCTCCCCCCCCCCCCTCCTTCCCATGGCTTAGAAATTAGTAAAATGAGATGAAAGCCAAAATTAAAGGATTTTATAGCCCCAAGGGTTCGATTGGGATGCTTACTAGGGAACTTACTAGGATAGAAATGCATCCCAACGATCGGACTAGTGGGGATACCATTCAGACTGGTGAGAACTGATAAAACTACCGATCAGACCAATGGGAACAGATAAAACTACCGGTCGGACCAACCGAACATGAATTCCTAGGTTTCCTAGGCTACTCAGATCGGTCAAACTGATAAGCCAATCGGTCAGGTCGACGAAGCCCGAATTTTTCTCTCTATGAGGCCCTTCACTGCACTCAAGGTTCAAAAATTAGTTCAATTGGGTTTTGAGGTTGACTTAAGGTTCCAGCGTGAGGTTCGACATGACTTCCTAAGCATGGGCGTCTATAGAACAAACCGAATAGACTTAACAAGGCACATAGAAACCTGTGATTCGAGTAGATAGGTTTTGGCACAGGGAAGGTTATACACATTTGTGATCCTGAAAACTAAGGATCCAATGATCCATATTTCACAGTCGGTATAGGAGATTCTATTTGATCGCTACGGGACACGATTGCCTCACCTGAGAGCTGCTAGGGTTCTAGGGTTTGATTTCACTTGGGGTTTCCTAGTCATTCAAGCTCACTGGGTCAACTACACATAAGGTTTCTAGAGGTCAAGGTTCCGCCAATTCCCTAGGTTTCTCATCCCAAGTACGTGCATGTTCTCAAGTGGGCTTATACTAAATCAGAAATATTTATTGGTGACGACTGAGGACGTCCAATACTCGAGTATTAGAGGGCCAGACACTGAAAAATGTTGATCAACTAGATTCTTTTCACACGGAGCATGCAAGATAACATAACAAAATCGATTTTCAAACCAGACTCTAGTGCATTCGCCAACTCCTTCTGGTTCTCTAGTTCCTTGTGCATGCTTATTTGTGTGCTGATTTACGTGATGAGCATCGATGGTTGGGGTTAACCTAATGAATTGTTTGGATTTTCTAAGAGTGGTGCTCTCATATCACGAATGAATGGTTTCTAATTCGAAGGAAAAGGAGAGAAGATCTCTTCCTCAGGCACGGTTCGAAGGCTATTCCTGATAAGAGAATTTTGAAACTTTGTTTGCATGTAAACATGCACACGCTGTGCAATTAGACTTTGAATGTATGTGGTCTAATCCAAAGGTCTGGGTGTTACTTGATCACACTTGTGCTGTCTAGGGTTTGTCTAGGGTCCATCTATTGATCAGTGTAGATAATTGTGATTTGACTTCAATTGTGTAATATGGATTGTTCTCCTGTTTCAACAATTGGTCTAGAAATCTATAGTCAGATTATCCTAAAATCATAACTTGAATCTCCAGTGAGATTTCTTTGAGTGTCTAGGTATAAGAGTACAAATAATCTCTCAATTGACCAGTTGGGTCAAGATTTATTGTATGAGAGAGTGCGATGTAAGATGTAAGTGCAACTACTATACTATTTTTTAGATTTAGAATTTGTAGGCTGTGTAGGATTCTCCTTAGATAACTTAGGACCACCGAAAGTAGGCCTAATTTTGTCCCACATAAAGTATAACCCGATAGCATTGTTGGGGATCGAACACAGATCGAGACGATGTCTTCTTGTGATTTTCGAGTGGGTCATCCAATAGATGTGATGTGAAACCTGATCGACAATGGATATTGTGAGCTAGGTTCCGAAATTGATAGTGTATGACTCAATTGGTCTAACTAAGCATTGTGTGAAAGTTCAGCATGATCAGGTTCCTAGAATTAAGCTTTTTAAGATTTTGTATCGGGTATAAACATATGTTTGTGCACTCATTTTTGTACCCTGGTTTATCAATCACGTGAGCCATTGTGTCATGTAGTCGGTTGAGCCTTTGAAAAGTGAAGACCGAAGACACGTGCGGGGCAAAAGCATCAAGGAGTCTATACAGGTAAAAGAGATGTTTTGGTGACCCTAACCCTTAACCCAAAACAACCATATAACCTCTAGATGATCTTAACTTAATAAGGATATTAATTTGATCATCCCTTAGCCTTAGGAGGCCAAGAAAAATATGATAAAGAAGGCTAGAAGATGTATGAATCTTTATATAAAAGATAGCCCAAAACAGCAGATTCGAGGGCATGTTCGATGACATCGAGCTGCCATCGAACAATCTTCGAAAACATCGAAACCTGGTCAATGGCATCGATTGAGAATTAGGGAAGTCCAGCAACCAATTTGGAAATTTGGCTAGAATTCTCGATGACATCGAAGCTTAAGTTTCGATGGCATCGAAGACCCTTCGATGACATCGATTTGAGATTCAGATCTGTCCAGCAAGGTTCTTGAAATTTCCCCTGATTTTCTCGATGGCATCGAAGATTGTTCTTCGATGGCATCGACGGGACTATTTTTTGCCTGTTTTTTGACCGTTAGAGATCTAACGGTTTATAAAGGGCATTCGGTCCTTGGGCCCTTTTCTATGTATTTTTGGAGCAACCATAGGTAGGGTAATTCCATATGCATACCCCTCATCCCTAGCCTATATTCCATTGAGTTCTAAGCCATCTCCTTTGAGATTATAACTCTAATGAGGATTTCAACCTCAACATTGAGATGTGCTTGAACTCCTCCATTTCCTAGATCTTGGACGTAAGCAATCTTGATAAATCATTGTCCAAATCATCTAGGAGACCCATCTTGTTGAATTTCCTAGGATAATCAACTACCCACTAGTTGTAGGAGATTCAACTCACTCCCATCACCTTGGTCATCTTGAAGACACATCAAATGCAAGGAGATTGATCGTGGAGTAGAAGCCTTAGCGAAGAAGCAACAAAGTGATTGGGGGAGCATCAGGTAGCTGATTAAAGCACGGGAGAGCAGAGATCAAGCAACCTAAGAGGCACATCAAAATGGGTTCAATCCGACAAGTTGTCATTTGTAGGAGTCCAAGTTTGTGCTCCGACCTTATATAGGTTGGAGTGCAAGAGTTTATTTTTAAACTCACTTAGGTTCTTTCGTAGGACCTTGGC
This sequence comes from Magnolia officinalis, assembly GCA_021015155.1. Lineage (NCBI taxonomy): Eukaryota > Viridiplantae > Streptophyta > Magnoliopsida > Magnoliales > Magnoliaceae > Magnolia > Magnolia officinalis. The sequence goes on along the minus strand of JAJHSJ010000011.1, from coordinate 52,895,820 downwards.
CTGTGTGGCCTAAATTTGTGATCTTTGTGTAGGACCTAGGTTGTTAGTTAGCCAAAGAAAAAACCAACTCAAGTCCTTGTGTAGGCCTCCAGCGGGAGAATACGTGTCGGGTTCTGTAGTAGGACCCTTGCTCTTGTGTAAGGCATAAATCTTAGGTTAGGGATTAAGACCATGGCCTGTGTGGCCTAAATTGTCAACTTCAGGATTAGGATCTTGGCCTGTGTGGCCTAAATTGTAAGCCCCGTATCCTAGACCATACCGTTCTGTAGGTTCCCGCGGTCTTCCCGGTCGAATTCTGGCAACCTTCGACCCTTAACCGGTATTTGCGCGCAACCCTGATTCATATGCCGTCAACCTGAGTCGACTCAAACCGAGACTTGAACCCTTGCAACCGCACCGTCACCGTGGTTTCAATGCCGCAACTTGCGCGCCGATCCGATACTCTGGCCAGGAGATGTGGGCTAGCGTTTGGTGCAAGAAAAAGTCACGCGTGCAAAAACCAAAGAGAATCTCTACGACTTGTCACATCAATCAATCCCATCATGTCAAGTACACATCACCTCTCACCCTTCCCCAAGCAACCACTAAAGTCAAAAGGTTCTTACACACATACTTCTCTTACACCAAAAACCACAAAAGTTAAAAAGGGCTCTTACACCCATCACTCACCACATCAACACATCCATTACTCCATCACCCATCTATCCCTCTCTCTTTATAACCTCTCTCTCTTCATTTTCAAAACACATTCCAAGCAACCCAAAAACCTCCACACATCCAAGCTCTTCCACTCTAAGAGAACCACAAGTGTGGCCCACCTTTCCTATCCTTTCATCTCCCATCTCAACCATTCAAACCTCATCTCCTCCGTTGGAATCGAAGCTAAGGAGCTAAGGAAGCCTAGGATGCAAGTAAAAGCCGGTGGGTGACCTTGGATCTCCACTCCTTTATCTTCTTTGTGATGTAAGGGCCCACTTATGGTGGGACCCACCTTGATGTAGGCTTTGTATCAAAGAGGGGCCCATAGTGGCGGGGCCCCTCCATCTTTGCCGATGTTTTTTTCTTTCTTTCTCTCTTCCTCTCTCTCTCCTTCCCTATGGTCATGGCCCACCTATGATGTGTGTATCTCATCCATGTCATCCAAATAGTGGGCCACCTTGACCCTTTTTTTGGTGTGGGTCATCCAAATAGTGGGCCACCCGGATGGAAGGGAAACACATATATTAGCCTGATCCAAAATAGGTGGGCCAGGTGGGACCCACCTTGATGTGGCATGCCACCGTCCGTCAGTGGAGGTGGCTAAACAGTGAAGTGTCAACTGACGTGGGTGTGCTAACATGGAGTGTGCACTGACATGGAGTGGGTACTGACATGGGTGTGGACTGACCCACTCCCTCCATCCGTCCAGATGGACCACACCATGATGCATGGGCTTTATCCAGACCGTCCACAGCCCCTGGATGGTGGGACCCACGTCCGTATGGGGGCCCTCCTTAGTGTGTGTGCACGCCAGGTCCATAGCTCAACTGGCAGAAGGAGTGATAGATACCTTGTCTCAACACTAAGGCCTTGGTTTCCCTAGGAGGGTGGCTAACTGTGAAGTGTGAACACGTTGCGGTCCATGGGACCCCATCCACACCGTCCAACCATTTTGGTGGGCCACACCATCACGTGTGGCATCAAGGACGATGGGACCCACCCTCATGTGTGGGGCCCTCCCTAATCTGGGTGACCGTCCAGGGCCTAGATGGCCTGGACGTTAGCTATATATAATATATATTATATTATATATATTACATATTATATTATATTATATATATGATATATTATATTGTATAATATATGTTTTATAATATGTATATGGTGGTGGGCCCTACGTGGGACCCACCTTTGCTTGCTGCAGGAAAGAAAAGAAAAAGAAAAAGTAAAGGAAAAGAGAGCAGCCACGTGCTCTCTCTCTCTCTCTCTATATATATATATATATATATCGCTCTCTCTCTCTCTCTCCCTGTAGTGTCAATGAGCTGTAGGCCCCACATGATGTATGTGTTTTGGCACATGTCGTCCATCTGTTTTGATGGTGGGGCCCACTGTCATCTGGCGACTGCGAGTTCTGTGGGTCCCACCACTATATATATATATATATATATATATATATATTATATATTATATACTATATATATTTCATATTATATATTTTATAATATGTATATGGTGGTGGGCCCTACGTGGGATCCACTTTGCCCTCCTAGTGCAGTCAGTTGCCTTGCAGCAGCCGTCTAGCTGCTCCTTTGTTGGCAGCAGGCCCAACATTAATGTATATCGACACTGCCCACTATTTGAATGGTGGGGCCCACTATGATGCAAGTGTTGTATCCGTGCCGTCCAACCAATTGTGAGATCATTTTATAGTATGGGAAGATAGTGGTGAGTCAGATTTAAAGTTCGAGTGGACCCCACTATTAAATAGTGGACAGTGACATCCACCGTTCAAACTTCTAGGGTCGTGGTGGTTTCCAAATAAGCTGATATTGTCTTCACTTCATTTATCTCTATGTTAACTTATGAATAGGTTGGATCTCAAATATACATTAGGTTGGGCCCAAATGAGGCCCATCAGTGTGGCCCATTTGATATACATGAAGCCCATTGGTGCGGCCCACATAATGCAGCATATGTGATGTGGTCCGCTTGACATAGGAGGCCCATTGAGATATATTTAAGGCCCCGGTGCGAGGCCCACCTAATGTGTATTCGAGACCTGATGTGATGTATGTGAGGCCCATGTATGAGGCCAAATGTAATGTATGTGCGTGGCCATTGCAACGTTATGAATTCCTTATGTATGTCACTCCTTGGGGGCAATGTTGGTTTGACGTCCACATTAATGGGTAATGATGGTTAGATGTCCTCATTGTAACATTCCTATGGACCTTGTTAGGCCCATTCTCTTTATGGGTTAACCCCAAATAAGTGGGCCCCATTCGCTGTAGACAAATGACTTTATAACCACGGTCGACGCTGATTATCAACCCTGATTATCGGTGCCGATTACCGATGTTGATTATCAGTACCGATTGCCAAGGCCGACACCGATTATCGATATCAATTATGAGTATGTGACAACATAACATCATAATACATGCCCATACGCATCATCTGCATGCTTGTGATTTGATGAGTGATTGATCATAGTATAGGCCTTTGGGCAGATTGTTATGGGACTCTCTAGTAAAGGGAGATGCCCACATGAGCTCACGGTACATGCATGATTGCTGCATGATTGGATTGCGTGATTCATGCATCTCGCATTATGTGACATGTATATAGTACGCCCTAGCGACATCAGGACCATAGCCACCACAGGCATATTGTGGTTGGCAGGATTGGATACTGAAAATCTTGTTCTACATGGGGTGTTATAGATATCCCTGGGTGAAAGTCCCTAAACCCTTATGGTACCAAGAGGTTGCTCCAACGTCTAGACCGAGTGGGTGCAGGAACGACGAGTGCCGATTACCAGAAGGCCACGCTTTCCACTGTGTCGTGGTCGGTTGGAAGGGGGTGCAGCCTTACCCGCCCGAGTGAAGGGGGAAAGCTAGGCTGAGTTTGACCAGCTCGAGGAATGGGTCCGCTATCGACGAGTCGAACCCAATATTAGTAGGCGGATAGTGAGGTCTCTTCCACTTACCTTATTGCGTGTGATGGGGCGGCAATCTGGTTTAGAGTGTACTAGACCCCGGTGATATTCCAGATTTGAGCTGTATTGATATGTGAACTTAGATGAGGATTCGTATGCTTGAGTTGCATCTCCCATTGCATGGCTTTGGTATGGCCGACATCATTCATGCTTTACATCGCATGACCTTGGTATGGCCGACATCATTCATGCCTTGCATCGCATAGCCTTGGTACGGCTAACAGTATTCATAGACTCATCAGCATGTTTCACATTACTCTGATACTTTATAATTGTATTACTACCTCGCGCACACACTTTCACCGCCCTCTAAGCTTTCTATAAGCTTATACATGACCGTTGAGTGCAGGTGACGTTGGGTCGCAGCAGTGTTGAGGCAGGAGCACAGAGCAGATCATTTTGGAGCTTTTTCCCATTATCATTGTATTTCCCTTTAAGCTCATTGTACTTGTAAAGTTTTTTATCATAGTGGAAATGTGATGGAGTTTTTTATTGTTGTTTATGGGTTATGCCTTTGGTTATGCTTATTACGAATTAAACTGATGTTGAAAATCCTCCTTCTAGCATCCCAGGATCGGAACCTGGCGTATGGGCACTGAGAGCCGAGAATGGGGTTCTACGGAGGCTGTCAGCGCCGGATTCGGTGTTCGGGAATTTTATGAGCCCGGTTTCTGAGTTTGGGGCGTGACATAAATTGTCAGGTTCGAGATTAAGACCTTGGCCTATGTGGCCTAAATTGTTGGGTTTGAGATTAGGACCCATGTCCTTATGTAAGACGTAAAGTCTAGGTTCTTGCGTAAGACCTTTACTCTTGTGTAGGGCATAAATTGTAGAGTTCTTGTGTAGGGCTGTTAAGGTTTGAGGTAAACCTGATTTAAAACCTCCCATAGTGAAATCCGGTACACTATGAGAGAGTGAGTCCGCCGGTAGTGGAGTAGGCAAATAGACGAACCATTATATATGATTGTGTTTGGGATTGTCATTTGAGCATTTGTTTAATTATGCAATGCGGTCAAATGTTTAATTATATGTTTGTATGATTAGATGAATGCTAGGATTGATAGGTATCATATCTTATACTCTCATGCTCACTATGTTATAGGCTAGTTGCTTAATTTGCATATCTTAAGTAACCCTCTATTAGCTTAGAAGCCTTAGAGTTATATTGCTTAGTTTAGTTTAATTGGCAATTAGTTTAAATTAGGCAATTGTTATTTTTAATATGCATATTTTTAAATAGGTCCTAATCACCCCCCTCTAGGACTTAGTCTACATTCTATAGCTCTGCCATATTCTGTACTTAGACACATTGCGGCCCTTTATCTCAATTTCAACATATACACCATAGAAAGCTGGGAATGAGCAATAATGTATTTCTACCAATTAGAATCGGATTTCAATAGTATAAATATTCATCTATATATCAAGGTCATGCCCTAAAGTTCGGATTTGATGATTATCAAGTGTAAATTGCTTAAATCGTTTTAGGGTGGATTTCATGATGATGTGATGGTCCATCTTAAGAATTAACGGTTGGATGGATTAATATATGAATAAAGAGTACTCCCAACGGTTAGATTTGGGTTTGAGGGTAGATGAACGGTTGAAATAAACTAGATTGCTATCCTACACACATGTATATACCAAGTTATATTCTCATGGTAACACCCGAGAACTCTTGATACTCAAGTATTGAAAATTTTGGGGTGTTACAATCTAACCCCCCCTAAAATAATTTTTTCTCTTAAATTTTTATAATTTTATCGTGCATGTGAGTGAGGACATTCAAATTCGTAGTATCTAAGTTTCCACTATGTTCTTCATGGTAGGTTCATATGTGTTCACCACCCCAAGTATAGGGTTGTGATGTAGTAATAATCTCGGTAAGACTGAGGTCGAATTCATAGGGACTGAACCTTGTACGTATTCTGAAAGTAACTAGAACTAGAACTAGAAGAAGATGTGATCCCAATCAAGAAAAATTAAGAGAATAATGGTGAACTAATTAGCTAAAACTTGTATAATTTAAAGGTGGGAAACTAGGGTGCCAAGTATCCACTTATAGAGATCAAGGAGATCTATGCTTGATTCATGAACACAACTGGATTTAAAGTCCCATCTTCATCCAGTTGGAAGATATATCATTAAAAACCAAATCTGAACTTCTTTTAATCTAGTTTTTAATAGCAGATAGGTATGAGAATTAGAATTGATTCCATTACAAAATCATGCCCATAAGACAAAGCAAACAACAGAATTTAACCAATCCACAACCAATCTAAGAGAGTTCAATAACATGAATCAAACCATAGAAAAGCACCCCATCACGCTACAAGCTTCACCTCTTAGCCCTAGCTAAGAGGTTTAGCTCGTCATAGACATGATGAAGCTAACATTTGTTAAGGAAAACATAACAAATAATTAAGAAAAGGGAGAAAAACTCCTGGGAATAGTGATGTCGTCCATCCACGGTCTCTCTCTCTCTCTCTCTCTCTCTCTCTCTCTCTCTCTCTGTCTCTCTCTTCCACGTCCTTGAATGAATTTCTCAATCTCTCTCTCTCTCTTCTCCTTTAATATATTAGGAAGGTCGGTTGGTGGTGGTGTGCATAGCTTTTACACACAAGGGTTGAAGAGAAGTCGTGCGTAACCTGTATGCACGTTGCATAGCCACGAAACGTAAAAGCTTGCGTTTAGAATGGATTTTCAGGATGGTAAACGTCCCGAACTTGATTCCATCATCTAGGCTAGGGTTGTGGCCCCCTTGTGCATCTTCTAGACGGTTCATATAGGTCATCCGATCATGAACTGTGGCCCACAACTCCCCTTAGATCCGTCCCTTGCCTTGGTGATTCTTGAGCGTTAAATCCATGCCTTTAGCACCCTTTTTCTGTCCAAGCTCTTAAATTCACCTTGCAATATAAACACGATTAAAATAGAGCATTAAGCATTATCATGTACGTAAAACCAAACAATAACTGAGGTCTAATATGCAATATTTGACCCTCAACACAATCCCCAACCAGCATTTTGCTAGTCCCGAGCAAAGTATGCGAAAAATATTTTAAGAATTATAGGATAATTTCTATAAACTCGAGTGATTTTTGAAAAACAATCCAGATACTAGAATTTTAAGATTCATGAATGTTGAGCATTACTTTCTCCTAGACTCAAGCGTTTTGAAAAACAATCCAGATACTAGAATTTTAAGATTCATGAATGTTGAGCATTACTTTCTCCTAGACTCAAGCGCACGGTAAACTTTATAGTCAAGTTCAAAGTATTAATTCATCGATTAGAACAATTCTAAACATTGAGTTCCATGGGTGTATAGTGTAACCTTCGCTTATCATCATTAAGAGTCCAATCGTCAATTTTCATGATAAGATTGATAATCGAACAGAGCATTCCTGGATAACCCAATCTAAACCAAAACTTGCCTTATAGTTCAGCCTTCTTATTCTTTTAGCTTTTGATTTTTCCATCGATGGCGTCACGCTGTGTTAACCAATTTAAATATCTTTAATAGGTAGCCATTTTCGATGACTACTAATTTTTAGCTGGGTATTCTCTTTTTTCAATGAACATGTTGGACAAATTCCCCAGGTTGGTTCCTTCCATGCTTAGTGATTATCAGGTTAATAATTCAATATCGAACTGAAACCTTAATGTGTAAGCTAGGTGTGACATATGAAATCATGACTCAATCAATGTTTAAAACTTCTAATCATGGATTACTAATTCGAACTTAACTGGAAAATCTAACAAGCAACTGAATCCAAGAGTCATAAATCACCAACATTAAGTATCTTATACTTTTAAAATCAAGATGGCCCTCAAAATCACTTCGAATTTACAAGAATTTCCATAAAATTTTCAAAAATTTCACAAAATTTGCTCAAGACTGAGAAAACACTGATTAGGTAACCTAATCTCCCATCCCCAACCTAAAATCTACATTGTCCTCAATGTAAAAGATATACGCATACAATGCACAAGAGACAACGAAAGTAAAGGAGAAGTGATGGACAAATAGTACCTGCTGAAGGAGTTGTACGGCTTTTTCCAAAGAGATCTCAGCGTGAAGGTGGGTTAACACAATAGTTAAACCAACAAAAATAAACTATCCTAGAACAAATGGAAAGCAAACTATCATAACGGCATAAAACCGACTATCCTAGACATAGCATAAAAGCAATAACTAATCCTAAACTAAGAAAGCAAGGGAAAAGCTACTTAGTCATGCCGCAAGGTTCCTCCTCTGGCCAATAATTTGATAAATTTCTTAGTAGGTTTCTCAACAAGATCATCCAAAAGCCAATTTTGCAATAGGCTTGGATGCTCTGGAGCATGAATTTCCAAAGAAATTTATAGACCTCAGCAAAAAATTGTCGTTAAATCGTTTGAGGTGTCCAAAGTATATATGATTCACCTGTGACAGAAAAAGTTTCAACGTTAGTACTCCATGGTGAATCGAAGACTACAAGTAGATAAAATTCAGAAGAATTCTCAGCAGATGATGTAGTCTCAATACATTCCGAAGTTTCAGACTCCAGTTCAATTTTCAGCTCCTCCTCCTTTAATGATAGACATTCAAGATCTGAGGAATGAGGAGCATCAGAATAAGGGTTCTATCGGTCAGTAACAACTACCGAGGTATTGTCTTGCAAGGCATTCATTAAGTCTTGTATCATGGGATCGTTTGAATCTGCCAAGTGTGTCAATCAATCGTTCAAAGAGTTGGGTAATTTAGTTGAGAGTGACTTATTGTTGACATCGAAGTTTGTGATGATTTGCCCAAGGATGCCATCATCTCTGGAAGTGGATGGACGCATGTTCCCTTGCTCTTGCCATGCACAGACAAATTGAAAATCAATAAGGGAAACATTGATGTGAACACTTTATTTATTGAAGCTACTCAGTAGAGGTATTGAATCGTCTAAAGTGTACAGCTCAGATGGTGGCCTCAACTGGGTGGTTTCAAATTCCAAAGTCATATCGAGCAACTCGTCCCTCTCCCGAATCATATCATCATTCAATTCAGGGGAGTGGTCTAAACATGTCTCACAAGAGTTAGAAGGGTCGGTCGTAAGGGGCTCATCATTCACATTTAAATTGGCCATGTCAGATAGGTGGAGTAGATCACTTTGGTCGACAACCTCCTGAACCTCTTGATCACTAACCTGGACCATACTCGAGATTGATTCCAGGAGAATTTGGGCTGACCATTCATGATTGTCATCCCAATACTCATCATCGTCTAATTCCATGCAGTGCACACTTGGGATGGGATCACATTCCTCACATTATATTCCTAATTTGGGTTGAGGTTTGAATAAACTAACCTCTACCTCATCATCAAAGTCATGAGGGTGAGCCAAGCACGTCTCTAGAGGATCAAAGGATAAGGTCAAAGATGTTATATCTTCCATGAAAAAGTCGATCATGTTAATGTCGTGGAAATCGTCATCATCCTCTAACCGTCTGCCTATGTTGAAAAAGATATTCAACTCCAATGTCATATTCCCAAAAGACATACTCATGACTCCATTCCTACAATTGATAATTGCGTTTAAAGTAGCAAGGAATGGGCGGCCAAGAATGACGAGAATCTGAGTGCTCATGTTACTGATGAGTTCCGTATCCAGGATGATAAAATCTACAGGGTGGTAAAATTTGTTAACCTTAACCAACACATCTTCAATTATCCCTCTCGATACACAAACTGAGCGATCCGTAAGTTGTAATGTGGTTAGAGTGGATTTTAATTCACCCAAACCTAATTGTTTGTAGACCAAGTAAGGAATTAGATTTACGCTTGCTCCCAAGTCAAGAAGTGTGTGCTCAATTCAGTAATTCCCAGTTACACAAGGTATGGTTGGGATACCAGGATCTTTGAATTTTTGTAACACATCTTGCTTTAGGATGACACTCACTTTCTTAGTTAAAAAGTTTTTCTTTTGAATATTTTGTCCTCTTTTGGTCGTACACAAGTCTTTCAGAAATTTGGCATATGAAGGTATTTGTTTAACCACATCCAGTAGAGGAATATTGACCTTCACTTGTTTCAACACCTCTAAAATGTCCTGAGAGTTAGAGAGGGATTTTGGTGCAACCAACCGTTGGAGAAATTGAGCAATCAGCTTACCTTAAAGTTACGGTTCTAATTCTTGTGGAGCAATGATAGGTCTATCATCGTTGTCCTCTTCCGAGTCCTTAGGCTTTTCAGCCCTAACCGGAATGATTTTGTCAATGGTCTTCCCACTCCTAAGAGTGGTGATAGATTTAGCTTGCTTTATCTGATTTGAAGATCTAAGGTCACTTATCTCATATTGTGGTTTGGGATTGGGGAGAGGTTGAGCAGGAAGCATTCCCTTTCCCCTAATTGCTAATTGTGACTCCATCCTTTGGATAGACGACGCAAGCGTTCCAATTGCTGATCTGATTTCCTGGATTGCTTGTGTCATTTTCTGATTAAGTAGCTCTTGGTCTTGAATGTGTTTTAGAACTAGATCTTGTTGAGGGTCAAATATTGCATATTAGACCCTAGTTATTACCTGAATTTACGAACATGATACTATTTCACGGCCTATTTTAATTGTGTTTGTGTTGCAAGGTAAATTTAGGAGCCTGGACTGAAAAAGGGTACTAAAAGCATGGATTTAATACTCAGAAATCACCAAGGTAAGGGACGGACCCCAGGGGACCGAGATCGAAGAATTTACACACTAAAGATCCGAGAAAATCAAGTCCAAGAAGCCTAAAAGTCGTCCTGAATGCAAGATCACAAGGTTCCCACCATCCGTTTGGCTTGAAACTTTATATCTGTGAGGACCCTAAATTAACCGTACACGTCAAATTTCAGCCATTGGATCTTTGTGGAAGTGGCCCAACGGAGATATCAGAGGGTGCTAGCCATTAAAGAGCATCTTGATAATCCATAAGCGATCAAGGCTCACACTTAGGCGTTAGAAAGAGCGTGAAACATAACAAGTACTGGTAAAATTTCATCTCATTTGCATGGTACAGTCAGGAAATAAGAACGACAGAAGTTCGTAGAAGGGAGAGTGGCAAATTTGTAAATAAACAAACTCCATATGCATGCATGTAAGGGAGAAGAGAGGTTTGCTTCAACAATGGGTAGTGCCTCATCACAGGTGGATGGTGTAGCCCACATAGAGTTCGGATTTACTTCATACTTTGACCCATGGGCTTACACGTTACAAGAAGATGATGAGCGGAGTAGATCTCTCAGAATGTCATCAGAAGTGGGCCCCACCTATTTTTTGAACAAAACATTTAAACAGTGCCCTTCTCGTGCAAAACACCCAGCAGACGCACCCGAGCTGATTGGGTTTTGATAGTGAGCCGCACTCATCAGTCCATTGGATGGTCTGATCCGTTCAGTCAACTCAGGGGGTGGAGATGACCCCAGCCATGCTTTCCTTTTGTTCTCATGCACGTGTATGCACGTGGATCATCAGAAAATGTAAGATGAATGGCGAATTAATTTTATACAGTGGACCGCACCAAAAATTCGACTAAAACCACTCCTTCCTGACTGATTTTTTCGCCAGGAATTCAATGGACGGGGTGAATTCCATCAAAAACATCACTGTGGGTCCCACCGAGAGCACAATGTAGTTCGTCCGACTCCAAACCGACCTTGCTCCCTGTTGCTATAAAAGGAGACGTAAGAGAGAGCTTTGACTTCATATCTGGAGAGCCAGGTGGTCGTGCAGCCATGGAGGCAAGGAGGGAGATGTGAAGAAGGAGAGAGAGAGAGAGAGAGAGAGAGAGAGAGAGAGAGAGAGAGAGAGAGAGAGAGAGAGAGAGAGAGAGAGAGAGAGTGGCTGGCGCATGAGGAGTTCTCCTCCCTTCTTCTTTAGTTTCTTCTTTCTTATGATGATTTTAAGAGTCTTTAGCTTGATCATGTCTGGCTAAACCTCTTAGCTAGGGCTAAGAGGTGAAGCTTGTAGTATGATGGATGGTTTTCTATGCTTTGATTCATACTTTAGTCGAACATTCTTTTGATTATAGTTTGATATTAAGGAATGCTTTCAGTTTTTAATGGTTTATTGTGACTTAAATTACAATGGATCTGCGATAGCTTTGAACATGTTCTTAGCATTATAGGGTTAGTGAATTTGGGAACCCTGTTGTTCACCATCGTCTCCTAGGCATGGTTGGATGATAAAATCCTTCCTAACATTCATACTTCCCTTAGATTGGGTGTGGATTGGGTAAATTCTGTTGTTTGCATTGTCTCATGGGCATGGTTTTGTGATGGAATCAATTCTAATTCTTATACCTCTCATCTCTTGAAAACTAGATCAAAGGAAGTTCATAGTTGACTTTCTGAGGGTGTTCGTTTTATGATGTGGAAAAAATTTCTTTTTGAACTCCCTATCATATCATTCCATGTGCCAATAGATCTAGGACATAGTGAATGCAACCATGTCTTAGCTTTCTCTTTCAAAGAAAAGGGAAAGAGTTTCAGCCTGATTGTGTCCTTAGACACGTTTTGAAAATATAAAGTGGCTATGAACTCATCAAACTCTTTCAAGTGTTGTCACACCCCAAACTCGGAAACCGGGCTCTCAAAATTCTCGATCACCGAATCCGGTGCCGACAGCCTCCGTAGTACCCAATTCTCGGCTACCAACATCTATACACCAGATTCTGATCCTGGGATCCTACAAGGAGGATTTTCCAACGTACACTTCTCATAACAAGCATAACCACAAGTTTACCCAAATCACAAACGCAACATCATCATCACATATCTACTAATATAATTATTTGAATACAATGCTGAAAGGAAAATACATATACATCGAAAATCAAAGCTCAAGAAGACCGGTGCACGCTCTAAGCTCAACGCTGCTGCGACCTAACGCCACCTGCACGCATCTATCGTGCATAGGCTTATAGAAAGCTTAGAGGGTAGTGTAAGTGTGTGCGATGCACGTGCCAAGCATATAGATATCAGAGTAAGCGGGAATACTGGTGATCCAAAAATCGTACAATATCAGAGTAATACGGAAACATGTTGGTAAGTCCATGAACACCATCAGCATTATTCAAGTTATGCGATGCAAAAACATAATAAAGCAATATCATATACTGAGGAAGCAATGTAGATCAGCTATGCAATGAAGAGACATAGTAAGTCAAATATCAAATGCCGAGGATACAATACAATATGCAATTCGAAAGAACTACGAATATCATCAGCCTCATCTAGGTCATGCAAAAATATAGCAACCCAAAATGTCATATGCCGTGGATGTAATGCAATATGTGGTATGTAGTACGAATGAAATGAGCAAGCTGCAATGTGAATTCGGGATGATAGTACATGGTATCGCAGGCTATGGGGTCTATCAAAAGGACTTCTATCCAAACTAGTCTCATACCTAATTTGGATAGATAGACTCAATGTGGTAAACTTCTGATCTCAGGTTAGTCGCGCGCCCCAACTGAAATCTTGGCCATTGCGAAAGTACACATAACAATTAGTTGTGCACCACCAGCCCGAGTGGATAGTGAATGAATGAATGAATGAATATAATGCTGAGTATGCAACTCCTGCTCCACAAATCAGTACTGTACATCTCTGGGATCATCATCGGGGTCTAGTACACTCTACACCATCTTGTCGCCCCATCAAGCCCACAATACAACAGGGTAAGTGGAAGAGACCTCGCTACCTGCCTACCAATATCGGCTCGGCTCATCAATAGCGGACCCATTTAGAAGCTGGTCAGATTCAGCCTAGCTATGCCTACTCCCTCAGGCGGGTAAGGCCACACCCCCTCCCAACCAACCACGACACAGTGGGAGACGCAGCCTACTGGTATACGGCCCTTATGCGCTCATATATATCCACTCGGTCTAAATGTTGGGGTATCTTCTAGTACCAAGAGGGTTTATGGATTTTCACCCAGGGCCATCTATGGCTGCCCGATGCTAGTAACAAATTTTCAGTGTCCCATCTAGCCATCCACGACATGACTGTGGAAGCTACGACCCTGATGTCACTAGGGCGTACAGTAATCACCATCACACAATGTGAGATACATGAGTCACGCGGTCCAATCATGCATCAATACTGCGCATACAATGCGCTCATGTGGGATAACTTCGCTTATCAAGGAGTTCCATAAACCACCTGCACTATGGCATATGCAATGGTCAATCACATCTCATAACAAACATGCAGATGATGCGTATGGGCATGTATCATGATGTTATGCTGTCACATACTCATAATCGGTATCAATAACAGGCCTCGATAATTGACATCGACAATCGGCCTCGACAATGTGGGCATTTAACCAACATTGCCCCCAAGGAGTGGCCCACATAGAGCCTAACGTATAGTGGACCCATGGCCTCACAAAGGGCCTAATATACAACACCATGAGCCCCACTCAAGGGCTTAATACACATCACGATGGGCCTCTCCCATGGGCCTAATATACATCATAATGGACTCCATCACCTGGCCTTCAAATGCATTGCAATGGGCCTCATCACATAGGCTTAATATACATCACGATGGGCCTTTAACACGGGTTGAATACACATCACAATGGGCCTCAAATACGGGCCGCATATACATCACATTGGGTCTTGTCAATCAGCCACAACAATTAGAATCGGCCTCAACAATCGAAATCGGCCTCAACAATCAAAATCGGCCTCAACAATCAGAATCAGCTTCGACAATCGGAATCGGCCTCAACAATCGAAATCGGCCTTAACAATCAGCCTTAACAATCGGAATCGGCCTCGATAAACGGAATCGGCCTCAATAATCAGAATCGGTAATCGATCTCGACCCAAGGCGGGGTATATAATGGATGGCTGATGATGGACCAAGCAATATCAATAGGGCCCATTCGTTTGCGTTAACCCACTAGAGAATGATGAGAATGGGTCTGACTAGGCCTAAGGAAAGGTCACAATGTGGACATTTAACCATCACTGCCCATCAATGTGGACATTCAACCAACATTGCTCCCAAGGAGTGGCCCACATAGGGTCAAACATATAGTGGGCCCATGGCCTCACACAAGGGCCTAATACACATCATGATGGGTCACATCCATGGGCCTGTCATACATCAGGTGGGCCACATATACATCACATTGGGCCTCTGACACGGGCCTAATATACATCACAAAGGGCCACATCCCATGGGCCTTAAATATATCATAATGGGCCTTTACCAATGGGCTCCAAATACATCACAATGGGCCTCAACCCTTGGGCCCCAAATATATCACAATGGGCCTCAACCCATGGGCCTCATATACATCACATCGGGCCCTTCCAAATGGGTCCCAAATGCATCACATCGGGCCTCATCAAATGGGCCCCAAATACATCCAACGGGCTGTATCAAATGGGCCACAACAACTATATCATTCATTCATCTATAGAGATCATTTTTAGAGCATTATCCAAACAAATGAATCATATCGAAAGATCATCTGGACCATACCACAAACAACAATGGTGATAAGGATTTCCACTGTTAAAATTTAGAGGGCCCACCATAGCGTTTATCTTCCATCCAGTCAGTTCATAAGGTCATAAAGACCTGAACTAAGAGGAGAAAAACAAATATCATATTGGTCCAAAATTTCTGTAACCCAAAGGGGTTTCAATGGTAGACGTTCAATCCCACTGTTTATGCAATGTGGTCCACTTGATAGATCTGCCTCATAGGGATGGACGGTGCGGATGAAAGGTGGGTCCGACGTCCATCAACTGGACGACACGGATGAAACACATATTTCTGGTGGGGTCCACAACTGGACGGTGTGAAGCAAACCTACATCATAGTGGTGTCCACAGCACCATCCAGATGATGAACGGTCTCAAGATAACACTTACATCATAGCAGGACACACATGTGGCAAGGATACAAAATATGTACATCATGGTGGGACCCACGTACTAGGTGTAGCATGTCATTAAGGTGGGCCCCACGCTGGCAAAATAGTCGGACAGTGTGGGTATAAATACTTACATCAAGGGGTTGCCAGCACGTCAGATGGATGGACGGTTTGGATGAAATACATCCATCAGTGGTGGCCCCATCTGCCACCGTCCAAATGGGCGGATGGATAAAACACATACAGCGAGTATCACGCCCCAAACCCGGAAATCAGATTCACAGGAATCCTAATTGCCGAATCCGGTGCCGACAGCCTCCGTAGTGCCCCATTCTCAGTTCCCAGCGCCCATATACCAGGTTCAGATCCTAGGATCCTACAAGGAGGATTTTTCAACGTGCATTTAAGAGGCATAACCACAAGTTTACCCAAATCACAAAGGGAACATCATCATTACATATCGACTAATATAAACATTTGAATACAATGCTGAAAGGGAAATACATATGTTAAAATCAAAACTCCAGAAGTAAGCTACATGCTCTAAGCTCCACGCTGCTGCAACCTATCATCACCTGCACGCATCTATCGTGCATAAGCTTAAAGGGTGGTGAAAGTGTGTGCGCAAGATAAGTGTCAAGCACACAAATACAACGTCACAATCATACAATGTCGGAAATACATGTAAGATGATGAATCATACAATATCAGAGTAAGCAGAAATACCGACAAGTTCATGAGTCAAACAATATCAGAGTAAGCAATACAGATCAGCCATGAAAATGAGGAGTCATAGAGAACCAAATATCAAATGTCGTATCTAGACCACATAAATGCAGAAACACAGTAACTCAACATACCATATGTCACGGATGTAATACAATATGAGGTGCGAATGGAATGACCATGCTGGAGTGTGAAGTTGGGATGATAATACGTAGTATCACAAGTTATGGGATCCCTCACAAGGGACTTCTATCTAAACCAGTCTCATACCTAAATTTGGATAGTCAGACTCAATATGGTAAACTCCTGATCTTAGGTTAGTCGCACGCCCTAACCAAAATCCTGGCCATTGCGAAGGCACACGTATCAAATAGTTGCGCACCATCATCCCAAGTGGATAGTGAATGAATAAATATGCAATTCCTGCCCAATAAGTCCACATATCAGTATTGTTCATCTCTGGGATCATCACCGGGGTCTATTACACTCTACACTAGCTTGCCGCCCCATCAAGCCCACAATACAACTGGGTAAGTGAAAAAGACCTCACTATCCGCCTGGTCAGTAGTCGGTCAATATCTACCCGACACGTCGATAATGGACCATTTCACGAGCTGGTCAAACTCAGCCTAGCTATGCCTACTCACTTAGGCGGGTAAGGCCACACCCCCTTCCAACCAACCACGACACAGTCGGAGACATGGCCTACTGGTAATGGCACTCATGCGCTCATATATATCCACTAGGTCTCTACGTTGGGGTGTCCTTTAATACCAAGAGGATTTAGATATTTTCACCCAGGACCATCTATAGCAGCTCGATGCTAATAACATATTTTCGATGTCCCATCTAGTCATCCACGATATGCCTGTGGAGGCTATGGCCCTTATGTCGCTAGGGCGTACAGTAATCACAACACACAATGCTAGATGCATGAGTCATACAATCCGGTCATGCATCAATCCTACGCATATCGTGCGCTCGTATGAGACAATTTCTGCCTATCAGGGAGTCTCATAACAACCTACCCAATGATATATGCAATGTTCAACCACATCTCATAACAAACATGCAGATGATACGTATGGGCATGTATCATGATGTTATGATGTCACATACTCATAATCGGTATCAATAACTGACATCAACAATCGGCCTCGACAATGTGGACATTTAACTAACATTGCCTCCAAGGAATGGCCTGCATAGAGGCTAACATATAGTAGACCCATGGCCTCACACAAGGGCTTAATATACAACATCATGGGCCTCACTCAAGAGTTTAATATACATCATGATGAGCCTCTCACATGGGCTTAATATACAACACAACAGGCTCCATCGCCTGGCCCTCAAGTGCACCACAATGGGCCTCATCACATAAGCCTCACATACATTACATAGGCCTCAAATGCATCAACCCGAGGCCGAATGCTCATTAGAATGGGCCTCAAATACGGGCCACATATACATCACAATGGGCCTCGGCAATCGACCTCGACAATCGGAGTCGGCCTCGATAATCAGAATCGACCTCAATAATCGGAATCGGCCTCGACAATCAGCACCAATAATCAACATCGATAATCGGCACCGTTAATCGGCCTATAGCCAGGCGGGGTCCATATATGAACAGCCGATCGAACCATAATATAAAGATCGTCCCTCGACCATGGTTATATCAAACTCGATAGCGCGAAACCATCCGTCTATGGCGATTAGGGCCCACTGATTAAGGTGAACCCACGAGAGAATGATAAGGAAGGGCCTAACAAGGCCTAAGGGAAAGTCACAATGTGAGCGTCCAACCATCATTGCCCATCAATGTGGACCTTTAACCAACATTGCTCCAAAGGAATGACCCTCATAGGGTCAATCGTATAACGGGTCCACGGTCTCATACAAGGGTCTAATACACATCATCATGGGCCTTGCTTATGGGGCATATACGCATCACATTGGGCCTCACTCATGGGCCAATGTATATAACATCGGGCTGTATCAACGGGTCGAATCAAATGGGCAGAATCAAATAGGCCGATACAAATGGGCCAAATCAATTGGGCCGAGTCAATGGGTTGAATCAAATGGGCCAAGTCAATTGGGTCGATACAAATGGGTCGAGTCGATGGGCCGAATCAAATTGGCCAAGTCAATTGGGTCGATCAAATGGGCCGATACAAATGGGGCGAGTCAATGGGGCGAATCAAATGGGCCAAGTCAATTGGGTAATCAAATGGGCCGAGTCAATGGGCCGAATCAAATAGGCCAAGTCAATTGGGTCGATCAAATGGACCAATACAAATGGGCCGAGTCGATGGGCCGAATCAAATGGGCCAAGTCAATTGGGTGGATCAAATGGGCCGATACAAATGGTCGAATCAAATGGGCCGAGTCAAATAGGCCAATTCAAATGGGTCGAATTGAATGGGCCGAATTAAACAGGTCGTATCAAATAGGCTGAATCAATGGGCCGAGTTAAATGGGTTGATTCAAATTGGCTGAATCAAATGAGCCGAATCAAACGGGCCGAATCAAATGGGCCGAGTCAAATGGACCGAATTAAATGGGACGAATCGAATGGGTCGAATCAATTGGCCAAGTCAAATGGGCCGATTCAAATGGGCCGAATCAAATGCATCATTCATCCATTGTTAGAGATCATTATGGACCATTAACAAAATGAATCATATCCAAAGGATCATCTGGACCATACCACAATAACAGCGGTGATAATGATCAAAATATCATTTGGACCGCATCACAAATAGCAGTGGAGATAGTGATTTTCACTATTTAGAAAATTTCATAGGGACCACCATAACATTTATTTTCCATCCAGACTATTCATACGGTCATAAAGACCTGTATAGGAGGAAAAAAAATTTCATATTGGTCCAAAACTTCTGTGACCCAAAAAGTTCTAGTGTTGGATGTTCAATCCCCACTGTTATGGCAGTGTGGTCCACTTGATAGCTAAATCAGTCTTATTTTTTTCTTCTCAAACCCAAGGACAAGCTTATCAAATGTCTGGACGGTTTAGATACATTCATTATACAATGGGCCCACACATGGACGGTGTGGATCAGGGCATACATCATGGAGGGACCCACAGAGCTGGCAGACGTCACACAACAATTGCTTAGCTGGTGTGAGGCTGCTAGCCCACCATCCAAGTGGACGGTGGGATATATAACATATCAGCGAGGTGGGCCCACCCGTCCTGAAAACAGACAGACGGTGTGGATAAAACCCACATGTCAGGGGTTCCACGGAATTTGCTAAAGTCAATAAACCAGCCATATAGTTGGTGTATGTAGACCAGCCAATCCGTCTTCTAGATAGGTGGGTCCCATGTGGGGCCCATCACATATACATGCTACGTTTATTATATATATATATATATATATATATATATATATATATATATATATATTAATAATATATTATATTAAAACATGAGGGTCTAGTGATTTCCACTATCCAGTTCTTTGGATGGTGTAGATGGGGCAGGTGCGTCAAGTGAGTCCCACGCACAACCAACTGGCTTGCTAATACACACACTTCACTATTAGCCACTTCTAGTATGGATCAATACCAAGATCTTAGTGTTGTAACGAGGTACCTCACACCTAGCCTACCACTTAGAACTACGGATCAGGGTAGTCCAGTGGGTGAGATTTCCACCGTCCCAACAGTGGTCGGTGTGGATCTTCACCAACAATATGGTGGGCCACACCTTATGATGGACGGAGTAGGTATAACACATTTTGGTGGGGCCCACTCTAACATAATGGATATAGAGAAAGAGAGAGGGAGAGAGGAGATATACGTGAAGGGGAGGGACCCCGCCACTATCGGGCCCTCCCAAATACATTGCCTACATCAAGTGGGTCCCACAATAAGTGGACCCTTAGAAATTGAAATCAACGGTGGATCACCCACCTATCGCACTCCTTCTTTACCTCCTTGGACTCCTATGCTCCTTGC
Source organism: Magnolia officinalis (assembly GCA_021015155.1). Lineage (NCBI taxonomy): Eukaryota > Viridiplantae > Streptophyta > Magnoliopsida > Magnoliales > Magnoliaceae > Magnolia > Magnolia officinalis. The sequence goes on along the minus strand of JAJHSJ010000011.1, from coordinate 52,875,498 downwards.
CTTCAATTTTGATAGAGGTAGATGATGAATGAATGGTTGAGATGGGAGATGAGAGAGTGGGAAAGTGGGCCACTCTTGGATTTGGGAGAGTGAGCTTGGACATTGGGTGTTGCTCTTGGGGTTGGAGAGTAAAGATAGAATGAGAGAAAGAGAGAAATAATGGATGAAAGGGATGGATGGAGTGGTTGTTATAAGGAAACGATGGTTAGGGTATGGGCTTGGTTGAAATTTGGGTGAAAGAGGGATGGGTGGAGAGAGAGTTGACTTTGAGAAAGGAAAAGGGATGGGTTGCTTGTACTTGTCGTATGGAGTGTATTTGACTTGATTGATTGATTAATTGATGGGACATGTTGTAGAGATTCTCTCAGAATTTGCAATGCGCGGCGTTTCTTCGGAATAAACGTGGGCCCACATCTCATGGCCTGGGTATCGGATTGGTGCGAGAGTCGCGGCATTGGAACAACGGCGATGGCGCGGACGCTAGATTACAAGTTTCGAGTCGAGTCAACTCCGATATGCAAGACTCGTCTTTGGATCTCGCGCAAATGTCGGATACAGGTCTAGGGTTGCCAGAATTCGATCAGAAGGACCGCAAAAGCCTACGGAACGGTACGGTCTAGGATACGGGTCTTACAAATCTCTCCTCCAAATAAAATTTTATCCTCGAAATTTACACAATCATCACAACTACACATAACTCCTAAAGAAAGAGGAAACATAGCATCATCATATAAAATCGGAGACAGTATACATGATACAACATATAATCAATCATCAAAGAGATGGGGATAGCGCTCTCGAATCTCGGGCTCGCACTCCCAAGATGCCTCATCAACATTATGGTGGCCCCTACTGAACTTCAGATCCTGGATTATAAACGATTGAAACTAGGATACCTTGCAGCCTCAAAATTTTATTAATGATTAATCTAACAGACGGTCCTATGAACTAGTCACGCGAATTGTCAGCAACTCCCTCTGACGACTGAGGGTCCTGCTGGGCTGCATAAAGTTTATCCTGTGCCTGTTGGGGAGGTGTGCGCCTTCTCTGTGGTTGTCGCTGCTGTGGCTGTTGTTGGGGTCCCGATGATAGGAGTTGTTGTCGTTGCTGCTGGTGCTGAAGGCGGGGACACTCCCTCCAACGGTGTCTCATCTCGCCGCACCTATGACAGACACTGATGAATTGCCTCAGAGGTGGTGCTAGGGGTTCTGTCGATGCTCGGATGGATGATCAATTCCTATGCCTCTGCGGCCATCGATGCTGCTGCTACTGGGAGTTACCGCAGGGGCCTGCCTCTTTCGGGCTCTTCTTTAGTCACGATCCCTCTGCGAACTGACCCATTCGTCCTCATAAATCTGGGTCCTCCATACTACCTTCTCGAAAGTTGGGAGCTCATGCCCAACAACACAGCCTTGGAGACCATAATGTAAGCCATTCTCGAAACGGTGGGCCTTTCGCCCTCATCATTAACAAAATACGACGCGGACCTCGATAGTGCCACAAAATGGGCCGCATACTGCGCCACAGACATGTCCCCCTGTACCAGAGTCTCGTACTCTAACGCCCTCTGAAAACGAATGTGGTCAGGAAAGTATTGTTGTTTGAATCGATCAATAAAATTCTCCTATGTCCTGACAAAATCAGGCCCTACAACACGGGTGACGGAGGTCTACCAGTACTCGACCTCACCCAAGAGAAGAAATACTGCCAATCGGACTCGCTGCTGGGTCGTACATGTCATAGTATCAAAAATCTTCTCCACATCGGAGCATCATTTCTCTACTGTTGTCGGATCTGGCTCGCCTTGGAAAGGTGGGGGATCGAGCTGTCGAATTCCCAAACAAGGGCGCTCTTGCTCTGCCTGGGTTAGCGAAACAACGGGGTGCCTGCCCTGCCCCTGAAGGGCGGCCATCACAGCTTGCAACATCCGCTATAACTGGGAGGCACTCACAGGTACGATCAGATCCACACCGGTCTTAGGTGGAGGAACAGTATCCTCAGGCTGGGGAGCAGGGATCTCTGGTGGTGGAGTGGGAGTCGCTCATGTTGCTCTCCTTGTGGCATGTCCTTTAGGAAGGAACAAAGGCACCTATTATCCTTAAATACTCTCGAATATACACACGATGGTGAGCTTTATCAGAAAGTCTCTAAGTTATTCGAACTCGGGGACCTAATCATTCCAAGTTCCCAACAATCATAGAGTGTAGGGTATCTATTAGCAAATATGTGATGTTATCCTTAGGTATTCCCAAGTTATGCTCTGATACCAACTTCTATCACGCCCCAAACCCAAAAATTGAATTCATAGGAATCCCGATTGTCGAATCAGGTGCCGACAGCCTCCTTAGTGCACCATTCTTAGCTCCTAGCGCCCATATGCCAGGTTCCGATCCTGGGATTCCTACAAGGAGGATTTTTCAACGTACATTTAAGAGGCATAACCACAAGTTTACCCAAATCACAAAGGCAACATCATCATCACATATCCACTAATATAAACATTTGAATACAATGCTGAAAGGGAAATACATATGTTAAAATCAAAACTCTAGAAGTCAGCTACATGCTCCAAGCTCCGTAATGCTACAACCTATCATCACCTGCACGCATCTATCGTGCATAAGCTTATAGAAAGCTTAGAGGGTGTGAAAGTGTGTGCATAAGATAAGTGTCAAGCACACAAATACAACATCACAATCATACAATGCCGGAAATATAAGTAAGATTATGAATCATACGATATTAGAGTAAGCGGAAATACTGACAAGTCCATGAGTCAAACAATATCAAAGTACAAAATACAGATCAGCTGTGCAAATGAGGAGTCATAAAGAACCAAATATCAGATGCCGAATCTAGACCATATAAATGCAGAAACACAATAACTCAACATACCATATGCCGCGGATGTAATGCAATATGCGGTGCGAATGTAATGACCATGCCGGAGTGTGAAGTCGGGATGATAGTACGTAGTATCGCAGGCTATGGGGTCCATCACAAGGGACTTCTATCCAAACCAGTACCATACCTAAATTTGGATAGTCAGACTCAATGTGGTAAACTCCTGATCTCAGGTTAGTCGCGCACCTCAACCGAAATTCTGGTCATTGCAAAGGCACACGTAACAAATAGTTGCGCACCACCAGCACGAGTGGATAGTGAATGAATGAATATGCAACTCCTACCCAATAAGTCCACATATCAGTACTGTTCATCTTTGGGATCATTACCGAGGTCTAGTACAGTCTACACCAGCTTGTCGCCCCATCAAGCACACAACTAGGTAAGTGGAAAAGACCTCACTATCCGCCTAGTCAGTAGTCGGCCAATATCTACCCGGCACGTCGATAACGGACCCATTCATGAGCTGGTCATACTCAGCTTAGCTATGCCTACTCCATCAGGCGGGTAAGGCCACATCCCCTCCAACCGACCACGAAACAGTGGGAGACGCGACCTATTGGTATACGGTCCTCATGCACACATATATATCCACTCTGTCTCAACGTTGGGGTGTCCTCTGGTACCAAGAGGGCTTAGGGATTTTCACCCAGGGCCATTTATGGCAGCCCAATGCTAATAACATATTTCTGGTGTCTCATCTGGCCATCCACGATATGCTTGTGGAGGCTATGGCCCTAATGTCGATAGGGCGTATAGTAATCACAACACACAATGCTAGATGCATGAGTCATACAATCGGTCATGCATCAATCCTACGCAAACCGTGCGCTCATGTGAGACAATATCCACCTATCAGGGAGTCTCATAACAACCTGCCCAATGATATATGCAATGGTCAACACATCTCATAACAAACATGCAGATGATGCATATGGGCATGTATCATGATGTTATGCTGTCACATACTCATAATCGGTATCAATAACAGATATCGACAATCAGCCTCGACAATGTGGACATTTAACCAACATTGCCTCCAAGGAATGGCCCATATAGAGCCTAACATATAGTGGACTCATGGCCTCACACAAGGGCCTAATATACAACACCATAGGCCTCACTCAAGAGTTTAATATACATCACGATGGGCCTCTCACATGATCCTAATATACAACACAACGGGCTCTATCACCTGGCCCTCAAATGCACCACAGTGGGCCTCATTATATAGGCCTCACATACATTACATATGCCTCAAATACATCAAGCCGAGGCTGAATGCTCATTAGAATGGGCCTCAAATACGGGTTGCATATACATCACAATAGGCCTCGACAATTGGCCCCGATATCCGGCCTCGACAATCGGAGTTAGCCTCGATAATCAGAATTGACCTCAATAATCGGAATCGGCACTAATAATCAACATCGATAATCGGCCTATAAGCAGGTGAGGTCCATATATGAACAGCCGATCGAACAATAATATAAAGATCATCCCTCAACCGTGGTTATATCAAACCCGATAACGCGAAACCATCCGTCTATGGCAAATGGGGCCCACTAATTAGGGTTAACTCACGAGAGAATGATGAGGAAGGGCCTAACAAGGCCTAAGGGAAGGTTAGAATGTGAGCGTCCAACCATCATTGCCCATCTATGTGGACCTTCAACCAACATTGCTCCTAAGGAATGACGCTCATAAGGTTAATCGTATAATGGGTCCACGGTCTCATACAATGGTCTAATACACATCATCATGGGCCTCGCTTATGGGGCATATACACATCACATTGGGCCTCACTCATGGGCCAATGTATATAACATCGGTTTGTATCAACGGGTCGAATCAAATGGGCAAAATCAAATGGGTCGGTACAAATGGGCCAAATCAATTGGGCCGAGTCAATGGGCCGAATCAAATGGGCCAAGTCAATTGGGTCGATCAAATGAGCCGATACAAATGGGCCTAGTCGATGGGCCGAATCAAATGGGCTAAGTCAATTGGGTCGATCAAATGGGCCGATACAAATGGGCCGAGTCGATGGGCCGAATCAAATGGGCCAAGTCAATTGGGTCGATCAAATAAGTCGATACAAATGGATCGAATCAAATGGGCCGAATCAATGGGCGAATCAAATGGGCCGAATCAATGGGCCAAGTCAAATGGGTTGATTCAATGAGCCGAGTCGAATGGGCTGAATCAATGGGCCGAATCAATAGTCCGAGTCAAATGGGCCGAATCGAATGGGCCGAATCAATGGGCCGAATCAATGGGCTGAATGAAACGGGCTGAATCAATGGGCTGAGTGAAACAGGCCGAATCAAATGGGCTGAATCAAATGGGTCGAATCAAATGGGTCGAGTCAAATGGGCCGATTCAAATGGGTCAAATCGAATGGGCCGAATCAATGGGCCGAGTCAAATGAGCTGATTCAAATGGGCCGAATCAAATGCACCATTCATCCATTGTTAGAGATCATTATGGACCATTAACAAAATGAATCATATCCAAAGGATCATCTGGACCATACCACAATAACAGCGGTGATAATGATCAAAATATCATTTAGACCGCATCACAAATAGCAGTGGAGATAATGATTTTCACTGTTTAGAAATTTTCATAGGGACCACCATAACATTTATTTTCCATCCAGACTATTCATACGGTTATAAAGACCTGAATAGGAGGAAAAACAAATTTCATATTGGTCCAAAACTTCTGTGACCCAAAAAGTTCTAGTGCTGGACGTTCAATCCCCACTATTATGGTAGTGTGGTCCACTTGATAGCTAAATCAGTCTTATTTTTTTCTTCTCAAACCCCAAGGACGAGCTTACCAAATTTCTGGACGGTTTGGATACATACATCATATAGTGGGCCCACACATGGACGGTGTGGATTAGGGCATACATCATGGAGGGACCCACAGAGCTGGCAAATGTCACACAGCAATTGCTTAGCTGGTGTGAGGTTGATGGCCCACCGTCTAGTTGGACGGTGGGATATAAAACATATTAGCGAGGTGGGCCCACCCGTCCAGAAAACAGACGGACGATGTGGATAAAACCCACACGTCAGGGGGTTCCACGGAATTTGCTGACATCAATAATACCAGCCATATAGCTGGTGTATGTAGACCAGCCAATCCGTCTTCTAGATAGGTGGGTCCCATGTGGGGCCCACCACATATACATGCTACGTATATTTTATATATATATATATATATATATATATATATATATATATATATATATATATATATATATTAATAATATATTATATTAAAACATGAGGGTACCTAAAGCTCCTACCCATCCCAGATATTTGGATGGACGGTTTTGATAAAACCATACATCTCAATATTTACCGTCCTGATGGTTGTACGGTGTGGATGAAACATGTGGGTCTGGTGATTTCCACTGTCCAGTTCTCTGGATGGTGTAGATGGGGCAGGTGCGTCAGGTGGGTCCCACGCACAACCAACTGGCTTGCTAATACACACACTTCACTATTAGCTACTTCTAGTAGGGATCAATACCAAGACCTCAGTGTTGTAACGAGGTACCTCACACCTAGCCTACCACTTAGAACTACGGATCAGGGTAGTCCAGTGGGTGAGATTTCCACCGTCCCAACAGTGGTCGGTGTGGATCTTCACCAACAATATTGTGGGCCACACCTTATGATGGACGGAGTAGGTATAACACATTTTGGTGGGGCCCACTCTAACATAATGGATATAGAGAAAGATAGAGGGAGAGAGAAGGAGATATACGTGAAGGGGAGGGACCCTGCCACTATTGAGCCCTCCCAAATACAATGCCTACATCAAGTGGGTCCCACAATAAGTGGACCCTTAGAAATTGAAATCAACGGTGGATCACCCACCTATCGTACTCTTCCTTTAGCTCCTTGGACTCCTATGCTCCTTGCCTTCAATTTTGATAGAGGTAGATGATGAATGAATGGTTGAGATGGGAGATGAGAGAGTGGGAAAGTGGACCACTCTTGGATTTGGGAGAGTGAGCTTGGACGTTGGGTGTTGCTCTTAGGGTTGGAGAGTAAAGATAGAAATGAGAAAAAGAGAGAAATAATGGATAAAATGGATGGATGGAGTGGTTGTTGTAAGGAAAGGATGGTTAGGGTATGGGCTTGGTTGAAATTTGGGTGAAAGAGGGATGGGTGGAGAGAGAGAGAGTTGACTTTGAGAAAGGAAAAAGGATGGGTTGCTTGTACTTGTCGTATGGAGTGTACTTGACTTGACTGATTGATTGATTAATGAGACATGTTGTAGAGATTCTCTCAGAATTCGCAACGCGCGGCGTTTCTTCAGAATAAACGCGGGCCCACATCTCCTGGGCTGGGTATCGGATCGGTGGAGAGTCACAGCGTTGAAACAGCGGCGATGGCGCAGTCACTAGAGTACAAGTTTCGAGTCGAGTGGACTCCGATATGCAGGACTCTTCTTAGGATCGCAGCCAAATATCGAATACAGGTCGAGGGTTGCGGGAATTCGATCGGGAGGACCGCGGAGGCCTACGGAACAGTACGGTCTAGGATACTGGTCTTACAACGAGCCTCATGGCACCGTCCAGATCCATTTGGACGGTGCTGATGCTCAACGTAAAAGGTGGGTCCCACATGGGACTGGCTCACCCAATACACTTAATATAATATATTATATTATATAATATTATATATATATAACCAATGTAATATATAAATTTATATATAATATATATACATTATATAAATATAAAAAGGTGGCTGTCCAGATCCACCGTCCAGGCCCTGGACGTCTAAACGGTGTGAATGCAAGGAACGTACATCAAGGTGGCCACGTGGTGTGGCCCATCAGAGTTTTAGATCAGTAGATATTTGTGTTTTTCCATCCAGCGTCCAGTGTCCAAGCTGGACGGACGGTTTGGATATACCACATACCTCATGATGACCCACAGACCTTGCTGACGCTGAACAACAGCAGCAGGAGGTGGGGTCCACATAAATGGACGGTCTGGATGATCAGACCCCACCTGCTAACATCAATACATTAGCTAAATAACTGCTGGGACCCACTGTCCATGGACGGTGTGTAAAATACATACATTATAGTGGGTCCACCGTCCATGCCTTGGACGGAGTGGACATAGAATAAACACATCAAGGTGGGCCACGTCCATGCCTTGGACGGCCTGGCCCACAACACGTCATCAGGTGGGCCACAAACTTCATCAACATCAACAAAGAAAATGAGAAAAAGGGAGGGAGGGAGAAAGAGAGAAGAAGAGAGAGATCGGATGGTGATGGAGGAGAAGTGATGGGAGAGAAGGATGGTGAGTGATGGATGAGTGTACTAAGTTGTAAAAGAGAGAGAGAGTTGACTTTAGGGGAGGGGTGGTTGTACTTGGGGATGGGACATGATTGATTGATGGGTACTCGATTGATGGGACATTTTTTTTGGATTTTGTAAAGCGCGGCGTTTTCCTCGAACTGAACGCGGGCCCACATCTCTGGCCCGGGTATCGCCTCAGTGTGCGAGACACGGCGTCGGAACCACGGCGACGGCACAGTTACAAGGGTACAAGTCTCGGGTCGAGCCAACTCAGAAATACTGGATACGACTCAGGATCAGGCGCAAACGCCCGTTACAGATCGTGGGTTGCCGGAATTCGACCGGGAGGACCGCAGAAGCCTACGGAACGGTACGGGCTAGGATACGGGTCTCACAGGTGTAAATATGAATTTTTATATTCAAACCCATGAAATTTTAGAAGGAGTTGGATCACCCCTGGCTTAATATTCATGTGTCCCGTATTTTCTGGAAAAACCATGCATGAGGGCCTACTCACCCCCACCGGTTGTAAATAATCTCGTAAAGCACGAGGCGAGGGTGCTTGATGCACCTCATTCTCATCCTGGACTTCCCCAACCTGAGGTTTAGGTTGTTCCTCTGGTTGATTGACCAGTTGATTTGCGGTCATAACCTCAATTAACTCTGGGGATCTCGAGCGGTGTCTAGTCCTGCAATGGATAGTTAATCCTGAAAAGGCCAAGCTATATGTCCTAGAGGGGGGGGGGTGAATAGGACTATGCCAAATTTAAAATAAAATTAGCGGAAATAAATTAAACCAATAGCCTTACACTATGAATCAATTCACAAAGCTAAATTTAAATCACCTTGATAAATAGGTATTGGGAGATTGATACAAATTCAGTTCTAAGGACAACCTTACACCATAATAAACAAGGGCTTATGGTAGGACAACCTTATTTCTAGAACCTCTTTTGGATCAAGGACTCAATTTTAATATAAGTAAATGAAATAGCAAGGAATTGAAATTAAATGCAGAAGTAAGAACTAAATTATTACAACAATCCTCACACTTGCTTGAAATGTAAATAGTTACAACATTCACATCCACTTGTACATTCCACACAATCGAATGATAAAAGATATGAAAATTAAGCAAGCATTCAAACCACAAGGCAAAGAGTTATAGTGGTTCGCCTGTGTGTACACCAACTGTTTTCCAACAGCCACACAAAAAGCTACTCCACTCCTAATATCCTCACACAGGGGATATTAGCGTTCACTATCAAATAGGTTTTCACAGGTTCACCAAAAGCCTTTACAATTGTGTCTTTTTCACTTGGGCTTACACAATTCAAAAACCCCTCTTTTCTGAGTTTTCTGGTTTTCCTCAGACAACCAATACAATGAGATTTTTCTGGTTCAACCTCAAACAAAACCAGTACAATGAGATTTTTCTGGCTTAACCTCAAACAAAACCAGTACAATGAGATTTTTCTGGCTTAACCTCAAACAAAACCAAAAGAAATGAAATTTTACAGAATTGTAAAATACCTGGATTTCTCCTTTTTCGTAGCAGCCCGGTAGAACCAATCGGAGTAGATGATTTGAATGTCAAAGTTCAATTTCCAATACTCACATTCATAAGGTTCTAAATTCTAATTGATTTTAGATTTTAACAAGTTGGGCGTAGCTATATTTGATTTTGATTCCAAGAAGAAGGAATAAGATAATTCCTCTTTTCAAATAAGATTGGAATATAGAAACAAAATCAAATTAAATAAGCTAGCAAAAAGGAATATTAAATAAGCACAATCTAGCTTTAAAATAAACACAGACTTATCTCAGAGTGATTACTTGAAAATTCTTGAATTGAATGGAGTTGAAGTTGTAAAAACTCTGAATTTCGTGTTCAATTTATAGAAGCAGAAATCGCTCCTACGACTGGTCTTAGAAACCTACGACTGGTCGTAGCTCTAACAGATTTTTGAAAAAATAAGCGCGATCTTTGAAAGCCGTTCCACGACTGGTCGTGAGTAGCCTACGACTGGTCGTGGGTCACCTACGACTGGTCGTAGATTCCTACGACTGGTCGTAAGACCAGAGATTTCGTTGCTGGACTTTGAGTCGTAGCTCCACGACTGGTCGTGGACGAGTCGAAGCCACTCCTACGATCGGTCGAAGGATCTCCAGGACTGGTCGTGGGCGTACCAAAAATTCTGAAAAATCTTCAACTACTTAGGACTGGTCGTGGAATTTCTTGGACTAGTCGAACCAATGCTAGGACTGGTCGAACAAGAGCTAGGACTGGTCGTAGAATAGACTAAACTAGTGTAAAATAAATATTTGATTTATGTATCCAAAGTGACCTACTTAAAGGGTCAACCTAAGGTCATTCAAACCTGAACCATGTCGTATGGACATTGAACTTCAACCATTCAACGAATGTAGATATTTTGAACCATATCAGGCTTGAAATCTTGAGCTTGTTTTGAACCATATCAGGCTTGAAATCTTGAGCTTGTTGTAGCTTTAAACTTGAGATCTTTATCAACATAAAACTACTTCATGCGTTGCTTCTTCAGACTTGAACTTCACCATTGTAGTTTCTTGAAGACTTCAACATGTAGCTTGCTTCTTCAGACTTGAACATGTAGCTTCTTGAAGTGTTTAAGCAGTGTCTTGAATTCATATAAATCATCATACAAGCACAGGACACAGATAGATGTTTTGGCACACCAAAATTTGACAACCAAAGGAGCATGAGACCATAGCACTTACAATCTCCCCCTTTGTCAAATTTGTGACAAAACACCCAAATAATAATACTTCCAATTTAAACTAAGTACACACAACAATTTCAACAATAGAGAAGCATGCACAGTTATATATGATAAGTAATAACTAGCATCATTCACCCATAACTACCCCTGAGAAGTTTAACTCCCCCTGAGTAATAGGAGCATAATCATTAAATTTGAGAAGTTTAACTCCCCCTGAGTAATAGGAGCATAATCATTAAATTCAAATAAAGCCAAATGTTTCTCAAAACTTCTCCCCCTTTTTGTCACAAAAATGACAAAGGAAGAAGAGCAACAAAGCTAAAGAAAATATGAGATGATTCAAGAAAGCATAATGCATAATTCAAAAAGTCAGTAACCATGTAAAGTTCAGACAAAACAAAATATTACAGACCCATCAAAAATTCAGTCAGAACCAGAAGAGGGAGCAGGATTAGATGGATCAATTTTGTGTAAACCCTTAGCAATACGCCTCATATATTTGCGTAGATAAGAAAATTGCGAGTCTTGGGTAACACGAATTTGAGCCACCTGCTCTTGAAGGGAATTCAATCTCTCATCAAAATCAGAGGGCTGAAAATCAAGATCATCAGCCGAGTCTGACTCAAGTTCTTCAAATAAATCATCCATATTCATGTCTTCAGTAGGATCACCAGCTTGTCCTGCATCTCCTGCTGCAGCACCACTGCTACCAGCATCCACTTGGCCATCAGCCAATTCTAAATGCATCTTGTTAATATTGGAATTATTAAAAGGAAGATGATGGATGAGTTTCTCTCTAGTAGGCATAGCCACGAGCATATGATTTGCCAACATAGTCAACAGATAACCAAAGGGTATATCACTATGTCCAGGATGGTGACGAGACAGAATAATGGAATGACAAATTGAAGAAGGTAAACAGATTTTTGCACCAGAGATAACAGAATGCAAAACACGAACCATAAAAGCAGTGAGTTCGGTTTTATTACCAGCACGTGGATAAAGATTTGAGATGAATATCCTATGAAGTACCCTGTGTCTGGGTAACAAAAACCTTGAGGGAAGTGCATGACCTTTATGAGTCCAGTGAACATCCAAATTACATAAATCTCTAGTAAGCATTCTTCGTTCAGATTCTAAGAGACTGTCATGTAAAATATCAATTGGAATGCTCTCATCATTGACAGGTATTTCCATAATGTCAGCAATCAAATGTCGATTCACTAAAAACAATCCTTCTTGAGTATTAACTTTAAAAGTTAAATCCTCAAGAGAAAAGTCACAGATATATGCAAATATGGATTGAGCAATGGACTGGTATGCAGCTCCACCCCAATGCAAGATGTTATCCCATCCCACAGATTCCAACAGAGAAGGGATACCAAATGAAGCAATGTGATTAACATTCACAGGACGTTCAACAATAACATTGCGCATACGCAAATCCCAAGCATTAGAAGGATCATTTTCGGGAGATCGAAGATGACGTTGTGCAATAGAAGCTGATCTAGATGAAGAGGGACCTCTAGTAGTTTTCTTTTTACCTCTAGCATCCATTTTCAATGGAGGATTTCAAGAAAACAACAAGATGCAAGATAGAAGAAATGAGTTTTAGATAGAACAGATTTTTCAAGATAAAACCCTAAACTTGCAATGAACGACCAAATAGATTCCACAAGAAGGAGATTTGAAACACTAATATCAAGAATCTACAATAAAAATGCAAAGGAACCACTAACCTTGAAGTACTAAGAAGGTGGGTTCGACCGGTCGTAGCTAGAGCCGTTGGATGGTAAACAGAAATGAGGAAGAAGAGTCAAAATCTCCAAATTAAAGTGAAATCCCGAGTTTCATGACCGGTCGTGTAAGTGTTCGACCAGTCGTAGCACGACCGGTCGTGTACACTCACGACTGGTCGAGTACGACTCAAAATTTGCAAAAAAAATTTTCAAATAATTTTCAAATTTAAACAAATACATCATCAAACTTATGTACATTATGATACACCAAATCATGCAAATTCAAAGTAAATTGCACATACCGAGATCAAACTTTAATTTATTAAACCTGCTTTTGTCGAGTGGTTTAGTGAAAATGTCAGCAAGTTGAGTCTCGGTTGGAATGTAATCCAAATATATTACCTTTTCTTCCTCTAATTCACGAATGTAATGAAATCTAATGTCAATATGCTTAGTACGTGAATGCTGAACTGGATTTTTAGAGATATTTATTGCACTGGAATTATCGCAAAATAAAATCATAGAATCCTGAGTAATTCCATAATCGCTTAACATTCGTTTCATCCAAACAAGTTGAGTACATGCATTTCCAGCAGCAATGTATTCAGCCTCAGCTATTGATAGCGATATAGAACTTTGCTTCTTACTAAACCAAGAAACAAGACAATTTCCAATGTAGAAACAACCACCACTGGTTGATTTCCTATCATCAATGTTTCCAGCCCAGTCAGCATCTGAGTACCCGGCTAATTGAACATTAGTCTCATGTGGATACTAGAGACCCAGTTTAGTAGAACTTGCGACATATCGCATAATCCGCTTAACAGCAGTTAAGTGAGATTCTTTAGGATTTGATTGATAACGAGCACAAATACCAACACTCAAAGCGATATTTGGTCTACTAGCAGTCAGATACAGTAAACTACCAATCAAACTACGATACAATTTGGGATCCACATCATTACCTGTAGAGTCTTTTGAGAGTCTCAAAGTTGTACTCATAGGAGTATCAAAATTTTTACCTTTCTCAAATCCAAATTTCTTGATTAAACTCTGAGCATATTTGGTTTGAGAGATAAAAATTCCATCAGGTTGTTGTTTTACTTGCAACCCTAGGAAATAGTTTAATTCTCCAACCATGCTCATTTCGAATTTAGACTTCATCAAATCTGCAAACTCAACAGTCATGTTAGTACAGGTTGATCCATAAATAATATCGTCAACATATATTTGAATCATTAGAATATCATTTCTGACAAACTGATTAAGTTCTTCTTGCATCGCAAGAATCCAGTTTTCATCCGAAAGTGCTTCTTTTACTTTAACCGGTTCAATCTGGGATGTAAAGCACACGTAGTTACATATGTCCTCTAGTTGTCTACGAGTGCGCACACCAGTGAGAGGGTTTCCAAGTATTAGAGAAGTTGGATGATCTTTAACAGTCCTTAATTCAAAATTAGGTTCACTTGATGAAGTTTCTTGTTTTTCAAGTATAAGCACTTCATCATTATCTGAACTAGGGACAGGTGTATTCAAAAGATCGTCAATCACAACATTTATTGACTCTTGAATCACATCGGTCCTGTAGTTCAGAACACGATATGCACGACTGTTTAAAGAATATCCTAAAAAGATCCCTTCATCACTTTTAGTGTCGAATTTTCCCAAATTTTCACGGTCACACAAAATATAGCACTTGCTGCCAAAAACTCGAAAGTATTTGACAGAAGGCTTTTTCTCAAACCACATTTCATAAGCCATTTTATTATTAGTTTTACAGATATAAACACGGTTAATAATGTAGCAAGCTGTATTCACTGCTTCAGCCCAGAGATTCCTAGGGAGCTTCATGCTATTTAACATAACATTTCCCATTTCTTGAAGCACTCTATTCTTTCTCTCGACAATTCCATTTTGTTGAGGTGTTTTAGGTGCAGAGAATTCATGCGATATTCCCTGATCGCTACAGAATTTCTCAAAACCGCTATTTTCGAATTCGGATCCATGATCACTACGGATCTTGATGACTTGAGAACATTTTTCAATTTGAATCCGTTTTATAATCTTTTTCACTTCATCAAGGGTTTCTGATTTGTCTCTCAAGAATGAAACCCAAGTGTATCTTGTATAATCATCTACAATAACTAAGATGTACTTTTTGCCACCTCGACTTTCCGTTCTTGTTGGTCCTATAAGATCCATGTGGAGAAGCTCGAGTGGTCTTGTGGTGGAATTGGAGTTCACCTTTTTGTGGGAGCTCCTAGTTTGTTTACCATACTGGCATTCACCACAAATCTTGTCTACTTTTTGTATCTTAGGTAGACCTCTAATTAGTTCTCCTTTGCTCAATCTATATAAATTTCGATAGTGTACATGTCTGAGGCGTTTATGCCATAATTCTGTCTCATCGGTATGGACCATGTAGCACGTTTGTTTAGATGAGCTACCATTGCTTACTATATAGCAGTTTTCAGAAGTTCTGCGACCAGTTAATATTACAGAACCCTTTTCATTTATAATTTCACAACCTTGATTAGAAAATTTAACATTATGGTTGTTATCGCATATTTGAGATATGCTCAACAGGTTGTGTTTTAAACCCTCAACATATAAAACATTTTTAAATAAGGGAAGGTTATAGAGTTGGACCATACCTTTGCCAATTATCTTGCAGTTGCTACCATCACCAAATGTGACTGACCCATCAGTCATATCTTTAAGATTGGTGAATAGTGCTTTGTCGCCTGTCATATGTCTGGAGCATCCACTGTCTAGGTACCATTTCGAATGGCTTGTAGCTTTGAAAGCAGTGTGAGCAACCAAACAGGCAACCTTAGGAACCCATTTCAGTACAGTTTTAGGTTTAGGAGAATAATTGGTCTTCTTTTGTTTATAGTTGTAAGAGTGACCTACAGAGTTAGATTTTAATAGCTCCTTAAGTAAATCAACAATTTTTTCAGCTAGTGGGTTTCGAATCTGATTTTTGAAATTTATATAGCTGCTTTTGGGTTTTTGAAAAGTTTTTATATTTTTAGAAAAAACTTGACTAGTACTTTTTCCTTTTGAGTTAGAAGTCTCTCCATTCACAAAATTGGAAGGAGTATTCTTCTGTTTAGAAGATGTGTTTTTATCATAGCCCAACCCGGATCGATCGCCACATTTTCTTGATCCGGATAATAATTTTTCTAATTTTGGATCACCTTGGGCATATATCCATGTGTCCTTCAAACTCAGAAGAGAAGATACTTCATTTTTAAGTTTCTCATTTTCAGATTTCAAATTTTCAATTAGGGAGGTTTTGAATTCTAGATCACACTTTGATTTTTCAAAATTATCTGAAATTTGAGATTTTTCTAAAACAAGAGTTTCAAAACATTCTTTAAGTTTAAAAAACTTTTCTTTTTGAAGTTTAAGTTTGACAGCAATTTTACAACTTTCCTTATATAAGGCATTGTAAGCATCTTGAAGATCTTCATCAAATTCATGATCACTACCCAAATTTTCTTCACTTGTTGAATCATCGTGATCGGAAAAAGTAAACTTGGCTAGAGTCATAAGGGCCTTAAGTTCACTGCCCGACTCAGTTTCTGAATTTTCTGACTCAGAAGAGGCTTCAGAATCAGACGATTCATCCCAAGTAGCCAACATACCCTTCCTTTTGAATCTGTCCTTTTTAGGACATTTGTTTGCTAAATGCCCATATTCTTAACAGTTGTAGCATTGACTATCTTTCAATGATTTCCAAGTTTTAGACTTAGGTTTGGAACGTTTCTTTTCATTTGCCTTTTGAAAATCGACTCTTTTCTTACTTTTGAAAATCTTATAAAACTTTTTCGCCAAAAGGGCCATATCATCTTCAGACTTTTCTGAATCTGAATTTTCTTGAGTAAAACTTTTAGATGACTTCAAAGCAATAGATTTACCTTTAGGAGCTTTAAAACTTAATTCATAGGTTTGTAAAGAACCAACTAATTCTTCTACCTTCATATTATCCGTATCACGAAGTTCCTGGATTGCGGTTACCTTAGAATTGAACCGTTCAGGAAGAGAGCGTAGTATTTTTGCACACACTTTACTTTCTGGGATCTTATCGCCAAGACCCCACATTGAGTTAACAATGTCATTCAATCTAGTGTAAAAGTCCATAAACATTTCATTTTCCTCCATATGAATTTCTTCAAATTTAGTTGTGAGGAGTTGGACTTTAGATTTCTTGACAATTGATGTACCTTCGTGTGTCATTTCTAAAATATCCCAAGCTTGCTTTGCAGTATCACAGGATATGATTCTTTTGAACTCATCCGGTGATAGTGCGCAAGTGATTGCATTTAGTGCTTTAGCATTAGCACCACTCTCATTTTTCTGAAGTGTGGTCCATTGGTAATACGGTGTAATTTTCATAGATTTTGAACCATCAACACCAGTTACTTCCATGATAGGAGGTTTCCATTCAGTCACTGTGGCTTGCCACACACTTTCATCCATTGATTTGAGGAAGATCCTTACTCTGGCTTTCCAATAGGCATAGTTGGAGCCATCAAAGGGAGGAGGTCTAGTAACTGAAAGGCTATCAAAATTTGACATCTTTTTATATAGCTTAGATCGTTAGCTCAGGAAATAAATCCAAATAAAAAGCAACAAATATGAGCTATTAGGCTTTGATACCACTTGAAAAGGCCAAGCTATATGTCCTAGGGGGGGGGGGGGGGGGGGGGTGAATAGGACTATGCCAAATTTAAAATAAAATTAGCGGAAATAAATTAAACCAATAGCCTTACACTATGAATCAATTCACAAAGCTAAATTTAATTCACCTTGATAAATAGGTATTGAGAGATTGATACAAATTCAGTTCTAAGGACAACCTTACACCATAATAAACAAGGGCTTATGGTAGGACAACCTTATTTCTAGAACCTCTTTTGGATCAAGGACTCAATTTTAATATAAGTAAATGAAATAGCAAGGAATTGAAATTAAATGCAGAAGTAAGAACTAAATTATTACAACAATCCCCACACTTGCTTGAAATATAAATAGTTACAACATTCACATCCACTTGTACATTCCACACAATCGAATGATAAAAGATATGAAAATTAAGCAAGCATTCAAACCACAAGGCAAAGAGTTATAGTGGTTCGCCTGTGTGTACACCAACTGTTTTCCAACAGCCACACAAAAAGCTACTCCACTCCTAATATCCTCACACAGGGGATATTAGCGTTCACTATCAAATAGGTTTTCACAGGTTCACCAAAAACCTTTACAATTGTGTCTTTTTCACTTGGGCTTACACAATTCAAAAACTCCTCTTTTCTGAGTTTTCTGGTTTTCCTCAGACAACCAATATAATGAGATTTTTCTGGTTCAACCTCAAACAAAACCAGTACAATGAGATTTTTCTGGCTTAACCTCAAACAAAACCAGTACAATGAGATTTTTCTGGCTTAACCTCAAACAAAACCAAAAGAAATGAAATTTTACAGAATTGTAAAATACCTGGATTTCTCCTTTTTCGTAGCAGCCCGGTAGAACCAATCGGAGTAAATGATTTGAATGCCAAAGTTCAATTTCCAATACTCACATTCATAAGGTTCTAAATTCTAATTGATTTTAGATTTTAACAAGTTGGGCGTAGCTATATTTGATTTTGATTCCAAGAAGAAGGAATAAGATAATTCCTCTTTTCAAATAAGATTGGAATATAGAAACAAAATCAAATTAAATAAGCTAGCAAAAAGGAATATTAAATAAGCACAATCTAGCTTAAAATAAACACAGACTTATCTCAGAGTGATTACTTGAAAATTCTTGAATTGAATGGAGTTGAAGTTGTAAAAACTCTGAATTTCGTGTTCAATTTATAAAAGCAGAAATCGCTCCTACGACTGGTCTTAGAAACCTACGACTGGTCGTAGCTCTAACAGATTTTTGAAAAAATAAGCGCGATCTTTGAAAGTCGTTCCACGACTGGTCGTGAGTAGCCTACGACTGGTCGTGAGTAGCCTACGACTGGTCGTGGGTCACCTACGACTGGTCGTAGATTCCTACGACTGGTCATAAGACCAGAGATTTCGTTGCTGGACTTTGAGTCGTAGCTCCACGACTGGTCGTGGACGAGTCGAAGCCACTCCTACGACCGGTCGAAGGATCTCCAGGACTGGTCATGGGCGTACCAAAAATTCTGAAAAATCTTCAACTACTTAGGACTGGTCGTGGAATTTCTTGGACTAGTCGAACCAATGCCAGGACTGGTTGAACAAGAGCTAGGACTGGTCGTAGAATAGACCAAACTAGTGTAAAATAAATATTTGATTTATGTATCCAAAGTGACCTACTTAAAGGGTCAACTTAAGGTCATTCAAACCTGAACCATGTCGTATGGACATTGAACTTCAACCATTCAACGAATGTAGATATTTTGAACCATATCAGGCTTGAAATCTTGAGCTTGTTTTGAACCATATCAGGCTTGAAATCTTGAGCTTGTTGTAGCTTTAAACTTGAGATCTTTATCAACATAAAACTACTTCATGCGTTGCTTCTTCAGACTTGAACTTCACCATTGTAGTTTCTTGAAGACTTCAACATGTAGCTTGCTTCTTCAGACTTGAACATGTAGCTTCTTGAAGTGTTTAAGCAGTGTCTTGAATTCATATAAATCATCATACAAGCACAGGACACAGATAGATGTTTTGGCACACCAAAATTTGACAACCAAAGGAGCATGAGACCATAGCACTTACAAATCCCTCAACCAATCCTCCTTCAATCAAGAGACGTCGAATGTTGTCACGGACCAACTTGGGCATGAAACACTCTCAGCCCTTCAATTTCATATTCTAACCCAAACCTAAAAGAAAGAAAGGAATAGAAATCTAGAATTAGAAAGAAAGAAGAATTAGAAAGAAGTTACCAAATTAAAAGTTCCTAAGTTAAGGTCTTGCAAAACAAGTCAGTTTCTAAAAAATAGAAATTCTAAAATTAGAAAGTAAACTAGTTCTAAACACGAAAATTTCTAAAAATAGAAAATAGAAAGTTTCTAGAAATAAATTAGGAAAGTTATAAACCTAGAATTAGAAAGTATTTTAATAAAAGAAATCCTAGAATTAGAAAGTTTCTAAAAATAGAAAAATAGAAAAATTAGAAAGAGATTACCAATTTAGAATGTCTATATCAGAATCCTACAAAATAGGAAAGTTAGATTAGTTTCCAAAAATCAAACAAAAAAAACTAAACCTAAAATTAGAAAACCCTAATCTTAACCTAATTCTAAACTAGTTAATATCAGAAAAACGCAACCGTCAATCCCCGGCAACTACGCCAAAAACTTGTTCACCACCCCAAGTATAGGGTTGCGATGTAGTAATAATCTTGGTAAGACAAAGGTCGAATCCATAGGGACTGAACCTTGTACGTATTTTGAAAGTAACTAAAACTAGAACTAGAAGAAGATGCGATTTAAATCAGAAAATTTAAGAGAATAATGGTGAAATAATTAACTAAAACTTGTAGAATTCAAAGGTGGGAAACTAGGGTGCCACAAATCCACTTATAGAGATCAGGGAGATCTATGCTTGATTCATGAACACAACTGGATTTAGAGTCCCATCTTCATCCAGTTGGAAGATATATCATTAAAAACCAAATTTGAACTTCCTTTGATCCAGTTTTCAATAGCAGATAGGTATGAGAATTAGAATTGATTCCATCACAAAAAGATGCCCATGAGACAAAGAAAACAACAGAATTTAACCAATCCACAACCAATTTAAGAGAGTTCAATAACATGAATCAAACCATAGAAAAACACCCTATCATGCTACAAGCTTCACCTTAGCCCTAGCTAAGAGGTTTAACTCGTCATATACATGATGAAGCTAACATCTCTTAAGGAAAACATAACTAATAATTAAGAAAAGGGAGAAAAACTCCTGGGAATGGTGATGTCGACCGTCCACGGTCTCTCTCTCTCTCTCTTCTCCTTTTATATATTAGGAAGGTCGGCTGGTCGTGGTATGCGTAGCTTTTACACACAAGGGCTGGAGAGAAGTCGTGCGTAACTTGTACGCACATTGCGCAACCGCGAAATGCAAAAGCTTGCGTTTGGAATGAATTTTCGGGATGGTAAACGTCTCGAACTTGATCTCATCCCCTTTGTGCATCTTCTGGATGGTTCAGTTCGGTCATCTGATCACGAACGGTGGCCCACAACTCCCCTAAGATCCGTCCCTTGTCTTGGTGATTCTTGAGCGTTAATTCATGCCTTTAGCACCCTTTTTCAGTCCAAGCTCTTAAATTTACCTTGCAACACAAACACGATTAAAATAGAGCGTTAAGTATTATCATGTACGTAAAACCAAGCAATAAGTGGGGTCTAATATGCAATATTTAACCCTCAACAATATGTGTGCAAGTGTGTATATTAAACTACATAAACTTGAGTTATTATAATATACCTCCCTTAAAAAATCACCTTTGAGATTCGAGACGTATATCTTAATCACTAATGTCACATTAATAATTAATCACAAGACTTTTATCTCATCCCTCTCAGTGTCTCAAGAAGGATTTTGGAAAAATCGAACTAACGGACAAACCTTCACTCCTAAAATTTTCATTTTCAAACCATAATTTGGAATGGCCCAAATTTTGAAACTTAGTCTCCTAACTATATGGTTGTTTACTATAAAAATTTCTAAATCAAAATTTCCACATTTAATTGGGGTTTTACCTTTGTTAAAGCATAAGAACCTTATTGTCTAACAATAGAATCTATGGTTTTCAGACAACTGCCTGAATTTTCATGAAATTTTTTAGAACTTTGATTACCGATAAATTTTGTGAAGTTGTCCAAAAGTAAGTTAGTGACCTCCATAAAATCACAGAAATTTTTGGACATGTATTTGTTGTAAAAACAGATGCCTTAAATCTTCTGTCCCGCTGCTGGACCGGTCGAGGGACTGGCTTGACTGGTCGAGGGTCCACTCGACCAGTCAAGGCCCACTCGACTCGAAGTCCAGTGAACATAGTTTTTGGGTATCCAGGACGCACCAGTTGAGGGGGTCCTTCGACCAGTCGAGGCCCTGACTCAACCAGTCGAGGGTTACGCAGCCCACACGCGGACCACATAAATTTGATGCGGTTTCTAGAATTTTCCAAACTAGGTGCATAGGTGGAGTTTCCTAAACTATAAATAGGGATCCCTAGGGCTATTATAAAGTATTATAAGGCTTCCTAAAGGTTTTCTAAGGGTTTCTTAAAGGGTTCTAGGGTTATCGAAAGGTGTAGCAAGGGTGAGATTCGAGATTGTTCGAATCAGGTAAGTCCTCTCTCTTGTAATTGTTATTTCATAGTAGATTTCTGTCGCTTTGTGCCGTGGTTTTTTTTTTTCCACAAGGGTTTTTCCACGTTAAATCTTTGTGTTCTCTTGTGATTACTTATTTCTCTTGGATTGTTATCCTAGATCTAGATATGTGTGATTTCGTAGCACAAATCTCTAACAAGTGGTATCAAAGCAATCGTTGGGGCACAGATATGAATCTGCAGGATCAGTAATAATGGGAAACGACAAGTTTGATATTGAGAAGTACTCAGACAAAAATAATTTTGAGTCATGAAAGGTTAAGATGATTAGCCTATTAACCAAACAAGACGAGATTAAGGCTCTTGAGGAGCGAAAATCTACCATGAAAGATGATGAATGGAAAAACCTTGATAGTAATGTTTTAACCTCTATCTGTTTATGTCTCATGGATGAGGTTCTCTATAATGTTTTGAGGGAGAAAAATGCGGCTAATTTGTGGGCGAAGTTAGAGAGCATCTATGCCAAGAAGTCCTCTGAAAATCACCTACACTTGAAGCTACAGTGTTATACCTTCAAGATGGAAAAGGGTGGAGATATAGAAGCCCACATCCGCAACTTTAATAAATTGATGTATAAATTGTTGGATATGGAGGAAGTAATCAAAGATGAAGAACAGCATGTATTTTGTTGAATTCTCTCCCTGCATCATATGAGTCATTCAGGGACACGATGTGCACCGCCAATAAAACTCTAAGTTTCGAATCCGTTATCTCAGCCCTTCAAGGGAAGGCTATGAGAAAGATAAACGGCGACATGAGGGCATCTTCCGAGGCACTGATTACGAGGGGCAGAGATTCTGAGCAAGGTACAGGATCTTCAAGGCTTAAACCAAATCAAGGGCAAGGGCAAAGGAAAATTAAAGTATTGAAACTGTGGACTGTTTGGACACATGAAGAAGGATTGTAGAAATCCTAAAGCGAAGAAAGAAAATTCAGCGGCTTCTTCCAAGGAGGCCAACGTTGTCACATCTGATGAAGAAACAAGTGGTGGTGATGTTCTGTCTGTTTCCATAATTGGTCACATACACGACAATCATAAAGATGAGTGGATACTTGACACAGGGGCATCATATCACATGACTCCTCATTGGAGTTGGTTCGCTAGTTACAAGGAATGCGAAGGTGGATAAGTTTTTATGGGCAATGACAATGCTTGTAATGTTGTGGCTATTGGTACAGTTAGCATCAAGATATTTGATCGGATGGAGCGTACCCTGACTGATGTCAGGAACGTTCCTGATATCAAGAAAAGTCTAATTTCTCTTGGTGCACTCGAGGCTATAGGGTGCAAGTTCACCGGTATTGATGGTGTCCTTAAAGTTTCAAAAGGGGCACTCGTAGTTATGAGAGTGCAAAGGCACGGAAACCTTTACAGGTTGATCGGGAACACTTCAGAAGGTGGAGTGGCAACAACTATTACAGATTCCACGTCTCTACGTATGTGGCATGCTCGTCTGGGCCACATGAGTGAGCGGGGCATGAGGGTACTATTTGATTGTCGTTTGATTCCAGCTTTTAAAATTTTTGATTTAAATATATGCAAGCATTATATATATATGGTAAATAATCTAGATTATCTTTTAAATCTAGAAAACATGTATGTAAGGGAGTGCTTGATTATATGCACTCTGACGTATGGGGGCCATCGCCAGACGTTCCATTGGGGGGTCTTCATGGTTTGTTTCATTCATTTATGACTACTTTAAGAAAGTTTGGGTTTACTTCATGAAACGTAAATCTGAAGTTTTCACCATATTCAAACAATGGAAGGCAATAGTGCAAAAATAGTCAAGGCGAAAAATAAAGGTTTTAAGGACTAAAAATGGTGGAGAATTTACTTCCATTGAATTTAATAATTATTGAAAAGATGAAAGGATCATCAGGCATAACGCAGTATGCCACACGCTCGAACAAAATGGTGTAGCTGAGCGAATGAATCGGACTCTCCTAGAGAGGGCCAGATGCATGTTAAGTAATGTTGCGTTAGGCAAGGACTTATGGACTGAAGCCGTTAACGCTACTTATTATTTGGTGAACCAGTCTCCTTCAATGGCAATTGAATGTAAAATCCTAGAGGAATTATGGAGTGATAAAAAAATCGACTACTCATATTTACGCATATTTGGTTGTGAAGCTTACTCTCATGCACTATTAGTTGAGAGAGATAAGCTAAACCATAGAGTCAAAAAATACTTCTTTGTTGGTTATGACATTGGTGTGAAATGTTACAAGTTATTCGACAAGGTCACACACAAGGTCATCACTAGCCGTGATGTCAGATTCGATGAAAGCTTCATATTCTGCAAGAATGATTAGGAGGAGCAAAAGGAACCTAAAAGGTTAATCGTAGACGTCCAGATTGACACAAATGATACTCAGGCAAAGACAGATGCGTAAAAAGGAATCCACCACGTGGTCGCAGGTTACCGGCAAGATATAAGGATGACCCTAATATTGTATATGCTTCATTACACATGAGGTGAACCCGTCTACTATTCAGGATGCTCTTGATGAGCCTGATGCAGAAAAGTAGAAGGCGGCTATGAACGATGAGATGGACTCGTTGCACAAAAATCACACATGGGAGCTAGTGGATCTTCTAGTGGGCCAAAAAGCGATCGGATACAAGTGGTAATTCAAAAGGAAACAGGATAGATATAAAGCAAGGTTGGTAGCGAAGAGTTATGCTCAGAGAGAAGGGATCGGCTTCTCAGAGATATTCGCGTCAACGGTATAGCAGGTGTCTATTAGATCCATGATTGGTGCTGGTTAGCCATTGCGATCTCGAGCTGGAAGGATGGATGTGAAGTTTGCAGTTCTGTACTGGAAATTGGAAGAGCAGATCTACATGAAGTAACCAAAGCAGTTCGAAGTTAAAAGGGCTAAGAAAAAAGCTTGCAGGAGGTCGTGGTAGACCTATCGCCTAGGCAGTGCTATAAAGTTTGATTCCTTCATGGTGGGTCAGGTGTTGTATATTGATGACATGTAGATCGCTAATTATGACATATTTGATATCAATATAGTGAAGACTCGGTTAAGTGGGACATTCGGGATGAAGGATCGGGGGGCTGCAAAGATGGTTTTCAGCATTGAGACTAGAAGAGGAGTAGGCTTTGGTTATCTCAAGTAGAATACCTTAGGTAGGTATTGATCAAGTATGTGATAGACCAAGCAAAGCCGGAAAGCGTTCCCTACGCGTCTCTCCTTAAAGTTTTCCTCAGGACATGTCCCAAAACAGATGAGAAAAAACAGGATATATCTCATGAGCCTTATTCGAATGCGGTTGATAGTGCATGTCATGGTCTGGATTAGACCAGTTATTTCACAAGCTATCAGTATTGTGAGCAGATACCCCGGCAAACAATATTGAGTAGCACTGAGATTGTAAGAAGACTATGTCTTTCCTTTTGAGAAGACAGGAGCAAAGGTGGTTGGGCACGTGGATTCTGATTCAGCCAATATGCTCACTTAGAACGTTCTTGCAGAGAAGTTCAAGTTCTGTGCAACTTTTCTGGACTTGGCGATGGCGAAAAAGAAGGATGAAGTATGCACGAGAAGCTATGATATGATGCAGAAATAAGAGAAGAGGTCAAAGAGCTACACGGTGGAAGATTGAAGACATGGTGGAGATCGTTGTAAAAACAGATGCCTTAAATCTTCTGTCCCGCGCTCGACCGGTCGAGGCCCACTTGATTCGAAGTCCAGCGAGCATAGTTTTTGGATATCCGGTACGCTCGACCAATCAAGGGTTAGGCTCAACCGGTCGAAGGGGTCCTTCGACCAGTCGAGGCCCTGGCTCGACTAGTCGAGGGTTACGCAGCTCATGCGGGGACTGCGTAAATTTGATGCGGTTTCCGAAATTTTTCAAACTAGGTGCGTAAGTGGAGTTTCCTAAACTATAAATAGGAGTCCCTAGGGCTATTTTAAAGTATTATAAGGCTTCCTAAAGGTTTTCTAAAGGTTTCTAAAAGGGTTCTAGGGTTATCAAAGGGTGTAGCAAGTATGAGATTTGAGATTGTTCGAATTGGGTAAGTCCTCTCTCTTGTAATTTCTATTTCATAGTGGATTTCTGTAGCTTTGTACCGTGGTTTTTTTCCCACAAGGATTTTTCCACATTAAATCTTTGTGTTCTCTTGTAATTGCTTGTTGCTCTTGGATTGCTATCTTAGATTTAGATCTGTGTGATTCCATAGCACAAATCACCAACAGTATTTAGTAAGGTTAACACTAATCCAATCGAGAATTTCAGCCTAGATTGTAATAATCAACTAAAATTTTGGAAAGTTCAATTCCATAAATTTCTACTTGCAGGCACCTGAGGGAAACACTAATTTAGACTTGGGAAAGGTCCTAGAATATCTAAATTTCAATTATTTCAAAGTTTTTCTTTGATGCCAAGTTCTTCAAGATTCTAGTTTAGATTACATTTCAACATAGTGGGCATTCCTTCATGCGGTGCCTAAGGGATGTGTATATGTTCAAATGGTTATTCTAGAAATTTTCTAAAAGAATTTAGAATCTGTCTCTATGCTCAACAACCAACCCTAATACAATGGGAAATTCACCTACGTGTAAAAATCTCTTATTTCACATCCTACACTTAAAATCGCATGAAGCTTGTATGATAAGTTCGAACTCAAAGCACGATTTATCTCATTCTCATTTTTTTTTACACACGCACACACACTCCCACATACTCACACCACACGCACACACACCCACACATGCACGCGCCGTGGGATTTCACCACCGTGGGTACTCGAACCCTTGACCCGGCATTGAAACTCCAGAGAGTCTACCGCCCGGGTAAGAGCAAGGACCAGGTACCAACATTCAATCAAACATTGAGTTGAGTACTTTAACATGCCATGCCATGCTGTCACTTCTTAATTTCATTTGGAATCTAAATACTAGTCCTAGATCAAGCATGTCCTTGTGTTTGATATAAATATTTTTATACAAGCACTCACACTACATGGTAACTCACCACTCTTACCACAGACAGATTTCACCACAGTGGGTATTGGAACCCATGACATTGTGTTAGAACTCTTGTGTCTACCACCAGGCATGAGTAATGACCCAGGCTTATGTTTGATTGAATTCAGGATCCGTGCCTAACATATAAACGTATAATGTTTGATCCCATTGTTTCTTGCGGTGTGGCCTACCTAAACTTTCTATCTAAAGCTCTTCCAAGAGCTCGTGAAACTGATGGGCGAAGTGGATGGTACACATACACACTAGGTACCAACATTCAATCAAACATTGCAATTGGTTAGAACTGTGAAAACACTATGGAGGGGAAAATATTACTTTTCACATGCATAGTCAATCACAGTCAATGTACATATGTTTTGAACTCGTGGAAAGTCATTACGTGAATTTTTATAATTATTTTATTAAGTATGACTCTTGTTTTAATCGATGTAACAAATAGGAAGCGGATTCGTTTGTTGATGTTACTAAGTTTTATACTTCTTATCACGAGGTATAAGTTATATTCAAACCGTCTATCTACTATTTGAGCTTGGCGTAAGGCTTGAGCCAAAAATAAAATATATCCAAAAATCAAGTGGACCACCCTATAAAAAGTAGTGGCCAAACCCTTTTAGGGTCATAGAAATTTTGGATCAATATTATATTTGTTTTTAGTCCAACTGACCTTATAAACAGGTTGGATAAGAAGTAAAATTTATTATGAGCCCTGCGAATGTTTTAAAAGTGGGAATCAATGTCTAATGTGATTCACTTGAGCTTTGGAATTTTTTTAGAGAAATATCTAAAATGATCTCTCCAAAATGTAGTAACGGTGTAAATATGATAAGAGAAATTTCCAACTGTACGTCCAATATATGGCACATCAACCTTTTGAGGCCCACTCTCTTTCACCTCCCAAGAATACTCCCCAGCTGTACGGGTTGAAAATGCCCCTGCTTTTCCACTTTTCAATTTGTGAGAGCTGGGGCTACCTTTGGCTATGGATTATAGCCGTAGGTATAACCCAACAGCGATGTACTACGATATATCGAAGTTCTTTCGATTAATCAAAAAGGGACCAAAACTGCCCAGCGAGTTTGCCTAAAAAATCCTGCAATTTTCAATTAATCGAAAAGGGTATTGTACCTTTAGCTACAGATTATAACCGTAGCTATAACTGTATTCTATGCCAATCTATGAAATGTTTTATTTTTTTTTATTTTTATTTTATTTTTTACATGGAGAACTTTATTTTACCTACAATTTTCTCAAATACAAATTTGTATAAATATGTATATATAAGCATATAAAAAAAAATTCTCTCTTTTTTTCATTTCTACCTTTATTCATTTAAGAAGAATGTCTTCTAAACCAAAATTAGTTACTTGATGTACCTTATATGATTTTAGGGTAGGAGAAGCTACTTTAGCCAAATAACATAGTTATTTTTCAAGATTCCATTGGGTCGATGGTCGAAAATCCATTTCATTCACTTTGCGGTCAATTCGAATAAGTTCGTGGCCAATTTCATTCATTTCATTTACTTAATGGTCATTTCCATTCATTTCATGGTCAATTCGATTCACTTAACGGTCATTTCCATGCATTTCAGGGTCATTCTCGCCTATTCTGTGTTGATTCACGTTCATTTCGAGGCATTTCACGGTCATTTCGACGCATTTCGCGGTCATTTCCCTTCACTTCGCGATCATTTCCATGCATTTCACGGTCATTTCGATTCATTTCACGGTCATTTCCATGCATTTCACGGTCATTCCAAACAATTCCGTGTTGATTCACAGTCATTTCGACGCATTTCCCAGTCATTTCCCTTCACTTCGCGGTCATTTCCATGCATTTCACGGTCATTTCGATTCATTTCACGGTCATTTCCATGCATTTCACGGTCATTCCAAACAATTCGGTGTTGATTCACGGTCATTTCGACGCATTTCACAGTCATTTCCCTTCACTTCGCATTCATTTTCATGCATTTCATGGTCATTTCGATTCATTTCATGGTCATTTCCACGCATTTCACGGTTATTTCAAACAATTCCATGTTGCTTCACGGTCATTTCGACGCATTTCGCGATCATTTCCCTTCACTTCGCGGTCATTTCCATGCATTTCACGGTCATTCCAAACAATTCTGTGTTGATTCACAGTCATTTCGACGCATTTCGCGGTCATTTCCTTCACTTCGTGGTCATTTCCATGCATTTCACAGTCATTTCGATTCATTTCACGGTCATTCCAAACAATTCGGTGTTGATTCACAGTCATTTTGACGCATTTCGCGATCATTTCCCTTCACTTCGCGGTCATTTCCATGCATTTCACAGTCATTTTGATTCATTTCACGGTCATTTCCACGCATTTCACGGTTATTCCAAATAATTCTGTGTTGATTCACGGTCATTTCGACGCATTTCGCGATCATTTCCCTTCACTTCGCGGTCATTTCCATGCATTTCACGGTCATTTCGATTCATTTCATGGTCATTTCCATGCATTTCACGGTCATTTCAAACAATTCTGTGTTGATTCACGGTCATTTCGACGCATTTCGCGGTCATTTCCCTTCACTTCGCGGTCATTTCCATGCATTTCACGGTCATTCCAAACAATTCGGTGTTGATTCACGGTCATTTCGACGCATTTCGCGGTCATTTTCATGCATTTCACGGTCATTTCAATTCATTTCACGGTCATTTCGATTCATTTCACGGTCATTTCCACGCATTTCACGGTTATTCCAAACAATTCCGTGTTGATTCACGGTCATTTCGATGCATTTCGCAATCATTTCCCTTCACTTCGCGGTCATTTCCATGTATTTCACGGTCATTTCGATTCATTTCACGGTCATTTCCATGCATTTCACGGTCATTCCAAACAATTTCGTGTTGATTCACGGTCATTTCGACGCATTTCGCGATCTTTTTCCTTCACTTCGCGGTCATTTCCATTCATTTCACGGTCATTTCGATTCATTACACGGTCATTTCCATGCATTTCACGGTCATTCCAAACAATTCCGTGTTGATTCACGGTCATTTAAACGCATTTCGCTGTCATTTCCCTTTACTTCGCGGTCATTTCCATGCATTTCACGGTCATTCCAAATAATTCTGTGTTGATTCACGGTCATTTCAACGCATTTCGCGGTCTTTCCCTTCACTTCGCGGTCATTGTCATGCATTTCACAGTCATTTCGATTCATTTCACAGTCATTTCCATGCATTTCACAGCCATTCCAAAAAATTTCGTGTTGATTCACGGTCATTTCAACGCATTGTGCAGTCATTTCCCTTCACTTCGCGGTCATTTCCTTGCATTTCACGGTTATGCTAAACAATTCCGTGTTGATTCACGGTCATTTCGACGCATTTCGCGGTCATTTTCCTTCACTTCGCGGTCATTTTCATGCATTTCACGGTCATTTCGATTCATTTTACAGTCATTTCCATGCATTTCACGATCATTCCAAACAATTCCATGTTGATTCACAGTCATTTCGACGCATTTCGCGGTCATTTCCCTTCACTTCGTGGTCTTTTCCATGCATTTCATGGTCATTTCGATTCATTTCACGGTCATTTCCATGCATTTCACGGTCATTTCAAACAATTCCGTGTTGATTCACGGTTATTTCGACGCATTTCGCGGTCATTTCCCTTCACTTCGCAGTCATTTCCATGCGTTTCACAGTCATTTCGATTCATTTCACGGTCATTTCCATGCATTTGACGGTCATTCCAAACAATTCCGTGTTGATTCACGGTCATTTCGATGCATTTCGCGTTCATTTTCCTTCACCTCGCGGTCACTTCCAAGCATTTCACGGTCATTTCAATTCATTTCATGGTCATTTCCATGCATATCACGGTCATTCCAAGCAATTTCATGTTGATTCGCGGTCATTTCGTTGCATTTCGCGGTCAATTCCCTTCACTTCGCGGTCATTTCCATGCATTTCACGGTCATTTCGATTCATTACACAGTCATTTCCATGCATTTGACGGTCATTCCAAACTATTCTGTGTTGATTCACGGTCATTTAGACGCATTTCGTAGTCATTTCCCTTCACTTCGCAGTCATTTTCATGCATTTCACGGTCATTTCGATTCATTTCACGGGTCATTTCAACGCATTTCGCAGTCATTTCCCTTCACTTCATGGTCATTTTCATGCATTTCACGGTCATTTTGATTCATTTCACGGGACCATGAAATGAATCGAAATGACCATGAAATGCATGGAAATGACTGCAAAGTGAAAGGAAATGACCGTGAAATGCGTCGAAATGACCGTGAATCAACACGGAATTGTTTGGAATAACCGTGAAATGCATGAAAATGACCGTGAAATGAATCGAAATGACCGTGAAATGCATGAAAATGACTGCGAAGTGAAGGGAAATGACCGCGAAATGCGTCGAAATGACTGTGAATCAACACGGAATTGTTTGGAATAACCGTGAAATGCATGGAAATGACCATGAAATGAATCAAAATGACCGTGAAATGCTTGGAAATGACCGCGAAGTGATGGGAAATGAACGCAAAATGTGTCGAAATGACCGTGAATCAACACGGAATTGTTTGGAATGACTGTGAAATGCATGGAAATGACCGTGAAATGAATCGAAATGACTGTGAAATGCATTGAAATGACCCCAAAGTAAAGGGAAATGACTGCGAAATGCGTCGAAATGATCGTGAATCGACACAGAATTGTTTGGAATGACCGTGAAATGCATGGAAATGACCGTGAAATGAATCGAAATGACTGTGAAATGCATGGAAATAACCGCGAAGTGAAGGGAAATGACCGCGAAATGCGTCGAAATGACCATGAATCAACACGGAATTGTTTGGAATGACCGTGAAATGCATAGAAATGACCGTGAAATGAATCGAAATGACCGTGAAATGCGTGGAAATGACCGCGAAGTGAAGGGAAATGACCGCGAAATGCATCAAAATGACCGTGAATCAACACGGAATTGTTTGGAATGACCGTGAAATGCATGGAAATGACCGTGAAATGAATCGAAATGACCGTGAAATGCGTGGAAATGACCGCGAAGTGAAGGGAAATGACCGCGAAATGCGTCGAAATGACCGTGAATCAGCACGGAATTGTTTGGAATGACCGTGAAATGCATGGAAATGACCGTGAAATGAATCAAAATGACCGTGAAATGCGTGGAAATGACCGCGAAGTGAAGGGAAATGACCGCCAAATGCGTCGAAATGACCGTGAATCAACACGGAATTGTTTGGAATGACCGTGAAATGCATGGAAATGACCGTGAAATGAATCGAAATGACCGTGAAATGCATGGAAATGACCGCGAAGTGAAGGGAAATGACTGCGAAATGCGTCGAAATGACCGTGAATCAACACGAAATTGTTTGGAATGACCGTGAAATGCATGGAAATGACCGTGAAATGAATTGAAATGACCATGAAATGCATGAAAATGACTGCGAAGTGACGGGAAATGACCGTGAAATGCCTCGAAATGACTGTGAATCAACACGGAATAGGCGAGAGTGGCTGTGAAATACATGGAAATGACCGTTAAGTGAAGCGAATTGACCATGAAATGCTTGGAAATGACCATGAAGTAAATGAAATGAATGAAATTGACCACGAAACTTTTTGAAATTAACCGCAAAGTGAATGAAATGGATTTTCGACCATCGACCCGATGGAATCTTGAAAAATAACTATGTTAGTTGACTAAAGTAGCTTCTCCTACCCCAAAATCATATAGGGTACATCAAGTAACTATGTTTGGTTTAGAAGATATTCTTGTTAAATGAATAAAGAAAGAAATGAAAAATAGAGAGAATTTTTTTTTAGTGCTTATATATGCCTATTTATATAAATATGTATTTGAGAAAATTGTAGGTAAAATAAAGTTCTCTATGTAAAAAATAAAATAAAAATAATAAAAAATAAAAAATTTCATAGATTGGCACAGACTGCAATTATGGCTACGATTATAATCCGTAGCTAAAGATAAAATACCTTTTTCAATTAATCAAATGTATTTCGATTAATCGAAAATTGTAAGATTTTTGAGGCAAACTCGCTGGACAGTTTTGGACCTTTTCCAATTAATCGAAAGACATTCGATATATCGAAAGGCCTTTGATACATATAAAAGGACATATTGAAATGGCAGGGTTGGGGACTATGGCTACTGTTATTATCCATATCCATAGACAGCCCTGTAACCATAAGCTCCTGATTTTTTTTTTTTTTGTTATTTATTTATTTATTTATTATTTTTTGCTGTCGTAATCCCACTGCTTTTCGTGGGTCCTATTATGAGGTATGTGTTATATCCAAACTGTCTATCTTTTTGGCGAACTCCAATTACAGCCTGAGACGGAAAATAAGACAGATCTAACTATCAAATGGACCACACTTTAAAAGGCATTGGGGGAATTGAACGTCTACCATTGAAACCCTTTTAGGGTTATTAGGGTTACAGAAGTTTTGGATCATTATGAAATTTGTTTTTCCTCTTCATCCAGGTCTTTGTGACCTTATGAATAGATTGGATGGAATATAAATGTTATGGTGGGCCCTACAAAAGTTTCAACGGTGAAAACCAATTTTCTGTTGCTCTTTGTGGTGTTGTCCAGTTGATCTCTGGATATGATTTTTTCTTTTTGTATAATGCTCCGAAATGATCTCAAAATATGGATGAACGTTGTGGATATAATAAATACATAACTGTAGGGCCCATGTAACGTTGATCTCTTTTGAGCCGTTCGTACAACTCGGAGTTCGAGGAGCGTAAGCGCTCGTCTTCGAGCACCAAGCGATCCGCCTCAGGAAGGAAAGCAGGGGCATTTTCGACCAGAGAAATGGGGCCGTACGCCTAGGGAGTATTCTCGGCAACTAAAAAGAAATGGGCTTAAAAAGGTTGTGGCCCATATACTGGTCATACAGTTGGAAATTTCTCATATGATAAATACGGAAGCAGATTGCGTAGTAACTCACTATGCTTAGCATACTGAGTAAACTCTGTGGATCCATCATGATTTATGTATTTTATCCTCTCCATCCATCCATTTTACCAGATAATTTTATGGATTGAGACAAAAAATGAGGCATATCCAATGTTCAAATGGACCACACCATTGGAAAGAGTTGAATTGAACGTCTACAGTTGAAAATTTCTTGGGGGCCACATAAGTTTTGGATGAAGCATATATTTGTGTTTTGCCTTCATCCATATCTGTATATCTTATGAACAGGTTGGATGACATAAAACTGAGCCTTCCTCGAGAAGTTCCTCCACAAGATGCTGGTTGGGGCCCACTGCGAAGTTTGTGGGAAATCCACCCTGCGCATACACTTTTTGAACTCGTTTTAGGAAATAGAACTAAAACTGAGATGTATACAGAACTCAAGTGGCCCACACAAGGTGGAAAACAGTGAAACTTTAGTGAGCACCGTTAAAGCATTCTCATGGCCATAAAAGTTTTGTATCAGGCTATACTTTTGGTTTTACTTCATCTCATTTGGAATGAACTTATAAACGGTTTGGATAGCATATAAACATTAATATGGAGCCAACAAAGGTTTCAACAATAGAAATTTCTTTCCCAAATTTTCCCTCTCGTGTGACCCACTTGAGTTTTTGTATCCAACTCATTCTTTTCTTAAATGTCTTAAAATGAGCTCGCAAGCAAAACGGATGAACGGAATG
The DNA here is from genome assembly GCA_021015155.1 of Magnolia officinalis. Taxonomy (NCBI): domain Eukaryota; kingdom Viridiplantae; phylum Streptophyta; class Magnoliopsida; order Magnoliales; family Magnoliaceae; genus Magnolia; species Magnolia officinalis. Next base: position 52,840,662 of record JAJHSJ010000011.1, on the reverse strand, counting down.
GATTTCTCACATACATTGCAGTGGCCCTAACCAGTATCCTTGCAAAGGAACTTCCGGCCCAAATGCTTTAAGGAGGAAATCAGTAATATATTTAACAAAAAAAAGAAATGAAATCAAAAAAAAAAAAACCCTTAAATTCTAAGAACTCACATCAAACGGCCACCTATATGATATCTAAACTCCCGTCACCATCTTCAAGGGCCGAGCCAAAACCCGCCGTAACGGCAGCATAGCACACGTGTGAAAAATCCAGGACGTTCGTGGGGTGATCTCGACAATTCATGTCTGGATTCCTTAATAAAATTGGGCTGGTCCACTCATTAGGTAAGCAACACAAACAATGTAGATGGTTGCTCGTCATATTTCCTAAGTCGTCCATTTCTTTTTGAATATGTGGCCCACCTGATAAAATTAATTTTCGCTATGAAAACCTCCATATAAAGGTCCAGATCCATCGCACGCGTACCACTTTAGCACGCTTGATAGTGGCATCTATAATTATAATTTCTAGTTGGATTGAAGAGAAATGATCAGGTACTGGGCCAGTACCATAATTTAGTGCATGTACCACCAATTACAGAGGGAGAAATGAGGTGTCGGCTAACCGTGCTGCACATTTATTCTCGACAATGTGTCACGTGTACGAAACCCTAGTCGTGGAAAAGGTTGCATTCCAACATGCATCGGCCCTGACCGTGGGGCCCACTTTTATGTATCATGTATGTGTAGCATATCCAGGCCGTCCATTCATTTTAACTGATCGTTTCAGGGCATAAGCCAACAAATAAAGTAGATACAAATCTTAAGTGGGCCTGTTTGGATAACTGTTATTACACAATGCGGTGAAAAACTCACCGTCAAATCATGGTAATAATCCTTCTTAACATGGATTGAGAGAGGTGTGTTTACGTGGCATAGTTCCATGCCCCACTATGATAAACGTGCTATATCCACACGGTCCATTCATCCTGTGAGGTTAGTTTATAGGATGAGATTAAAAAAAAAAAGAAAAAAAAAAAAAGACGAGTCCAAAGCGAAAGTGTGCCATGTTAGGGGACCGTGGAAGCACATAGGGATGAATAAGTAAATAATCCAACTGCACCAAGAAAATACATTGCAAAAGCTCTGAATTTTAACGTGAAAAAATTCTTTCAAGAAAAAACTATAACATAGAGGGACATATATTACCATGAAAGTAGACATTATCCAATTCGGGCAACTTTTATCAACCCAAGCTACACCCTTGGAACCGTATAATGAATTAAAAAGTCTTAGAATTTCCTCCTAATCCCGATTAGTGGTGTACATCGAGTTGAACCGAGTCGAGCTGGCCTTAGCTTGACTCGGTTCGGCGACTAGTTGACCTCAGCTCGAACTCGGCTTGGCTCGGTCCTCGAGCCTAACTGGCCCGCTCAGCTTGGTTTGGTCAACAGCTCGGTCCAATTCGAGCCAAGATCGAGCTGAGTTTGCCTGTACGACATTTTCACATACACCTGAACTACACCTTCAAAATCCCACTGTATGGAAAATAGCAGCAATGGTTTTCAAGGTATATTTTTATCAAACACCTTCTACGCAATATAAAAAATCAAGAAAAAATAGTATTTATTTCATGTACGTACCTTTCATGTACGTATTTATTTCATGTACGTACCTTCCTAGCCACCAGCCACTCGAGTCATTTTATCAAACACTTAGTGAGCAACATTAATATCAAAGTAACCGAGTTACCGAACTGGTTCGATCCGAGTTTGATTCAAGTTGGATTCGATCCGAGTCGAGTCGAGCTGGGGCAACTTGAACTCGGCTCGAACTCATTTTCAAGCTAAAAAAATCAGCTCGGCTCAACTTGAACTCAGCTTTGATCCGAGTTGAATCGAGCTTTTTCGAGTCGAGTCAGGCAAGCTAACCAAGCTAACTCGGTTCGTGTACACCCCTAATCCCTGTTACACAAAAATATATAGCCTTCAGAAGAATCGTAAACAAAATAAGAAACAAATCCCAATATGTTTCTAAATGATTTAAGATTTCAAAAACAACATGTCAGATCATAGAAAGCAGTGGGGATTGAACACCTGCCATTGAAAACTTACTGGGTCCACATAAGCATTGCATCAAGGTGAGATTTGTGTTTTCCCTTCATGCATTCATGTGTGATCTTTTGAACATTTTGGATGGAAAATAAACTTTATAGTAAGCCTTAGGAAAAGGTTTCAACAGTTGGCGTTATTGTCCCTCTTTTTTGTGGTTTGGCCCACTTGAGCTTTGTATATGCTTCATTTTTATTTTTATTTTGTCATTCTTTAAAATGATATTGCAAAATGGATGGACGGTGTAGATATTACACACTTTAGTGAATTTACATCCACATGCGTTCAACCACGATTCTATGGTTTTACATGAATATCCAAGAAGTGTGTCCTGCGAGTGGCCTAACGTGTTCCGATTTATCTACGTAATGATAATCATCATCCATGTACATCACTAATCGGTAATCCAAGTGGGCCCACCATAACATCCCAAGGCCCACTGCAATGTTTATTTTCCATTCAACCTGGTGAAAAGTAGCCCATGAAGTTTTCTTTCGGTGGATTGAATAATAGAAGTTATGTGCGGATAAAATTTAAACTCTGTGGGGCCCACGTGATTTATGTATTTTATCCAATCTGGCCATACATTTTATGAGATGATTTTAGTTCTTGAACCTAAAAGTGAAACATATCCAAAGCTCAAGTGGGAGGACCACACCACAGGAAACAACGTGAATTGAATGTCCACCATTGAAAACTTCTTGGGGGCCTCATAAGTTTTGGATCAAGCTGATATTTGTGTTTTCCCTTCATCCATATCTGTGTGATCTCATGAACAGGTTGGATGAAAAATAAACATCACTGTGGCCCCTAGGAAGGTTTCAAAGGTGGAAATCATTATTCCTACTGTTTCTTATAGTGTGGTCCACTTGAGCTTTGTATATGCTTCAATTTTGGGCTCTACCCCTAAAATGAGCTATAAAAACGGATGGATGGTCGGGATAAACCACATACATTGACGGTGGGCCCAACAGAGTTTACTCAGTACACAATCCGATTTCCAAATCGGATTATCTTTGCGCTGGGACCCACCTTTTGCTTGGGCCTGATGTGATAACATGGGATACATTGGCAGGAAGAAATCGCAGCTTTTCTAAGCTTATGGTACAAACAGCAGTTGCTGACCATTCCTCCCGGATTGAATGCATACATCTACCATTCCATCATGAAGACGTAAAAAACGCGAGTACTTGTACATGCAGACTTCGTTTAATGCTCTGACGAAGTACAAAACAGCTTTGAGATTTGGCCAGTTGTGATGGATGGATGATCCGGCCGCATTTATAAATTATTTACTAAAAATGTACACGTTTCATGCTAGTAATTCTAACTAATTACCATCCAAATTATATTTTCCCGTTAGGTTGGTGGCTATTTATTGGACGATTAAAAATGAAAATGCCAAATGTTTTTATTCCAATAAAAAACTGTTCTTATTTGAATCTGAATTTAGGACTGTGATTTAAATGACTCTGTACATAAGCGTACAGGAGAATTGAGAGGCCAAGTGGATCATACAGCAGGTATTACGCACTTCCGGGTGTTTGTACCAAAATCTGTGCGGATTACACTGCACTTATGCTGCCACGTAACATAAAAGATATTCAAGAGATAGATAGCATGAATTCACGAATTGGCTTATTTTGGGACATTTTTTACATTTTAGTTCTTCTGGATAACGATGAACGGTTACACATCAACCACATCGCACATCCTTGTACACACGAAGTCATGATCAATAAAGTATAACCACTCTTTTCCCAACTGGTTACACACGATGAAGCCACGTAAATGGATGGTTATTCTCTCATTTTTCTTCCTAAAGCCAATAAGTATTACAAGCATGTATAAGGCTCAAAAAAGGATGTACCCAACAATTAACACAACTCTTATGGGTAAATCCGAACCGAGCCGCATCAAGGCTAACTCTGGCACCAAAAAGCAAGGCCTCAGATTGATAAGCTTTAGACATGAGGTGAGCGTCCGACCCGAGGGCTCTTGTAGAGTTACAACACCAACCTGAGACTTGGAAGTCGTCACGCACCCTCCGAGTCCTCTTGTAAGAGCTCTCAGGACAACTCGGAGAATAGGAGAAGTCATAATGCACCCGTCCAGTATACCTCCGACCAGATCCTCCCTGCCTTGAGCGATAATGATCAGCTCACTTGTGGGCTCGGATCGCCGTGCAAGATCTGAGCCGCGAGGTCGGCCCAGATGAAAGCTCGGTCAGCAATGACATTAAAAGACAACCCAGTAACGCACAACAAGAGTAATACTCTATACACAATCTCCGACTACACGCGCGTAGTTCTCAAGTAGTGGCAATTACCGTGTCGAGATTATCGGACACGTTCAAGATGACCCTCGGGAATAAATACGGATCATTTCTACATGAACAGGTACGCAATATATAGCACCCTCACTCTACTCTACACTACTCAGACCCAGTTCCCTAGCCTAACTTTGGCATCGGAGGGTCCCTTGCTTGAGCCAGGGTCTCCTTTGTTTACTGTCTTATGTAGGACCAGGGTTCGCTTCGAGCACGCAGGGCTCGACGGAGGGTGATCCAAGTTTTTGCATCAACATTTTGGCGTCGTCTAAGGGAAAAGAACAAAAGGACAAGCTTTACTGGAAATGTCAAGAGAAAAGAAGAAAAAGCTCCCAATAACGGCCGCGGATCCTAAGCTGAGTGGGCAACATCACTCGTGCTCACTACCGCATACCGAGTCGGCTCCGATCGGGCCGTCTCAACGGACTCGAAGCCGAGGAGGTAAATACCGGGCCTTGCAGAATGAAGTGCATATGCTGAGGGACGAGATCAATCAAATGAAGGAACAACAAGTGTCTCTCAACCTAGAAGAGATGGGCCCAGTAGTCGAAGAAGAGCCACTGCTTGTAAGCTCTTTTGCCAAGTCATCTCAGAACATGTCTGCTCGAGCCCTGAATCCTACACGGCATACAAAGCTGACCTACATATCTGCGACTTTAGCGCTAGCCCCAATTGACCTCCGCCACGAGCTGGGGGGGGGGGGGGGGGGGGGGGGGGGGGGGGGGGGGCAGAGCACCTGAGGTCGAAGTTCCTCAAGAAACCGTGGCAGAGAATCGGAACCCGTGGGAAGCTCAGTTGGACGAGCTCCGGAATCAGATCAAGACCCTACAACAGAACTAACAGACTTCGACTTCGACTACAGTGGAAGCCATGATGGAAGAAACTGAACTTCCCTTCACCAGCGAGGTTATGAGTGCAGAAATGCCTCCGAGATTCAGGATGCCCCCCATCGCTCAGTACTTGGGGTCTGGTGACCCCACGAAGCACGTGGAATCTTACCGATCGTGGATGCAGATTCAATTTGTCTCGGAAGCGATGACATGTCGAGCCTTCTCAATAACTCTGACTGGGGCCGCAAGGAATTGGTACCGATAGCTCAAGCCAAGGTCGATCAACACCTTTGCCGAGCTCAGCAGGTCATTCCTGACCCAGTTCATCATTTGCAAGAAGAGTTGGAAGTCGTCGACCCACTTGCTTACCCTCAAATAGAGGAGTGGGGAATTGCTAAAAGACTACATCTCTCATTTCAATAAAGAGGCTCTGCAAGTAGATGACTACTCCGACAAGATGGCACTGTCCGCAATGATCAACGGACTTAAGGAAGGGAGATTCCTGTCCTCGATAGGGAAGAACCCTCTGTCAACCCTTGGTGAACTTATCAGCCATGCTAAAAAATATATGAATGTCGAGGAGTTCTTCAGCTCACGCAAGAGCAACCAAACCTCCAAGTCCTCATCTAAAGGGAAGAGGCAGAGGGACGAAGTGCCGCAGCACACGGACAAAAGGAGGTCGGACAACAATGCCTCCCGGGACAGAAGACCGAGTAGGAGGCCTGAGAGTAAGTTTAGCTCATACACTCCTCTCAATACGTCTAGAGAGCAGATCTTGCTAGACATCCGAGATAAGAGGTTAGTGCATTGGAGTTGCATGAAGACCGAGGTAGGCCAGCAGGATAAACGTAACTACGGCTGCTTCCATTGCGACCACGACCACAACACCAGTGATTGCGTCGATCTAAAGGGAGAGATCGAGACCCTCATTCGTAAGGGTCATCTGCGCCAGTATGTAAAAGAAGAGAGGCAGACCCGGAAGGATGACCAGCCCCGTAAAGTTGCGGAGGAGGCTGTGGAGATTCGGACGATCTATGGGGGTCCGTCCAATGGCGGAGATTCGAATCAGGCTCGTAAAGCCCATTCCAGGAACACCGACCCCGAACATTACATCTACTCGGCTGAAAGGCCTAGGAAAGAACTCCGAGTAAGCCCCTGCAACCTCACATTCACAGAAGATGATGTGCGAGGCATCCAACAACCCCATGACGATGCCTTGGTGGTTGCGATGATGATAGCTAACCATAAGGTCTACCGCATCCTGGTTGACACTGGAAGCTCGGCCGATATACTCTACTCCGAGGCGTTCGACAAGATGGGGATAGACAGGTCATGCCTTCGACCCGTGAAGACTCTGCTACACGGATTTTTCGGAGATAATGTGATCTTCGAGGGCGCTATTTCCCTCCCAGTTACAACAGGAGAAGGGCAGAATCAGGTGACTCTTCTAGTAGACTTCCTTGTGGTAAATGTACCATCAGCACACAATGCCATCATGGGCCGACAGTCCCTTAATGCCATAAGGGCGGTCGTATCTACGTATCATCTGATGATGAAGTTCCCTGCCGATGGAGGGGTCGGATATGTCCGAGGAGACCAGCATGAGGCACAAAGGTGCTACTCGATAGCAGTAAGAAAGGGCTCCACAAAGCAAGCCCTCACAATAAACGTACTCAACCCCAGGGAAGACAATCCTGCAGAGGACTCGTCCACCGAAGATCTTATGACTGTCCTGCTCGAGGATGCTGATCCGAGCAGAATGGTTCAGCTCAGGTCGTCACTAAATTCTAAGCAGAGAGTTCAGATGCTGATATTTCTTTGAAAGCACAAGGACGTCTTCACATGGTCGCACCAAGACATGCCGGGTATTCCTCCAGAGATCATGGTTCACAAGCTGAATGTGGACCCGGAGCATAAACCAGTGAAGCAGAAGAGGAGGCCATTCGAGCCCGAAAGGTACGTAGCCATAGCGGACGAGGTGTCGAAGCACCTCTGTGTTAGTTTCATTGAGGAAATCCACTACCCGGACTGGATTTCTAATGTGGTTCTCGTGAGAAAGACCAATGGAAAGTGGTGGGTTTGTGTTGACAACTCGGATCTGAATAAAACCTGCCCCAATGACATCTTCCCTTTACCTCGGATCGACCAGTTGGTCGACAGCATGGCCGAGCACGAGCTCCTCACCTTCCTGGACGCGTACTACGGTTACAACCAGATAGTGATGCACCCCCCAGACAGGCAAAAGACGACCTTCGTCATGGACAAGGAACTCTACTGTTATCGGGTCATGCCCTTTAGCCTGAAGAACGCTGGGGCAACATATCATAAGTTAGTGAACCAGATGTTCGCCCGACAGATTGGTCGGACCATGGAGGCCTACATTGACGACATGCTCATCAACAGTATTAAAGCCTCTGACCACATCACGGACCTCGGAGAAACGTTCTCGATCCTCTGAAAATATCACATGAAGCTGAACCCCGCCAAGTGTGCCTTCGGTGTGGGCTCAGGCAAGTTCCTCTGATTTCAGGTCACTCAGAGGGGCATTGAGGTAAACCCCGACAAGATTCAAGCTTTGCTCGACATGAGCTCGCCTGGGATGATGAAAGAAATCCAGTCCCTCACCGGACGAGTCACCGCGCTCGGTCGGTTCATATCCAGAGCCACTGACAGATGTCTCCCCTTCTTCCAGCAGTTGAAGGGTCATAAGAAAGTGAAGTGGACCCCAGACTACGAGCAAGCTTTTCAATAGTTGAAGCAGTATCTGGGGTCACCGCCTGTAGCATCCTGGTTCTCAAAACCCGATGATAGTCGCTCCTCATAGAGTTAAGTTATGAAGTGAACTAACATACATAGCAAATTCCATAACATGGAGTAAGGCAACATTGCATAAAAAGGATATCAAGAGTGACAACAAGGAAGTTTAATACATGTAAATGGGAGCAAAATGAAATCCCATAACAGAGGAAATATTTTTACAACTTAAACAAGACACATAGTCTGAAGTATGAAAGCGAGTAATCCTAAAATATCAGTTGAGCTCCAACGGCTCAAGCGCATCGGCATAGAGGCCCTCCTTGCCGAACTCCAACACAGCCATCCCTGGAAACCCATCGTAGAGGTCTTCACCTGTCCTCATTCCTGCATCTATTTGGTGCAACTGCACAATTGGGTGAGTGAAAACTCAGTGGAAATTTCTTGCATGGATTCATACATATCATGTCATTCCAAAACAGTTTAAATCATCATATTCAAATTACAAGGAGACAAATCATGAAATTATAAATGAATGTATGTGTGTATGAATGTATGTTCAAGTCACAGATCTGGATATGCACATCCAGCTATTAAAATAAAGGGGTCACCCGAGGTGAACTAGTCACCTAGAAAAATACTCATAGGTACGCCCAAGGAGAACTAGCCACTTGGAAAAGACCATGCAGACCGCCCGCGGTAGATTATCTACCTGGAAAAAGCCATGTAAGTGAGTGCGCCCAAGAATATATCCTAAAAAAATACACGGGGTACGCCCGAGGAGTGTCTAATCCTGAAAAAGCCTCATGTAAGAAAGAGCACCCAAAGTAGTACAAATACACATGCTCTATGAGTTTAACTGAAGTGTTGGAACTTTCAATAAATCGAACAAAGTGTAGCTTACATCGAGCACTCGGAAAATCTCATATGTCATATGTGAATGTCATGCACCATGATGCTCATGTACACTCTATATGATTATCAAGGTTGCTTTCATAAACGTTGTCAAAGATCACAAGATATTAAACATCCAAGTATGATTTCAATCATAGATTCATTTACATTTTTTTCTAGGTCCAAATGAGGGCCCATAAACATGACATTTCAAGCATACTAACTTAGTGACAGATTTATTCTACTTTATAAGAAAGGTGATGTTCCACACCTAGCATTCATTGTTCAACTTGTGAGATAAAAGGAATGGAAGCATCATATGACTCCTTTCAACTACAGTAAAGCTATGTCCAAAATTGGGCAATTTCTAAGATAACATAGAGAATGCAAACCTAAACAAAATTATAAAATCATGAATTGTAGGGCTAGAGTAGTAGAAGTTAATATTCCCACATTCATCAATTCCCCATAGAGATCTAAAGTACTAAATTACCATTCGTAACATTTTAATACTATAGTAGGTTCAATGTATAACTAATTTAATATATACAAGGGGTTAATGAAGCAACTTATCATTACAATAAAAGCAATATATCTAACCCCCAAATGCAACTAATAGAAGTACACATGTACATAGGCAATTCCAAACGGGGCATAATGAGCATAATACAGTTCTTATAAGATGGAATAAAGCACTAAGATTCAAGACCATCCTACATGATTTTCAACATCAATTCCAGATTTAATGAAGCAACATTCACATTGCACAATTTTATCATCATACCCTTATGCTACTTTAGAATTCGACAACATGATGAAGCCATGTGGAATATCCCTCACCTAGGTTGTGAGTTCCACTTGACTTGAGATGTAGGTGTAGAGGTCTTGATTGGACAAATTGCAAGTAGGATTGTCTTCTAGGGTTAACAGTTGCTGGTTGTACCTGGAGAGACTGACAGAGACTAGTGAGTCACGACCGAGTTGACCCGGTCGGGGTTCTTAGCTAACAACGAGTCGGGTCAATTTAGGAGAGTTCTATTAGCTATAAGGTTCAGTTAATGATTCCTTAGAATCCAATGCTACTCAAACCATCCAAGGATGATTGAAGTCAACTTAACTCAGTCGGGAAACAGACCGAGTCAGCCCGTTACTGAGCGTTGAGTTGACTTAGTAGTGAATCAACTTGCTTGATTCATTCGACTAGCAACGTGCAGCGCTGTGAATGCATTTGAGATTGGTTGGAGGTGTTGATCCTTGCTCGGGTTAAACCGACCACATTCATGGATTCAAATCAAGGTTTTCACCTCGAAATGCGGAGCTGAGTCACTCAATTCATGACCAAGTTGGGGTGAATCAGACCCAGTTTTGCAGGGCATTAGGATGGGTCATTAGCGGATTTGATGTAGAATTGAGACAGGGGTTTCGGTTTGATTTAGTTACCTGAACTGGGGCTAGGGACGAGCAGCTCCTGCCGTGAGATGGGCCGGCCACAATGGATGGTTGGAACTCACACAGTCACACTTCTTCTCCATTTCTCTCTTCTCCTTTTCTTTCTCTCCATCATTTTCTTCTTCTTTCCTTCCTACTTTTCGTTGATCGTCCAGCAATGGACATCAGATCATCCCGACTCGGCCACGAATCGAACTGAGCTAACCCAACTTGAAGCGGCAGCGGCGTTCTTCCCTTTCTCTCTCTCTTCCTTTCTTTTCTCACTTTTCTCTTTCGTTTACTCTCTCTCTTCCTTGAAAAATGCCCTAACATCAGGCTATTTATAGCCTTACTGATTCTGGGCGCTTCTACAGCTAATCACTAGGATTAGCGCGGTGTTAGCAGCGAAAGGACCGAGAATCCCAGGGTTGTGGGTCTTTAGGTGTTGTCTGTTATTTGCACAGGTCCGTCTAATCATCTCTGATGGACTATAGGTGGGTTGGGCCACACGATGAACGACTCGGATTTGAGGAAAGGTTGACCCATCAAGATCCGGTACTGATAGTCAGGTTGGGGAAGATGACTGGCTAGTAATGGTGTTTTCCTATTGGGTGGTTTATCCATGAATCAGGGCCGTTTGGACAGTCCTGATATGGTCTAAAAGCTATGTGGGTCCACCTAACGGTGCAGGAATCGTCGTTGATTAAGACAATCCGCTGCAACTGAAAACCGTGTGCGGTTACAATTTCTCACCATTTCCTCGAGAATTTCTCGTTTAGCTACAAGATTCCTCGCAACCTTAGAGTCGACGCTCCGGATTTTCCTGGGAGAAGCTTCCAGGCACCAACGAATGCACGAGATGCGTCTTTACTATAAGTGGAAGGAATTTTTCCGCCTTCCGACGGGTAGGGATCCATATCCCGAAATCATAGGGCTGATGAGGCTACTGTACTGTGTGTGGCTTCCGTCCGACGCTCTCCAATGGCCGGATTTGCCAGCGCATCAGTGGACGTGGATTTTTCCTCCCCGTCAGCGCCTTCCCTTTGCAAGGCCTGATTAGTGGCTGACTGAGATGGTGCAGGTAACCTCCGACCATGGATCAACCTATGGTTATATATGGTTGGTGGGACCGTACTTAGCAGATGGACAGTTCACATTTGGTGATACAAGCTTTGATGGTCCCTGATGGTGGGCCATTCCATAGCAGCGAGCGGACAGTCGTTTAAATGTGGGAGTAGCAGGAAAATCCCAGTTTTCCATGGGTTTTATCTGGTCAAAGGCATTCTGACCATGTACACGGTCTCATGCACAGCGAGTGCACACAATTCGTGTACCCACGCAGTTCAAAAGTGGAGTCCACGTGGTGATCAGCATAATCCACACCGTTCATTCTTCTCGGCGATCACCAAAGCACTTAAGGTTAAAGATTTCCTAGTATCATCATTTTTGGAGTTTATTATTTGGGGTCTTATCATAGTAAAATGGTGTTTGTTTTAGTTCTGGTACGATTTTAAAGGTAGACCTGAACGACTGAGCCACACATTTATTTTCGTGTTTTAGCTACTTCCTTTGGTGAGAAGATTAACGGGACTTATGGTTTAGGTGGTCCGAAACAGTAAAGGTTAGTGGTGTTGATTATATGATTAGGTTGTGTATATGTGCACACTACGATGTAGGCATTGGATTACTGATCTTCTCATTTTATAAAATGGTTGGTGAGTAGGATTTTTCTTAAGCTTCAATGGGCTCTTAGAATGACCTTTGACTTGACTCAATGAGAGTTGTGACTAATGGAATTTGCTAGAATTGTTCATGAGTTTCAAAGATAGCCTCTTCGTGAATTAACTGACGATGATATCTATAGTATGTGTCCCCATATGCCTAAATGCTTCCTACTGTTAAATGGCAACACACGAGTACTCAAAGTACGGGGTGTTACAATCTACCCCTTAAAGAAAATCTTGTCCTCGAGATTCAGTAATGCTTATACTAGATAACATTATTATAAGTAATAAAATCGTCCTGATTGTGTACTTATCTATTGTCTGTAGAAATGCAGAATCACATCCAGTATTCTAGACAAGATACATCTAAATCTACTACAATACTTAAGTCTCTAGACCAACCAAGAGTCTAATGTACATGGTTCCCTAAAATTTTAGTTTTTTTTTAGGTATTTTCTAAAACCATGGATATATTCCAATGCTAGCTACGTCAAATGTTTTATCATTATTATTATTGGTAACATTTGTTAGGTTTACAGGTTCACTTAGGTGACAACTAATCATAATATGATAGTTTCCCCATTGTCTAAAGACCATTCAATCTTCTACTTGATTAGGCATTGAGATTATTGGAAATTTTCTAGGATATAGAATTTGGATTAAACCGCATATGCTTTGCTTAAAATATGATTCCATCAGTTCGTGGTCCCGATTACTCTAGACACTTGGGAATATCATGAGATTCTCTATCTTCCTAATAAGAGTACTCAAAAATTTTACGTGAAACAAACCTAAATGATCGACACTTTTTTTTTGTTTACTATACACTTTGATTACTTTGTACACTACCTGGGAGTTTCTGGGCCAAAGCTTTTACATGGAAAATTGCGTTTGACATTTTCTAAATTTATCCAGATTCTCAAATCTTGTCCCGATATGCTCAGTCTGGGGTTGAGAATTTATTCAAAACTGTATAATTCCTCCTCTAGTTAATTCTAGGTGCTGGAAATTATAAGGAATGTTGCCTCTAACTAAAGATACGTATTGGGAGAGTTCGGATTGTGATTCATAGTACAATTCTTCAAGTTTAAGGAGTGTTTGAGTTAGATGTAACTTGTTTATGGTGGTGAAGAACTTCCTAAAATGCCTAAATTCGTTTCACTTGATGAGTGTTGTGGCAATGTTGATTTCGACTAAGGAAAATAACAATAACAATGATAAAATTTTAATCTTATATCGCTAAAGATGTTATTTAGGAGTTAGGTTCAAGGAATGTTCTCATTTGATCTCTTGCGCATCACAACATTTATTTGTTCACACATGGTACCTAAATATAGTTTTTAAGATTCAAGTAACTAAACCTAGAGGTTTCAAAGGAGTCTGAAATTTTACGTCTCTATGTCCAAAACTTTCCCTAAATTCTAAGGGAGTTCTAAATAAATTCAAATGTCTTTCCTAAAAATTTTCTGAGACATAGTGTTTGGTTTCTGAATTCAAAACAAGTAATAGTTTATAATGGGAATTTAAATTCTATTTCTATGTTCAAACAATTAAACTTGAACCTTTCTATGGGGCCTAAAGGTTAATTCCAATCAAGTTTGAATATCTATCCTAATGATTTCAAGGGAGCTTAAATTTAATTTCTAAGTTCAAATAACTAAACCCGAAATTTTCTAAGGGGCCTACGATTTAGGTCTCTATGTTCAAAACTTTTCCTTAACTCTAAGGGAACTCTAATTAAATTCAAATGTCTTCCCTAAAAATTTTTCTATGGGGAACTAGGTTTGATTTCTGAGTTCAGACACCCAATAGTTCATAATTTGAAACCTAAGTGTAGGTCTCTACGTTCTCAAAACTTCTCCTAGTCTAGAGGAGATTCACCTAAGTTCCAAATCCTATTCTAGCATCCTAAATTAAAAAATTTAAGGTGGGTATAAGTTTGTTTCCCCAAAGGCAAGGTTTGTCTAAACTCTCTCTCTCTCTCTGATACCATCTTGTAACACCCTAGTTCTCAAAACCTGAGGATAGTTGCTCCTCATAGAGAACCCGAGTATTACGTTATGAAATGGACTAACATACATCTAAATAGCTGCAAATTCCATAACATGGAGTAAGGCAACATTGCATACACTAAGGATATCAAGAGTGACAACAAGGAAGTTTAATACATGTAAATGGGAGCAAAATGAAATCCCATAATAGGGGAAATATTTTTACAACTCAAACAAAACACATAGTCTGAAATATGAAAGCGAGTAATCCTACAATATCAGTTGAGCTCCAACGGCTCAATTGCATCGGCATAGAGGCCCTCCTTGCCGAACTCCAACTCAGCCATCCCTAGAAACCCATCGTAGAGGTCTTCACCTGTCTTCATTCCTGTAACTATTTGGTGCAACCGCACGATTGGGTGAGTGAAAACTCAGTGGGAATTTCCCGCATGGATTCATACATATCATGTCATTCCAAAATAGATTAAATCCATATATTCAAATTACAAGGAGACAAATCATGAAATTATAAATGAATGTATGGGTGTATGAAACTATGATCAAGTCACAGATCTGGGGACGCACATCCAGCTGTCAAAATAAAAGGGTCGCCCAAGGCGAACTAGTCACCTAGAAAAATACCCATAGGTGCGCCCATGGAGAACTAACCACCCGAAAAAGACCATGCAGACCACCCGCGGTAAATTATCTACCTGGAAAAAGCCATGTAAGTGAGTGCGCCCAAGGATATCGCCTGAAAAAATACACGGTGTATGCCCAAGGAGTGTCTAATCCCGAAAAAGCCTCATGTAAGAAAGAGCTCCCAAAGTGGTACAAATGCATATGCTCTGTGAGTTTAACTGAAGTGTTAGAACTTTCAGTAAATCAAAGAAAGTGTGGCTTACATCGAGCACTCGGAAAAGCTCATATGTCATGCGTGAATTTCATGCACCATGATGCTCATGTACACTCCATATGATTATCAAGGTTTCTTTCATAGACGTTGTCAAAGATCACAAGATATTAAACATCCAAGTATGATTTCAATCATAGATTCATTTACATTTTTTTCTAGGTCCAAATGAGGGCCCATAAATATGACATTTCAAGCATACTAAATTAGTGACAGATTTATTCTACTTCATAAGAAATGTGATGTTCCACACCTAGCATTCGTTGTTCAACTTGTGAGATAAAAGGAATGGAAGCATCATATGACTCCTTTCAACTACAGTAAAGCTATGTCCAAAATTGGGCAATTTCTAAGATAGCATAGAGAATGCAAACCTAAACCAAATTACAAAATCATGAATTGTAGGGCTAGAGTAGTAGAAGTTAATATCATATCCCACATTCATTAATTCCCCATAGAGATCTAAAGTACTAAATTACCATTTGTAAAATTTTAATACTATATTAGGTTCAATGTATAACTAATCTAATATATACAAGGGGTTAATGAAGCAACTTATCATTGGAATAGAAGCAATATATCTAACCCCCAAATGCAACTAATAGAAGTACACATGTACATAGGCAATTCCAAACGGGGCATAATGAGCATAATGCAGTTCTTATAAGATGGAATAAAGCACTAAGATTCAAGACCATCCTCCATGATTATCTACATCAATTCCAGATTTAATGAAGCAACATTCACATTGCACAATTTTACAATCTTCATACCCTTATGCTACTTTAGAATTCGACAACATGATGAAGCCATGTGGGATATCCCTCAGCTAGGTTATTTGTTCCACTTGACTTGAGATGTAGGTGTAGAGGTCTTGATTGGACAAATTGCAAGTAGGAGTGTCTTCTTGGGTGAACAATTGTTGCTTGTACCTGGAGAGACCGACAGAGACTAGTGAATCACGACTGAGTTGACCCGGTCGGGGTTCTTAGCTAACGAGTCGGGTCAATTTAGGAGAGTTCTATTAAATACAAGGTCCGATTAATGATTCCTTATAATACAATGCTACTCAAACCATCCAAGGATGATTGGAGTCAGCTTGACTCAGTCGGGAAACAGACCGAGTCAGCCCGTTACTGAGCGTTGAGTTGACTCAGTAGTGAATCAACTTGCTTGATTCGTTCGACTAGCAACGTGCAGCGTTGTGAATGCATTTGAGATCGGTTGGAGGCGTTGATCCTTGCTCAGGGCAAACCGACCACATTCATGGATTGAGATCAGGGTTTCACCCCGAAATGCAGAGCTGAGTCACTCAACTCGTGACCGAGTTGGGGTGAATCAGACCCGGTTTTGCAGGGCATTGGGATGGGTCATTAGCGGATTTGATGTAGAATTGAGACAGGGGTTTCGGTTTGGTTTAGTTAACTGAACTGGGGCTAGGGACGAGCAGCTCCTGCCGTGAGATGGGCCGACCACAGATGGACGGTTGGAACTCACACAGCCGCACTTCTTCTCCCTTTCTCTCTTCTCCTTTTCTTTCTCTCCATCATTTTCTTCTTCTTTCCTTCCTACTTTTCTCTAATGGTCCAGCAATGGACATCAGACCAGCCCGACTCGGCCGCGACTCGAACTGAGCCAACCCAACTTGAAGCGGCAACGACGTTCTTCCCTCTCTCTCTCTTCCTTTCTTTTCTCTCTTTTCTCTTTCATTTACTCTCTCTCTCTCTCTCTTCCTTGAAAAATGCCTTAACATCAGGCTATTTATAGCCTTACTGATTCTGGGCGCTTCTACAGCTAATCACTAGGATTAGCGCGATGTTAGCAGCGGAAGGATCGAGAATCCCAGGGTTGTGGGTCTTTAGGTGTTGTCTGTTGTTTGCACGGGTCCATCTGATCATCTCTAATGGACTATAGGTGGGCTGGGCCACACGATGAATGACTTGGATTTGAGGAAAGGTTGACCCATCAAGATCCGTTACTGATAGTTAGGTTGGGGAAGATGACTGGCTGGTAATGATGTTTTCCTATTGGGTGGTTTATCCATGAATCAGGGTCGTTTGGACGGTCCTGATATGGTCTAAAACTATGTGGGGTCCACCTAACGGTGCTGGAATCGTTGTTGATTAAGACAATCCGCAGCAGCTGAAAACCGTGTGTCGTTACAATTTCTAACAATTTCCTCGGGAATTTCTCGTTTAGCTACTTGATTTCTCACAACCCTAGAACCGATGCTCGGGATTTGCCTAGGAGAAGCTTCCAGGGACCAATGAACGCGTGAGATGCATCTTTACTATAAGTGGAAGGAATTTTTCCGCCTTCCGACGGGTAGGGATCTATATCCGGAAATCATAGGGCTGACGGGCTACTGTAGTGTGCGTGGCTTCCATCCGACGCTCTCTAATATCCAGATTTGCCAGCGCATCAGCAGACGTTGAGTTTTCCTCTTCGTCAGTGCCTTCCCTTTACAAGGCCTGATTAGTGGCTAACTGAGATGGTGCAGGTAACCTCCGACCGTGGATCAACCCATGGTTATGGTTGGTGGGACCGTACTTAGCAGATGGACATTTCAGATTTGGTGATACGAGCTTCAACGGTCCCTGATGGTGGGCCATTCCATAGCAGCGATCGGACGGTCGTTTGAATGCGGGAGTAGCGGAAAAATCCCAGTTTTCCCTAGGTTTTATCAGGTCAAAGGCGTTCTGACCATGTACACGGTCTCATGCACAGCGAGTGCACACAATTCGTGTACCCATGCAGTTCAAAAGTGGAGTCCACGTGGTGATCAGCATGATCCACGCCGTTCATTCTTCTTGGCGATCACCAAAGCACTTATGGTTAAAGATTTCCTAGTATCATCGTTTTTGGAGTTTATTATTTGGGGTCTTATCATAGTAAAATGGTGTTTATTTTAGTTCTGGTACGATTTTACAGGTAGACCTGAGCGACTGAGCCACACATTTATTTTCATGTTTTAGCTACTTCCTTTGGTGAGAAGATTAACAGGACTTATGATTTAGGTGGTCCAAAACAATAAAGGTTAGTGGTGTTGATTATATGATTATGTTGTATATGTGAACACTACGATGTAGGTATTGGATTACCGATCTTCTCATTTTATAAAATGGTTGGTGAGTAGGATTTTTCTTAAGCTTCAATGGGCTCTTAGAATGACCTTTGACTTGACTCGATGAGAGTTGTGACTAATGGAATTTTCTAGAATTGTTCATGAGTTTCAAAGATAGCCTCTTCGTGAATTAACTGATGATGATATCTATATTATGTGTCCCCATACGCCTAAATGCTTCTTACTGTTAAATGGTAACACACGAGTAAACAAAGTACAGGGTGTTACACCGCCTCTGTTGTCCAAGCCCGAGGAGGGTGAGCCTCTGTTTCTCTACTTAGCGGTTTTAATCTCGGCAGTCAGCTGGGCACTCAAACGAGAAGTGGAAGGCAAACAACGTCCTGTTTTTACTACACCTGCAAGGCAATGGTCCCGACCGAGACCAGGTACCCGATCATGGAGAAACTGGCCCTCAACCTAGTCATCTCTGCTCGAAGGTTGCGCCCGTACTTCCAGTCGTATTACATCATCGTCCTCGCAGATTCACCTCTCCGACTGGTCCTAGAGAAGCCAGAAGTATCTGGGCATCTAACCAAGTGGGCGGTGGAACTCGGAGAGTTTGATATTCAGTATCAGCCGAGGACCACGATCAAGGGTCAGGTCGTCGCTGACTTTATAGCAGAGTTCGCAACTCTGAGTTACGAGATCGAAGATACAGGCTCAAGATCTTGACCGGTCCTGAGGCAGTCCTCGTCACCCCCTAGCACTTCCTCCTCTCGAGAGCGCAGGGGCAGAAGAGGGATGTAATAGATGGACCCTCTTCGTAGACGAGTCGTCTAATTTGAAATGAATCGAGGCAAGGATCATCCTGGTCGCACCTGACTCGACCACTATGCAGTACGCGATCAGGCTCAGTTTCAAAGCATCCAACAATGAGGTGGAGTATGAAGCTCTACTGGCCGGACTAAGATTAGCTGCTAGTCTTGGAGTTCAGCTCCTCAACGTACGGTGCAACTCTCAGCTCATCGTGAATCATATATCGACGGAGTACGAGGCCAAGGAGATAAGGATGATAGCCTATTTGGCCGAGGCTCGAAAACTGACAGGAAGATTCAAAGAGTGAGTCATTAGCTAGATCCCAAGAGCCGAAATCTCTTGGGCCGATGCTCTTGCAAAGCTGGCCTTAGCTACCGAGAGGAAGATCCCAAGGATTGTCCCAGTAGAATTCCTAGATAACTCGAGCATCGACCGAGCCTACTATGAGATGATCAACCCAGTGCAGGCAACTTCGAGCTGGATGGATCCGATCATCAGATACCTTAACAACGGCGAAGTCCCCCAAGACAAGTTAGAGGCTCGGCGTTTGAAGATCAGAGCAGCATGGTACGTGATCTTGGATGACATTCTATACAAGCAAGGGAACTCTCAGCCATACCTCAGGTGTCTCCGACCTGACGAAGCGGAGTATGTAATCCGAGAAATCCACGAAGGAATCTATGAAATCATTCCGAGAGTCGTGCCTTGGCTCAGAAGATACTTCATTAAGGGTACTTCCAGCCAACGATCCGAGAAGATTCCAAGAGCTTTGTTCAGAGGTGAGACAAATGCCAAAGATTCGCTACCGTTCTAAGGCAGCCAGCAGAAGAGCTGACCCCCATGAGTGGGTCGTGGCCGTTTGCCCAGTGGGGGATCAACATCATCGGGCCTTTGTCGCGATGAAAGGAGCAGACCAAGTTCACGATTGTGGCCGTCGACTACTTCACCAGATGGACTGAGGCTGAGCCGATGGCGAAGATTACCGAACAGAAGGTGACAAATTTTGTGTGGAAGAACATCATCTGTCGGTTTAGAATTTTGTGCACCATTGTGTCCGATAATGGGAGACAGTTCAACAACGACAAGTTCCAAGGCATGTGTCGATGAACTCCGGCACATGCCTCAGAACCTGTCGTTGTCGAACTGTCTCCCATTATCTGATGAAGCTGGACAAGTGGAAGCTGTGAACAAAGTCATCAAGCATCATCTCAAGACGAAGTTGGAAAAAGTTAAGGGCAACTAGGCCGATGAACTCCCACTTGTTCTCTAGGCTTACCGGACTACAACTCAGTCTTCCATAGGGGAAACTCCCTTCTCCTTGTCTTACAGCTCGGAAGTCGTCATCCCAGTCGAGATAGGGCACCCCACCGTGCAAGTGAGGAACTATTAGGAAGAGAAAAATGCTGACCAGATAGCGACGAACCTGCATCTACTTGAAGAAGTACGAGACACCGTCAAACTCTAAGTCGTGGTTTGACATCAACAAGTTGCTTGGTTCTACAACACCAGAGTCAGGACGAGGCAGTTTCAACGAGGAGATCTAGTCCTTCGCCATTTCTTCCAGAACACTACGGCGCCTAGAGTAAGGTCCCTTGGGCCGAATTGGGAGGGACCATATCAGGTGGTCAGCTCGACTAAGCCAGGGTCATACCGACTGGAAGACCTGGAGGGACGTCCGTTGCCTGACCCATGGAATGTCGAGTATTTAAATATCTACTATCCCTGAGGGGGAAAGCTATGTAGCTATGTACGGATCGGATCTACTAGCCGTTTTCTCTTAATAAAAGATCGCTTGCTCTTCTACTCTTCTACTTGGCCTAATATATAGTAACCTTGCTACCTGAGTACGCTACGAAGGGTCATCCCTCATGTGTAGAGATGAACTCGTTCGACGAACTGATCCCTTAAAGAAGAGGTTGGCTCGTCATTTGACAACGATCTATTAAACAGGCAAGCGCGCTGCGAAGGGTCATTTCTCAAGTGTAGAAATGGAACCCTTCGACGAACCGACCCCTTAGAGAAGAGGTTTGCTCGTCATTCAACAAATTCGATTAGCAACAACATAAAAAAGCAAACATTCATGCACTGAGGAAAAAGATGAATTTCATTAAGATTGAAATGTGATTACAACTTTTTCATTACAAAAAATAGAGAGGGAATAAGAGAGGTCAGCCCGAGGTCAGATCAACTGGGGTCTCGGCTTCAAGGGCCTTCTCAGCTTCAGCTGTTGCTGGGGGGTCATCCACTCCTACCTTTGGAGAGTCCTCGGCATCATCCGTCGCCAAGATATCAAAGTCCAGCTCAGGATAAGTGCCTCAGACGTCGTTCAAGCATGCTTTGTAAGTGGCATTGTAGGCGAAGTTGTAAACCTTGTCTAGCTCGTCGGCTCGCTTCTTAGAAGATTTGAATTCTTCCACAGCTTGGGAAGCAGCCAAGGCTTCAAGTTCGGAGCGCTGCTTGGAAAAACCTTCAGCAGCCTCACGCCTAACAGCCTCAAGCTCGGTAACCAACTGAGCATTGTCCACCCTCGAGCTTCCAGGTCGAACTTAGCCAAGTCAGTGCGAGCCTGTAGCTCGTTGATCTCCCCTTAGAGCCCCAGCTCCCTTAATGGCCCTCTCCCAGCCAGACCTTCAACTTCTCGACCTCCTCAGCCGAGGCCTTCAAGCTCTCCTCCAGTTCAGCCTTCTCCCTCTCCAACCGAGTCATCGTCCTCAATCTCTCTCGGATTTGGACGAGCGTCGGAAGCACCTGAAAGCACAGGCCCAGGAAGTTAGATCAACAATCAGAAATTTACAAGCGAACGAAGCCAAAAGACTTACCATGTAGCAACACAATGCGAAGTCATTTATTACTGACTCAGGCAGTCGAGTCATGGTCTGGACAACGGTCGCCTTGGGCGTGTGTTTGGCCACCCAGCCAATTAGTAACGACATCTAGTGGCTGGTCACGAGCTCCTGTCCCATAGAAGGGATCGGGCTTGTAGCACGGTCGACGATGCTAGCTGTTGAGGCCTGAGCATCAACCTCGGGCACAGTGGAACCTCCAATCAGTGCGTCGATTCCGTGGACCAAAATTGTGTCCACCTCCACAGCGGTGAACATGAGGTTGGGGTTGGGATCGCCTGAGACGTGGGAGACATCTGTTACGGCAGTTTCTCCCACGACCTTCCTCCGAATCCCCGGAGGCAGTGATAAGTAGGCCTCGGAGGCCGGGGATGGTGCTAGTGCTATGGCCACCTCTGCCGCAGCTAGCTCTGCTGCGGCAAACTCAGCCACAGGAGTAGTAGCCTTCTTCTTCCAAGCCGTTATCTTGACCCGGGATTTTGGCACCGATGTCAGGATGACATTGAGGGGAGGGTACGCCGCTGCCCCCCACTTCCTCTTCAAATCCGCTGCCTCAACCATTCCTAATCAGCAAAACGAGTCAGTCGTCTACTCAGGAAAATCAAGCGCAAAACGTGAAGTTGTTGGTTCTTACCCAAGGCGATGGGGAGGGGTCTGAATCTACAGAAACCTGATGAAATGAGGTTGTCTGGGCTGATGATGTAATGTCAGGTACAATCCTCCTCGTTGAGCAGCCGAGCCCTGACTATCTGAGCTAGGAGGGGGGAGGACAGTTCTAGGGAGCCCCTCAGATAATCTACAAGCAAGAATAGATGTTAGAATAAAAAATGAGAAGAGAGCAAAGAAAATAAGAGGAAAGGTCAAATCTACACAAGTCTACCTGGGGTGTCAAACTTGGTGGCTACTCTAACCCGCAGGCGTCCGAGCTCGGATGCTGGGGCCTCCCACTCTCCAGAAGCCCAGAACCATTTCCCCTTCCAATCTTTGTTGGAAGAAGGAAGCTTGGCGATGAGGCCCAGGGTATACTGGGCCCTGGCCGAGAAGTAGTACCAATACAGCTCGGTTTTGTTGTGCTTGGCCTAGTACATGACCAGGAACTCATCCGGCGAGAGCTCCTGGCTCTTTAGCTTTCACCAAATAATGAAGGATGACGCCAGGATGCGTCGTGCGTTCGGGACGAGCTGACCCGGAGCTAGCCTCAGCCGCGCCATCAATGCGCGCACAAAGGGATGAAGCAGGAATTGAAGTCCGCATTGGAGTGCACAGACGAAGAACTGCTACTTCCCCGTCAGAAGGGTCTCCAGGTGCGTCAAGGGCAGAGGGGGCCCTGATGTGCATAGAGTCTGGGATCTGAAACTCTGCGCGGGGACGAGCCATCTGAGACTCAACCAGAATTGAGCCCCCGGGAACTTCAGCTTCAAATTGACCACCCGAGGACCTGGCCAACGCCATCCCAGCAGGATCTCGGGGTACCCTCCTCGACCCCTTGGCTCGACCCTTGGACTTTGCTCCGGTACTCTTCTTGGGCGGGGGATAAAGCAGGATGGCTTCGAGAGTACCCTCTGAGCTCGGCCCTCGGAGTCTGTGCTCTCAAGCTCAGATCCATTTTTGACCTCACGAACCTCGTCCGAGTTGTTAGACATGGTGAAAGAAAATTTTGTAGTGAAGCGGTGGAAGACTTATAGGGCTTTGGGCGATTTCTTCCGGTGAAAATCTTCCTTTTCCGGTAGACTTCTCCATGCAGATTCTCTTCACGACTGACGAAAACCCTTCTCCAGAAGCAAGACGTCTTAGGTAGGAAAGAAGAATCAAGAAAGCTCAAGCAAATTAGAATGCGGGAGGGATCGAATGCAAGAACCTCTAGATTTTTATAGCCTGCTGCCTACAATCATGATAGACAACTGTCTCCGAAGTTGAAGTGGCTCGGATCTGAGCCCAATTATACATGGCGATTCATGATATGCACAACCAAACATCGCTTTGACCCGTGCGTAGTCAGCACTCAATGCGCCGATCCTTCTTCGCTTTTCAAAATCCACGTAGCATCACCCGATCCACTCAGTTGAAGCGTCTCGACATCTCCGACCACGTGTACGATGCCCAATGGCCAGACCAGAGGAAATGTGTAAGACCCGTATCCTAGATCATACCGTCCGTATGCTTCCGTGGTCCTCCCGGTCGAATTTCGGCAACCCTCGACCAGTATCTGACGTTTGCGCGCGACCCTAAGTTGAGTCCTGCATACTGAAGTCGGCTCGACCCGAAACTTATATCTTTGCGACCGTGCCGTCGCCGCGGTTCCAACGCTGCGACTCGCGCACCGATCCGATACCCAGGTTAGAAGATGTGGGCCCATGTTCATTTCGAGGAAAATGATGCACGTTGTGAATTTCGAGAGAATCTCTACAATATGTCCCATCAATCAATCAATCAATCAATGTCAAGTACAAGTCATACCCCAAGTACAACAACCCATCCCTTCTCATTCCCCAAAGTTAATCTCTCTCTCTTTCCACCCATCCCTTTCTTACAACCCCATTACTCCACCCATCACCCATCACACCACACCCCATCCCTTTTCACCCATCATTTCTCTCTCTTCCTCATTTCTCAAAAAAAATCTCCCAAGCAACAAACATCCCACGTCCAAGTCCTCTCTCTCCCAAAGCCAAGTGTGGCCCACTTTCCCTACCCTCTCATCTCTCATCCCCACCATCAAAACTCCATCAATCACCATCAAAAGTGAAGGCAATGAGCATAGGAGTCCAAGGGATCTAGGAGGAGTACAATAGGTAGGTGACCCACCATTGATTCTTATTTTAGGGCCCACTTGTTGGTGGGACCCATTTTGATGTATGTGATGTAACTATGAGGGGCCCATAGTGGTGGGGTCCCTCTATCACCATCTATTTTTTTCTCTCTTTCTCTTTCTTTTGTGTGATGTCTTGTGTCTACCACGGTGCAAGACGATCTTAATCGTCCAATCGTGAGGCCCACCTTGCAGCGGGTCCATTAGACGGCCAAGATGAAGGAAAAACACAAGTATTAGATTGATTCAAATTAGGTGGGCCACGTTCATGTGGGACCCACCTTGATGAAATGTGGGTCACGTCCATGTGGGACCCACCATGATGCCTGTGTTTATCCGTGTTGTCCAGCATCCCTGGACACTGGACGTGATGGTGCTAACATGGAGTGCGTGTACTCAAGGGTGTGTAATTGTAGCAACACAAAAATATTTATACATATTTATATTTAAGGTTTTTGGGTGGGCCGCTTATGCAGGCCCCACCTTGATGTATAAGGCTAATCCATGCCGTCCATTCCATTCCTCGGCTCATTTTAGACGTTGAACCAAAAAATGAAGTCAATCCGACTATCTGGCGGGCCACACTGTAGAAAACAGTATTGTTACCGTTGAAAACTCACCTTGATGTTCTACTCACCAAAACATACTGGATATTGGGCTCTTTTGGACGGTATCGAGCCATGGAATCCAATGGGTGGAGTGGATCCTCCCGATGCGGGCCTCTCATGGGAAAAACTGTAGGAAAATGATTTTTTTAAAAAATACATATTAGGCAGCAGCGCCTGCTGCTACCGCTGACACCAAAGGACGCAATAGTGTCCTGCTGCTGCGTGGACGCCGGGCAGGCAGGGACCATAGGTCCCAGCTGTGGGCCCCACCATGATGTGTGTAAAACATCAACACCGTACATTTGGTGGCCCCCTTTTTGGGCAGTGGGCCCCCCAACAATCAACCGTGTAGCGAACTCATGTGGCCCACATCACATGAAACAGTGAAATTGAACAGCTGCCATTGAAACCCTTTTTGGGTTGTCACAGAAGTTTTGAATCATTATAAATTTTGTTTTTCCTCTTCATATGGGTCTACATGACCTTATCAACGGATTGGGTGGAAAATAAACATTATGGTGGGCCCCACGTGGGACCCACTGACATATGTGTTCCACACCTTCCATCAGTGTGGTCCCCACCATGAATTATGTGCTTTATCTATGTTGTCCATGCCTATGTGACCCACCATGATGCATGTGTTACATCCAAACCGTCCAACCTTTGGCGACATCATTTTTAAGGCTTGAGATTAAAAAAATAAGATAGATCTAGGATCAGGTGGACCACATTATAGAAAATAGTGGGTTTGAACGTCCACCATTAAACCCTTGGAAATTCTAATGGTGGAAATCCTTATCACCACTTATATTTGGGTGTGGCCCATTTGATATACATGTGGCCCATGTGATGTCGCCCACTTACCATATTTATGGCCCATTGTTGAGGCCCACCTTGATTTGTATGAGGCCCGTTGTTGAGGCCCACCTTAATAGATATGAGGCCCATTGTGATGTATGCAAGGCCCATGGGTTATGGCTCATTGCAATGTAAGGCCCAATTGGTGCGGCCTATTCGATATATATATATAGGGAAAAGGTACAATGAGCTCGAGCTGTGTGGGCCCCACTGTGACGCCTTTCGAACATTAACACCGTCCACCAAATGCACCATTCCATCGTGGGCCTGGACGGCCCAAAATTAGCCGTATACGGAACTCAGGTGGGTCATACCATCTAAAATCATGTGAATACATGCCAAAAACATATAAAAGAACTTGGTGGGGCCCACTTGAGTTTTCCATGCACCTGAAACTTGGTCTGAACCCTCATTCAAGTGGGACACACATAATGGATGGGCTGGATTTGCAAACCACATCTCGGTGAGCCCTCAAAAATGGTTATGAATGTTTTAATGGTGCACGGCCCCTCTGCACTTTTGTATGTGGTGTGGCCCACAAAAGTCACGGATTGACTTGATTTTGGGCCGTCCAGGCCCACGATGGAATGGTGCATCTGGTGGACGGTGTTGATGTTCGACAGGAATCACGGTGGGGCCCACACAACCCGACCTCATGGACGACCGTAATACGCTCGAGCTCGTTGTACCTTTTCC
Organism: Magnolia officinalis; assembly: GCA_021015155.1. Lineage (NCBI taxonomy): Eukaryota > Viridiplantae > Streptophyta > Magnoliopsida > Magnoliales > Magnoliaceae > Magnolia > Magnolia officinalis. Next base: position 52,814,015 of record JAJHSJ010000011.1, on the reverse strand, counting down.
CATATATATATATATATATATATATATATATATATATATATATATATATATATATATGAGGCCCATGTGATTAGGCCCAACTTGATGTATTTGTGGCCCGCCTATTGAGGCCCACCTTGATATATATATGAGGCTCATGTTATGCGCCCATTTGATGTATCTGAGGTCCATGGGTTGAGGCCCAATGGGATGTATATAAGGCCCATCGCAATGTGTGATTCCACCATGGTTTATGTAATGATGTTTTGGCGGCCATGCCTTAGGAACAATGATGGTTTGACATCCACATTGTAAGAGCAATGATGGTTAAATGTCCATACTGTAACTCTCCCTAGGGGCCCATTGATAGGCCTATACTTGTAGTGTGCAGGCCGTCTAGGCCCATCTTTGTTATGAACAGAGCCCATCACCATATAGCATGTTTAGTATAGATCTATGATTCATGATCATACGCATCATATGTATGCTTGGTATGAGGAGTGACTGATCATAGCATTGCCTTCGGGCAGATTGTTTATGGGCTCCCTGATAGGCGAAGTTGCCCTTCATGAGTGCGTGGTACGCGCAAGATTGTTGTATGACTGGTAGTGTGATTCATGCACTTCACATTATATGACATGATTTCTATATGCCGTAGCGACATCAAGGCTATGACCTCCACAGGCACATCGTGGATGGCAGGATCGGACACCGAAAATATTGTTACTAAGCATCAGGGCGCCATAAGATGTCCCTGGGTGAAAATTCCTAAACCTGTTGGTATCAGAGGATGACTCCAACGTCGAGACCGAGTAGATATATGAGTGCACGAGGGCCGAATACCAGGAGGTCGCATCTCCCATTGTGTCGTGGTCGGTTGGAAAGGGGTGTGGCCTTACTCGCCCGAGGATAAGGGGCATTGCTAGGCTGAGTTTGACCAGCTTGTGAATGGGTCTACTATCGACGTACTAGATAGATATTGGTAGACTATTGGCCAGGCGGATAGTGAGGTTTCTTACACTCACTTGGACTGCATGCTTGGGAAAGGGGCAGTGCCATTTGGAGTGTACTAAACCCCGGTGATTATCCAGAATGAGAGTTGTACTAATATTTGATGAGTTGTATTAATATGTGGATTTGGATGAGGATTGGTATGCTTGAATTGCATCCCGCATCGCATGGTCTTGATATGGTCGATAACATTCATATCCTACACTGCATAGCCTTGGTACGGCTGATTACATTCATGTACCCATCAGCATGATTCTGCATTACTCTAAGCACGCTCATATTGCGCACACACTTACACCACCCTCTAAGCTTTCTATAAGCTTATGCACGATTGATGCGTGCAGGTGACGCCCGGACGCAGCCGCAGCCTCGTCACAATTGGAGCGTGCAGTCAAGCTTTTGGAGTTCTGTTATTATCATTATCTTGTATTTCCCTTCATACACACTATACTCAAAGTTTTTTATCATAGTGGATTTTGTGAAGGTGTTCTTGTGGTTATTGTTCATGGGTTATTCTTATGGTTATGCTTATACTGAAATAAAATCATATTTGAAATCCTCCTTGTAGTATACCAGGATCGGAACCCGGTGTATGGGTGTCGGGAGCCGAGAATGGGGTACTATAGAGGTTGTCGGTGATCAGGGTCAAATATTGCATCTCAGACCCCGATTATTGCCCTATTTAATGTACATGATACAACCTAACATCGGATTTTAATTATATTTTTATTACAGGATGAAATCAGGAGCGTTAATTGGAAATTGATGTTAAAGGCATAGATTTGACGTTCTGAAGTCACCAGAGCACGGGATGGACCCCAGAGAACCAATAATGAAGAGTTCACACGCCTGAGATCTGAGGAAAGCGAGCCAAAGGGGCCCGAAAGGGGTCCAGAATGGAAGATCACATGGTTCCCGCCATCCGATCAGTTCAAAACTCTATACATGGGATGAGGGCCGTAAATTAACCGTACATTTCAAATTTCAGCCCTCGGATCACTATGGAAGTGCCCCAACGGACAAATCAGTCCACAAACCATCGATTCTGGGCCCACCTGATATCTGGAATTGGCTCAATTTTGGATTCAACACATTATATGAGGGGATAAAACAGATGGTTGGATTGGATTGCTCGTAAACATCTTAGAAGACCCCATACATATGGTGGGTGTGCACCGAGCGGTGCATCTCAGCAGCCGCACCGAACGACCGCCAGCGGTCAGCGGACGCTGACCCGCGCGACTTCTTCTCCGTCTCTGTTTCAAACAGCGGACGTAGGGGCGTCCGCCGTTTTCATTTGTGGGTCCACACCATCCATCCAACAAAAGATCTGGACCGTCCATCATGTTTGGAGGGGCCCAATTACCATAGTGTAGGTGGAAGAATTTCCAGAAGAAAAGAGGATCGAAATCCTACCTGTTAAACGTCAGATGGACGGTATGTTTGAAACTCAATGGGCCACACTCAAGCTCATTCAAAACCATGCATATCTGGACGGTTTTCCGAGCCAAATCAAATGGACGGAGTGGATTTCCAAACAAATCATCACAGTGGGCCCCACCATTTCCGCAGGGAATCTGCGTCCGCGGTTGCGTCAGCGGTAACCCGGCCGCTGGCCGTTTTTGCGAAGAACAGTGGGCCTCACCCGTCACCTGTACGGTCGATCTGATCCGTCCATCTTGTAGAGGGCCATGAATACTACAAAACCATGCTGATAGTTCACTCCCATGCGTACACACGTGCGTGATACAGAGGCCACAAAAGGGCTACTCGGTGACGTTCAAAACTGATCTTTTTGTATTTTCTTCTCTGGGCCGCGTTAATGGACATTCAAAACCACCCATTCCTGACTGAAATTTCGTCCTGAATCCAATGGAAGGGGTGGATTTTCCAGAAAATGCCTCTGTGGGGCCCACCGATCACGGCTGCGAAAATTGTACTCCGAGTCCTTCTACGACTCTGCCACCGATTCCAGCCATCCAGCAGCTATAAAAGGGGAGTTTTGGACGTGGAAAAGGCATTCAGAACCAGGGAGGAGCTCCAGATCTACAGTAGGAGAGAGAAAGAGAAGAGAGAGAGAAAGAAGAGAGAGAGAAATTGGTTTGAATTTCCTTTATGATTTTTATCTTTATTTTCCATTTATTTAATGGAGTTTATGGGTAACTAATCTCTCAGCTAGGGCTGAGATGAAACCCCTAATTTGAATACCCTTTGTTCATGTTGATTTTACTTTAATTAAGATTGATTTGTTTCTTTCCCTAGTGTGCTTGATTGTCTTTAATTCTATACTTCTCCATCTATGAACTTTTGAGTCTATGGATGGATGTGGTCTGGATGCTTATTTGGGTGCTTGTTCTGATCATGAACAGGTTCCTGTAGAGGAAGAAACAGGGTGCTTTACTGAACTGCATATTCCATATGCCCGATTTGGACATGGGATATGTTATTCATGGCATTGCTTGAAGGAATTAGACAATCTGTATGCCCGATTAAGGACACAGATTGTGCTTTCTCTAGATAAGTTGATCAATCTAATTTAAGGTGAATTAACAGGCAAAAACAATGGTTAGGATAATTAGGGGTGGATTCGAAAGTCCTAGTGCTCTCTCTGATTGAATTTCTTCCTTATTCTCAATAGTTATTTTTCCATAGATTGTGTTAGCAATTTGATCCTTTATTTGTTGAATTAGTTAAGGAGAATCGTGAATTTGAATTGTGACGACTAGTCCCTGTGGATTCGACCTCGGTCTTACCGAGTTTATTACTACATCACAACCCTATACTTGGGGAGTGAACAAGTTTTTGGCGCCGTTGCCGGGGACTGTTTCGGTCCATATTGAATTTAGGATTCTCTCTTATCATAATTCATAGCTTAGGATTTTACTAACTTAGAGTTCTTTTCTTATTTTAGAAATTAACCTCTTTCCTGTTTTGTAGGGTCCTGAGATAAACTCTAATTGGTAATCCCTTTCTAATTCTTTACTTTTCTAATTTTTATTTTTTTTAGGTTTTTACCTTTTAGAAATTTTCTAATTCTAGAATTTCTTGTGAATTTTTAAATTTTCTATTTTTAGATTTAGATTTTTTCTCTTAAGTAAATTTTCTAGTTTTAGAAATTTCTTTTTTTTTTTTCCTTTTTAGAAACGTACTTAGTTTTTACATGTAGTAATTTTCTAATTCTGGATTTCTTCCTTTTTTAGCTTTTTTAGAAATTAACCGTTGCTTAGGATTTTCTATCATTATTTTAGGAAACCTGATTTGTTTTGTTTCTATTTTCAGGAATTGAGGAAGAAAGCTACTAATTGAGGAGGAGCTTCATAAATCTCCTTTTCCGGGTCTTTCTTCCCATTCTCACTTACATAGTTTTAGTTTTAACTTGTTTTTGAATAGCATAATTTCTAGTTCTAGTTTTCTTTCTCTTAGGTTGTTGCTTAGTTTATGCTAGGACGTAGATCTCTAGATAAAGAACTAGCACCTTTTGATCCTGAAATAGAAAGAACATTCCATAGAAGATTGAAAGACATCCCAGTTGAAATGGCAGAAGAGAATGGAACTAAAACTCTTAGAGATTATTCAGCTCCTGTCCAACTCAATGCGCCTTCATGCATAGTGTTGCCCACCACCACGGCAGCACACTTTGAACTCAAGACTGGGGTCATACAGTTGTTGCCTTCCTTTTATGGGTTAGACAAGGAGGACCCATATCATCATGTGAAAGAATTCCTAGACATTTGCTCCACCTTTAAATTCAAAACTTCTCAGACGATTCGATCCGCCTACGCCTGTTTCCTTTTTCTTTGAAGGATAAGGCGAAAGCATGGTTGAATTCTCTAGAAGTTGGGTCTATCACTACATGGGACCAATTGTCTAGGAAGTTCTTAAACAAGTTCTTCCCTGTTCACAAAACTAATGCTCTCCGTAGAGAAATCACTAATTTCACACAAAAAGAGGGAGAGCACTTTCATGATGCTGGGAAAGATGGAAGGACTTGCTTCTTAAATGTCCACACCACGGTTTTGAGAAGTGGCAACAAGTGCAATACTTTTATGACGGTCTGACACCCCAGAACCGTCGCATGGTTGATGCCACCAGTGGAGGGTCCTTCATGACCAAGAGCGATACCGAAGCGTGGAAATTCTTTGAAACCTTGTGTGAAAACTCCCAGCAATGGGACTATTCAGATAGAGGTGAAAGAAGTTCCCAACCACAAAAAGAGAGGTGGCATATATGAGATAGGAGTCACACCAGATCTCCATGCCAAGATTGATGGCCTGACAAAGAAGGTTGATGCTCTGATGTTGCATAATGGACCCCACAAACAACTCAAGCCGAGGCTTGTGCCATATGTTCTAGTCCTTCCCATCCCACGCAATCTTGCCCATCTGGTACAGCATTTTCAGAATTCCTCTCTGAACAAGTTCATGCTTTGAACACCTTTCAGAAACCTGGGAATGATCCTTACTCGAACACGTACAACCCAGGGTGGGCTAGGCATCCAAATTTTCTTGGGCAAAAGGACCGCAACAAGGAGGACCATCTGGAAATCCTCCTATGCAACCTCAGCAGTTTCCGCAATATCAACAACTGCCTGCACAATCAAGGAAACCATCTCTTGAGGATACACTCCATTTTTATGCAGAGTTCTCTCCAATTCCAAAAAGACACCCAACAAACCTTACTAGCCAACCAGCAAAGCTTACATGCAAATGCACAATCCATTGCCAAGCTGGAAGTACAAATGGGTCAACTGGCTGCCACATTGAGTGAGAGAGAGAGAAGGGTAAGTTCCCTGGCCAACCTGTGGCTAATCCAAAGGGACAATATGAGATTGGCTCTAATTCCAACCAAGGGCAATACCATGAGCAAGCCAAATCGATCATTACCCTTAGGTCAGGCAAACAGATTGACAACAAAATAGAGATACCTAGGGATGAATCAAATCAAGGTGAAGCAGAGAGACACACCAATGCATCCAAAGTCCAAAAACTCTCTGACTCTCCAAGAGCCACTGACGTGCCACCTTACGTGCCCAAAGCACCTTTTCTCAACGTCTGGCACCAATGAAGAAAAAAGAAACAACTTTGATGAAATCCTGGACGTGTTTAAAAAGTGCAAGTCAACATCCCGTTGCTTGACGCTATCAAGCAAGTCCCTGCTTACGCTAAGTTTCTTAAAGATTTATGCACTCAAAAGCGTAAGCAGAATGTTCATAAGAAAGTCTTCCTTGCAGAGCAGCTCAGCTCCATGATTCAACATAACACCCCTCCTAAATTTAGGGATCCAGGAGCTCCTACCATCTCTTGCGGCATAGGAGATCATAAAATCGGGAAGGCATTACTTGATTTAGGGGCGAGCGTCAATTTGTTACTATATTCGGTATGAGCAGCTAGGACTTGGTGAGTTGAAACCGACTAAAAAAACATTACAGCTAGCTGATAGATCTGTCAAGGTGCCCCGGGGTGTTATTGAAGACGTGCTAATCCAGGTTGACAAATTTTATTTTCCAGTGGATTTCATAGTTATAGATACTCAGCCTGTTCAGAATCCTCATAGTCAGATCCCAGTCATTTTGGGTCGTCCATTTTTGGCCACATCTAATGCTATTATAAATTGCAGGAATGGAGTTATGAAGTTGTCATTGGTAACATGAATATTAAACTCAATGTTTTTAATGCAGGACAACAACCCGCGGATTTGGACGACATATTTGAAGTGGACATGATCGAGAGTCTAGTGCAGGACTCCTTCCATAAATCTTTTGAAGATCCACTTGAGACCTGCTTAGCACAACATGGCACGGTTTGACAGATAGTCCCATCCACGAAATCAATGCACTGCTCGACTCTACTCCTATATTGGAGACTGAAAAATGGAGAGCGAAAGTGGAACCTCTTCATCCCTCTGAGACTCTTCCTGACAGCACAGCTTCTAACTCTGAGAAGGCAAAAGAGAACAGGTTGCTTAATGTTCTTCGAACATATAAGGCAGCAATTGAACGGAAGATAGCAGAAATACAAGGAGTGTGCCCCACTGTATGTAAGGATCATGTTGGGGAAATGTCACATAAAATGCAATGGAAGCATGATCCTAACATGGAAGAAGTTGTTCGAGCAGAAGTCCTTAAATTATTTGACGACAGTGTCAGTTACCTCATTACAGATAGCACAGCTCATGGGAACTCACATCACTTGTCTGGGATTGGTTAATCACGTGTTGAGGTAAGTTCTTTGGCGGACCCTGGTCTTAAAGATTAATGAATTCATGGTCTATTCTTGTCTGGCTGAAGACGTTAAACTTAGCGCTCCTGGGAGGCAACCCAGCATTTCATTTGATTTCTTTTTCCTTGTTAGTTAGTTCAATGTTTGTGGGTAACATTACTGCAAACCCTCACGAGACTACAACTCGTCCACTAGGGGTAACCTAGGGGTTTAAAGGCTTGTTGCATATGCTAAATGCAATCGAGAGCACCTGCGAAAGTGGTATAGGTAGGATCTTTTATTTTACTGATTTCTCTCTTGTGCTGACTCGCTTTTACGCTGATATTTTGAAAGCCTCTTGATTCTTCATCCAGGTACTATCTTTCCCTCACTCCTCTTTTCTTTTCGTTGTCTCATCTACATCGTATGCTTATTTCTTTTACATTGAGGACAATGTAGATTTTAGGTTGGGGTGGGAGATTAGGTTACCTAATCAGCATTTTTTCTTGTCTTGAGCAAAATTGTGAAAATTTTTAAAATTTTTTCTGAAATTTCTATTGAATTCAAAGTGATTTTGAAGGATAGTTGTGATTTTGAAATTACAAGATTCAGAATGTGAGAAATTTATGACTCTTGGATTCGGTTGTCTGGCAGATTTCACACTTAAGTTTGAATTGTTAATCCACGATTAGAAGTTGTAAACATTGATTGAGCCATGATTTCACATATCAGATCTCGTTTACACATTAAGTTTTTAGTTCGATATTAATTGATAACATGGTAATCACTAAGCATGAAAGGAACCAGCCTGAAAAACAAAATTTTTTTAGCATCAATCTATAAAGAAGAGTTAAAAGAATAAGTCGCAAAATCATCATCATAGGTTTGCTCCCTATAGATGAAGATTCGATTCCTCATAGTCGACATAAGAAAAGATTTAGGCGACAAATTTTCACCATAGGTTTGCTCCCTATAGGTGCAGATTTGATTCTCCTCTTGGCGTACTATTCAAAAAATAAATAAATAAATAAATAATGGTAGAATGAAAGGTTAATCTGTAAGGCAAGTGTTGGTTTCAGTTAGTCGTCATGCACTCCGTTGTTAATTACCAATGATATCATGAAATTAACAATTGGATCTCTTAATGATCGTAAGCCGAGATACACTATACACTCATGAACTCAATGTTTAGGATGTTCTAATTCATGGCTTAATATTTTGAACTTGATTATGAAAATTTACAGTGAACTTCATTCCAGGAGAAAAATTCCACTCACCATGCATGAATCGTAGAATGATCACATCTCGACTATCAGTTCACAAGTCACTTGAATTTACAGGAATGTCTTTTATTCTGAAATTATTTTTCGCATGTTTTGCTCGGGACTAGCAAAATGCTGGTTGGGGGTTGTGATCAGGGTCAAATATTGCATATCAGACCCCGATTATTACCTATTTACGTACATGATATGCCTAACATCGGATTTTAATTGTATTTTGTTGCAGGATGAAATAAGGAGCGTTAATGGAAAAGATGTTAAAAGCATAGATTTGACGTTCTGAGTCACCAGAGCACGGGATGGACCCCAGAGAACCAATAATGAAGAGTTTACACGCCTGAGATCTGAGGAAAGCGAGCCAAAGGGGCCCGAAAGGGGTCCAGAATGAAGATCACATGGTTCCCGCCATCCGATCAGTTCAAAACTCCATACATGGGATGAGGGCCGTAAATTAACCGTACATTAATTTCAGCTCTCGGATCACTATGGAAGTGCCCAACGGACAAATCAGCCCACAAACCATCGATTCTGGGCCCACCTGATATCTGGAATTGGCCTCAATTTGGATTCAAACACATATATTAGGGGATAAAACAGATGGTGGATTGGATTGCTCGTAAACATCTTGAAGACCCCATACATATGGTGGGTGTGCACCGAGCGGTGCTCTAAGCAGCCGCAGAACGACCGCAACGGTCAGTGGACGCTGACCCGTGACGGACTTCTTCTCCATCTCTGTTTCAAACAGCGGACGTAGGGGCGTCGCCGTTTCGTTTGTGGGTCCACACCATCCATCCAACAAAAGATCTGGACCGTCCATCATGTTTGGAGGGGCCCAATTACCACAGTGTAGGTGGCCGAATTTCCAGAAGAAAGAGGATCGAAAATCCTACCGTTAAACGTCAGGTTGGACGGTATATGTTGAAATCAATGGGCCACACTAAGCTCATTCAAAACCATGCATATCTGACGGTTTCCGAGCCAAATCAAATGGACGGAGTGGATTTCCAACAAATCATCACAGTGGGCCCCACCATTCCGCAGGGAATCTGCGTTGCGGTTGCGTCAGCGGTAACCGGCCGCTGGCCGTTTTTGCGAAGAACTGTGGGCCTCACCCGTCACCTGTACGGTCGATTGATCCGTCCATCTTGTAGAGGGCCATGAATACTACAAAAAACCATGCTGATAGTTCACTCCCATGCATACACACGTGCGTGATACAGAGGCCACAAAAGGGCTACTCGGTGACGTTCAAAACTGATCTTTTGTATTTTCTTCTCTGGGCCGCGTTAATGGACATTCAAAACCACCCATTCCTGACTGAAATTTCGTCCTGAATCCAATGGAAGGGGTGGATTTTTCAGAAAATGCCTCTGTGGGGCCCACCGATCACGGCTGCGAAAATTTGTACTCCGAGTCCTTCTACGACTCTGCCACCGATTCCAGCCATCCAGCAGCTATAAAAGGGAGTTTGGACGTGGGAAAGGCATTCAGAACCAGGGAGGAGCTCCAGATCTACAGCAAGGGAGAGAAGAAGAGAGAGAGAGAGAGAAGAAAGAAGAGAGAGAGAAATTGGTTTGAATTTTCCTTTATGATTTTTATCTTTATTTTTCCATTTATTTAATGGAGTTTATGGGTAACTAATCTCTCAGCTAGGGCTGAGATGAAACCCCTAATTTGAATACCCTTTGTTTCATGTTGATTTTACTTTAATTAAGATTGATTTGTTTCTTTCCCTAGTGTGCTTGATTGTCTTAAATTCTATACTTCTCCATCTATGAACTTTTGAGTCTATGGATGGATGTGGTCTGGATGCTTATTTGGGTGCTTGTATCTGATCATGAACAGGTTTGTAGAGGAAGAAACAGGGTGCTTTACTGAACTGCATATTCCATATGCCCGATTTGGACATGGGATATGTTATTCATGGCATTGCTTGAAGGAATTAGACAATCTGTATGCCCGATTAAGGACACAGATTGTGCTTTCTCTAGATAAGTTGATCAATCTAATTTAAGGTAAATTAACAGGCAAAACAATGGTTAGGATAATTAGGGGTGGATTTGAAAGTCCTAATGCTCTCTCTGATTGAATTTTCTTCCTTATTCTCAATAGTTATTTTTTCCATAGATTTGTGTTAGCAATTTGATCCTTTATTTGTTGAATTAGTTAAGGAGAATCGTGAATTTGAATTGTGACGACTAGTCCTTGTGGATTCGACCTCGGTCTTACCGAGTTTATTACTACATCACAACCCTATACTTGGGGAGTGAACAGTCGGTGCCGGATTCGGGGATCGGGAATTTTGTGAGCCCGGTTTCCGATTCGTGGTGTGACAAAACGGCTACCTTCATGCAGGGCATGAGTCTCGAAGATCATCATGGCGACACTTTGCCCAAGCCCATCATTACATGAAGAGTGGCGGTTCACTTCCCCAAGTCTATTACTCTCTGAGTCCGAACTCGGACTTAAAGAGTATGGGGCTTCTGTTATGAGTAAATTCGAATCGAGCCGCATAGAGGCTAACTCTGGCACCAAAGAGCAAGGCCTTGGACTGATAAGCTTCAGACTTGAGGTGAGCGTCTGACCCGAGGGCTCTTGTAGAGCTACGACACTGACCTGACACTTGGAAGTCGTCATGCACCCTCTGAGTCCTCTTATAAGAGCTCTCAGGACAACTCGGAGAATAGGAGAAGTCATAATGCACCCGTCCAGTGTACCTCCGACCTGATCCTCCCTTCCTTGCACGACAATGATCAGCTCACTTGTGAGATCGGATCACCGAGCAAGATCTGAGCCGCGAGGTTGGCCCGAATGAGAGCTTGGTCAGTGATGACATTAATAGACAACCTAGTAATGCATGACAGGAGTAATGCTTTGTGCATGATCTCCGGGTAACTGCCGACGACTGCACGCACATAGTTCTCGCGTAGTGGCAATTACCATGCGGAGATTATCGAACACGTTTAAGATGACCCTCAGGTATAAATACGGATCATTTCTACAGGAACAGGTATGCAATATATAGCTCCCTCACTCTACTCTACACTACTCAGACCCAGTTCCCTAGCCTGACTTTTACATCGAAGGGTCCCCTTCTTGAGCCAGGGTCTCCTTTGTTTACTGTCTTGTGCAGGACCAAGGTTCGCTCAGAGCACGTAGGGCTCAGCAGAGGGTGATCCAGGTTTTTGCATCAACAACAACTATCAGTTGTGCAACATTTTGTATGTAGGTTTAGTCTATCTCTGATTAGTAGCAGCGAACCCTTAGTGTAGAATTAGATTCAGTTCGTCCTTATGCATATGTCGAACCGACGTAAGTCTTAGCAAGTAGTTGTAATTCCACTCCATCTGCGCATGCATACCGCATCTGAAGGAAGACGGTAGCTCTGGTACCCGTTCGCCTACACTCATATGTTGGGCTAACCATAGTTGTAATTTTTTGCATTGACTTTGCTTCACTCATCAACACACTACTCTTGGAAGCACTTGCTGCTCTTAGCCAGGTGGAAAATCCTAAGATATGTGTAATAATATCCCCAAATTTGGTGGACCATGCTACCCCAAAACATCCATTTATGGGAAGTAACTATGGGCCTATTGCTGAAATTCCAGCCCACCCACAATCTGGCATTGCTGGAATTTTAAAAATTAATTAAATTATATGTTCATTTTACTTCTTGGTGACCCATACATGTCACAGGGGAGTCCACCAGATTAAGGGAGTGGATTTAACACATAAATCAGATGGGTCATGCTGCTGGACTGGACGTCCAGCAGTAGCCCAATGGGCCAAGCGTCCCATGGTGAGCAGCCTTATGGGCCTGGGTAATTGGCCCAAAACTCACCCAAATGGACCCTAAAAATGGAAACTACAGAGGGAGGTGGCTATGTCCCACATGTACCAAGATTGGATGGAAGTTGGGACAAAAAAACTCATCAAGGTGGGCCCACAAGGTGGCCTAGACGACCACCTAAGGCTGGACGCCCCAGCCTAGGCGTCCCAGCTTGGTGGGCCACTCCAGACCGTACCATGGTTGGTACAGGGGCCTGATGGCCCTCAAAATTTGTAGGGTGGTACTTCCATGGGTGGAACATACCTCCAAAAAATTTTGTAATTTTTGGATAACTAAAATTATTTTAATTAAATTAAAGAAAATAATCTGTCCAGAAATTTTGTCTGACCTGGACGTCCTAACGTGGTGGGCTGGTCCAGCCTTGCCACGGTGTGCACAGGGGTCCGTTGGCCCCAAAAATTGGTAGGTGGGTCTTAACATGGGTGGACCACACATCCACAAAATTTTTTAATTTTTGGATACTCAAAAATATTTTAATTAATTTCATAATTACAATTTGTCCAGAAATTTTGCTAAGTACAAAATTCTTGATAAATTATGATTGAGCACCCAATGGGGTGGGCCCTGGATGTCCAAATTTGGGAAAATTAAATTTAAACCTTTTATCATATATGTAGTATAAGGTGGGGTTCACCAAAGTGGCCCACCTAATCAGAAACTATTTTATAATTTTACATTTTCAAATTGTAACCTTGCTAGAATTACAGTAGAAAACTCAGCAAGTACCCATATTGGCCCACCCTTTTGGGGACCCAAATGAGGTCAATTGGGGCTGAAATTTGGCATGCTTATAGGTGAGATACCTATATTCAAAAATTATATTTCACTTAGTATACAATTCCCCACCAAAAGCCCCAAATCCTAGCCTCAAGTTGGCCCAAAAATCTGTCCAAATAGATTTGGACAGCAACATGTAATTGAAAGAATTAAAATATAAACATTATTTGCCATGGGATTTAACCCCAGAAATTTATGTGGTGGACCACCCCAGTGGGCCCCACAAATGTCCAGACCTTTCCCATCAACAAATACCTCTTACATGTATCCCATTTAGGTAGATTTTGGGGCCACATGTCTAAGGATGGACCGCTATGGGCGTCCAAGCTCCATGGTTGGTCTGAATTTTTTGTTGGCCTACAAGGTGGGCCACACATGAAAAATCAGAATTCTATCATAAAGGAAAAATAAAGAATCGGCCACAAGAGGAGGGGCTCCGCCACATTGAGGCCCTCCCCTTCATCAATCACACCATACATTCCTTTTATTCATATGTTACAACAAAGATCCACCACATGCATGTCCTAGATTTAAGATCAATGGTTAGGATGTCATCGCAACCATGATTCTAAGGTCTAGATGACCTATCATGCCATGGAATCCAAATAATCCTCCATGATGGGGGCCCATAGAGGGAAAACCTCATGCATGGGCATGCATGCATCAAATAGGCCATTTGGCCACAACTAAGGGATGATGTAGGATCTCCACCATTGATTGGTGAGTCCTACACTTCCCATATTAAAAAAAAAGATCTAAGAACTTGAAAATAGAAATCCTAAATCCTAAGAGTACACCCACCTTAAATTGCTCCAAACTTAGACCTCCTAGCTCCTAGTGCACCAAAGGATCCATATCAATTGGTGAGATTGGATTTAGATGGTTAGATTTAGAGGATTAGAGGGGAAATGGGGTGGATGTCCTGCCCCTCTTGCTTGGAGAAAATAGAAATGAGAAGGAGAGAAGAGAGAGAGAGAGAGGAGTAGAGAGAATGAGAGAGAAAGATAGAGAAACCTCTTTTAAGCTAAGTAATCATTTCTCTCTTGCCTTGGTTAGAGAAGAATGATGATTGCAATAGGGAGATACAACCAAAGTTATAGGGTTAGTAGGTTTTCTAGGCTTGTGGGTAGTGTTTAGAGGTAGGTGGTGTAGGAATAGGGCTTAGGTAGTGTGTGTGTGTGTGCAGTGTGTGTTGGAAGTGCCAAGAGATGGGACCTACTTAGAAATCCATGCACACTATCCCTAGGTGGGCCACATGACCATGATCAAGGGCCAAAAATGAAATGCACACAACATATGATCTACACGTTGGATGAATACACAAGACGCGTCGTTGGAACCGCAACGACGATGCGAGTAAGATGACATAGGTCTCGGGTCGATCCGAGTCGGGTCTACATGGCCGGACTCAAGGATGACCACAAACACAATCCGAGGGTAGCGGGTCGCCGAAATTCGACTGGTAGGACTGTGGGACCACAAGGAATGAAATGCATACTCACACACTCACATGCACATGCAAGAACTCGGGTTGGGTCTTACAGTAATAGCCGAGGATAGAACCACATTCATAAAAGAAATAACCTATAATATATGGATAAATACTCAAAAAGTGAAGGTGGTTCTAATGCGAAAGCCTTGAATGCTATAACTTGTGCCCTACTACCGAATGAATTCAAAAGAATCATTTCATGTTAAATGGAAAAATAAGCTTGGGATAAACTTGAAATGACCCATAAAGGAACTAATATTGTGAAAAAATATAAGATTTAAATCCTCACAACTAAATTTGAGAAAATTTGTATGGAAGAAAATGAGACATTCATGGACTTCTTTACAAAACTAAATAATATAGTTAACTCTATGTGGGGTCTTGAAAAAAGTATTCCTGAAACCAAGGTTTGTGCAAAAATACTAAAATCACTTCCTGAACGGTTCAATTCCAAGGTTACTTCTATACAAGAATTGATGGATACCGATAAAATGAAGGTTGAGGAATTAGTTGGATCTCTTTAAACATATGAATTAAATTTCAAAGCTCCAAAGAACAAGTCCTTGTTATATAATCAACCGTATTTATATTAAAGCTGGAAAAAAATAAAACGGCATATGAAATGTGGTTTGAGAAAAAGCCAAGTGTAAAATATTTTTGTACTTTCGAAAGCAAGTGTTACATTTTATATAATCGTGAAATTTTGATAAAGTTTGACGCAAAAATTGATGAAGGCATATTCTTAGGATATGCATTAAATAGTTGTGCATATCGTGTTCTAAAAAAGAGAACTGGGGTAATACAAGAATTTATAAATGTTGTAATTGATGATCATTCGATTAATCACAGTCTTCACCAAGATGATGGAGATGGTATATTAGAGCTGGAAAAAAAATAAAACGACATATGAAATGTGGTTTGAGAAAAAGCCAAGTGTAAAATATTTTTGTAATTTTGGAAGCAAGTGTTACATTTTATATGATCGTGAAATTTTGAGAAAGTTTGATGCAAAAATTGGTGAAGGCATATTCTTAGGATCCTTATTCTTAGGATATGTATTAAATAGTTGTGCATATCATGCTCTAAACAAGAGAACTAGGGTAATACAAAAATTTATAAATGTTGTAATTGATGATCATTCGATTAATCACAGTCTTCACCAAGATAATGGTGATGGTAATATCATTGATTAATCAAAGTAAACCATCATCCAAATCAGATATTACTAATTTAAGATTGGTTAAAAACCATCCAAAAAATTAAATTCTTTGTAACCCTCTTTCTAATATTCAAACCAAAAGGTAACTGGAAAATATTTGCAATCATGTTTGCTTTGCTTCCTAAATTGAACCAGCTAACATAAATGAAGTGTTGACTAATGAAAGTTGGATTTTGGCAATGTACGATGAATTGAATTAATTTATAAGAAATGATATGTGGTATTTTGTTCCTAGAACATCTAATAAAAATGTTATTGGAACCAAGTAGATTTTTAAAAATAAATTAGATGAGCTTAGAAATATTATTAGAAACAAGGTACGACAGGTTGTATAACGTTATACTCAAATAGAAGGAATTGATTATGATGAAACTTTTACATCGGTTGCTCGTCTTGAATCAATTAGACCGTTTATCTTTGTTGCTTGCCATAAAAATTTTAAAATATATCAAATGGATGTCAAGAGTAATTTTCTAAACGGTGACTTAAATGAGGAAGTATATGTTGAACAACCTAAGGGTTTTGAAGATCCCAAACTTTCTGATCTAATGTACCGTCTTAAGAAAGCTTTGTATGGTTTGAAACAAGCCCCTACAGCATGGTATAAAAAGCTAACTAATTTTTTTTCTAAGCATGATTTTCATGTGGGAAGTGTAAACAAAACTTTGTTGGATAAAAAATCCAATAATGATATCTTGATTGTTCAAATCTATGTTGATGATATTATTTATAAATCTATGTATAATAATCTATCATATAAGTTTTGCAGAACTTATGAAGTCTGAATTCGAAATGAGTATGGTTGGTGAGCTAACATATTTTCTTGGACTTCAAGTAAAGCAGCTCAAAGATGGAATTTTCATTTTCCAAATCAAGTATGCACATAATTTGGTTAAAAGGTTTGGATTTGAAAATGGGAGAAATTTCAATACTCCCATGAGTTCAATACTCAAATTATCCAAGGATGAATCAGGTAAAAGTGTTCATTTTCATCTTTATCAAAGCATGATTGATAACTTGCTATATCTAACTGCTAGTAGACAAGATATTTCATTTAGTGTTGGTATTTATGCAAGATATCAATCTGATCCTAAAGAATCTCATCTCTCGGCTGTCAAGCGCATAATTAGATATGTTGCAAGCACTACTAATTTTGGTCTATGGTATCCTCATGATACATCAATTCAAATAACTGGATATACTGATGCAGATTGGGCAGGAAATATAGATGATAGAAAATATACTAGTGGTGAATGTTTTTACATTGGAAACTGTCTAGTCAGTTGGATGAGCAAAAAGCAAAACTCAATATCCTTATCTACTATATAAGTATAATACATTGTTGTATGAAATGTTTGTATTCAGCTTATGTGGATGAAGTGAATGTTGGCTGATTACGACATAAATCAAAATACAATAAACCTGTATTGTTATAACACCAGTGCAATCAATAAATCTAAGAATTCTATCCAACACTCTCGAACAAAACATATTGACACCAGATATCATTATATATGAGAGTTAACTGAAGAAAAGACAGTTGTGTTGGAATATATTTAGACTGAAAAGCTGCTTGCAAATATTATAACACTAAGTCACTTTTCAGTGTTAAAATTTCAAATTTAAGGCATAATATTGGCTATTATTTTATATAATCATCTTCATAAAGGTAATGTTTTTTTCTTAATTATCTTTATTTTTAATAAGAAAAAGAAAAATTAAAAATATTTTCTGCTAACCGAAGAGAGACCAGAATGTCTGGTCAGATGAACAGGAAGTCCCCTCAGCCGAAGATCGCGATGTCCATCCTTTAAAGTGCAAAAATTACTTTTTCTCCCAAAATTTTCCTTCTTCTTCAACTCGTCGATGCCTCCTTTAGTCACCATTCCTCCATTATTTGCTAGTAAGTACATTTTGGTCCATTTTCTTACTAATTTCGATTTCTAATTGTGTTCTCGTTGTGATTCAACCATTTTTCTTTTAAAGCCCTTGTATTGGATTCTTTCAATTAGAGTTTATTTCCTTGAGCTTTTTGTATTTCTTTCTTGATTAAGAATAATGGAACATCGATCTAAACGTGTTGTATGAAAAGTTCAAGCTGGTTCCTCATCTAGATCTGTTCTCCGTGAGATTTGGACCATCCGTCCATCGGAGGATGACCTCGAGAATCTTCGGGATTTTAGATCTAGATGTATTATCATTGAACGGTTGGTTAATCTTAATCATATTGTTGAGTATGGGTTGCATGGGCTTTTGTATGAGGTTGGATGGGAAATGGTTTTCCAATGGGAAGGAAATGCCTAAAATCAATATTCCTCTATCTTAGATATTTCTTTAGAGAATGACATCTTCTTTAAAATCATTTTTTTAGAGAAAACCATTTCAATTACACCCTTCACCATTGCATCATTAATGAACATAGACTTGGCGAAGGATGAAATTCCAATTCCTCCTCTAATGGAAGAGATGCCAAACTCTGAAAAATAATATATTAGACGAGTACTGTGTAGTTTTGATTCGGACTGGAGATCTAGTAATGCCCTACCGATTGGGAAAATTTTTCCTAAGTACTATGTTCTTCATCGCATCTTTACGTTTAATGTCTATCCAAGAGCCGATAATAAAACCGATCCCACTCCATTTATGGTTCGTATCCTTCATGCAATAGCTACTTGAGTTAAAATTTGTCTTCCAACTCTTATTTCTTACTCCGTTATTCATTATCGGATGCATCCTAAACATAGCTCTCTTCCATTCGGTTACCTCATAACATCTCTATCTTTATCTTTTTTAGTCCAAATTTATACCATTGAGGCACTGGAATCCAAGCTTCCTTTTAACTCTTCTAATCTACATAGGATAAATTTAAATCTTCTACCTGAGCAACATCGTGTACGTGTCGATAGGCAGGGAGAGGAAGAAGATGTTAACATGGATAATATTTTCAAGGAATTAGAGAAAGAATCGGTGGAAGACGAGGATGATTCTGATTATCGCCCTTCTAATTTTGATGAGCTTTATCTGCTTTGGAGCATCGGATGGATGTTTTGCATATTTCTTAGGAAGCTCTTGTTTTAAATCAACAACTTAATATGAAGTACATGAAACAGTACTTTCATCATATGTGCAAGAGCTTGAAAAGTATTGATCCTAAGATGCAAGATCCATCTTCTTCTGAATCTAAATGATGTTTACTTTCTTGAATTGTTGATTTGGATATCTTATTTAATATTTTCAAACTCATGAAACTCTTGATATCTTAGTTTAATATTTGAATTTTGCTACCTTTAATGTTAATTCTTTTGTTATATCTTATTCTTGCTTCATATATGTTTAATGTACTTCATCTTCCTTTGTCAACTTGTGATAAAAAGGAGGAGAGATGATCTCATATATAGAGATGACTCATCTCATGTGAAAACAAGTTCTTTTTAATATATTTTTTAGGAGGAGCAAACATCAAATTCTTCATGTGAAATCATGCACTAAAAGTTCATGATTCGAGGCCTTCATTATTCTGAATATGGTTGTTGAGTCTATGTAATCTTGAGTATTTGTAATGTGATGGGTATAATGAATGTGGAATGTGTTATGTTTTGTCATGAAATTGACAAAATTGACGATTATAAGTGCTAATGTTCTACGCACACAAGTAAATTATCATAGACAAAATATATATTGTATGAAACTTCAGCACACTTCAACATTTCAAGACTAGATCGCGACTTAACATATTAAGATTAGAAGGCTCGGAAGAATTTTAAGAGAATAATCAACTGTATGCCAACTTACATGTAAAGAAGACCTTAGGAAAGACCCTATGTTAAAGTGCATCTTAGTGATTTTTTAAGTTATAACTTATTTAATTTTTACATTAAAATTCAGGGGTGTTCGGCTAGCCCAACCGTATCTTCAGCCAGCCAAAACATCTCGAGTTAAACCAAAATCAACCTAGGTCAAGTTTCTAGTAATGCATGATTTTGAATTCCGAAAATCTTAGACCAACCAAACCCTGCCTCTGGACAGCTCAGGCTAGCCGAATTTTGTCTTGGGCGAGCAAAAGTTTGGTTCAAATCAGATTTTGCGAAATCTACTAACTGTTAAAACAGAATCGTGAAAATCCGGCTAGTCGAAGGGATTCTTAGGCTGATGTAATAGCCCACGCCCACACTATATGATATTGTCCGCTCTGGGCATAGCCTGCACGGTTTTGTTCTCAGAGTTTTCCCCAAAAGGCCTCATACAGTATAGGGTGACAACTCCACATATAACCACAACAACTTTAGACGACACTTCCGATGTGGGATAAAGTTTCACCTTCACTGTGTGCACAGTAGCCTGCCAGCATAGTAGCCTACCAGCCATCTTGGGGCTCGCCCACATGTGACCACAGTGACGGGGCGTCACAATATCCCCCACCGAGCGCAAAGCCATCCTCGGCTCTGATATCATTTGTAACAGCCCACACCCACACTGTATGATATTATCCGCTCTAGGCACAGCCTGCACGGTTTTGTTCTCAGAGTTTTCCCCAAAAGGCCTCATACAGTATAAGGTGGCAACTCCACATATAACCACCACAACTTCAGACGACACTTCCGATGTGGGACAAAGTTTCACCTTCACTGTGTGCACAGTAGCCTGCCAGCCATCTTGGAGCCCACCCACATGTACGCCCGCCCACGTGTGCCCGCCCACAAGTAACCATAGTGACGGGGCGTCACAGCTGACCGAAGCTCTAAAACTTTTCCTATAAATAGAGCTCATTTCTCACAATTTTAAGATAAGAAAAAAGGAGAGAAAAATACAAGGAAACAAAATAGAAAAATATTCTTCTTTTTCAAGTTATTTATATTGTCTTACATATTTTTTTTTTTAGTTTATTCAATTCTCTTCTCAAGTCTTATTAAATTCAAATAGAAAGTGGCCTATAGTCAACTTGAGAATAGAGTATTGAATCTGCAACTTTTAGGATTTTGTTCTTTGAAAAATTATATATCCCTATATCCTTCTTGGTTGTATATATGTTGGTTGATCTTCATCTGAGAAAAGAAAGGATCATTGCATTTACTGAAGCTTCATCTTCAAAGGCTTCATCGATATCTTCTCTTCGACTCGTGTCTTCAGGAATATAAGTTTTAATCTGAAAATTACTTTTACTTCGGTCTGATTGGGATTGCTCAAAAAATCTCATCGGGTTGAGTAGTGATAAACCCGTTAAAATCACTTGAGGTTAGTTGTGATACTTTGTGAAAATCACAAACTGTAAGAGGTTGTTGAGGTTAGCCCGTGAAAATCTTGATTATAGTGGAAAGCCAAATTTATGTGGATAAATAATTTTGGGAGTGGAGTAGGTGTTTGTTAACACCGAATTACTATAACTCTATTTGTCTTGTGGTGATTGATAGTCTTTTCCTTATATTTATTATCTTAAAATATTGAAATTAAGAAAGTTGTGAAATAAGGTTCTCCTACTTAAGAGATTAGGCGAAGGTTGTCCTACGACTCAATTGAAATTAATATTTCAATATTAATTGTTGTTTTGAATTTATTTTCTGAGATAGATTATCAAAAATTCGTTAAGTTTGGTGGACATTTAATTGATGGTATTTTGTGTATTTAATTTTTATTTTGGAATAGAATGTCATTTGTGAAATAGACTTCAAAGTTGTTCCATATTAACATGTGTTTGAATTGGGATCTTTATTTTTCAACCATAAAAATAATCTTATTATATCCAAAGAAAACCTTAGGGCCTGTTTGGTTTTCCAATTACAATGGTAAATTGTAGTAAATGAATAATAATTATTTACTATTGCAATTGTGTGGTGACATCACTAACATTTGGTTGTAACAATGATTTTGTTACATATTTGTTTAACCCAAAAATTGTCATAAAAATAGAGTTTATAGTGTGAAAATGCAATGATTACAGCTTACCTAACCTACTCCCTTTACATATGTATTTAACTCTTAATTTATGAAAAATAATTCCCATTTAAACAAACACTCGGAAATAATAATGATGGTTCTTTTCCTTAACATTGCGTAAGAAATTGAAAAACATAAAAGCTTATTAGATTAGAAGCAAATGTTGTTAAGGGGTAATAAAAATATAATAATAGTTTTTTTTAGTACACTTATTTGTACACCTTGTTTATCAATCACGTGAATCATTGTGTCAGGGAGTCGGTTGAGCCCTTGAAAGTTGAAGACTAAAGACATAAGGGGATGTAGAGCATTAAGGAGTAAAGAATAAGTAAATGAGGTGCATTGGTGATCTTAACCTTGACGTAAAACAACCCTTGAACCTTTAAATGATCCGAACCCTATAGGTAAACCTTGTTGATTATCTCTTAGCCTTAGAAGCTTAATTTGAACATGATAAGTACGTTTATAAGATATGCAAAGCTTCTGTGAAAATATATGCCCAAAACAATAGTTTTCGAGTGGTTCTCGATCCCATTAAAAGCATGTTGATGGGACTCAATTGAATCGAAGGATCACTCGATCCAATCAAAGAATGACTCCAGCAACCAAATAGATAATTTTTGAATTTTCTTGATGGGATCGACAGAGGGTTCAATCCTATGGAAGGACCTTTCGATTCCATTGAAGGCCCTTTCGATCTTATCGACAGAGTTGTTAACTAGTCATTTTATAACAATTGCAAATCGGTTTCTTATAAAAGGACAATCAGTTCTTGAGCAAAAGGATGAGTTTTTAGTGTAATAAAAGAGATTCTCCACTCATATCTGACATTCCCAACCACTAAATCCACGAGATCAAAGTCATATTCCTTGTGATTCATTATTTGAAAGAGGATTCCAACATCAATGAAGAAGATAAACTTGATCTCCACCTTTGTTTAAATATATTAGACTTCAATCCATAGTAAAATCCTTATCTCAATCCTCTAAAACACCCATTTAGGTGAATCTCTTTGGATTACAACCTTTCATTAGTTATAAGAGATTCACCCAACTTCTCATTAACTTGGTCATCGCAATGGAGCATCACATGCAAGGTGTTTGATTTTGGAGTTAAAGCATTGACAATGTATCGACATCAATGATCGGGGGAGAAAATGGAGAGTTGATTGAAGCACAAGAGAGCATCGATCAAGCAACCCAAGACATTGCATCAAGTGGGCTCAATTCGACCAAACTCGCTAGGTTCTTGTGTAAGACCTAGGCTCTCGTATATGGCTGAATTCACTAAACACAGGTGTGTACATGTTAGTCTCCGTGAGAGCCTCTGGTGGGAGTAAACGTAGGTCCATAGACTAGGACCAAGGTTATTGGTTAGCCGATAGAAAATCAACTAAAATCTCTTGCGGAAGCCTCCGACAGGAGTATACGTTAGGTTTTTGTGTAGGACTGTAAATGTTAGAAGTGAACTTGATTTAAAATATCCGATAGTGAAATCTAATATACTCATGGGTTGAGTGCGTCCGCCAGGAGTGTAATAGAGAATCACTATACATGCTTACGTTTGAGATTATCTTTTAAGCACTTATTTAATTATGCTTGTCAATTTAATTTGATGAATTATATGTATGCATGATTAGATGAATGCTAGGAGTTAATAGTTAGCATATCCCACACACACATGTACACTATCATATATAGACTGGTTATTTAAATGACAAATCTATTGTAGTCTATGTGATTAAACCTTGAAAAGGGTGAGCTCTCAGTCCTAGATGGGGGGGGGGGGTGAATAGGACTATGCCAAATAAAAAATAATGAACTAAAATATTAAATAAATCTAAAATAATCAGATATCTCAATTATAATAGTATTGAGAAATTAATTCAAACCTTGTTCAAAGGACAACCTTACACCAAAAATAGATGTTTTAGGTAGGACAACCTGATTTCTTGAACGCAGTAAGGATCAAGTTCGCAAAGGAAGGAAGCTATCTATTACAAGCATTCACCACATGTACATGAAAAGATTACAATTATTCAACACATATACATCACATACATCATCCACCACAAAATACCAAGAGTTATAGTGGTTCAGTGTGTACACCAACTGTTCTCAAATAGCCATACATACTCCACTCCCAATAATCATAACCCACGTGATATTGGCGTTCACTAATAATCAAGGTTTTCTCAGGTTCACCTTAAAACCTATACAGTTGTGTTTTCAAATGGGCTATCACAGTCAAAACCCTGCGCTGAGATTTTTTGGCTTATTTCAGTCAAAACCAATACAGAGATTTTCTGGATATCTCAAAAACCAAAAATAAATAAACAAAGAGTATTTATCTTCTTCTGAAGATGTTGTTTGATGTAGCCCGTAGAATAGCTTTACTTGATGTATAGATGTTCAATGTCCAATAAACGTAATCAAGGGTTCTAGATTCTAAACAGATTTTAAATTAACTCAAACCTTGGGTACTTGTTTGAATTCCTTAGATCTCACAAAGTAGAGTAAAAACTCCCTTTTAAAATATCAGATTCATAAACTAGAGATTAAGGAATTACAAAAACAAATAAGCTATAAAAAGATCTAAAATTACCGGACTATAGCTTGATAATGACAGAGGCTTTTCTCTCTCAAAGTAGAGGTTTTTGTGACTTTTCTAAATGATTTAGAATGAGAAAATACCTCTATTTATAGGCTGAAAAATGGTTCCTTCGACTGGTCTAAGGTCTCCTTCGACTAGTCTAAGAATCAACCAAATTTCAAATTTTTTGGCACGATCGGATAAAACCGACCTTCGACTAGTCGAGTGGCCTGCTCTACTGGTCGAGTGGCCTGCTCGACTGGTCAAGCATAGCCTTCGACTGCTCGAGGGAGCATGAAATAGGTTACTAGAGTTCGAGTCGAGCTCCCCACGAGTGGTCGAGCAAGTGTCCACGACTAGTCAAGCACAGTGCTCGACTGGTCGAGGAACTACCAAAAAAACTCTGAATTTGAGTTTGAATCTTGGACTGGTCGAACCAGAGCTTGGACTAGTCGAAGTTAGGCTTGGACTATTCGAATTTAAGCCTAACCAAAGTATAAAACTCGTGTATGATTAGCATATGAAAGGACCTAAGTCTAGGGTCTTTCTAGGGTCAGTTATACTTGAAATTATTGGACATTGAAATATATACCTTGAACTTACTACTCGAATCTTCAGTAGCATTCAGTAGATCTTGTACTTGAAGTGGACTTGAAATAGTACATTGATCTTGATCTTGAACTTGAAGTAGAACTCAAACTTGTAGTACTATCTTCATGTCTTGCACTTTAAAACTTCATATGATGATCTTAAAGGTGAACTTTCCATCACATGAACAAGTCACACTCTAAATTGTTTTGTCTCATCGAAATTTGACAACTAAGGGTGATTTATACATCACAGCTCTTATAATCTCCCCCTTTGTCAAATTCGTGACAAAACAAACACAAACTCCACACTTTACACTCTTTCACAACATTCTTTCACAACATCTACTCCCCCTCAATCTACTCCCCTTAGTCTGAGCTTTGACTTGTGTAAAGTACCTGTATTAACAAATATACATATATCCAAAACATACAATCCACATAATCTACTCACTTGCGCATTGCATTTGATTTAATCATTACCATAACAAGCAAATGAGCAATGATTTAACTCAAAACCATAAAGTAACAAGTCTCTCCCCCTTTTTGTCACAACTTGACAAAGGAAGACAAAAAAAAAATGAAGCACAAATATGATTACGAGTAAATCATGAGAGTAGCATCAAGAGAGTATCACAAAGAGAGTAACATAAAGAGAGTGTCATCCAATATTAAGTCATACAATCTAAGAGAAAGTGAAAGTTAAAGTTATACATTTCCAATAAAAAACTAGTCAGAATCAGAGGAAGAAGGAAGAAGAATGAACGGGTCAATCTGATGAAGTCCCTTAGTAATGTGATGAAAATATTTTCGCATATACTTCATTGATGATTTGTGACTTTCAGTCAGATTATCCTGTGACACTTTTAACTCAACCACCTTCTCCTCTAAAGAACAAAGGCGCTCATCAAAGTGAGACGGTTGAAAATCAGGATCCGCCTTATCATCGGTTTCTAACTCATAAAAAATATCATCCATTATAGTGTCTGCAAGCAAAGTGTCTTCTTCTTCTACTTCTACGTCCTCCTCATCACGCTAACCAGGCAAATACTCCAGATGCATCTTATCGATGTTGGAGTTATTGAATGGAAGAACAGCTATCGGAGCCTTAGCAGGCGGAATGACCACATTACAATGAAGTGTTATTGTAGTTATCAAATAAGCAAAAGAAATATAACCATGGCCAGGATGGAGATGGAATTGTATTATGATATAACAAATAAGAGAAGTAAGACATATGGGTATGCCAAACACGACAGAATGAAGAATATGACACATGAAGGAGGTAAGCTCGGCCTTGTTCCCAAACCTAGGATAGACATTGGCAATAAAAATGCGATGAAGAACCCTGTATGTGGGCAACATTTAATTGGCACGGAGGGTAGTACCTGAACTCCATTCGACATCAAACTAACACAATTTGCGGGTAATTTTACGTCGTTCAGATTTAGACATTCTTTCAGATAGTGTAGGTATAGAATACCTTCATCATTAACAGTGATGTTTAATAAACCTGAGATGAGATGTTTATCTATAGGGAACGTCCCTTCTCTAAAATTGATAGAGATGTAAGATTATCTAGGGACGCTTCACTGATAAATGGATACATCCCTTGAGCAATTGAGCGGTATGTCAATCCACCCCAATTTAAAATGTTTTTCCAACCAACAGCGTTAAGGATGGGAAGAAGATGAAATCGAGCCAAATAATCGACATTTACAGTTCTTTCTACAATGATTTCTCTATTGCGAAGATCCCATACATACTCCGGGTCTTCCTCGGGTGCCCTTAGGGTTCTAACCCTAAGAGGAGTTGCCCTTGAAGAAGAACCACGAGTTGTTTTCTTCTTAGATTGAATATCATTTGATGATTGCAATAGAGAGAATCAAAAAGTAGAGGATGGGTTTCAAAGAGATCAGAATTTATAGCTAAAACCATCATAAAACGGAATGGAAATCACAAATCGACTACTAAATGTTGTTAAAGATGCATACAAGAACCCAAATCTAAAAGGAAATTGAAAATGAAGCACTTACAATAATCCTATGATGATGAGTTCGACAAGTCGAGAGAGGGCTTGATGAGGAAGATGAAGAAAATGAAAAAATAAAGTGATTTTCCTCTTTTTAGAGACACCCACCCGCGCTCCACGACTGGTCGAGTACGTGCTCGACCGGTCGTGACACTGAAATAATAAATTTTAAAAAAAAATTATATAAATTAAAACTAAAGCATGCAAAAAATAACATAATTTAATTAATTTGAATTACACATACCAATATTAAGTTTTAATTTAGAAAATCTATTTCTACCAAGCGGTTTAATCAAAATGTCAGCAAGCTGATTTTCTGTCTAGATATATTTTAAAGAAATGCTTTTATCTTCAACCAATTCTCGAATATAGTTATAACGAATGTCTATATGCTTCGTACGAGAATGTTGGATGGGATTTTTTAAGATATTAATTGCGTTAGAGTTATCACAATACAAGATCATTGTATCTTGCGCAATTCCATAATCGTTTAATATTCTTTTCATCTAAACAAGTTGGGTATAGGCATTACCAGCTGCAATGTATTCAGCCTCGGCTGTGGATAACGATACCGAACTCTGTTTCTTACTGTGCCAGGAAACTAAACAATTTCCAACATAGAAACATCCACTACTGGTAGACCTTCTATCATCGATGTTCCCTGCCTAGTCAGCATCTGTATATTCAGCTAGTTAAACATTTGTATCATGCGAATACTAGAGGCCTAAATTACCCCTACATGCGACATATCTAATAATGGGTTTGACAACAATAAGATGTGATTCTTTTAGATCTGATTGATATCTAGCACATATACCTACACTAAATGCAATATCTCGTCTACTTGCAGTTAAGTATAAGAGACTACCAATCATGCTACGATATAACCGAGAGTCTATACTTTTACCTATTTCATCCTTTGAAAGCTTGAGAGTCGTACTCATAGGATTAGCGAATTTTTTACCATTCTCGAATCCAAATTTCTTAACCAAATTTAAAGTATGTTTGGTTTGAGAAATGAAGATACCATCTTCTAGCTATTTAACCTGCAAGCCTAGAAAGTAATTCAATTATCCAACCATACTCATCTCGAACTTGAATTTTATAAGCTCTGCAAACTCAATGGACAGGTTAGTGCTTGTAAAACCATAGATAATATCATCAACATATATCTGTACAATTAGTATGTGTTCATTAAATTTTTTAATAAATAAAGTTTTATCAATACTTTCCATAATAAAATTGTGACTAAGTAAAAACTTAGTCAGCTTTTCATACCATGCCCTAGGAGCTTGTTTCAGACCATAAAGTGCATTTTTAAGGCGATATACATGATTAGGGTGTTTAGGGTCCTCAAAGCCCTTAGGTTGTTCCATATAAACCTCTTCATGAAGATCACTATTTAAGAATGCACTTTTAACATCCATTTGATATATCTTGAACTTTTTGAAGTAGACAATGGATATAAATAATCTAATGAATTCAAGGCGAGCTACTAGAGCAAAGGTTTCATCATAATCAACTCGTTCTATTTGAGTGTACCCTCATACAACCAGTCTTGCCTTGTTTCTGATTATATTTTCCAATTCATTAGATTTATTTTTGAAAATTCCAATTATGTGTTTATCAGAAGGTCTTGGAACCAAATATCAAACATCATTCCTACAAACTGATTTAGTTCTTCTTGCATGGCAACAATCCAATTTTCATCAGTAAGTGCTTCTTTTACATTGGTTGGTTCAATTTGAGAAGTAAAGCAAACGTAATTGAAAATATTCTTTAATTGTTTTCTTGTTCACACACTAGTGAAAGGATTGCCTAATATTACATTAGTAGGATAATTTTTGACTGATCTTAGTTCAGTATTGGCTAGACCAAATGAGGAGTCAGGTTTCTCAATTAAATTGACTTCATCATCTTCTGAACTAGATGTGAGTGTGTTCAGGTGATCATCAATTACAACATTAATAGATTCCTGAATTACTCATGTTCTCTTATTAATAACACAATATGCTCGACTATTCAGAGTATAACCTAAAAATATCCCTTCATCACTCTTAGCTTCAAACTTTCCTAAATTTTCACGGTCACGTAAGATGAAGCACTTACTTCCAAAAATTCAAAAGTATTTAACAGTTGGCTTCTTATTAAACCATCACTCATAAGTTGTATCTTTAGATTTTCTTATGTACACATGGTTTATAATATAGCATGCAGTATTTACAGCTTTAGCCAACAAATTTTTGGGTAACTTCATGCTATTTAGCATAACATTGGCCATCTCTTGTAGTACTTTATTTTTTTCTTTCAACAACCTCATTCTGTTGAGGTGTTTTAGGAACGGAAAACTCATGCGATATACCATGATCGGTACAGTATTTCTCAAAATTGCTATTTTTGAATTCAGTACCATGATTACTTCTGATTTTGATAACATTCAATTCTTTTTCAGTCTGAATTTGTTTTAGTATTTTTTTGACTTCATCAAAAGTCTCAGATTTTTCTCTCATGAATGTTACCTAAGTAAATCTGGTAAAGTCATCAACAATAACCAGAAAATACTTCTTACCACCTTTACTCTCCGTTCTAGTTGGTCAAACTACATCCATATGGAGAAGTTCAAGGGGTTTGGATATGGCAGAGGAGTTCACTTTCTTGTGATTACTCCTAGTTTGTTTGCCAATTTAGCATGCCCCACATATTTTATCAACTTTCTTTAGTTTGGGTAGACCTCTAATAAGATCGATTTTACTCAATCTATAGAGGTTTTGGTAGTTAACATGTCCAAGACGTTTATACCATAATTCCATTTCATCTGTTTGGACCATGTAACATGAGAATGTAGACAAGCAAGACTCATTAATAATATAGCAATTTTCAGAAGTCCTATGACCGTTTAATATCACATAACCTTTCTCATTTGAAATCTCGCATCCTTGATTAGTAAATTTAACATTGTGTTTGTTATCACAGATTTGAGATATACTTAAAAGATTGTGCTTAAGACATTTTTAAAAGGAGGAAGGTTAGAAATTTGTACAGTACCTTGGCCAATAATCTTACAGTTGCTTCCATCACCAAAAGCAACTGAGCCATCATTCATTTCTTTATAGTTGGTGAATATATCTTTGTCACCTGTCATATGTCTTGAACATCCACTGTCTAGGTACCATTTTGAATGACTAAAAGCCTTGAAGTAGTGTGGGCAATAAGACAAGTGACTTTTGGAACCCATTTCATTGTTGTTCTGAGTTTAGAAGTACCATTGGTTTTCCTTGGCTTGGTAGAGTTGAAATATCTTTGTTTATCAATTCTGATATTAGAGTTAGATTTAAGAAGCTCTTTGAGTAAATCCACTATTTTTTCAGCTAAGAGGTTATATCTTTGATTTCTAAAGCTGATGTTATTAGGATTGACTTTAGAAGTTTGAAAAGGTTTTGAATTTTTAAAGTTGTTTTGATTATTATTTTTCAAGCTCTTTCCTTTTGAATTTGAGGATTCTCCTTTAACAAATATAGGAGATACAGTCTTATTTTCATAGGAGTGTCTTCGATATAGCCCAGACCCGATTTATCACCACACTTTCTGGATGCGGTTAATAATTTTTCAAGCTTAGGGTCTCCATGAGCATATCTCCAAGTATCCTTAGAACTCAATAGAGAAGAAACTTCAAGCTTTAATTTCTCATTTTCTGTTCTGAGTTTTTCAAATTCAGAAGTTTTGAAACTTAAATCAAATTTGTCTTTTTCATAACAATCAGAAAGATGAGATTTTTCCAAAACGGTATTTTCAAGTTCTTCTTTTAATTTAAGAAAAATTTCTTTTTGAAACTTAAGTTTGACAGCTATTTTGCAACTTTCCCCGTATAGAGCATTATAGGCATCCTAAAGATCATCTTCATTTTCATTTTCAGGGTCATTCCTGAGATTCTCATAATTAGATGAATTACAACTATCTGAGGAGGTGACTCTGGCTATAGTCATTAGAGCCTTTACTTCATTTGAAGTTTCTTGTTCTGATTCATCTGACTCAGAAGAAATTTTACAGCTGGATGATTCATCCCAAGTGGTTGTTCACACCCCAAATATAAGGTTGCGATGTAGTAATAATCTCGGTAAGACCGAGGTCGAATCCACAGGGACTGAACCTTATACATAATCTGAAAGTAACTAGAACTAGAACTAAAAAAGATGTAATCTAAATTAGAAAAATTAAGAGAATAATTGTGAATGATTAAACTAAAAGCTTGTAAATTCAAAGGTGGGAAACTAGGGTGTCAAGGATCCACTTGTAGAGATCAGGGAGATCTATGCTTGATTCATAAACACAACTGGAATCAAAGTCTCATCTTCATCCAGTTGGAAGATAATTCATTAAAATCCAAATCTGAACTTCCTTTGATCTAATTTTCAATAGAAAATAGGTATGAGAATTAGAATTGATTCCATCACAAAACCATGCCCATGAGACAAAGAAAACAACAAAATTTAACCAATCCACAACCAATCTAAAAGGGTTTTGAACGTTAGGAAGGGTTCCATTATCCAACCATGTCCATGAGACAATGGTGAATAACCGGGTTCCCAAGTCACAACCATAATAGTGAAAAGGACATGCTCAGAGCTATCGTAGATCCTTTGTAATTTAAGTCACAATAAACCATTAAAAACTAAAAACATTCCTTATAATCTAACTAGAATCAAAATCAGTTCAACTTAAACATGAATCAAAGGCATAAAGAAAAGTCTCCTATCACACTACAAGCTTCACCTCTTAGCCCCAGCTAAGAGGTTTAGCCCATCATTAACATAATTAATCTAAAAAACTCTCAAAAGCATTAAGGAAGAAAAACTAAAAACAAAGAAGAAGGAGAAGCAAACTCCTAACCGGCCGCACGTCAATCTCTCTCTCTCTCTCTCTCTCTCTCTCTCTCTCTCTCTCTCTCTCTCTCTCTCTCTCTCTCTCTCTTTCTTCTCTTCCACATCCAAGATGATCCCTCTCTACGTCCTTCCCACTCCTTTTATAGAGATAACATAGGTCAGTCGGCTGGGTTTCACGCATAAGAAGCGGTGCGTAGCCTTTACACAGCAACAAACACGAACCGCAAGGAAGTCTTGGGTTTGGATTGAGTTTGGGATGGCTGACCATCCCAAAACTTCATTCTGGCTCCATGGTTGGGGTCGTGGGCCTCTCCTATGACATTTGGAAGGTCTAGATCATGGATCCAACCATGATCTTGGCCACACAACTCCCTGGAACGTTCGGTTCTTCCGGACGCACGTTTCTTACACACAGGCTACACTGTGATGCTCAGTGGGCCCCACAATGATGTTTTTGGGGAAATTCACCCCGTCCATTAGATTTCTAGCGAAAAACCAGTCGGGAATGGGTACTTTTGCTCGAGTTTGGTGCGGCCCAAAGGATCGAATCTTCCCGTTGTTCATCCTACGTTTAACGGCGATCTGCATGTGTACACGTGAATGGGACCAAAAGGACTCCATGGCTAGCGTCGTGGCCCCCCTTTAGATTGAATAGACCGTCCTGATCGTCAAGATAGATGATGATGGTGGCCAACTACACGTCCCAGCGTCCAGACATGTGGACGCTGGACGCGAGGTCAATGGGAATCGTGTCAGCACGGTTTGACTGCTCTGACTGTTTCGATGCAGTGCGCGTGCAGGTGCACAGTGCACGCCCAACCTCGTGTGGGGTCCATCGTGATGTTTCTGAGAAATCTGCTCCGTCCATCCTCCCTCTCATCCAATTTAAGGGGTTGATACCAATTTTGAAGCATATCCAGAGATCAGGTGGGCCCCAGATTAGTGATTTATGGTCTGATATGTCCGTTGGACCACTTTCACAAAGATCCAAGGGCTAAATTTTGACATGTATGGTTAATTTATGGTCTTCAAGCCAAATATAAAGTTTCGAGTCAAATGGATGGTGGGAACCCTGTGATCTTACATTCAGGATGATTTTCAGGCCTTTTTATCGTTGATCACTTGATTTTCTCGGATCTTTGGTGTGTAAATTCTTCGATCTCGGTCCCCTAAGATCCGTCCCTTGCCTTGGTGATTCTTGAGCATCAAATTCATGCTTATAACACCCTTTTTCAGTCCAAGCTCTTAAATGCACCTTGCAACACAAGCATGATTAAAATAGAATGTTAAACAGTATCATGTTCGTAAAATCAGGTAGTAAATGGGTCTAATATGCAATATTTCACCCTCAATAGTAGCTAACATGCCTTTTCTTTTTGGCGTATCCCTTTTTGGACACTTATTTGCCAAATGCCCATATTCATGGCTGTTGAAACATTGACTATCTTTTAGAGATTTTCAAGTTTTAGATTTTCCCTTTCTCTTATCAGAAGGTTTTTGAAAATCAACTATTTTCTTACTTTTGAAAATCATGTAAAACTTTTAGCAAGTAAAGTCGTATCATCCTTTGTGTCTTCAATATCAAAATTAACATCGCTATCTTTTGAAATAGATTTGAATGATTTAAGAGCTATGGACTTACCTGGAGCTTTAAAATTTAACTCGTAGCTTTAAAGTGAACCAACTAACTCTTCATCTTTTATTTGATCTGTGTCTCTTAGTTCCTGAATGACAGTAACTTTGGAATTAAACCTCTCAGGAAGATATCGCAGTATTTTAGCACAAACTTTGCTTTCTAGGATTCCATCTCCTAGACCCCACATAAAATTGACTATGTCATTTAATTTCGTATAGAAGTCCATGAAGATTCATTTTCTTCCATACGAATTTCCTCAAACCTTGTAGTGAGGATTCGAACTTTAGATTTCTTAACAATAGTCGTTCCTTCGTGTGTAATTTCAAGAATATCCTAGGCTTGTTTAGCTGTATCACATGAAATGATTCTTTTAAATTCATCTGGTGATAGAGCACATGTAAATGCATTTAAAGCCTTAGCATTTGCATTACTTTCATTTTTCTGAGGTGTAGTCCATAAATAAAAAGCAGTTTCTTTAATGAACTTGGTTCCATCACTGCCTAACCTTAGACATTGGTGGTTTCCATTTGGTTATCATGGCTTACCACACACTTCATCAATAGATTTCAAGAAAATCTTCATTTTGGCTTTCCAATAAGCATAATTTGAGCCATCAAAGGGTGGTGACCTAGTAATAGACAAATTATCGAAATTTGACATAATGAAAGCTCTAGATCTTTAAACTCAAGGAAATTAATTCAAGTAAATGAGCAACTTAACTCCGATACCACTTAAAAAGGGTGAGCTCTCAGTCCTAGATGGGGGCAAGAGGGGGGGGGGGGGGGGGGGTTAATAAGACTATGCTAAATAAAAAATAATGAACTGAAATATTAAATAAATCTGAAATAATCAGATATCTCAATCGTAATAGTATTGAGAAATTAATTCAAACCTTGTTCAAATGACAAACTTACACCAAAAACAAATGTTTTAGGTAGGACAACCTGATTTCTTGAACGTAGTAAGGATTTAGGTCGCAAACTAAACAAGAGGCAAAGGAAAGAAGCTATCTATTACAAGCATTCACCACATGTACATTAAAAGATTACAATCATTCAACAC
Organism: Magnolia officinalis; assembly: GCA_021015155.1. Lineage (NCBI taxonomy): Eukaryota > Viridiplantae > Streptophyta > Magnoliopsida > Magnoliales > Magnoliaceae > Magnolia > Magnolia officinalis. The sequence goes on along the minus strand of JAJHSJ010000011.1, from coordinate 52,779,484 downwards.
ACATACATCACATACATCATCCATCACAAAACACCAGGAGTTATAGTGGTTCGGTGTGTACATCAACTATTCTCAAACAGCCACACCTACTCCACTCCTAATAATCACAACCCATATGATATTGGCGTTCACTAATAATTAAGGTTTTCTCAGGTTCACCTTAAAACCTATATAGTTGTGTTTTCAAATGGGCTATCACAATCAAAACCTGCGCTGAGATTTTCTGGCTTATCTCAGTCAAAACCAATATAGAGATTTTCTAGCTTATCTCAGTCAAAACTAATACAGAGATTTTCTGGATATCTCAAAAACCAAAAACAAATAAAGAAAGAGTACTTATCTTCTTCTGAAGACGCTGTTTGATGTATCCCATAGAACTGCTTCGCTTGATGTATAGATGTTCAATGTCCAACAAACATAAACAAGGGTTCTAGGTTCTAAACAGATTTTAAATTAACTCAAACCTTGAGCTACTTGTTTGCATTCCTTAGATCTCACAAAGTAGAGTAAAAACTCCCTTTTAAAATATCAGATTGATAAACTAGAGATCAAGGAATTACAAAAATAAATAAGCAATAAAGAGATCTAAAATTACTGGACTATAGCTTGATAATGACGGGGGCTTTTCTCTCTCAAAGTGGAGGCCTTTTGTGGCTTTTCTGAATGATTTAAAATGAGAAAATACCTCTATTTATAGGCTAAAAAATAGTTCCTTCAACTGGTCTAAGGTCTCATTCGACTGGTCTAAGAATCAACCAAATTTCAAAATTTTGGCACAATCGGATAAAATCAACCTTCGACTGGTCGAGTGGCCTACTCGACTGGTCGAGCATAGCCTTCGACTGGTCGAGGGAGCATGAAATAGGTTGTTGGATTTCGAGTCAAGCTCCCACAACTGGTCGAGCGAGTGTCTACGACTGGTCGAGCACAGTGCTCGACTGGTCGAGGAACTACCAGAAAAACTCCGAATTTGAGTTTGAATCTTGGACTGGTCGAAGCATTTCTTGGACTGGTCAAACCAAAGCTTGGACTAGTCGAACTTAGGTTTGACTAGTCGAATTTAAGCCTAACCAAAGTATAAAAACCCGTGTTTGATTAGCATATGAAAGGACCTAAGTCTAGGGTTTTCTAGGGTCAGTTATACCTGAAATTTTGGACATTGAAATATATACCTTGAACTTACTACTCGAATCTTTAGTAGCATTAGTAGATCTTCTACTTGAAGTGGACTTGAAATAGTAGATTGATCTTGAACTTGAAGTAGAACTCAAACTTGTAGTACTATCTTCATGTCTTACACTTTCAAACTTCATATGATGATCGAACTTCATAATTAGGTGAACTTTCCATCACATGAACAAGTCACGCTCTAAACTGTTTTGTCTCATCGAAATTTGACAACTAAGGGTACTTTATACATTACAGCTCTTACAAACCTTCTATTGGTTTGAAAGCCTTAAATTTAATTGTGTTATTTAATTTAAATTGACACATTAGTTCAAGAAATTGTGTATTAATTGACAAAAAAAATTAATCCTAATTAACCTCATCTAAAATTCATTCTATACTTCCACCAAACTTCTGTGTGTAGCCATGATATCCTATTTCAATTTTTATTTTATTTTATTTTATATATATAATGGTTTATAAGATACCACTCGAAAAAAAAAAAAATTTCAAAATTTTCTAAGGCATAACTAACTATATAAGCCTCAACACGGTGTATATGTTATATTCATGTTGTTCATTCATTATAGGGCATGATCTAAAAATGAGGTTGAATGGAAGCTCAAGTGGACCACATTATATAAAACGGTTGAAACAACGGTAGCCATCATTATTTTGATTGTGGGCCACTTGAGCTTTGGATCTGCATCATTTTTTGCCCCATGCCCCTGTTGGGGGGCCTTACACAAAACCTTAGGATCTAGCCTTCCAAAACAAACCAGAATTATGGAATAAGAAAGCAATGAAATAAATCAAAGCATAAACCACACACCACGTAAGAGATTTTTACGTGAAAAACCCTCAAAGAGGTAAAAACCACGGGACCTCATCCAGATAAACAATCCACTATGAAGTAGAACGTTACAACCTTCTTCACTCACGCAGGAGTGGATAAACAATGAGAGAATAAAATAAAAACGGAGAGATCTAACCGATTACAAGGACGTAGGAGCGTTGAGATATAAATTGCACAGTAGATAACCTCCACGAGCATAACCTCCCTTCTACAAGCTTCCTTTCTCTCTTTCTCTCTTTCTCTCACACCTTTAATAGCCCTCTTGTGTTTTTCATATAACCTAGAAAACCCTAGGGACCCGTATTTATAATTTTAGAAAATTCCCTTTCGCATCCTTGTTGCGAAAGGACTCAAAATCCGCAATCCGCACAAAATTGCGGAACGAATCTGAGTAACCACGACTGGTCGAACCGAGTCCTCGACCAGTCGAGCGTCACCCTTGACCGGTCGAGCACCTCGGAGAAAAACATCTCAAAGTCGCTGGACTTTGAGTCGAGTCAGGACTCGACTCCACGACTGGTTGTTTACCAGCCCTCGACCGGTCGTGTAAGGCTCACAACCGGTCGAGCACGGGGAAAAATCCCATCAAATCTCTCCCTTTTTGACGCAGGAGGGATTTACCTTCTTCAAGCCAACCTAGTTTCTACAAACCTCAAACTTGCCCTTGAGCAAAGCCTTGGTCATCATGTCTGACCCATTATCGTCCATGTGGACCTTCTCAAGCTGTAACACCTTCTGTTCCAAAGTATCCCTGATCCAGTGATATCGAATCTCTATGTGCTTTGACTTGGAATGTTGACTTGGGTTATTGCTCAAGTGTATAGCACTCTGACTATCGCAATAGACCACATACTCCTCCTGCTTCAGACTAAGTTCCTGTATGAACCTCTTCATCCAAAACATCTCTTTGCATGCCCCTGTGACTGCAATGTACTCGACCTCAGTCGTCGTCAATGCTACGACCTTCTGTAGCTTGCTCTGCCAAGAAACTGCTCCCCCTGCAAACGTGAACATGAACCCCGAGGTAGACTTCCTGGAGTCTATGTCGCCTGTCATATCTGCATATGTGTAGCCCTCTAACACAAGTTTACTGTCACCATAGCATAGGCTTAGACTGGATGAGCCTTTTAGATACCATAGTATCCATTTCACCGTTGCCCAATGCTCTTTATCAGGATTGGTAAGATACAGGCTGACAACACCAACCGCATATGCTACGTCTGGGTGTGTACACACCATAGTATACATCAAACTTCCTACAGCTGACGTGTAGGGTATCTTCTGCATCTATTCTACATCTACTTTCGTCTTGGGACATTGCCTGTCGCTCAATCTGAAGTGACCATCCAGTGGAGTACTGACTAACTTCGCTGCATTCATATTGAACCGCTCTAGGACTTTCTCAATATACCGCTCTTGTGACAGCTAAAGCTTCCTGCTGCTTCTGTCACGGGTTATCTCCATTCCTAGGATTTGTTTAGCCAGGCCTAAGTCTTTCATAGCGAACAACTTACCCAACTCCTGTTTCAGCTTGTCAATCTTCTTGATGTCTTTACCCATGATGAGTATGTCATCAACGTATAACAGCAGAACTAAGAAATCATCATCTGAGAACTTGTGTGAACACATAGTGGTCTGACTCCGTTCTGTCATACCCATGCTTCAACATAAATGAGTCGAACTTCTTGTACCATTGCCGTGGAGCTTGTTTCAGCCCATACGAGCTCTTCCTCAACCTACACAGCATATGTTCTTTGCCCTTGACTTCGAACCCCTCTGATTGGTACATGTAGATCTCTTCTTCCAGGTCACCATGGAGAAAGGCAGTTTTAACATCTAACTGCTCTATCTCCAGATCCATGCTTGCCTTCAACCCAAGCAACACCTGTATGGATGTCATCTTCACCACTGGTGAGAATATCTCTTCGAAGTCTATACCTTTCCTCTGACCAAAACCTTTCACCACAAGTTTGGCCTTGAACCTCGTCTGTGAATTCTTCTGCTCAACCTTCTTTCAGAACACCCACTTATTGCTCAAAGCTTTCTTGCCCTTAGGCAATTTCACCATGTCATGGGTGTGGTTCTTATTCAAGGATTTCATCTCCTCTTGCATAGCTTTCAACCACTCCCCCTTATGCACGTCGACTAGGGCTCGGAATAATCTTTTGGCTCTCCCCCATCAGTGAACATAATGTACTCATGTGGCGAGTACCTCTTAGATGGCTATTTGTCCCTAGTTGACCTCCTCACCTGTGGCTCAATAGGTGGATCAAGTGGGGGCTGCTCCCCTAGTTCATCTTCTAAAGGAACTCCCTCGTCCTCTGCACCTTGCTGTACTCCCCCATCATCAGGCACCACGGGAGGAATAATCGGATACATGTCCTCTAGCTCACCTAAACTTGGCTGATTCTTCTCTAGTTTACCAATGTCTTCTATACACTGATCTTCAAAGAATACCACATCTCTGCTCCTGACGAGCTTCCTCTTGGTTGGATCCCGTAATCTGTAACTAAATTTTTCATCACCGTACCCCAAGAACACACACTGTCTGATCTTCATATCGAGTTTGGACCTCTCATCCTTTGGTACGTGAACAGATGCCCTGCATCCAAACACCCTATGATGACTGTACGATGAATCCTGTCCAGTCCACACCTTCTCAGGTACTTCTCCATTCAATGAGGCTGATGGAGACCTGTTTATCAGATACACTACCGTGTGTATTGTTTCTCCCCCAGAACGTCTTAGGCAACTTCGCATGGGATAACATGCATCTGATTCTCTCTACAATGGTGCGATTTATTCGCTCAGCTACACCATTATATTGGGGGGTCTTGGGAACTGTAAGACCCGTAAC
>JAJHSJ010000011.1:52704641-52774504 GCA_021015155.1 Magnolia officinalis | reverse complement strand
GATTCAGAGAGACTGTCATGTAAAATACCAATTGGAATGCTCTCATCATTGACGTATTTCCATAATATCAGCAATCAAATGCCGATCCACTACAATACACCTTCTGAGTAATCAACTTTAAAAAATAAATTATCAATAGAAAAATCACAGATACATGCAAACATGAATTGGGCAATGGACTGGTATGCAGGTCCACCCCAATGCAAGATGTTATCCCATCCACAGATTCCAACAGAGTAGGATACCATATGAAGCAATGTGATTTACATTCACAAGACGCTCAACAATAATATTTCGCATACGTAAATCCTGAACATTCGGAGGATCATTTTCGGGAGACCGCAAGATGACGTTGTACAATAGAAGTTGATCTAGAAGAAGATGGACCTCTAGTAGTTTTTCTTTTTACCTCTAGCATCCATTTTTAATGGAGGATTTCAATGAAACCACAAGATGCAAATATAGAAAAAATGAGGTTTTAATAGATCAGATTTTTCAAGATATAAACCCCATCTTGCAATGAACGACCCAATAGATTCAACAAGAGAGTGATTTGAGACACTAATATCAGAATCTATAGTAAAAATGCAAAGGAACCACTAACCTTGAAGAACTAGGAAGGTGGGTTCGACCGGTCGTAGCTAGAGCCGTTGGTGGGAAAAAAGAATAAATGAGGAAGATGAGTCAAAATCCCCAAATTACAGTGACAACCCGAGTTTCAACGACCGGTCGTGTACGTGTTCGACCGGTCGTAGTACGACCGGTCGTGTACACTCACGACTGGTCGAGTACGACTCAAAATTTGCAAAAATTTTTTTTAAATAAATTTCAAATTAATCAAATAAATCATCAAATTTATGTACATTATGATACACTAAATCATGCAAATTCAATTTAAATTGCTCATAACCGAGATCAAACTTTAATTTATTAAACCTGCTTTTGTCGAGCGTTTAGTGAAAATGTCAGCAAGTTGAGTCTCGGTTGGAATATATCCAAACAAATTACCTTTCTTCCACTAATTCACGAATGTAATGAAATCTAATATCAATATGCTTAGTACGTGAATGCTGAACTGGAATTTTAGAGATATTTATTGCGCTGGAATTATCGCAAAATAAAATCATAGAATCCAGAGTAATTCCATAATCGCTCAACATTCGTTTCATCACCAAACAGTTGAGTACATGCATTTCCAGCAGCAATGTATTCAGCCTCAGCTGTTGATAGCGATAGAGAACTTTGCTTCTTACTAAACCAAGAAACAAGACAATTTCCAATGTAGAAACCACCACCACTGGTTGATTTCCTATCATCAATGTTTCCAGCCCAGTCAGCATCTGCATACCCGGCTAATTGAACATTAGTTTTCATGTGGATACCAGAGACCAAGTTTAGTAGAACTTGCGACATATCGCATAATCCGCTTAACCGCAGTTAAGTGAGATTCTTTAGGATTTGATTGATAACGAGCACAAATACCAACACTCAAGGCTATATCTGGTCTACTAGCAGTCAGATAAAGTAAACTACCAATCAAAACGATACAATTTAGGATCCACATCATTACCTGCAGAGTCTTTTGAGAGTCTCAAAGTTGTACTCATAGGAGTATCAAAGTTTTTACCTTTCTCAAATCCAAATTTCTTGATTAAGCCCAGATCATATTTGGTTTGAGAGATAAAAATTCCATTAGGTTGTTGTTTTACTTGCAACCCTAGAAAATAGTTTAATTCACCAACCATGCTCATTTCGAATTTAGACTTCATCAAATCTGCAAACTCAACAGTCATATTAGTACAGGTTGATCCATAAATAATATCGTCAACATATATTTGAACCATTAAAATATCATCGTTATACTTCTTAACAAAGAGTGTCTTATCAACACATCCCATTTGAAAATTATGACTTAGTAAAAACTTAGTCAGTTTTTCGTACCATGCTCTGGGAGCTTGTTTCAGACCATAGAGAGCCTTCTTAAGACGATACACATGATCAGTAAATTTAGGATCTTCAAACCCTGTTGGTTGTTCAACATATACCTCTTCATGTAAATCACCATTCAGAAAGGCACTCTTTACATCCATTTGATAAATTTTAATCTTTTTAAAACATGCAATGGAGATAAAAGGTCTGATTGATTCAAGACGAGCTACACAGGGCAAATGTCTCATTATAGTCAATACCTTCAATTTGCGTATATCCCTGTACAACTAGTCTTGCTTTATTTCGAATAATATTTCCAAGTTCATCAGATTTGTTTTTGAAATCCATTTTGTTCCAATAATATGTTTATCTTTAGGTCTAGGAACAAGATACCAAACCTCATTTCTGACAAACTGATTAAGCTCTTCTTGCATCGCAAGAATCCAGTTTTCATCCGAAAGTGCTTCTTTTACGTTAACCGGTTCAATCTGGGATGTAAAGCATACGTAATTACATATGTCCTCTAATTGTCTACGAGTGCGCACACCAGTGAGAGGGTTTCCAAGTATTTGAGAAGTTGGATGATCTTTAACAGTCCTTAATTCAGAATTAGTTCACTTGATGAAGTTTCTTGTTTTTTCAAGTATAAGCACTTCATCATTATCCGAACTAGGAACAGGTGTATTCAAAAGATCGTCAATCACAACATTTATTGACTCTTGAATCACACCGGTCCTGTTGTTCAGAACACGATATGCAACGACTGTTTAAAGAATACCCTAAAAAGATCCCTTCATCACTTTTAGTGTCGAATTTTCCCAAATTTTCACGGTCACGCAAAATTAGCACTTACTGCCAAAAACTCGAAAATATTTGACAGAAGGCTTTTTCTCAAACCACATTTCATAAGCCGTTTTATTATTAGATTTACAGATATAAACACGGTTAATAATGTAGCAGGCTGTATTCACTGCTTCAGCCCATAAATTCCTAGGGAGCTTCATGCTATTTAACATAACATTTCCCATTTCTTGAAGCACTCTATTCTTTCTCTCGACAATTCCATTTTGTTGAGGAGTTTTAAGTGCAGAAAATTCATGGGATATTCCCTGATCGCTACAGAATTTCTCAAAACTGCTATTTTCGAATTCGGATCCATGATCACTACGGATCTTGTTGACTTGAGAACTTTTTTCAGTTTGAATCCGTTTTATAATCTTTTTCACTTCATCAAGGGTTTCTGATTTGTCTCTCAAGAATGAAACCCAAGTGAATCTTGTATAATCATCTACAATAACTAAGATGTATTTTTGCCACCTCGACTTTCCATTCTTGTTGGTCCTATTAGATCCATGTGGAGAAGCTCGAGTGGTCTTGTGGTGTATTGGAGTTCACCTTTTTTTGAGAGCTCCTAGTTTGTTTACCATACTGGCATTCACCACAAATCTTGTCTACTTTTTGCATCTTAGGTAGACCTCTAATTAGTTCACCTTTGCTCAATCTGTATAAATTTCGATAGTGTACATGTCCGAGGCGTTATGCCATAATTCTGTCTCATCGTATGGACCATGTAACACGTTTGTTTAGATGAGCTACTATCGCTTACTATATAGCAGTTCTCAGAAGTTCTGCGACCAGTTAATATTACAGAACCCTTTTCATTTATTATTTCACAACCTTGATTAGAAAATTTAACATTATGGTTGTTATCGCATATTTGAGATATGCTCAACAGGTTGTGTTTTTAACCCTCAACATATAAACATTTTTAAATAAGGGAAGGTTATAGAGTTGGACCGTACCTTGCCAATTATCTTGCAGTTGCTACCATCACCAAATGTGACTGACCCATCAGTCATATCTTTAGATCGGTGAATAGTGCTTTGTCGCCTGTCATATGTCTGGAGCATCCACTGTCTAGGTACCATTTCGAATGGCTTGTAGCTTTGAAAGCAGTGTGAGCAACCAAACAGACAGCTTAGGAACCCATTTCAGTACAGTTTTAGGTTTAGGAGAATAATTGGTCTTCTTATGTTTATAGTTGTAGGAGTGACCTACAGAATTAGATTTTAATAGCTCCTTCAGTAAATCAATAATTTTTTTAAGCTAGTGGGTTTCGAATCTGATTTTTGAAATTTACATAGCTGCTTTTGGGTTTATGAAAAGTTTTTGTATTTTTAAAAAAAACTTGACTAGTATCTTTTCCTTTTGAGTTAGAAGTCTCCCTTTCACAAAATTGGAAGAAGTATTCTTCTGTTTTGGAGATTTGTTCTTATCATAACCCAACCCGGATCGATCGCCACATTTTCTTGATCCGGATAACAATTTTTCTAATTTTGGATCGCCTTGGGCATATCTCCATGTGTCCTTCAAACTCAACAGAGAAGATACTTCATTTTTAAGTTTCTCATTTTCAGATTTCAAATTTTCAATTAGGGAGGTTTTGAATTCTAGGTCACACTTAGACTTTTCAAAACTATCTGAAATTTGAGATTTTTCTAAAATAAGAGTTTCAAAACATTCTTTAAGTTTATAAAACTTTTCTTTTTGAAGTTTAAGTTTGACAGCAATTTTACAACTTTCCTTATATAAGGCATTGTAAGCATCTTGAAGATCTCATCATATTCATGATCACTATCCAAATTTTCTTCACTTGTTGAATCATCGTGATCGGAAAAAGTAAACTTGGCTAGAGTCATAAGGGCCTTAAGTTCATTGCCCGACTCGGTTTCTGAATTTTCTGACTCAGAAGAGGCTTCAGAAATCAGACGATTCATCCCAAGTAGCCAACATACCCTTCTTTTTGAATCTGTCCTTTTTAGACATTTGTTTGCTAAATGCCCATATTCTTGACAGTTGTAGCATTGACTATCTTTCAATGATTTCCAAGTTTTAGACTTAGGTTTGGAACGTTTCTTTTCATTTCCCTTTTGAAAATCGACTCTTTTCTTACTTTTGAAAATCTTATAAAACTTTTTCGCCAAAAGGGCCATATCATCTTCAGACTTTTCTGAATCTGAATTTTCTTGAATAATACTTTTAGATGACTTCAAAGCAATAGACTTACCTTTAGGAGCTTTAAAACTTAATTCATAGGTTTGTAAAGAACCACTAATTCCTCTACCTTCATATTATCCGTATCACGAAGTTCCTGGATTGCGGTTACCTTTGAATTGAACCGTTCAGGAAGAGAGCGTAGTATTTTTGCACATACTTTACTTTCAGGGATCTTATCGCCCAGACCCCACATTGAGTTCACAATGTCATTCAATCTAGTGTAAAAGTCCATAAACATTTCATTTCCTCCATATGAATTTAATTAAATTTAGTTGTGAGGAGTTGGACTTTAGATTTCTTGACAATTGATGTACCTTCGTGTGTCATTTCTAAATATCCCAGCTTGCTTTGCAGTATCACAGGATATGATTCTTTTGAACTCATCCCGTGATAGTGCGCAAGTGATTGCATTTAGTGCTTTAGCATTAGCACTACTCTCACTTTTCTGAAGTGTGGTCCATTGGTAATATGGTGTAATTTTCATAGATTTTGAACCATCAACACCAGTTACTTCCGTGATAGGAGGTTTCCATTCAATTACTGTGGCTTGCCACACACTTTCATCCATTGATTTGAGGAAGATCCTCATTCTGGCTTTCCAATAGGCATAGTTGGAGCCATCAAAGGGAGGAGGTCTAGTAACTGAAAGGCTATCAAAATTTGACATCTTTTTATATAGCTTAGATCGTTAGCTCAGGAAATAAATCCAAATAAAAAGCAATAAAATGAGCTATTAGGCTCTGATACCACTTGAAAAGGCCAAGCTATATGTCCTAGAGGGGGGGTGAATAGGACTATGCCAATTAAAATAAAATTCAGCGGAAATAAAATAAACCAACAACCTTACAACTTGAATCAATTCACAAAGCTAAATTTAAATCACCTTGATAAATAGATATCGAGAGATTGATTCAAATTCAGTTCTAAGGACAACCTTACACCATAATCAACAAGGGCTTATGGTAGGACAACCTTATTTCTAGAACCTCTTTGGATCAAGAACTCAATATTAATATATAAATGAAATAGCAGGGAATTGATTTAAATGAAGAAGTAAGATCTAAATTATTACAACAATCCCCACACTTGCTTGAAATGTAAATAATTACAACATTCACATCCCCTTGTACATTCCACAAGATCAAATGATAAAGATATGAAAATTAGCAAGCATTCACCACAAGTCAAAGAGTTATAGTGGTTCGCTTGTGTGTACCACCACTGTTTTCCAACAGCCACACAAAAGCTACTCCACTCCTACTATCCTCACACAGGGATATTAGCGTTCACTAACAATAGGTTTTCACAGGTCACCAAAACCTTTACAATTGTGTCTTTTTCACTTGGGCTTACACAATCCACAAACCCTCTTTTCTGAGTTTTCTGGTTTTTCCTCAGACAACCAATACAATGAGATTTTTCTGGCTCAACCTCAAACAAAACCAAAAGCAAATGAATTTTCAGAATTGTAAATACCTGGATTTTTCTCCTTTTCGTAGCAGCCTGTAGAACCAATCGGAGTAGATGATTTGAATGTCAAAGTTCAATTTCCAATACTCACTTCATGGTTCTAAGTTCTAATTGATTTTAGATTTAACTCGTTGGGCGTAGCTAAATTTGATTTGATTCCAAGAAGAAGGAATAAGATAATTCCTCTTTTCAAATATGTTGGAATATAAAACAAAATCAAATTAAATAAGCTAGCAAAAAGGAATATAAATAAGCCAATCTAGCTTAAAATAAACACAAACTTATCTCAGAGTGATCACTTGAAAATTCTTGAATTGAATGAAGTGGAAGTTGTGAAAACTCTGAATTTCGTGTTCAATTTATAGAAGCAGAAATCGCTCCTACGACTGGTCTTAGAAACCTACGACTGGTCGTAGCTCTAACAGATTTTTGAAAAAATAATCGCGATCTTTGAAAGCCGTTCTACGACTGGTCGTGAGTACCCTAGACTGGTCGTGGTCCCTACGACTGGTCGTAGGACCAATGGTTTTTCGTCGCTGGAACTTAAGTCGTAGCTCCACGACTGTCGTGGACGAGTCGAAGCCACACCTACGACCGGTCGAAGAACCGCCTCCAGGCTGGTCGTAAGTGGGCGTACCAAAAATTTTTCGAAAAATTTTCAACTTCTTAGGACTGGTCGTCAATGGATTTCTTGGACTGTCGAACCATGTTAGGACTGGGTCGACAGAGCTAGGAACTGGTTTGTAGAATAACCAACCTTGTGTATTTTAAAAATTTTGAATAATTATCCACGTGACCTACTTAAATGGTCAACCTAAGGTCATTCAAACCTGAACATGTCGTATGACATTGAACTTCAACCATTCAACGAATGTAGATAAGTTGAAATTATATCAGGCTTGAGATCTTGACCATAATCTGCTTTAGACTTGAACCATATATGCTTGAGATCTTCATCACATAGAACTACTTCATAGCATTGTTTCTTTAGATTTGAACTTCAACATTGTATCTTCTTGAGCTTCCACATGTAGGGGTTTATCATGTAAGCTTTTTGAGGGGTCTTGAATGCCAATAAAATATACAAGGACAGAACAAAACCAATAGATTAATTTTTGTCACAAGCTAAATTTAACAACCAAAGGATAATAGATATAACAGTTCATAAGGACAACCTTACACCATAATCAACAAGGGCTTATGGTAGGACAACCTTATTTCTAGAACCTCTTTTGGATCAAGGACTCAATATTAATATAAGTAAATGAAATAGCAAGGAATTGAATTAAATGCAGAAGTAAGATCTAAATTATTACAACAATCCCCACACTTGCTTGAAATGTAAATAGTTACAACATTCACATCCACTTGTACATTCCACAAGATCGAATGATAAAAGATATGAAAATTAAGCAAGCATTCAAACCACAAGTCAAAGAGTTATAGTGGTTCGCTTGTGTGTACACCAACTGTTTTCCAACAGCCACACAAAAAGCTACTCCACTCCTAATATCCTCACACAGGGGATATTAGCGTTCACTAACAAATAGGTTTTCACAGGTTCACCAAAAACCTTTACAATTGTGTCTTTTTCTCTTGGGCTTACACAATCCAAAAACCCCTCTTTTCTGAGTTTTCTGGTTTTCCTCAGACAACCAATACAATGAGATTTTTCTGGCTTAACCTCAAACAAAACCAAAAGTAAATGAATTTTACAGAATTGTAAAATACCTGGATTTCTCCTTTTTCGTAGCAGCCCGGTAGAACCAATCGGAGTAGATGATTTGAATGTCAAAGTTCAATTTCCAATACTCACATTCATAAGGTTCTAAGTTCTAATTGATTTTAGATTTAACTCGTTGGGCGTAGCTAAATTTGATTTTGATTCCAAGAAGAAGGAATAAGATAATTCCTCTTTTCAAATAAGATTGGAATATAGAAACAAAATCAAATTAAATAAGCTAGCAAAAAGGAATATTAATAAGCACAATCTAGCTTAAAATAAACACAAACTTATCTCAGAGTGATCACTTGAAAATTTCTTGAATTGAATAGCGTTGAAGTTATGAAAACTCTGAATTTCGTGTTCAATTTATAGAAGCAGAAATCGCTCCTACGACTGGTCTTAGAAACCTACGACTGGTCGTAGCTCTAACAGATTTTTGAAAAAATAAGCGCGATCTTTAAAAAGCCGTTCTACGACTGGTCGTGAGTACCCTACGACTGGTCGTGGGTCACCTACGACTGGTCGTAGATTCCTACGACTGGTCGTAGGACCAGTGATTTCGTTGCTGGACTTTAAGTCGTAGCTCCACGACTGGTCGTGGACGAGTCGAAGCCACACCTACGACCGGTCGAAGGACCTCCAGGACTGGTCGTGGGCGTACCAAAAATTCCGAAAAATCTTCAACTACTTAGGACTGGTCGTGGAATTTCTTGGACTAGTCGAACCAATGCTAGGACTGGTCGAACAAGAGCTAGGACTGGTCGTAGAATAGACCAACCTTGTGTAATTTAAATATTTGATTAATGTATCCAAAGTGACCTACTTAAAGGGTCAACCTAAGGTCATTCAAACCTGAACCATGTCGTATGGACATTGAACTTCAACCATTCAACGAATGTAGATAATTTGAATTATATCAGGCTTGAGATCTTGAACCATATCATGCTTGAGATCTTGAACCATATCATGCTTGAGATCTTCATCAACATAGAACTACTTCATGCGTTGTTTCTTTAGATTTGAATTTCAACATCGTAGCTTCTTGAGGCTTCAACATGTAGCTTTTTGAGGCTTCAACATGTAGCTTTTTGAGGCTTCAACATGTAGCTTCTTGAGGCTTCAACATGTAGCTTTTTGAGGCTTCAACATGTAGCTTCTTGAGGCTTCAACATGTAGCTTTTTGAGGCTTCAACATGTAGCTTTTTGAGGTGTCTTGAATTCCAATAAATGATCATACAAGTACAGAACACCGATAGATGTTTTGGCACACAAAATTTGACAACCAAAGGAGCATGAGATCATAACACTTACAATCTCCCCCTTTGTCAAAATTTGTGACAAAACACCCAAATAATAATACTTCAATTTGAAACGAAGTACTCTCACTACATATTCACAACAAGTTCAACAATAGAGAAGCATGCACAGATATATATGATAAGAAATAACTAGCATCATTCTCATAACTACCCCTGAGAAGCTTAACTCCCCCTGAGTAATAGGTACCCCTGAAAAGCTTAACTCCCCCTGAGTAATAGATAATAGGAGCACACAACTCCCAAAACTTCTCCCCCTTTTTGTCACAAAATGACAAAGGAAGAAGGGCAGCAATAATAATGAATATAGCAGTTAGTATATAGATTCAAGAGAGCTTTAGTGCATAATTCAAAAAGTCAGTGAGTATGTAAAGTTAAAAACAAATATTACAGACTTAGAAAAACATTCAGTCAGAACCAGAGGATGGAGCAGGATTAGAAGGATCAATTTTGTGTAAACCCTTAGCAATCCGCCTCATATATTTGCGAAGATAAGAGAATTGCGTGTCTTGTGAAACACGAATTTGAGCCACTTGCTCTTGAAGGGAATTCAATCTCTCATCAAAATCAGAGGGCTGAAAATCAGGATCATCAGCCGAGTCTGACTCAAGTTCTTCAAATAAATCATCCATATTCACGTCTTCAGTAGGATCACCAGCTTGTCCTGCATCTCTTGCTTCAGCACCACCGCCACCAGCATCCACTTGGCCATCAGCCATTCTAAAGTCATCTTGTTAAGATTTGAATTATTAAAAGGGAGATGATGGATGGGTTTTTCTCTAGTAGGCATAGCAACGAGCATATGATTTGCCAGCATAGTCAACAAATAACCAAAGGGTATATCACTATGTCCAGGATGTTGACGAGACAGAATAATGGAATGACAAATTAAGGAAGGTAAACAAATTTTTGCACCAGAGATGACAGAATGCAAAACACGAACCATAAAAGCAGTGAGTTCGGTTTTATTGCCAGCACGAGGATAAAGATTAGAGATGAAAATCCTATGTAGTACTCTGTGTCTGGGTAACAAAAATCTTGAGGGAAGTGCATGACCTTTATGAGTCCAATGAACATCCAAATTACATAAATCTCTAGTAAGCATTCTACGTTCAGATTCAGAGAGACTGTCATGTAAAATATTAATTGGAATGCTCTCATCATTGACAGGTATTTCCATAATATCAGCAATCAAATGTCGATCCACTACAAACAGTCCTTCTTGAGTATCAACTTTAAAAATTAAATTCTCAAGAGAAAAATCACAGATACATGCAAACATGGATTGGGCAATGGACTGGTATGCAGGTCCACCCCAATGCAAGATGTTATCCCATCCCACAGATTCCAACAGAGGAGGGATACCATATGAAGCAATGTGATTAACATTCACAGGACGCTCAACAATAATATTTCGCATACGCAAATCCCGAACATTTGGAGGATCATTTTCGGGAGACCGAAGATGACGTTGTACAATAGAAGTTGATCTAGAAGAAGAGGGACCTCTAGTAGTTTTCTTTTTACCTCTAGCATCCATTTTAATGGAGGATTTCAATGAAACAACAAGATGCAAGATAGAAGAGATGAGGTTTTAATAGATCAGATTTTTCAAGATAAAACCCCAATCTTGCAATGAACGACCCAATAGATTCAACAAGAGAGTGATTTGAAACACTAATATCAAGAATCTATAATAAAAATGCAAAGGAACCACTAACCTTGAAGAACTAGGAAGGTGGGTTCGACCGGTCGTAGCTAGAGCCGTTGGTGGGAAAAAAGAAATGAGGAAGAAGAGTCAAAATCCCCAAATTAAAGTGAAATCCCGAGTTTCACGACCGGTCGTGTACGTGTTCGACCGGTCGTAGCACGACCGGTCGTGTACACTCACGACTGGTCGAGTACGACTCAAAATTTGTAAATTTTTTTTTAAATAAATTTCAAATTTAAGCAAATAAATCATCAAACTTATGTACATTATGATACACTAAATCATGCAAATTCAATTTAAATTGCACATACCGAGATCAAACTTTAATTTATTAAACCTGCTTTTGTCGAGCGGTTTAGTGAAAATGTCAGCAAGTTGAGTCTCGGTTGGAATATAATCCAAACATATTACCTTTTCTTCCACTAATTCACGAATGTAATGAAATCTAATATCAATATGCTTAGTAAGAGATATTTATTGCACTAGAATTATCGCAAAATAAAATCATAGAATCCTGAGTAATTCCATAATCGCTCAACATTCGTTTCATCCAAACAAGTTGAGTACATGCATTTCCAGCAGCAATGTATTCAGCCTCAGCTGTTGATAGCGATATAGAACTTTGCTTCTTACTAAACCAAGAAACAAGACAATTTCCAATGTAGAAACAACCACCACTGGTTGATTTCCTATCATCAATGTTTCCAGCCCAGTCAGCATCTGCATACCCAGCTAATTGAACATTAGTCTCATGTGGATACCAGAGACCTAGTTTAGTAGAACTTGCGACATATCGCATAATCCGCTTAACAGCAGTTAAGTGAGATTCTTTAGGATTTGATTGATAACGAGCACAAATACCAACACTCAAGGCTATATCTGGTCTACTAGCAGTCAGATAAAGTAAACTACCAATCAAACTACGATACAATTTAGGATCCACATCATTACCTGCAGAGTCTTTAGAGAGTCTCAAAGTTGTACTCATAGGAGTATCAAAATTTTTACCTTTCTCAAATCCAAATTTCTTGATTAAGCACTGAGCATATTTGGTTTGAGAGATAAAAATTCCATCAGGTTGTTGTTTTACTTGCAACCCTAGGAAATAGTTTAATTCACCAACCATGCTCATTTCGAATTTAGACTTCATCAAATCTGCAAACTCAACAGTCATATTAGTACAGGTTGATCCATAAATAATATCGTCAACATATATTTGAACCATTAGAATATCATCGTTATACTTCTTAACAAAGAGTGTCTTATCAACACATCCCATCTGAAAATTATGACTTAGTAAAAACTTAGTCAGTTTTTCGTACCATGCTCTGGGAGCTTGTTTCAGACCATAGAGAGCCTTCTTAAGACGATACACATGATCAGTAAATTTAGGATCTTCAAACCCTGTTGGTTGTTCAACATATACCTCTTCATGTAAATCACCATTCAGAAAGGCACTCTTTACATCCATTTGATAAATTTTAATCTTTCTAAAACATGCAATGGAGATAAAAAGTCTGATTGATTCAAGACGAGCTACAGGGGCAAATGTCTCATTATAGTCAATACCTTCAATTTGCGTATATCCCTGTACAACTAGTCTTGCTTTATTTCGAATGATATTTCCAAGTTCATCAGATTTGTTTTTGAAAATCCATTTTGTTCCAATAATATGTTTATCTTTAGGTCTAGGAACAAGATACCAAACATCATTTCTGACAAACTGATTAAGCTCTTCTTGCATCGCAAGAATCCAGTTTTCATCCGAAAGTGCTTCTTTTACGTTAACCGGTTCAATCTGGGATGTAAAGCATACGTAATTACATATGTCCTCTAATTGTCTACGAGTGCGCACACCAGTGAGAGGGTTTCCAAGTATTTGAGAAGTTGGATGATCTTTAACAGTCCTAAATTCAGAATTAGGTTCACTTGGTGAAGTTTCTTTATTTTCAAGTATAAGCACTTCATCATTATCTGAACTAGGAACAGGTGTATTCAAAAGATCGTCAATCACAACATTTATTGACTCTTGAATCACACCGGCCTGTTGTTCAGAACACGATATGCACGACTGTTTAAAGAATACCCTAAAAAGATCCCTTCATCACTTTTAGTGTCGAATTTTCCCAAATTTTCGCGGTCACGCAAAATATAACACTTACTGCCAAAAACTCGAAAATATTTGACAGAAGGCTTTTTCTCAAACCACATTTCATAAGCCGTTTTATTATTAGATTTACAGATATAAACACGGTTAATATGTAGCAGGCTGTATATCACTGCTTCAGCCCATAGATTTCTAGGGAGCTTCATGCTATTTAACATAACATTTCCCATTTCTTGAAGCACTCTATTCTTCCTCTCGATAATTCCATTTTGTTGAGGAGTTTTAGGTGCAGAAAATTCATGCGATATTCCCTGATCGCTACAGAATTTCTCAAAACTGCTATTTTCGAATTCGGATCCATGATCACTACGGATCTTGTTGACTTGAGAACTTTTTTCAGTTTGAATCCGTTTTATAATCTTTTTCACTTCATCAAGGGTTTCTGATTTGTCTCTCAAGAATGAAACCCAAGTGAATCTTGTATAATCATCTACAATAACTAAGATGTATTTTTTGCCACCTCGACTTTCCGTTCTTGTTGGTCCTATAAGATCCATGTGGAGAAGCTCGAGTGGTCTTGTGGTGGTATTGGAGTTCACCTTTTTGTGAGAGCTCCTAGTTTGTTTACCATGCTGGCATTCACCACAAATCTTGTCTACTTTTTGCATCTTAGGTAGACCTCTAATTAGTTCACCTTTGCTCAATCTGTATAAATTTCGATAGTGTACATGTCCGAGGCGTTTATGCCATAATCTGTCTCATCGGTATGGACCATGTAACACGTTTGTTTAGATGAGCTACTATCGCTTACTATATAGCAGTTTTCAGAAGTTCTGCGACCAGTTAATATTACAGAACCCTTTTCATTTATTATTTCACAACCTTGATTAGAAAATTTAACATTATGGTTGTTATCGCATATTTGAGATATGCTCAACAGGTTGTGTTTTAAACCCTCAACATATAAAACATTTTAAATAAGGGAAGGTTATAGAGTTGGACCGTACCTTTGCCAATAATCTTGCAGTTGCTACCATCACCAAATGTGACTGACCCATCAGTCATATCTTTAAGATCGGTGAATAGTGCTTTGTCGCCTGTCATATGTCTGGAGCATCCACTGTCTAGGTACCATTTCGAATGGCTTATAGCTTTGAAAGCAGTGTGAGCAACCAAACAGACAGCTTTAGGAACCCATTTCAGTACAGTTTTAGGTTTAGGAGAATAATTGGTCTTCTTATGTTTATAGTTGTAGGAGTGACCTACAGAATTAGATTTTAATAGCTCCTTAAGTAAATCAATAATTTTTTCAGCTAGTGGGTTTCGAATCTGATTTTTAAAATAGCTGCTTTTGGGTTTAGGAAAAGTTTTTGTATTTTTAGAAAAAACTTGACTAGTACCTTTTCCTTTTGAATTAGAAGTCTCTCCTTTCACAAAATTGGAAGGAGTATTCTTCTGTTTAGGAGATGTGTTTTTTCATAACCCAACCCGGATCGATCGCCACATTTTCTTGATCCGGATAACAATTTTTCTAATTTTGGATCACCTTGGGCATATCTCCATGTGTCCTTCAAACTCAAAAGAGAAGATACTTCATTTTTAAGTTTCTCATTTTCAGATTTCAAATTTTCAATTAGGGAGGTTTTGAATTCTAGGTCACACTTAGACTTTTCAAAACTATCTGAAATTTGAGATTTTTTCTAAAATAAGAGTTTCAAAACATTCTTTAAGTTTATAAAACTTTTCTTTTTGAAGTTTAAGTTTGACAGCAATTTTACAACTTTCCTTATATAAGGCATTGTAAGCATCTTGAAGATCTTCATCATATTCATGATCACTATCCAAATTCTCTTCACTTGTTGAATCATCGTGATCGGAAAAAGTAAACTTGGCTAGAGTCATAAGGGCCTTAAGTTCATTGCCCGACTCGGTTTCTGAATTTTCTGACTCAGAAGAGGCTTCAGAATCAGACGATTCATCCCAAGTAGCCAACATACCCTTCCTTTTGAATCTGTCCTTTTTAGGACATTTGTTGCTAAATGCCCATATTCTTGACAGTTGTAGCATTGACTATCTTTCAATGATTTCAAGTTTTAGACTTAGGTTTGGAACGTTTCTTTTCATTTCCCTTTTAAAAATCGACTCTTTTCTTACTTTTGAAAATCTTATAAAACTTTTTCGCCAAAAGGGCCATATCATCTTCAGACTTTTCTGAATCTGAATTTTCTTGAATAACACTTCTAGATGACTTCAAAGCAATAGACTTACCTTTAGGAGCTTTAAAACTTAATTCATAGGTTTGTAAAGAACCAACTAATTCCTCTACCTTCATATTATCCGTATCACGAAGTTCCTGGATTGCGGTTACCTTTGAATTGAACTGTTCAGGAAGAGATCGTAGTATTTTTGCACACACTTTACTTTCTGGGATCTTATCGCCAAGACCCCACATTGAGTTTACAATGTCATTCAATCTAGTGTAAAAGTCCATAAACATTTCATTTTCCTCCATATGAATTTCTTCAAATTTAGTTGTGAGGAGTTGGACTTTAGATTTCTTGACAATTGATGTACCTTCGTGTGTCATTTCTAAAATATCCCAGGCTTGCTTTGCAGTATCACAGGATATGATTCTTTTGAACTCATCCGGTGATAGTGCGCAAGTGATTGCATTTAGTGCTTTCGCATTAGCACTACTCTCATTTTTCTGAAGTGTGGTCCATTGGTAATACGGTGTAACTTTCATAGATTTTGAACCATCAACACCAGTTACTTCCATGATAGGGGTTCCATTCAGTTACTGTGGCTTGCCACACACTTTCATCCATTGATTTGAGGAAGATCCTCATTCTGGCTTTCCAATAGGTATAGTTGGAGCCATCAAAGGGAGGAGGTCTAGTAACTGAAAGGCTATCAAAATTTGACATCTTTTTATATAGCTTAGATCGTTAGCTCAGGAAATAAATCCAAATAAAAAGCAACAAAATGAGCTATTAGGCTTTGATACCACTTGAAAAGGCCAAGCTATATGTCCTAGAGGGGGGGGGGGTGAATAGGCCTATGCCAATTTAAAATAAAAATCAGTGGAAATAAAATAAACCAATAGCCTTACAACTTGAATCAATTCACAAAGCTAAATTTAAATCACCTTGATAAATAGATATCGAGAGATTGATGTAAATTCAGTTCTAAGGACAACCTTACACCATAATCAACAAGGGCTTATGGTAGGACAACCTTATTTCTAGAACCTCTTTTGGATCAAGGACTCAATATTAATATAAGTAAATGAAATAGCAAGGAATTGAATTTAAATGCAGAAGTAAGATCTAAATTATTACAACAATCCCCACACTTGCTTGAAATGTAAATAGTTACAACATTCACATCCACTTGTACATTCCACAAGATCGAATGATAAAAGATATGAAAATTAAGCAAGCATTCAAACCACAAGTCAAAGAGTTATAGTGGTTCGCTTGTGTGTACACCAACTGTTTTCGAACAGCCACACAAAAAGCTACTCCACTCCTAATATCCTCACACAGGGGATATTTGCGTTCACTAACAAATAGGTTTTCACAGGTTCACCAAAAACCTTTACAATTGTGTCTTTTTCTCTTGGGCTTACACAATCCAAAAACCCCTCTTTTCTGAGTTTTCTGGTTTTCCTCAGACAACCAATACAATGAGATTTTTCTGGCTTAACCTCAAACAAAACCAAAAGTAAATGAATTTTATAGAATTGTAAAAACCTGGATTTTTCCTTTTTCGTAGCAGCCCGGTAGAACCAATCGGAGTAGATGATTTGAATGTCAAAGTTCAATTTCCAATACTCACATTCATAAGGTTCTAAGTTCTAATTGATTTTAGATTTAACTCGTTGGGCGTAGCTAAATTTGATTTTGATTCCAAGAAGAAGGAATAAGATAATTCCTCTTTTCAAATAAGATTGGAATATATAAACAAAATCAAATTAAATAAGCTAGCAAAAAGGAATATTAAATAATCACAATCTAGCTTAAAATAAACACAAACTTATCTCAGAGTGATCACTTGAAAATTTCTTGAATTGAATAGCGTTGAAGTTATGAAAACTCTGAATTTCGTGTTCAATTTATAGAAGCAGAAATCGCTCCTACGACTGGTCTTAGAAACCTACGACTGGTCGTAGCTCTAATAGATTTTTGAAAAAATAAGCGCGATCTTTAAAAAGCCGTTCTACGACTGGTCGTGAGTACCCTACGACTGGTCGTGGGTCACCTACGACTGGTCGTAGATTCCTACGACTGGTCGTAGGACCAGTGATTTCGTTGCTGGACTTTAAGTCGTAGCTCCACGACTGGTCGTGGACGAGTCGAAGCCACACCTACGACCGGTCGAAGGACCTCCAGGACTGGTCGTGGGCGTACCAAAAATTCTGAAAAATCTTCAACTACTTAGGACTGGTCGTGAAATTTCTTGGACTAGTCGAACCAATGCTAGGACTGGTCGAACAAGAGCTAGGACTGGTCGTAGAATAGACCAACCTTGTGTAATTTAAATATTTGATTAATGTATCCAAAGTGACCTACTTAAAGGGTCAACCTAAGGTCATTCAAACCTGAACCATGTCGTATGGACATTGAACTTCAACCATTCAACGAATGTAGATAATTTGAATTATATCAGGCTTGAGATCTTGAACCATATCATGCTTGAGATCTTGAACCATATCATGCTTGAGATCTTCATCAACATAGAACTACTTCATGCGTTGTTTCTTTAGATTTGAATTTCAACATCGTAGCTTCTTGAGGCTTCAACATGTAGCTTTTTGAGGCTTCAACATGTAGCTTCTTGAGGCTTCAACATGTAGCTTTTTGAGGCTTCAACATGTAGCTTTTTGAGGCTTCAACATGTAGCTTCTTGAGGCTTCGACATGTAGCTTTTTGAGGCTTCAACATGTAGCTTTTTGAGGTGTCTTGAATTCCAATAAATGATCATACAAGTACAGAACACCGATAGATGTTTTGGCACACAAAATTTGACAACCAAAGGAGCATGAGATCATAACACTTACAGAAAGATCTTGCATGAATTGTGGATGTGGAGGTGTGAGTCTCACTTAGGATGGGACCTTTGTAACTGCTGTGAAGACGCAGTTTATATGTGGAATTTACCAAAGATTAGTGGGATCCATTGTGAGATTTAATGAGAAATTTGAAACATTCATCTGATTTTTCCAAATCTGGATGCAAAGAGTTCTAAAAAATGGTGTAAATCAAAGTTAATAGTGGGCTACACTAGAAGGTTTTGGGCAATGGACTTCAATGGATGGGGTTTCTCAAGCTTTTGAATCTAATAGACAGTGTGAATCTAAACGTGAATCCCATTATGATGGGTTATGTAGATCAAAGATGGGCTAGGATGGGTAAGGGAGGTGAGGCTGGTTTAAAGCAAATAAGAAGGAGGGCGTGGGGGTTAAGGCTTTCCGATCTTTTGGGAATATGTGCATGTTGAAAGATTTTTTTTACCATTCATTGGGCCACACACTGATGTCTATGAGAAATCTTCGCTGTCCTTCTATCTTGCTGGATGATGTTAAGACATGGGATAAGAAATGAGGTAGATTGTAACATCTCAGAAAAATCCGTACAAAGACACGAGTACCACCTCAGGCAGAAATCACCCAGGACCGAAACCTTTAGAAATTAGATGAGGATTAACTAAGTGTTAAACTATATTACCTGTGAAATTAGCACTAATCATTTTAAATACGAACTGCAAGACCCAAAACTTGCAGAATCATTGACGCTACATTACCCTATAATCTAGGATCAATCTCAAAACCCAGTTGCTCTCAGGAGCATCACGAAACTTCGTATCGGACCTGGACCGCACGTCGAAAGTCCGATTACAGCGAAACTAAATTGTTATGACCACTTTGCTAGGCTTGACAACCATCTCAGAAATCAAATCCAGATAGTATCCAGAAACGCACAACTTGAGCCTGGAGCAAAGTGTATGAGAAACGCGAATATCTTTAGGAAACGTGCTCAAATTTAAGTGAATTGAGTCATTCACTTGCAGGCCAAATATAAGGATTTGGATCGTTAGAATCTGACCCAATTACACCCTTAGATCAGGAGAAATTTTCAACACATGTCAGTGTACTTGTGGCCTTGATCGAATGTCGATGACCGTTGAACTGAAACTGGTCCGCCACGGTCGATCTGTAAATCCGATCGGACCGAAAACTTAACTCGACCTAGATCCAATGCCAGGAAACTTAAGTCCGACCGCACACAGAAAAGGGGCCTCCAGAAGTGATCCATTGGATCGAAACGGACGCTCTTTGGACATAACCTAAGTATACCTTGGCCCTGGGGTCATTCCCATCAGTCCTGGGCCTATATAAGGGCCTTAAACCCTCTCTCTCTCTCTCATCTCATACGAATTTGGGGAAACCCTAGGAGAGAGGAGAGAAAAGAGAAGGAAAGAGAGAGAAAGTGAGAGAGTGTACTGACGTTTGTTCTTGGAATTTAATTATACCACTCCACACGCTTATCTATCGCATTTGTAGTGATATTCCGGCATTTTTGACAACGTACTTGAGTAAGAAAATCTAACCCTAATCTATTTTAGGGTATCATATAGTGTAAGTGGTGAAATAGCTAACCTAATTCATGTTATAGGTTGTCATTCTGCCGTTAACCAAGACTGAGTGTCTAAAACGAATCCGTTATGCGTTTACCGGCAAAAGGTGCGGACTATATACGTTTAGGTTATGGTTTTCAAGACTTTCAATGTCAGTTAATGATTTATTAGTGACATGAGTGTCATTTCACATGCCAAACGTGATGTTTATTTCGCTTTACGAATACGTATGAACTATGTCAAGTATAGTGTATTCTATGTATTTGGTGAAATAATTAAATATGTATGGTTTTTGGATTCGCGGTTGACATGATTATCTGTCGTGCATATATGCTTGTTGTATATGCGACAACTCCTTGGCGAAAGGTTTTGCCTTAATACATATTATAACCAACATATGTCATGTATGTCGGAATGTGTAGACTAAGTATTTGTAAGAATGTCTAAATGAACTAGTAGTTAGTTAATTGTACTCGTATGAGTGTTGAGATATGATTCTCAACTACCTTAACTATATATGTGTATGATTTCCTCCATGTAATTTATACTATAGTGTCTGTTTAGGCATGGAATGCATATGTGTGAATTCATGTTTAAGTTGTATTCCATAAAATGCTTAAATGATTGTATGATTTGAATTATTGATCCATTACTACTTTGACTTTCTCATATGATTACTTATTGTAATTGAATGCGGTTGGGACTATTCTATAGTCCACGCAATCGGTAACAAGTTCTGACCAGTTGGCTGAAGTTGTTTCGTTATATAGGATGTGGTCGATGAATCCGAGCTGTACTTGGGAAGTCGACAGTGGTTAGGCCACACGGAGTGCTTACGCACTTCATGTCGATCAACTCTACGTACGCTCGTACTAGTCGAGCTCGTCAAGTAACCTGATTGACCCGATGCATGTTCACCATGTATGGACGCTACTGCTTGAACCTAAGGTACTAAACTCACCAATGAAAACCTCGTTAACCTTGGTACCTCGATCCGCTAAGACTCATGAGCCGGACATGGTGGTATGGGACACCGTGGTTGAGCTGTCGGCCTACACTGGGGCGACGAGCCTCCCCGAAGTGTCCAGTGAGCAACACCACCTCGTGAGCCGAATACGGTAGTATGGGACACTATATTCGAGCTATCGGCCTACAGTGATAAGGTGACGAGCCCTTTGTAGTGACCTCGAGCATACTCTGAGCCTGCGTTGAGGCGACGAGCCTTTCCGTAGCAACTAGAGTATAAACTAGGCCTACACTGCATCGAGGTGGCGAGCCCTTTGCAATGACCTAGAACCGTAATATCGTATGAGATTTACTACGATTGACGACCCTAGAATGGATCGATGTTTGGGAAATGATATAAGGGAGGTACCTTAGTTTCTCAATCCTACTGTATGAAAAGGACTAATAAGAACTTGGTAAGCACGCTCATGCACCGCATTGCATTTGTCGTTTGGCATTGGGTAGAGCACTGAGGAAGTAATTGATATGCGCGACCGTGAGATGAAGATCGTAGAGGAAGTGCAGGCGAGGGCATGCATCATTTATACATACCATTCTTGCATTAACTAGAGTACTTAGAAATGCTTGTTGTATTACTTTATCATTACTGCTTGACTGAATTGATAACATCTTAACCTTTACTTTATAGTTCCACTGAGTTAATCACTCACTTCCATGTTACAGGACGATGTTGTACACACCAACCAGACCCTATCTTAGTTGCAGGTGGTGACGATGCCTATGAGGCGGAGCCGGACTTCGAGGATGACGAGGAGGCATTCTCTTACATGCAGTTTTCAAGCGGGTTCATGTGAGTCGTGTCCTGATCGACGGAAATTTCTGGGATGTTGACTAGATGACATCACACCTTTTGTATATTTTGGAATTGTACATGTAAATTATTGACCTGGTAACATGATCATACTCAGGAGACCTACGATTACTTATTACGTTTTATATATCTATCACAGTCTTCCGCTTACTTAACTTAATCGTCTCTAGAGTATGATATGTTGTTTTGGTTTAATCTCATTCATGTTTCATGCACTAATACGGACAACATTTAATCATCATTATCTATGTTGTATAAGTGATGCGTTGGAACTCGGGAGTTGGGCCTATGCCCGACCCCCGATTTTCAAGGCGTTACATAGATCCAAGACTTAATTGGGCTACACCAAAGGAAAGAGTGAGATTTAGTTCCCACCGTTGAGAAAACGGGTTGTTACATATTAATATAGCATTGCTCTTATGCTTGATGTGGCATTGTATGCACACCACACGCATAATTGATTATAAGTTGTGCATTTTTCATCTTCATTCGCATTATGTGTGCTTGGCATGAGGATAATGGTTGGATCATAGTTGAGTACACTCGTGGTGGACTGCGGTTGTTGCACGTGACATGTTATTGGCTCGCCTATGTACAACAAGATTGCATTTAATGTCCTTACAGCTTTAGGGCATTCAGGGGATCCACATGAGATGGGACCACCTTACATGCATTCATGGCTTGCATGATGTGATTGCATAACTTGGATGATGGACTCATACATTCACGCATTTGTATGATGCATTCGCATGCATACCCTAACAACATCAGAGTTGTGGCTACCATAGATTCATGGCTGGAGGATTTGGCGCACAAGTACCGAATACTAGTAGGCTGCATCTCCCACAGCATTGGGGTCAGTTGGAAAAAGGCTCGGCCTTACCTACTCGAAGAGTGTGGTGGAAATTGAGGTCATGTCTAGCCAGCTTTTTTTTTTTTTTTAACACACACACACACACACACCCACACACTCACGCCACACGGACACACACCCCACACACACACACTGTGGGATTTCACCATCGTGGGAGTACTCAAACCCTGGACCCGGTGTTAAAACTCCAAGGAGTCTACCACCTGGGTAAGAGTAAGGACCCGGGTTGGAAATGAGTTTGCTACTAGCATGTCGGGTGAGATTTGGCATGGCTATGGGTTGTCCATCGCTGTGGTGGGTAATAAGGTCTATTGCCCTCTCATTACCTCATAGAACGGACCTTGATTGCGCATTAGACCTTAGGGATTCCAAATGAGAACCCCATTGAGATGTGAATTAGATATAGGATTGGCATATTTGCATCGCATAACTGCATATGACATCTGGTCCAGTTAACCTTTCACAAAATATATATGCATAGCCTTAGTATAGCTGGTTACACACATGGACATTGATATTATTGACCCTCCATTTTTACTAATTACTCTGATATTGCTATGAATATTGATGTGCTATATCTATCATATGCATTACGCACACAAGCACACACAATCCACTGGGCTTTATATGGAAGCTTATATGTGTTTGCTCTTCTTTCTTTTTTTTTCTTTTTTTTTTCTTTTTTTTTTGTGTGTGTGTTAGAGTGTAACAGTGGGTGATACTGAAGCACGCTCTTTTGTTTTTGCTATGCTATTAGACGTATTTTCCTTGTATAGCAGTATTGTATCTAATCTTTTTATAGTGGACATGTATATTACTTGTAGAGTTTTTTGGTTATGCTAGTTACAAAAGTTTTCCCTCAAATCATCATTGTGGAATGCTAGCTTAGAACTTAGTGTATAGGTGCCGGAATCAGGGCTCTATGATTGCCAGCCCCAAATTTGGGACCTGGCGTATGGCCGGAAATTAAATTTGGAGTGTGACATGTAATGACAATAATTTAATATTATTGAAATATCAAATCAAAAGGAAAAATAAATTAATTTTTGTGTTTGGATAAGAAATTTCTACTGTAATACAATTTGTAAAATTGCAATGATTATGTGTTTGGAAATATGACCATATGCTTACTTTCTTTTTCTTGCCCTGGCAAGTGATGAATTGTAAGTACCCCTAGCACAGTGTATCCTGTATGGATTCAAATGGCACGTGAGGTGAGTTGTTTGATAGTGTTGCTGAGTGGGATGTTATTCTAAACGTAGCATGCCTTGGCTTGAATTTAAACGGTCCAAATCGTGCGATGCACTATTGATAGATTTTCATTCCAAATTAAGGTCAGTTCAACAATCTTAAGCTCTAATCTAGAGGTACCTGTTCCTTGAATTCAGACCGTTGATTATTTTTCATCTACAATAAATATTCACCATCCACATTTAAGTAATCAAGTTAGTGTAAATTTAGGTTGATAATCCATCTAAAGTGGGGCTTATCATTTCTGAAACGATTACGTCCTGGCCGGAGATAGATGGAAATCGGTCCAAGCAGAGGCTCTGTGGGCCCACCATGATGTATGAGTTTTATCCATGCCATTCATCCATTTTTCCGGATCATTTTAGGGTATGAGCCCAAAAATGAGGCAGATCCAAGGCTCAAGTGGACCACACCATGGAAAGAAGTAATGATAATGATACCCACCTTCCTAGGGCCCACTTTAATGTTTATTTTCTATCCAAGCTGTTCATAATGTTACATAGACCTTAATGAAGGGAAAACACAAAGGTCAGCTTGATCCAAAACTTATGCGGCACCAGGAAGTTTTTAATGGTGGGCATTCAATCCCCACTATGTGGTCCACTTGAGCATTGGATCTGCCTATTTTTTGAGCTATAACCCTAAAATGATATGAAAAAAATGGATGAACGATGTGGATAAAACACATACTTCACGTGGGCCCCACATAGCCCCTGCCTAGACCAATTCCGTTGAGGGAGACGCAATCTACTTCCCACCATTTTTACTGTTACAATTTATAGTATTTCCGCTAGCCTATCCTTGTAAGATAGGCGGGAATACAAATATTCAAAATGGGATTTAATCAAAATTTCCAATTTGAAAACCATGCCAATCATGGTTTAAGACAAGAGAACTGAGTCGTTTGGCCTTGGATCAAGCCACCACAAGTTAGGGTTGAAAGTTGGCCCGGATGGGTGAGCCTGAATGATTTGATGGGCTCTGAAAATTAACACTTTATATTTAGAAGTTCACCTAACTACTATAGGAGCAAAGTGAATTTTATCACCATCTAATTCTATAGTTGATGTGACATCTAGATTACGATCAGTGGTTTAGATTATCTGAAGGTGGCTAAATGAGTAAATGGGTGTTATCTCCTCTTTTTTCTTTCTCAAGTATTTTTCTTGAATTTTAAATACTTAGCATGAAAGATCCCTCCCATTTTTGTGGAGGAGGAATTGAGAAAGTTTGGAAATTCAACTTTGAATTTTGAAATTTCTTCAAGTCAATCAAAAGAAAAATCAAAAGGAAAGTCAAGTGGGACTGACCCACTAGTGGTGCCCACACGACTATGTCGAACAAGGCCAAGCCACCCCCTTTCAAATTCTAACTCATGGTGTAAAACCAAATTATCCAAATGAGTTTGAATTGATGATGTAGAATGTGTCACAGATAAGTTCCTAGCATGGTGGGGTAAAAGAAGACGGACCGTAAATTGACCATAACTTTTGATCCGGGTATTGTTACGGGGTGCACAACTTATCAATCTTTACTGAAACGGGCCATCCGAGGTAAACTGACCCACAAAGTGGGTCGCATCTGTCCGTTTCATCAGAAAACGTGCGCTTTCAGCTCAAAAATGAATTTTTAGAAAATTTTTACTATTTTTAGTAATTCCGATTTTTTAATATTTTTTTTAGAGTTTTAGATTTTCTTTTCTTATAAAAATAAGTTTTAGTTATACTAGGACTATTCTAGCGAAAGTTTACTTGCAATTTTTAT
Source organism: Magnolia officinalis (assembly GCA_021015155.1). NCBI lineage: Eukaryota > Viridiplantae > Streptophyta > Magnoliopsida > Magnoliales > Magnoliaceae > Magnolia > Magnolia officinalis. The sequence goes on along the minus strand of JAJHSJ010000011.1, from coordinate 52,748,823 downwards.
TTTTAGAAATTAGGCCTTAGAAGAGTTTTATTAGAATTAGGATTTTTATTAGAGTTAGAATTTTGCTATTTTTGGTAATTACAAATTTTAGTTTTTTTTTCTATATTAATAGTGTAAGGAGACACATTAGGTAATTATCAATAATCAATTAATCAGTTTCGAATTTATTAGAATTTATTTCTATTTTCTGCTTTCTTTCCTCGTGGATTCGAGAAGTCTCTGTGAGGAGTCCAGAGAAGCTCTGTGGATTCGGAGTATTTATCCTCATCACGTTCATCTCTGCATCAATTGATATCAAAGCGAGATTTTCCCTCGGGCCGATGACAAACAATAAAGGTATGAATCAAAATCATATGGACAGTGATCCAGGGATTCATTATCTTTTGGAAAGAATGGAAGTTTTCCACCGGGAGAGTCAGTTGACCATGCAAGGGCTGCAGGCAACCTTCAACCGTATTGCGGATGCGCTAATTCCGCCCCAAGCTCAAAGTGATGCTCAACCGGCCGTGGCTGCTGTACGACACAACCCCAATTTCTACAAAGCACCATCAGATGATGGTAAATCACAGGCCACCACTTCAATTATGAAGAAGTCGTTATACATGCCAAAGGTAGAAATAGAATTACAGCGAAACAACATCTTTCGAACAAGGTACACTGTATACAAAAAAAAGTCTGCAACGTGATCATCGATGTCAGGAGAGATGAGAATTTCATGTCGAAAATAATGGTGGAAAAGCTACAACTGAAAACAGAAAGACACCCATCTCCTTACACGATTGGATGGATCAAGGAGGTCAACAAAACAGAGGTAACTGAACGATGTCGATATCTTTTTCCAGTTGTAAATATTATAAGGATGAAATAATGTGTGACGTGGTCGACATGGAAGCTTGCCACATGTTGCTTAGTCAACCTTGGCAAAATACTATTAATGTTACACATAGGGATCGGGATAACCTATTTATCTTTATTAAAGATGGTAAAAAGATTATCCTCGGCTCTATAGGAATGGGAACCAACCCAAGACTTCTAAAGTTGAGGAACAGTCTCTTATAACTAAACAAGCCTTTGTTAAACAATCTGAGGAAACGAGAAAGATATATCTATTAATTGAAAAGAAAAAATATGTGGAGCCTGTAAATATCATAGAGGATTTGGAACTAGTATCGTAGGAGTTCAAGGAGGTTGTGTTCGATGAACTCCCTAATAAATTACCTCCCATACGAGATATACAAAATCACGTTGATCCCGTCTCAGGGCCAAGTCTGCCTAATTGTCCACATTATCAGGAAGAATATGAGATCTTGAAGGCAGATGTGAAGGAACTAATCGATATTAGTCAAGTCAAGGAAAGCATGAATACATGTATTGTGTCAGCTCAAGAGCTTAATGCCAAGTACAAAAAAGAGCTAATGAATATCGGCGTCAGAAGTTATCTCAGACTCATGCGCCAAGTCTTTTGAGTAACTCGAGGATGAGTTTTTTTTCAAGTGGAGGGGTCTGATGTAAAACGTGTCACAGATACGTTCCTAGCATGGTGGGGCCAAAAGAAGACGGACCGTAAATTGACCATAACTTTTGATCCGGGTATCGATCGTTACGGGGCGCACAACCTATCAATCTTTACTGAAACGGGCCATCCGAGGTAAACCGACCCACAAAGTGGGTCGCATCTGTCCATTTTGTCAGAAAACGTGCGCTTTCAACTCAAAAACGAATTTTTAGAAAAATTTTAATATTTTTAGTAATTTGATTTTTTAATTTTTTTTTTTTAGAGTTTTAGATTTTCTTTCCTTATAAAAATAAGTTTTAGTTATACTAGGACTCTTCTAGAGAAAGTTTATTTACAATTTTTATTTTTAGAAATTAGGCCTTAGAAGAGTTTTATTAGAATTAAGATTTTTATTAGAGTTAGAATTTTGCTATTTTTGGTAATTATAAATTTTAGTTTATTTTTTTTCTATATTAATGGTGTAAGGAGACATATTTGGCAATTATCAATAATCAATTAATCAGTTTCGAATTTATTAGAATTTATTTCTATTTTTTGCTTTCTTTCCTCATGGATTCGAGAAGTCTCTATGAGGAGTCCAGAGAAGCTCCCTGGATTCGGAGTATTTATCCTCATCACGTTCATCCCTGCGTCAATTGACCTTGACAAGTTTCAAGGGCTAATCCATGTCTTAAAACCTTACTCCTGACCAGTCTCCCAAGAAGACTAGGAGACTAAGGTAAAAATGAGTTCAAGTTCAATCTTATCTCTATTGTGTATAATGACAACAATCAGTTTTACAAGAGTTTCAAACTATGATATAGAAAAGATATTAGAAGGGATTTCCAATACACTTTAGGGATATTTAGGGCATTTTAAAACTGTGTATTTATACAACTAAGACTTCACCTGCATTCGTCAACGGAGTGGTGTCTAGCTCAATCCTTTTTTCTTTCATGTGAGTAATGCACTTTTATCAACCCTCCTCTTTGTGCATAGCCTGCACAATTTTAAGGAGCCTTAGCAGTAAAAGATTTCTGAGGCCACTATGATGACCGTGTATAGTCTGCTCCGTACATCTATTAGCTAGCTCTTTCTAAGATGTCATCCTCAAAATAAGGTAAATCTAAAATTAGAGTGGCCGGATTGCCCACCGTTGACATCATGAGCACCCTTATCTCTTTCTTTGTGCAGCCTGCTATTTTATTTTATTTTTGTTTTTTTTTCAAATTTGCCCTTTCTCTCTCTCTCCTAATACTTAGATTCTTTCAATGAGAAATTGTTTATGTGACAGGACTCACCTCAGATGAGAGATGCTATCATCATCATCAACATCACCTTATCTCAACTAACTTGGGTTGACTAGGTAAATCTTTTTCCGTCATTCCACTTTAGACATTAGACAATAAGTTTTTTCTTGCAACCTCCATTCACCTTCTTTTCCACCTTCCACGTATCATTTTAGCGCCTTCAATCTATACGAACTCACTCTTAACAAGCTTAGTTGTAAGTTTTTGTTGTACATGACTTAAATCATCTAATTTTATTTTTCCATATCTTATTATCTATTGATGCTATTCTTAAATTCCCTTGAATGCCTTCATTACTAATTATATCATTCTCCTAATGACAGATGTAAAATAAATAACCCTGATCTATAGCTCAAGTGGTAGATAGAGCTAAAGATACCTCGTTTTAATACTGAGGTCTTGGTATTGATCACTAGTGGGGTGGCTAACTGTGAAGTGTGAACTGACAATAGGGTGTACTAACGAGCTAACAAAAAAAAAAAAAAAAAGTAAAAAAATAATTGAAAAAAATAATAATAATAAAAAAATACTTCTAACATAGAGCCTTTCAACCATTTGATTTCGTAAAGATCATGATGACCAGCATATCAAGAGCAAAAGAGCTAAATTATGGAGGGTTGAAATAATCCAACTTATTTCACCTCTATCCACCGTACAAACAAAGGCCCATGGTGCGAGTTGTTTTGGATCATTCAAGAGGACCTCACATTCAAAGACTCCTGTCCTGACCTGTCAATTCAGAACGCACATGAAGTAGGGAGACTGATCATGGTATGTACTTTGCATGCAGAATCTTTTCCAGCATTATAATGGAGAAATGGTAGGTATACTTTTCTTTCTAATCAAAAGTGGTAATTCAGATTCTTTTTCCTTAGCAGAAGAAACTGACTTAAGTTAGGAAAGTTTCATTGAATGGTAGTCAGTTGATGAAAAGAGTCATAAATGCCATGGAAGACTGTTGTTGAAAATAGAAAACCCTGAAGCTGGAGGAATGTCACAATGCAGACAGCTGCATGGAAGTTTTACGCAACTTCCTCTTTAGGATACACGTTGCAAAGTATTTTCAGGTTATCAGGACAGTTGATTTGGCAGGCCACCACATGGATAGGCCATTTTTCCATAAACAAGTAAATTATTGGAATGTGGTAGCTGTTTTATCAATGGCCTGCAAAACAAACGGTCAGGAAAGCATTTAGAGTTCTCTGATCATTGATAGTTTCAGTATATAGTCCATCCACATGGTTTCCCACCCAATCAACAGTCCTGATCATGAGACATGTTTTCCACATGTAATGTACTGTGAGGACGGAACAGGGCTAAACTGGATGGGCTTAGGCATGAGTTTTTGAGTCCATAACCCCTGGCTGGGTGATTTATACCGACATGATATGATTACCATATGAACTCAAAATAGTAAGAACTTTAAGTTTCTGTTATATAGATGTAGATTTAAAATTTAAATTTATTTATTAATTTGCAGTGATTTTTTTTTTTTGTTTTCCGTGAGAATTTCCTGAAAATATCTAAGAAAACCCTCAAATTTTGAAAATATCCGGAAATTGGAGAATGAGATTTGTCACTATGCTCATGGCTAGGCGCTAGGAGCCCGGAACTAGATGTTTATCCAGTGGGCTGTTATGGGATAGGGCAAACATAGAGCTGGGCACGTGATGACTCGTCTCGTTAGACTTGACTCGTCCGCCTTGTTCGTACCCGACTGGACTTGAACCGAGTGGGTGAGTCGATCTAAATGGAATAGACTTCATCCAATCCGAACTCAAACTGAGTCGAGTTCGGGTCACCCAATAACTTGACTTGACCTGAAATCTGACTTTGTACTTGATCCAAAACCCGAGTCGTACATATATATAAAAAAATCCAGATTTGATTTTTCAGATATAAGATGTTGTGTAGCTGATAGGGAGGCTGCAATTCTGGTAGGTGCAGCTATGTTCTTAGCTATGATTTCAGCCCACGGATACCCGTCGCATTCGACCCGACTTGGTGCTGACCCGACCCGACTTGGTACCTGTGACCGGGTCGGACTCGGTCCGAATTAGTCCAGGCCAGACCCGAATCGGGTCAGGCATACTGGACTCGGTACCCATTTGGTCGAGATTGGGTCAGGCCTATTTCAAAACCAGGTCGAGCCGAGTTAGCCCTAACTTGGTCCTACTTGATGCAAGCAAACATAGTTCAAAAAGTCGGAAACTTGACTCGATGTTCTTCCAGGTTGGGTTGACTCAAAGGCTTGGATGAATCTTTATTCAACTTGACATGATACCTAGTAATTAATTTCATAATTTTTCTAAAGATTTTATGTAATTGTAAAGATGAAATAAATCTAAAGAAAATGAATAGATACCAAGCAAATAGAGCTTCGTGTTAACCTTTCCTCTTACGTTTTTTTTTTTTTTTTTCCCTGATGAATCAATGCAATGCAGAATTAGTCTGCCACTTATAATATTTCATCATATATTTAAGTCGTTTGTAAAGGATTTGGTCTGCCGTTTGACACCCCTCCTTTATATAGATACATGATTTTCAAGCCAGTGACTCAGTTCAAAGCATAGTGAGTCATGTGGAGTTGACTGAGTAATCAAGTCGACTCAACGTGTCAGCCAGAGTCAAGAACAGGTCACTCTCACTATCGACTTTCATGGTGACTCTGACTCAAAATCTCGCCGAGTTGACTTGCTGAATTTGAAGTTGAGTAGAAGAGTTTCAGAAGGATGGCTTTAACAAGCCTCAATCCAGCCTAGTTCAGCCCGTAGCTAAAATTGAGGGTTCAGGTTCAGCTTGTCCACTCTGGTCAATGAATCTAGCCTGTCCATTGTTGGGAATCTATATAAAAGAGCTTGAGATATTTTGGACATGGTCTACTTGGCTGACTGTTATTCACCAAAGATTTAGGTGAACAGAATATTTTTCCAGTGACATTGTGACTATTCAGGGAAATGTATTCTAATTACATGCACATATGTGCCAACATGATACACGTGTCAAATTGGCAACCACCCAATGAATGGGCTTGCTTGATTTTAGGGCCAGAGTACCTAAAGAGTGGGTCCCACCTTTAAAAAGCCTTAGGTTCTATACAAAATGCTCATACTCATTCTTCTTTCATACAAGTATGGCTAACATTAGATCATCATGATTTGGGTCACAACACATACCCATTGAACGACTTGGATATTGCACAAACTTCTATTATTGACATGTGTTGAATATCTTTCTACCATGCATCACACAATTCCCTACTAGATTGTACAGTCCTCTACTATCATTAATAGATTTCTTTTATTCCTTTTGAATGTAGACCTAATCTTTTCCTACTTTTACCATATGATCAAACGAGCAAGATTTCCCAATCGGTGCGTTTCTTCTGCCATGGATCATCCATTATAGGGCCCATTAGATGGACGGTCTCAATTCTGTGAAAAAACGACCAAGCCTATGGTGGCGAGTCACAAGGAACCAGCACAGGTTAATTGCGGAATTAGAGATCCATGATGAATAAAAGCTCCAGCTTTTGGCGGTCAAATATCTTCAATGGGATTTTAAAACTTAATATAAGGTAGAAGAGGATACTTGGCCAATCATACAATTAGCAAAAACTTTGTATTCTTGGCTTTTTTTTTTTGAAAAAAAAAAAAAAAAAAAAAAACCATATAATTATAGTTTGAAACTCTCTGTGCTTTAAAAAATTTATTTAAAAAAAAAAAAAAAGTGATTTAAAGAGGATGATGGATCGCTGCAATGCTACCTTTAATCACCAAATCCCCTACATTTTCTGTTCTAAATCAAGTGATTGGGATTTTATGGTTCATTTGCAATCTACATCGCTATTTTTTAGTAGGGCTGTACATTGAGCCGAGTCGAGTCGAGGTGGGCCAAGCTTGGCTTGACTCTTCCTTGCTCTCCTCGAGTTCGAGCTCAGCCTCGAGCTTACCATTGGAGCTTGGCTTGTTTGCCAAACCTTTCGAGTCGAGCTAGTGGATCGAGTCGAGGCGAGCTTACCTCGAGTTGAGTCGAGCCTGCTCCCAACCCGACCCAACCCGCACCCGACTCAACCCAATCATTCGACCCAACTGACCCAATATGCACCTGACCCAACCCCCAAATCAAATATTCAATTACTATATATATATATATATATATATATATATATAATATATATATATATATATATTATATATATATATATATATATATATGATAGAGCCATAGAGGGAGAGAGCATGGGCGTGGTAGGTAAAAAAAGGATGGACAAGTAGGATAGAGTTTAAGAGTGTGTGTGTGTGTGTGTGTATTCAAGCCGAGCCGAGCCGAGCTTAAGTCGAGTCAAACTCCACTATAATCAAACTTGGCTAGTTTTCAAAAAAAGCTAGGTCATATGAAGCTTGGCTCGCCTTGAGTCATCGTTCAAGTTGAGTCAAGCCGAGCTAAATCAAACCAAGCCGAGCGAGCTTTTCGAGATAGCTTGGCTCGTGTACAACCCTAATTTTTAGCGACTTAAGATTATGGTTCTATGATCTTACTATTGAAGTTGTAATACAAAATTATATTTAAAAATTAGAAATTTGCACTTTTATTTATTCAGGTATAATATGAGCATTCAAGGTCTATAATAATAACATTCACCATTTCATATAGAAATTGCATAGCTTTGCTAAGCTCATGTGCATACAAGTCAATTAATGCACATGCCACCACATATACTAGAGTTGCAAACATGCACAATATCCAAGCCATTCATCAGAAGGTTACAACTATGTTGATTCCCTATCCCAAGAGTCAGGTCAGTCCAGTAGTCAGATTGGACACAATTAACTGAACGAATTTACAATTGTGAAGAAATAGTTGATGTTTTCTAAACTATCAACTTATTTCTAATATCATGGCACACTTAAATAGTGGACCACCTTTATCTTCGGGCATAAATATCTACATGGTGAGGTCCAGCTGATGGTGGCTTTGATATTTTTCCTTTTGGTCTCCCTGGCATATGTGGTGGTGTGTGCATTAGCTGACTTGTATACACCTGTGGGCTTAGCAAAGCTCTAAATTGCAATATGAATCCATTTATAAAACTATGTTACTTGCATTTGGTGTATGTGTTGGAGTAACACGCATGATCCTACACCCAGCATACCTGTAATGACCCGTAAATTTCCGTACTTTGGCTCGAGTACCATCTCGACCAGAAATCAATTAGGATTAAATCCTTCAGAAATTTAACAAAGTTAACTAAGTGCAAAACTCGATTAGCCATGAAATCCGTTGGGATCGCTTTAAATACGATCTGCAAGACCCAAAACTTGCAAAATCAATGACTCTAGGTTACCCTAAAGTTTAGAACCAAACTCATTACCCGGCTGCTCCCGGGAATGAAATGAAGTTTCGTATTAGGTCTAGACCGTGCATCGGAAGTCCGATTAACACGAACTTAAGGATCTAGGACCGCCTCACTGGGCTTGACAATCATCTCGAAAATCAGGTCCAGCCGATGTCCCACGGCCATTCGTTTGGATCCGGAGCGAGGGAGTGTGAAAAACACTATTCCCTTTACAAAATAAATATCTGGAATAGTGATCTAGCACCATTCGCTTGCGCATCAGTATTAAGCAACCAGACCGTCAGAATCAGACCAAATTACACCCTCGGATCAGGAAAAATTTCAGGAACATTTACATGTACTTGGAATTTCGGATCGTGGCCCCACTGACTGTTGAACTGAAAGTGGTCCGCCATTTACGATCTGGGATTCCGACTGGAATGAAAACTCAGGGGATCATGGATCCGGTGATGGTGAGCTTAAGTCCGATTGCAGGCAGAAAAGGGGCCGCCAGAAACGTCCTTTTGAAAAGGAACTGACTCGTTTTGGACATAACCTAAGTATACCTTGACCTAAGGTCTATTTCGGTTATGTTCTAACCTATATAAGGACCTTAAACCCTCTCTCATTCAGCCCATACGAATTTGAGAGAAACCCTAAGGGAGAGAAGAGAGGAAAGAGAGAGAAAGTGAGAGAGAAGTGGGAGATCTTCCCTGCCCTTTTTCCCTACCGCTCTACAAGCAGCACCACTCTATTCTAGGCGATTTCCCAGCGTTTTCGACATCAATTTTAGGTAAGAAAACCCTAACCCTAAACTGATCTAAGGTTGGGAACATCTCAAGAGATGAAATAGCTAACCGAATCCCTTCTCTAGGTTGCCTAGTCGCTATACACGGAGGCTAGAAGAATCTAGCGAGTTTCTTACGCTCCAAAGGCGTAAAGGTGAGGACTTTAGGTGTATAGGTTATGGTTTTCAAGGCTTTCAATGTCAGCGAATGATTTATTCATGACAAGGATGTCATTACACATGTAGAAAGTATCGTCTGTTTCGTTATACAGGATTACATGAACTATATAGGATTTGCCCTAATCTATGCATATGTTGAAATGTTTGAAATGTTTGGAATTTGAAATTGTGCTTAACATGTTTAATTGTCGTAAATATATGCTTAGTATATGTGTAACAACTCCTTAGCGAAAAGACTTGCCCTAAATCACTCCACGGCAAAATCCATGAATATGTGGTAAAGTGTGTAGCCTAAGTGTTTGTGAAAATGTTCCAATGTACATGGAACTTGTGTCCATGCATGCCATGATCATCCATCATGGGTACATGTACACGGTAGGCGAGGCAGCCCTCTAGTGGAAGGATTTGGTCTAACACATGTACGATGTGTCATACATCATGTAATATGATGTATGTAATCTATGTGTTTGTAAAGATGGTTGAATGTGCTAGTGAGCATCTAGCACACTTGTATGTGGATCGAGATACAAATCTCGATCACTTTAATGGTGTGAATAATTTCCTACATGTATGCTTCCTCGTAAATTCGGTTTAATTATGCATTGAGTGTGTTATGAAATCATGTTTGTATGGTAATATGCTTGACTTTATATTTCTGTTTCATAACATGCTTAGGTGCTTGAAACTCTTATATTATGGAATCCATTATAGTGTGATGTCTTATATGATTACATGATTCAATTGCTTGGGATTGGGGCTATGAGTTAGTCCAGGCAGTCGGTAATGGAAGGGAATTCGTGGTTGAGATTGTTTCACCACGTAGGATGTGTTAGGCGAACCCGAGTCGTGCATCGGTTGGCGGCAGTGGTTAGGCCACACGAAGCGCTTGCGCTTCATGTCGTTTGATTGATCGTGCGCTCGAGCTAGCCGAGCTCGTCAAGTAACCCGATCTATCTTATGTATGTTTACCATGTTTGGTCGCCTCTGTTTGAACCTAGGGTACCGAACTTATAAATGAAATCCCGTTAACCATGGTACCTCGATCCGCTAAGACGCATGAGCCGGGCATGGTGGTATGGGACACCGTGGTCTAGCTGTCGGCTTACGCTGGGGCAGCGTGCCTCCCCGTAGTGACCATTGCGCAACCAAACTCGTGAGCCGATTATGGTGGTATGGGACACTATATTCGAGCTGTCGGCCTACATTGATAAGGTGATGGGGGAGCGAAGCAACGAATGCGAGCAACGGCCCTAGCAGCCCTTTGTAGTGACCGCGAGCATACTCTAGATCTACGGTGAGGCGATGAGTTTTGCCGTAGTAGACAGAGTATGAACTAGGCCTGTATCAGTATAGTGATGAATCGTTAAAAGGGTGATGGGGGAGTGGTGCAACGATTTCGTGTAACAGCCTTAGCAGCCTTTGCAGGGACCTAGAACCACACTATCGTATGAGATTATCTAGGATTGACGACCCTAGAATGGATCATGTTTGGGAATGATACAAGGGAGGTACCTTAGTTTCCCAATCCTGCTATTTGAAATGGACTAATAATAACTCGGAATCATGCTCATCATAGCATTGCATGTGCCAAGTAGATGTGGGGCACTGAGGGAAGAATGCATGCGCGAGTGTGAGATGGTGTCGTTGAGGGCGGTTTGGCAATGGCATACATCATGTCATTTCAAACTTGCATTAATAAGAGTACTTAGGATTTGTTGATTGCACTGCTTTATCATTACTGCTTGACTGAATTGATAACATGTTAACCTATGCTTTAGTGTTCCACTGAGTTAGCTACTCACTCCCACGTTACGGGACAGTGTTGTATACACACCAACCAGACTCTGTCGCAGGTTTAGAGGACGCGTCGGTTCAGGAAGCTGAGCCAGATTTTGACGAGGACCAGGACGAGTTCTCGTTTATGCAATACTCAGACGGCTTCGCCTAGGTTGACTGGATCACGGGGGTTGCAGGGCTACTTTTCTAGTTGTATTTTGACCTTTTGATTCAGAAACAATACATGTATATGGTTACTCAGTTAGTGTTCATACTCTGGAGATCGAGATGGTTTTGTTTCTTTACATACCTGATAAATACAATTTCAGTCTTCCGCTTGCCTTTATACAATTGAACTGGAGTATGAATTACCGTTTTGGATTAATCTCATTCGTGTTTATTGCACTAACACAGTCAACATTCAATCATATTCATTTAGGTTGCATAAGTGATGTTTTGGAACTCGGGAGTTGAGTTATGCTCGACCCTCGATTTTCAGGGCGTTACAATACCATGTATAGGAGGAAGTATCATATGGCGTTCCAGTTTCTATACCACGTACCTAACGACCCATGATCTACATAACCTTGGGTCGTCAGGAGAGGCGAAGATTGATATTAATCCACTATTTGATTACCAATGTACATAATCTTGATTGGATATTTATATTTCAATCTTAATAATTCACACTATATTCTGAATGATGGGTCCCATTTTTACTGAATGAAGCATAGAGATCACACCCACGACATACCAAGGCGATACCTAGTTAACATGGCCTAAAACTAGAAAAATAAATATTTCATTGATTGAGTGATGCAACTGAATTACATATTTGACAAAAAAAAAAAGGTGAAGAAGAAGAAGAAGAAGATTTTGATCTCGTAGACTTGAACTAAAACATGTACACCCTCACCTGCAATAATTACAAGATATGCTTCTTCAGATGGCTTTTATTTGCAATACAAGAGCTCCGGCAACAAAAAAAAAAAAAAAAACATTCATAAATCAAATCAAACAACATGGCCACAGATTATGCTCAAATACTAGTCCCATTGCATACCCTTTAACTTGTAATCCTGAATCCCTGTGTGATCATTTCAAAGTATCTTCATTTTATCCAAGCAACCCGCTAAAGAAATTCCTGCAAAAAAAAAGAAAAACAAAAAAAAAAAACACATTGATTGATACCAGAGGCCACTGCTTATTTTGAGAACATGGACGTTCCATACCAGATTCCTGAAGCTGCTTTTTCTTGGTTTCTGCAGGGGTTAACCAAAATAGAAGTTTTTAATCAGCACAATTGCTTTCAGAGTGTTGAAATTTATCAAGAACTGGAGCTAAGTTGAGATAACTCCATAAAATATAAAAACAGTTTGTGGATGTCTTGAAATGTCCTACCTTGGCTTTCCTGTGAAGGCATCATTTATTTCGTCAACAGTCGGCTTTTGTGGGAATGTGGCCAGAATAACATACTTCTCCTTTCCAGAGGGGTCATCAACCCTCTTGTAGAGTTCGTAACGGTACGGGTAAGACATCCTGAAATTGAAATGGAAAAGAAAGGAAAAAAAAAAAAAAGTAATATGAAAGAAAAATCACAACATATATTGCTAAAAAGTGATTGTTTTGATCCATTACTGACATTACTGCTTCTACACAACTAGCAGGAACAAAGTACAAGGTTTTTTTTTTTTTTTTTTTTTTTCATATAGCCCTCTTATTGTATATTGTAAAAAACACCCTCCATTTTAGGGGTGGCAATTGGTGAGATCAACACATGGGTCAATTGACCAGAACCCCTTCTAATTGGGTTCGTGCCATGCCCGGTCAGGTAGCGGGTCGGGCTTGAACCAAAAAATTAGCCCATTTAGATAAATGGGTCATTCTCAGGTGCAACCCAACCTGACCTGACCTGTCGTGCCCATATAGCATATCAATGGGCCAGGCCAAATGGCCCTACCCATAACCTGAAACAAAATGCACATACTGCAGTTTTGATCCCTAGATCTCTTAAATATTTTAGTGGGGCCTGTGGTATAGGAATCTAAACCATTGGTATGTTGGATTCATTCTGGATGGGCTAGGAGCCTAGGACCATGCTCCCACAAAGATCTTATTAAGATTGTGTGATCAATGTGACATTTTAATCCTGGGCTGGGTCAGGTGGGTCGGTTGAGCCTGACCCTAATTAAATGGGTTGTCAGGCCCTGGCTCGATAAATTTTAAGCGGACCAGGTCACATTTTAATCAATGTGATATTTTAATAATGGGTCTGGCCAGGTAGGTCGGGTCTTCTTTTTCTTCTTCTATTGAGGAAGATGGATTTTGGGGATTAGGAGAGAAAGAGTGTAAGGTAGGGTAAAGTATGTGTAGGAAAATTGGTATTTTCTCTTCAGACCAACTTTTGCTAATTCAAAAGCAATGGAGTGTGGGATTTTAAATAAGATTTAAATATGTAAGGGGTTACATACAAATGCCAGAAAGGGAACGGGTTATATACAGTATAGCAAATAGGGAGGGGCAGCAGTTAAAAACTCGGATGCTGCAGGTACAAAATCTGCGTGCGTGTGTGCGTGTGTGTTGTGTGTGTGTGTGTGTGTGTGTGTGACTAATTCAAGAAAATAGTATATCTAATCAGAATACGATGCAGCAATGACAACTGATAAAGATTATCCCAACAAAGGCTATTATTGATGAGTTCACACTTTCAGGCATAGGTCTGATGAGAAAATGCTTAAAATGCTCATACAGAAGAAAAAAGGAGTTCTTGATTAAAGGGGATGTTCACGATGTTGTTAAGAGGATGTCTTTGAGGTGCAGTTTTCCATGGAGACTAAATTCTGATTCCCTGATATCGTGAAACTATCATCTGCCTTCCCTCTTTTTGCTGAAGAGAATGTTGTGGAGCCAACTTCAGTGAGGATCATCTTCCAAAATGGGAGCTGAAATTGGGGTTTCAACTTTCAACTACAGAAATTTCATTTCAGCTCCCCCTAACTTCAACGAGGATCATCTTCCAAAATGGGAGTTGAATGGAATTTTCTTTTCTTTTCTTTTCTTTTTTCAAGCATGACAAGACCACATAATTTAAGATCTTATAACAACAGGCCACAGGGTGGTTTTTTAATCTTATTTAAAGCCCTAGTGTTATTAAAGAAATCTTTTTTGTTGAAAGTTAGGTATTATCAGCTGTGCACAATATAATATATAAGATCTTACAAGTTCAGGTGAAAAGGAAATAAAATGGATGGTTCTACAATTGTTTCATACATTATTCTTATAAGCAAAGCAGGAGAAAGTGGATCCCACTCTAACAACTCCGAATAAATTAAATACATGCATTAAGATATGCAGGCTTCTTACTGCACAACAACGAAAGAACTTTTTCATTCCGTTGATATACTGGGGGATTTCGCTTGGAAAAGAAAATGTTATATCCCTTTCCTGCCCCTATCAAGAAACAGAACTGACAAATCCTTAAAAACTTGGGGCAGAACCTACTTTTTGCACTATTATGGACAAGAAAATAGAGAATCGCCTATTTTTGAAAAGTTCAAAGCATTTAGGAATCTCTCCCTCCCTTGCACATGCACACATACATGTATGTATGTATGTATGTACATTTGTGTAGACAGTCAGATAGATGGATGGATAGATAGATAGATACATACATACATATCTACAAATTATAAAGAGATATGATACTATAGTGTCAACACAATGGGAATTTTCCATAGTGTCGAGCAAAGTACTCAAACAGTGACATGTTTCAGAGATCAACTGTGTCCATTGGGTGCATACCCTTAGGTTCTCTCGAGGGCCAAAGAAACTCAGGTGGGCCACACCGTAGGGGACAGCTGAGAGAGGACGCATTACCAACAAAACCTTCTTGATTGATTAGCCCACCATGATGTTTATATGCCATCCAATCCATTCATCAGATGCACCCCACTAGGACGAAGGGACACACCAAAAATTAGGCTATTCCAAGACTCAAGTGGGCCACCATGTGATTTTAGAGGGTTTAGGCATGATTTTACATTGGTCCCTCTGTTGTGGCCCAACTGATTTTTGGATCAGACTGAGTTTATCACTCCAGGCTGAACATGAGGTGGCATACATGATGGACAGAGTGGATGTTTGAGACAGCATGGTGGCTCGCTTTGCTCAGAACCTCATAGCGACACTGTGATCAAGTCACTATTATAAATTATGTATATTGGAATAACTCACTTATGTTAGCCAACTTATGTGATTGATTGACTATTACATAGCTCCTGTGGGAGTTTCTTACCCTCATTGACAGTCCCAAGTAAGGTATTCCACAATGATAATGATGGCCGTAACAGCCACCACCATTACTGTTACGATACTTTTTTTAAACTCCTATTTTAACCCCATAATGGAACATTATCGAGCCGTTATGGGTCGATTTTTCCATAATGTCCATTATGGCCATTACAACCCCTTAACATGTAAGGGTAACCATCATTACCATTATGTAACAGCTGTTACATAACCGTTTTGGAATACCTTTGTCCCATGCCTAGACATTGTAATAGCCATTACGTAACCATTATGAAACTTTTACCACAGCTTTTATCATGAATCCTGATGACATTGTGTCTCTAATTTTTAAAAGTTTTTAAAAGTACACTTCTACAAAAAGTTCAATTTTCTTAAAATCTTTATAAACATATGATGCTCTTAAGAGATTGGTAAACGGATTCAGGTATACCACCTGTGGGCCTTCTTACATTTGTGCTTTTCAATTTTTATCTGGATGACTTTGATCGAGCTATTGTTCATTGTTTTCCGTACAGCTACATTAGGTTTTTAAATAAAACCTTATATAGTAAAAGGCGCTAGCGCATTTGACTTTGTAAGCGTTTTTCAGCTTGCTCCCCTCATGGCCCTCAGGCCTGACATGACTTCATAACCTTCACTTCTTCTGCGATTTGATCAACGCCTCTTCTGCCATAACAATCGGCGGAGAGCCTTTCTTACGATCTATCTCATACCTATTTCCTCCACCACCTCTCCAAACAATGCGCTTTCAGAAAGTCCTGACATTTTCGATCATTCAAAAAAGCCAAAGTTGGATCGCAATGTGGCATTGTATAATAAGATCACGGCTGCTTTTAGCTCTGCCTTTTGGCAGACTCTCACAGAATGGCGAGACCACATATCAGGAGATTCATTCCCTTCCGTAGGTAGTAGGTCTTTCCAGCCGGATTCATCAATGCAATGGAACTCCAGAACGTCGAAGAACTGGCGGAAATAGAGATTCCAATCAGAATCTTTCAGAAGCTGGCATCACTAGTTGACTCCTCCGGTGCAAATCTGAGATGGAAAAGACGTGAGGGCAGGAGGATGGCAGAAGAGATGGGGCTGTGAGGGGGGCTGGCGGGAGAGATGGTACTGACGGAGAGCCAGGTAGGGGCCTGACGGAATAGTAGGAAGGGCTGTTGGAGATGGGAAAAGAGGAGGGAAGATAGCAGGTGGAAAATGGTGATCCACAAAACAGTAGCCAAAGAAATCAAAAATCTCGAAGGAGGTACTTTTGATCCCCTTGAGTTGAACAAAAGTAAGGCCCGAGCGACAATGCTAGAGGTGTTATTGGTTAAAGGTAATATGAATGATTCTCTTTTAATGAAAAAATGATGATGGCCACATGTACATTGGAGAGACATTGCAACATATCCCATCCAGGAAAGAAAAAAAAGGAAATGCGGTTCCTATGATTTGGAAGCATGAATCTTTCAACCAAACAATACATCAACAAATCAAAATTGTAGCTCACAAAAGGAAAAACTACGCCTTTGTAATTATCTGACCTGAGAGCACCCATAATGGGATATTGTGTGCCTGCATAATAAAGAAGTCGAAAAGAGTAGCTACTCTCGAATGATGCTGCATACTCCAGTCTCTTATCTCTTCCCATTGTCTTCAAGATAAATGACATGGTTAAAAAATATACAGTGGGTTTGTATCAAGGTTTAAGAAAACATAATAACACTAGTTATAGTGGCTGGCATGAAGAGAATGATCACTCTCTCCATCATATATAACGAAAAATGCCTGTTAGATAACAACTGTTGCTTCAAAATAGCGGCTGCTGTTTTGAAAAATAACAGCTGTTATGTACAGAAACAGTTGTTATTTAACAGGCATTTTTCCTTGAAAACACTCCCATGGCATCAAGTTATGGATTAGTTACACCATTTTTCATTGAAAACACTCCCATGGCCAGATGTTTTCCTTCTTTTTTTTTTCCCAATTTTCTGTTTCATAACAGCTGCTCCCATTAGATAACGGTAATACCAGCCAGCTGTTATGGGGTCATCACACTTTCAAAAACCTTGATCTGATAGATTATACTTACTTGCATTATGCCACTTGAACCAGGTAAATCCTGAAAAAATAAAAATCCTTGGGAGCATGAGCAAAACTATAAAACTCAGTTATCAGATCATCTGTGCTGTTAATTCCGGCTTAAATTGAAACAGAGATGAAAAAATTATGTCCTGTTTGGTTGCCCCTTGAAAAAGATTTCAGCTAGTTTTAGTTAACAATAATCATGTATTAGAAATAGTTTATATAAAATACGGATTATCAAGATTATCTTTAATCATTTCCAAAATATCTAATACATAATTACTGTTAAGTAAAATGAGATGAACTCATTTTTAACTGGTAAACCCGCAAGAGTTTCAACACGAGGTCATGGGTTCGAGTACCCATTGTGGTGAAATCCCACTGTGGTGTGAGTGCGTCGGTGCGTGTGAGGGTGTGAGTGCATATGTAAAAAAATAACAAAAAAAAATTTAAAAAATAAATAATTAAAAAAAGAGAGAAAAAAAAAAAGAAAAAAAGAGAGAGAGGGGCATAATGCATATTTATATTGTCTAAGTAAGCAGAAAAAGTGCATTGGTAGCAAGCCTAACCAACATATGCACATAAAACGATAATTTCATTCGATCGTGAAACTGTTGAAAATGTTAGAGGTTGGTCACATAATTCAGACTCTTAATAGGATTTGTCAAGTCATCAAAGCACAACATCAACTTCTTCGGTTCCCGTAAGTTATGTTGGAAATAGTTCAGTGTTAGATCTCTTTAATTTAGTTATAATGTAACGTGTTGATGCAGGCTTATCTGGGCCAAAGATCCATGGGTCTGGCCCAAGACAAAGCCCACAGCTGGCCCATCAATAAGAAGGTTCGATCCTCCTAATTAGGCAGTTAGTGATGCAAAATCAATCAACAAGCCAGGCACTAAAATCTCATTAGATATGTCTTACCCGCTAATCATCTCTTATTTACTTATCCATTTTTGCATAAGTTATTACTTGTCAATGACATTAAGAATCTTCCTTATTTGTACATATCAAAGCTTATTAAGGGCCTGACATGAGTATTATCAAGGCGCTTTGAAAATGAATGAA
Source organism: Magnolia officinalis (assembly GCA_021015155.1). Classification (NCBI taxonomy): domain Eukaryota; kingdom Viridiplantae; phylum Streptophyta; class Magnoliopsida; order Magnoliales; family Magnoliaceae; genus Magnolia; species Magnolia officinalis. The sequence goes on along the minus strand of JAJHSJ010000011.1, from coordinate 52,730,491 downwards.
AATTCTAGTAATTGTTTCTACTTTGTTTGTGATTCTTATGCTTCTTATGCTTAATATGGATGTGCCTACGTTTGAGCGGATCCTTCCCAGTAGACGGTTGCACCAGTTGGGTACCAAAGCAGGTTCCAATGGCTAAATTGAAGTCCTAGATAAAAAAACAATCTCGATGATTTGTTTCCAAGTTCTTTAATCATAAAATTTTGCATCTTTTTTCTTTACTTTTTCGAAGTCCAAACGTCCAATTGACAAGGGGAGGCTCTGCCGAAATTTTGGCAGCCATCTACCCCCCAAACCAGTTCCTATTTCAACCCATTAACGGCCTGAAAGCCAGCCCCTATTTCAGCTAGGGGTGTACATCGAGTCGAACTGGCTCGGCTCGGTCCTCGAGCCTGACTGGCAAGCTCGGCTCGGTTCGGTCAGCAGCTCGGGCCAAGTTCGAGCCAAGATCGAGCCGAGTTCGCCATTGAGGCATTTCCACAAACACCTGGACTGCACCTTCACAATCCCTCCGTATGTGAAACAAAAGCAATGGTTTTACAGGTATTTTATCAAACACCTTCTAAGCAACATAAAAACCAAGAAAAAAAGGTATTTGTTTCATGTACATACCTTTCTTGCCACTAGCCACACTTCGTTGAGTCATTTTATCAAACACTTGGTGAGCAACATCAATGGCAAAGTAACCGAGTCACCAGATACATGGCCTCTTCCCAACCAGATACGCGGCAGAGATCAGCTGCATCTATTCTTGGCTTCAGCAAAGGTGCCTCCCCCTTCACCTACCTGGGCCTCCCCATCTTCAATGGCAGGCCTAGGCGAGCCTACTTTCCGCCACTCCTAGATAAAGCTGTCAACAAAATTGCCTACTGGAAAGCCAGAACTCTCTCACAGGCTGGGAGAGTAACGCTCCTAAACCATGTCCTAGCTAGGATGCCCATCCGCACGCTTTCTGCTGCTGACGTCCCTGCTAGCATCTTGCATGACTTGTAGAGATCCTTTGCTGACTTCTTGTGGGGCTGGGAGGGCAATAGGAAAAGATGCCACTGGCGTAGCTAGCAAGCGATTGCGCTTCCGAAAGAAAAGGGAGGCCTGGGGATCAAAACACTTTCTGTTGTCATGAATGCATTCCGCCTCAAGATGGCTTGGTCAATCCATCATCGTGGAGAAGCTAGCTGTTGGGCCAAGTTTATGAGAGCGAAGTATATGTCTGACGTGAACAGACAAGGCTCGGGCCCTGCCAGTTCTTCGGCCTCTCCCCTCTGGAAACGCATTCACAGGCTGACTCCGATGATATCTCCTCAATCCAGATGGTTGCTGGGCTAGGGTAACTGCAGCTTCTGGGAGACAAACTGGTCTGGTTTGGGCCCTCTCCGGGATTGGGCGACCAACCAGATCCCAGCATCCCTGCAGCAGGTCTCAGTTAATCAGTTGATAGGCCCGATTGGCTAGGAAAACATCGCCCCCCTGCATAATCTGCTTCCCTAGTTTGTTTTCGACCACATTTGCGACGAAGGTATTTGTACATCCCCAACAGCCAACAAATGCATTTGGATGCCTTCCCCTTCCGGGGAATTTTCTATCAGCCTAGCATCCAACATCCTCCGTTGTCAGGCTGAAAAGAAGGCCTGGTCAAGATGGGTCTGGCACAGCAAATTGCCCCGCAAGCTTTCCTTGCTGGCCTGGAAAATTATCCATCAGGCCCTCCCAGTCGATGATAGAGTGCAGTCAAAGGGAATCTCTATTGCATCTAAATGTAACTGCTGCCCCACTCCGTCGACTCCACATATGGAAACCATAGACCACCTATTTCTAATGGGGACCAATGCTAATGCAGTTTGGTCGCATTTCAGCAAGGCAATGGGCATGAGCAGGGCTGCCCCTGCGTCAGCAGTTGGAATGGCGTCTCTCTGGTGATCGGCGGCTTCAGCTTCCACAAAAATTAGGCCCATTGTGGGCCTGCTCCCAGCCATTATCTTCTGGGAGCTCTGGAGGGCCAAGAATGAGGCCCGCTTCGACGGTTTCGACGCTCCTATTTGCAACATTCTGGCGAATATTCGGCGTTGGGTCGACTTGATAAACCCGTTGCTCCCTACCCATCTCTCCTCCAGCCATTGCCCTCTGCTGCCCCTCCCTGTCTGGGGCAGGCCCAATCGCCCCTGTCAGCCCAACAGCCCTCGAGTGGTCAAATGGGCTAGCCTACAGGCAAGCTGGATTAAATTAAACGTGGACGGTTCAGCGAGAGGCAACCCGAACTCCTCCGGGGGGGGGGGGGGGGGATGATGTCGGTAACACGTTCTTCGCGTTCGCCTACTCATACGACTTCGGTTCCAATACTCGGGCCGAAATCCGAGCTATTCTGGATGGTCTAAACCTCTGCGCAGACCAAGGATTCATGCAGGTGGAGTTGGCTAGCGACTCCCTATCCGTAGTCTCTGCCCTTGGCTCCGACGCCTCCCTTTCCTGTTCTATGTGGTATTGGCGTAAGAGGATAGAGGCCCTCTCCCGATCCTTCCTTGTCCGCTTCTCCCATTGCCCAAGAGAAGCCAACTCCCCGGCAGAAGAGCTGGCTCGCATGGGTAGCGAAGGCAGGGAGAACCTCTTTTTCCACGACATTTCTGCTCTCCCGCCTAGAATTCGTGGTCTGATATTCTTAGACAAAACCAGGCTGGGTAACATTCGTCGAGCCTTGCCCTCCCCTCTTCTCCTACTTTCTGTTCTGATTTTCTGCTTACGATAGGAGGGGCCTACTGCGGCCCCTCCCGAATCAATCTGTACAACCTTTTGAGTTGAAATATATAGGGTGCTTGTTGAAAAAAAAGAAGTAACCGAGTCAAAGAACTAGTTCGATCCGAGTTATATTCGAGCTGGATTCGATCTGATTCGAGTCGAGCTGGGGCCTGCTCGAACTCGGCTCGAACTCATTTTCAAGCTCAAAAAATCAGCTCGACTCGGCTCGAATTCAGCTTCGAACCGAGTCGAATCGAGCTTTTTCGAGTTGAGTCGAGCGAGCTAACCGAGCTAGCTCGGTTCGCGTACACCCCTAATTTCAGCCTATTAAATCCCAAAAAACCAGCCTTATTCTAGCCCATTAAAACCTCTAAAGAAAATTAGTCTCATACCAACCCAGTAAAAGCCCAAAAAATCAGCCATATTTCAACCCATTAAAACCCCAGAAAATCAGTCATATTCCAAACCATTAAAAAAAAAAAAAAAGAGTCATGCCCTATTCCAGCCCATTCAAATCCCAAAAATATCAACTCCATTCTAGCCCATTAAAAGTCCCTAAAAAAATTAGCCCTACCCCAGCCCATTAAGAGCTCAAAAATCAAACCCATTAATAGCTTAGATCTAGCCAATATTGTCAAATCACATATGCAATTGCGTGTGATCGCATATGGCTGTGCACATGTGCGATCACATATATTTTTATAATGTTTTTCAAAAAATGAAAAATAAGGGGAAAATTAAGTACATCAACAATCCATTCAACAAAACAATTAACAAGCTATTTAATGTACAAATACAATTTACAAGCTATTTAATTATTAAGAACTTCAAAAATAGAAATTTTATTGATAAATAAAACTTTCGAGTTTCAAGTTACAACTTACAACTTAACGTTTACATTGATCTAGTTGCCATTGTGGCATTTGATCACCACCATCGTCGTCATCTCCTTCTTCGACGTATACTTCATCTTCTTCTGTTTTTTCATCATTTGTTCACACTAGTACTTCATTAACATCTAATGGTTGATCTTGATCATCTCCTTCTATCTCCTCAATCTTGTCTGCCACCTGACTGCCACTACTCATCCTCCTCTTCTTTGCTTTCGAGTGCAAGTATTTTCTCCATGTGCCAATCCGAATGCAGTAGCTTCAACTTGCGCCCATATTAGATCATCGCCTGCAAAGACCGGGTCCCCTATCTCTACGAGCCACTCACTATCTGCATCCAAATCATCCAGGCAGATAGGATCATAGAAACAAAGCTTTTCTTTCCTTAGCCTGGAATCATTCTCAAAACTTCTGATTGTATTGGACGAAAACCAATCATTGAGCTTCTTTTGTTCAAGACGATTCCTTTTTTGTGTGTGTGTAAATTTACGTTAAAGAAAGTCCATTAGCAATGGCTCATAGATGTTACTTTTAACTTCCTAAGATTTAAGAGTAAATTCAACATTAAGGAGTGAATTGCCAAACCACCTATAATGGGCTCCGGTTGTGCTTGCAAGCACTAGTAAAACACGTGAGTCCAAGAATCTTCATTGCCAGCTTTTTTAGTGTTAGATCTTTCCTATTTCGGTCCACTCCATAGGTAGCCCACTAGTCAGCTGAAATAATAGTTTAAGTAGGTTATACTTTGTACATTTTAATAAACTATTTCTAAGTTACTTAGACATACTCACTAAGACGTTCATACTTGGTAATTTCATAGTCATATGCATGATAACTATATCTCTTGAGAATCTACATGCACTTTTCGTATAGATGTCCAATAAAGCTAAAATCATGTCTTGTTCTTCTTTATCTGGAGCCATTCTTTCCAAGAGATCAAGAAAGCCAACCATATGCATCGCTTTTGCCTTTGTCCGATGGGCAAAAGTGAAGAATATAACAGGATTAAGGATGTAAGCAGCCAAATACAATAGAGATGACATTTGAATGCCCCATCTTCTATCTATAATATCTAAAATGGGCTTGTAATCATGTTCTCTATGGTTAAAGTAGTCTATGATTTTATTTCTAGCCCTCTCCATCACTTCATAAATTTAACCCATTGGTGGCTTCTCATCTCCATCCACCAATCGCAACACAGTCACTAAGGGTTTCAACGATTTTAGTGCCTTTAGCACTTGTGTCCAAAAAGATTGTGAAAGGATTGTGTGTTGGACTAGCTTCCCATTGGCCTTCTTTGACCAAGGCCCATTATTCCAATCGATCAATACTAAAAAGCTTTAAGTTCGAATTTCTTTGAATGTAATCTTTGTAGTGTTAAGAAGGTCGTTGTGAAACGGGTGACGGCTAAACGTAGCAAGTTACACCCAATGTGTTTTCTCATTTGATGGAGAAGAAGGGCATGTTTGTATATAAAGGCAGTGATTCTTCTACCCATAGCAATCACTTTTATGTACAACATACATATGTCTTCTAGCATAAGATTTACACAACGTGGCACACAAAGGGTCCAAAATAAACTACACCTCTTCTCCATAAGAAGACGATCGATGACCATGGTATTCCGTAACGGTAACGGTGGCCATAATGGCCACCACCGTAACCTTTATGATACGGGTTGTAACGGTTGTTAAGGCCCCCATGATGGTCATTATTGTCCCTTTTTTTAATTGAAAAAAAAAAAATGAACTTGTATCAGCCCCATAATGGACTGTTACAGGGCCGTTATGGCCTTTACGAAGGGCGTAACAGGCCATTACGGGAGCTGTAACGGCCTTTACAGGTCATTTTATCCATAATGATCGTTACGGCCTTTACGACCCTGTAACACGTAATGGTTGCCATAGTTACCTTTACGTAATGTTCTTTACAGCCCCATATCACCATGTTAGTGGCTATATATGAGGCTGTGTTATCCGTACTCGGACAATGTATTCCTCTCCTATTTCCTTTACTTCTTCAATTACACTATCTAATAATTTATACAAATAATTGTCCATATGAGAATGGGTCGATGCATCTACGGACTTCAAAAGCCTTGTCCCAATTGAACAATTCACTAGAATGTTTATTAGAGTTAGACCGGCTTTATTAGTCCATTCGTCGGCCATAAGAGTACAACCATAGATTTTCTACGATTCTTTATGTTCGGCAATGAAACTTCTTGTATAATCAACTTGATTTTGAAGCATGTCTCCCTCACTTCGTAATATGAAAGAAGCTTAAGCTCATGTCTAAATTGACCTATTACTCCAACCATAACCTTCAAGCTTTTTAACTTAACAATATTGAAAACAACACCAGCTTGATACAACCAATGTTTTAAATATCGACAATGTTGGCCATATCCCACGATATATCTTGTGTCCCACCTATGCGATACGAAATGCACAGGGAGTGCCAATATATCCCACATGTTTGATCCAGTGAGCATTTTCAATTTCCGATCCATTTTTTTTTAATTATGTTAAATCAGTGTCAAATAGTTATAAATCCATTGGTTCTTCATGTTTTGCATGAAAAATCATGGAGTTGGAGCTTTAATTTCGATATCCATTGGTTCTTCATGTTCTCCATGTTTTTTTCGAAATATTCCTTCAACCAACTATCAATTAAGACTAATTTCCAAGTATTTAGGAGTATTTGATAAAATGATCATCACATACACTTTAATTTCTAAATTTGAGGGTAGGTGTTTTGATTTGGGGAAAATTCAAAATTTCCTCAATTTCTCCCAAATTGCTTGGGATGTATGAGGGTTGATCTACTAATTTGTTAAGTCCTCATCAATTTTTGGAAAATAAAAATCATTTTTAAACTAAAAATAAATAAAATATTTTTTTTTTCAAAATTTTCCTTCAACCAGTTGTCAATTGAGACTAATTTTGAAGTATATAGGAGTGTTTGATGAAATGCACTCTAAATGTTATGCATTCAATTTGAATATCATTGCAATAGTTCAGTCAGACAACGCATAGCTTAGGACACTATACAAAGGAAAACTATTATGTGCACTTCTTTTTTGAGATGTTATGATTTAAAAGTGTGTTTTAAGCTCCTTTTTAACAATCCCTGGAGTTTTATTGAAAAATTCAACCATTTCCCCAATGTTTCCCCATCTTTCCCAAAAAGTGCAATAAATTACCTGATATAAACGATATACCCCATGCAATAACCGATAGGTATCTATATCCCAAGGATGCAATGTGTAACGTGATATCGATATTTCGAACACTAGATACAATTACTTAGCGATATATTGAATCGTGGTTTTTCTACCTTTTTGCTTGTATCCATTTTCCAATGTGGTTTGTACGGGTCCTTTGCTTCTACCCCTTTGGTCAACCACATCTTCGAGATGTGGTTTACACCACCTATCCATGGGCCTATGCCAACAAGCTTTTTTCGAGGCCAGTAGTCTAGACTACTCAGTCGACGTATGGGGGGTAGGACTAGGTTCATCCACATTAACCACATCTATATTCTCATATACTTCTTGTTCCATGAACTCCTATCCAAGTACGCACTATCTTATTTTCTTCTTGATTGTTTATTCATGTACTTCATGATTTCCCTTAAGAGTTCTGGAGTAATATTGGGACATGCTCTTACATTTGATCCTGGCATATATGCAATGTATTGCCTATGCCATGCAATGCCATCAGTACTTACAAACCCGCATAACTCACTACGATAGCACTTGTACTTCCAACCTGGGTCATTTGACTTAGGTTTTAAAGAAGAAGATTGGGAAGAAGACATGATTCTTGTACACTTGGAGAGAGAGAGAGAGAGAGAGAGAGAGTTGCATACCTACATTTTAAAAACTAGAGAGAGGGAGGGAGTTACACACACTTGTAGTTGTAAAGATTATAGAAGAGAGAGAAAGAGAGGGGGGAGTTACACACTTACACTTGTAGTTGTAGAGACTAGAGAAGAGAGAGAATGTAGAGAAGAATGAGAGATTAGAGAATGAATATTACTATTTAGTTCAAATGAATAAGAATTAAGAAATGAAAGTATGGGAGGATGTAGAGAATTAACAAAGAACACTTCAACTTTCAAGTTTCAATGGAATTTCTTGAGTCTTGATCTTTGAAGTCTTGTATACTCTTGAAAATGGAATTGAAAAAGAATTGTTGCCTTGTTGGTTCTTATAGACTTGTCGTTGTAGAGAGATTAGAGTGTGTGTGTGTGTGTGTGTGTGTGTGTGTGTGTGTGAGAGAGAGAGAGAGAGAGAGAGAGAGAGAGAGAGTTTAGAATGGAGAATAGTGAAAATGGGGGTGATTTGAATGCCTATTTATAGGCAAAAGGTGCAAAAAAAAAAAAAAAAAAAAAAAAAAAAAAAAAAAATCCCAACAGTTAGATTTCTGATAGTTGGGCCATTATCCGATCACATATGTTGTATGCGATCGCATATTGTTGCATATAGGCATGCAATTGCATGTGCTGAAATCACATATGCCACCATGGCATATACGATTTCTTCACAGATATACACATGCGATCGCACTTGACAAGATTGGATCCAACCCTTGTTCCTACCCATTAAAACCTAGAATTATAGGCCATTAGTAATCTTCTATTTTAAACCAGAAACCACCTTATACTATGCCCATTATTTGTTGACGTCACCCCCTGATACGATGTTTACCCGTAGTTGTCACATCTATCGAGGGAGGCTTACCGATCAAAAGTGAGACAATTGCATCACCGACCTACTCACAGGGCTAGCCAGCCTAGATACCGTTGTTGACTAGCCACGTGGAAAACAACTTGGAGAGCAACCTGATTCAATTAGAGATCTTGATGGCAACCTAAATCCGCAACTAGAGTTCTAGCTAGAACCTTTAGTGAATCAAAATGGTACTGGTCTTCAAGAGTCTGTTTATGACTTCATGCAACAACTCTTTGCAGAGTGAGCCCATCTGGACTTCATATGTCACCTTGATGCAAAAGTTTTTGTCAACTAGATTACAATGCTTGAAGATTATTTTGTATGGTACGACATGGATAATGTTCAACGAGTGGCCTTTGTCAAGGTCAAGTTGAAGGGCCCAATAAGAATCTGGTAGCAAACCATTGGCGACAACAATCTCATAATGGATCGTCATGTTATCACCAGGTGGGCTGACACGATAGAGAAGTTGGAAAGTAAGAATTTGCCTTTAGACTACATGCATACTATTCTCCAGGAGCTCATTGCATTCAAATGGGGAACTTTATTGGTGGATGACTACATTGAGAAATTCAATGAGTTTTCTGTTTGTTATAAGCTTGTAGAGGCCGACCGTCAAACAACTAACTGTTATCGAGCAGGGTTATACTAAGAGATCCAGTGCAAGATGGTCATGTTTGATTTCGAGTCAATTGATGATGTTGATAAGAAGGCTCGATGAGTTGAACAACAACTGTGATACTCTTCGATGCTTTAGCTCTTCAGTCGTAGAACCTTTTATGAGAAAAGGTTTGGATCCACATCTTAACTAGACTCCACTGCATGGCTACCACTACCTCCCTCTCCTTTTCAGTCGTGCCCACATATACAAACTCTGATTGTAAGGCAACTACAACCTTTGCAGAGCCCTTTGCCGAATAACTCATAATAAAGGTAACTAGCACTACAAAGACACGACACCAGGGGGCAGGTCCTAATCGTGGTTCTAAATATCAATATCGAGGGGTGTATCGGCCCGACCAAAAAATGATACAATACGGACGTCACGTGTCAATATCGGTCCGTATCAGACCATATTGGCCCGTATCGGTCGGACAAAAAAAGCTTAAGCCAAAGAATTATGGAAAATATCATGAAAAAAAAAAAAGAAGAGAGAGAGAATACTGAGATATTCAAGAATCAATCTTTCTTTTCTGTTTTGTATTTTGGACATGCACATGACGGTTTATCGGACCATTCTTTGATAAGAATGTTGTCTGTCGATTTGACTTTTTGTCAACTAAATGAGCCCTAATTGAACACAAATCAAGCATGATTTGGTGAACTAGGGCCAATTATATTGAAATACAATAAAAAGAAGATGAAAATATCAAAAAGAAAGTGAAAGTTTACCCTTATTTCCAATTTTTCCCATAATGGTCCACTTCGCTTCGATTTGTCAAATCCCATTCAAATCATTTGTTTTTGTCCTAAAACAGATCTAGATCTAGCCTAAAATGAGTTTTTAAGCTTCTTTCATAGTTTAAATGGAACAAAAAAAAAAAAAAAAAAAAAAAGGACATTAGGAAAATTTTGAAGAAAAAAACAAATCAAAATTGGGCTTTTATGGGCATATCGACCCGTAAAGGCCCTGTATCAGCCGATACGAGCCAATACAGGCCAATACGAGTCAGTTTTTTCGTATTGGGCCAAGACGGCCCTATATCGTGTATCATCTCATGTTGATATAGATACAATACGACTGTCTCGGCTGATACGATATTGATATTCCTATTTATGGTCTTAATCCTAATCCTCCTTGGGTGAGAACAATAAAGTGTTGATTGTTACCATTACGGACAGATAAGGCATTTTTCTAATGAGTATCCACAAGACAGGAATCTCCATTACTATGATAATGAGGACCCCTACTACCCAGATGGCCATGAGTATTACGACAAGCACATCGAAATAGAATAGCCCTATACAGAGCATGCATCATAGCTAGAGGACCCCTCTGCTAAAACTGTGATCGAAGCTGAGGTTGATGGCACCACTCTTATTATATGCAGCCTCCTTACCACCACCCAGGAAGAAGAGGATGATTGGTGATGGACCATTGTTTTTTGTACATGGATAAAATGCTAGGGTAGGTTATGTAATACAATCATCGATGGGAGCAACGCAATAAACAGTCTCACAGGAGGTAATTGATAAGCTCAGGTTGTCAACTAAAAGGCATTCAAAATCATATAAGGTTGCGTGAGTTGATGACACTGCCATCTCCATGACTCGAAGGTTTTTGGTGTCTTTTAAAATGGACATCTATGAGGACGATATTTAGTGTGACATAATTCCAATGAATGTCACCCATAACCTTCTCGGTCGACCTTGGCTCTTTGATCGAAAGATACAAAGCGATGAAGAAGCTAACACAAATACTTTCCTATGGTGAGGTCATCGGATCCACCTTCGTACATTGTAGCCTACGTTACCTCCTTAATTTACACCCCCATTGTCGACATTGGCCACTCTCCTTAACTCTCATGTTCTTACTATGCGGAAGTTCGAGGAAGAGAGCAAGGAGAAAGGCGTAGTGTTCACTCTAGTCACAAAACAGGTGCAAGAGCATATTACTGATCAGGATGAGCATATTCCTGATGAAATCAAATCCATGCTCCACGACTTCCAAGATTTGGTCCCCTGCTTGAGGAGTTGTCCCCATTGCGGGATATTCAGCATGCCATAGATTTGATTCACGAAGCGTACTTACCTACTTACCAGCATGCTAAATGAGTTCAACTGAGCATGCCGAGTTGAAGCGTCAAGTGAGTTGTTAAAAAGGGGGCTACATTCGAGAGAACCTCAACCCATGTTTTGTGTCAACCGTCCTTAACCCTAAGAAGGATGGGAGTTGGCGTATGTGTGTAGACAACTGAACTATTAATAAAATCACAGTGAAGTATTGCTCCCCCATTCCTCGGCTTAATGATATGCTAGACATGATGCCAGGTGCTAGCGCCTTCTCCATGATCGGTCTTCATAGTAGATACCACTAGATCCGCATCTGACCTAGTGACAAATGGAATATGGTATTTAAGATGAAAAACGGTATCTACAAGTGGTAGTTACGCCATACGGTCTCACAAACACGCCTAACACTTCTATGTGCATCATGACCCAGTTGTTACGTCCTTTTATTGGTAAGATTGCCGTTGTCTACTTTGACAACATTCTTATTTACAGTTAGTCCATAAAGGAATACCTAAACCACCTAGGTCTTATCTTCAGAGTCCTTCACTACGAGCACTTTTACATCAACTTTAAAAAGTGCACCTTCATAAGTACATCTGTGGTTTTCTTAGGTTATATTGTCTCGTCACAAGGTGTAGAGGTGGACTCTACCAAGGTGAAAGCCATTGTTGATTGGCCAACACCTACCACTATCTCTGAAGTTCATAATTTCATGACCTCGTCACATTTTACAGACGTTTTGTGTGGAATGTTACCAGCATCATGGCTCCAATTGCATGAAATACAGAGTTTTGATGGACAAGCGCAACAACAAGAGCGTTTGATAGGATCAAGCGTAAGATGATTGAAGCTACAGTTTTGTGCATTCCGAACTTTAAGAAGGTAATTGAGGTAAATTGCGACACTTTCTACGTTCGCATTGGTGTTCTTAGTCTAGAGGGTCATCCAATAGCCTTCTTCAGCGAAAAGCTCTCTAATGCAAAGCAGCAATGCTCCACTTATGACTTGGAGTTTTATGTTGTTGTTAAGATTCTACGACATTGGCATTATTATTTGGTTGGCAAGCAATTTGTCCTATATTCTTATCATGAAGCACTCAAGTATCTAAATTCTCAACAGATGATAAGCACTCGCCATGTTAAATGGAGCGCTTACCTTTAGGAGTTCTCGTTTGTCATCTACCACAAGGCTGGCAAGGACAATCGGGTTGTTAATGCATTGAGCCTTCGTGCGCATTTATTATCATCAATGTCTGTCACTATTCCGAGATTCAAAAAGATATGGGGTGAGTATGCTAACGATAAGGATTTTGGACGTATTTATACACATGCTCTTAGTGGAAAGTATGTTCAGCATTCATGATGACTACTTGTTCGGGGAATGCAACTTTGTCTACCTAGTACATCAATTCATGATTATGTTGTGAGGGAGTTACACGTCGATGGGTGTAATGGTCACTTGGGCCATGATAAGACCCTAGCCCTTATTGGAGATAGATACTTCTGGCCTCTTCTAAATTAGATATCGCAAGATCTACTAGTTATGCAGGGTTTGCCAGCTTGCTAAGGGTCAAAAGAAAAACAGTAGATTGTATCAAGCACTGCCGATCCCACAAGCTCCGTGAGAAGATCTTATTATGAATTTCGTCTTGGGTTTACCAAAGACTGCTCATAACGTTGATTCAGTATTTGTGGTGGTTGACCGATTTTCAAAAAATGACTCATTTCATACCATGCTCATATACAACAGACGCTCTCAAGATTGCTCAATTATGTTTTTGAGAGGTTGTTCGTCTTCATGGACTTCTAAAGACAGTTGTGTCACATCGTGAAACCAAGTTCATGAGTTATTATTGGAAAACTCCTTGGGTAGCAACAAAAACCAAGCTCCAGTTCTTTAGTGCCTACCACCCTTAGACCGATGGTCAACCGGAAGTGGTCAATTGCAGCTTGGGCAAGTTATTACAGTGTCTTATCCGCGATCATATAGCTACATGTGACCTAGTAATACTCATGGCTAAATTTGCCTATAATAACGACCGCGTCTTCCAATCGATTTGATTCTTCTATCCATAGAATCGAGACCAACCGCAAAAGATGATGACTTCATTTGCCATATGCAGCAGGTGCATGACGAAGTTCAATGCAATATCGTTGTGAATAATGAAAGTTATAAGCAACATTCAGATACAAGACGTCATTTTGTTGAACTTGCGGAAGACACATAGTTATGGCCCATATTAATCCTGAATAGTTGCCTCTCGGTACCTCGAAGAAGCTTCATCCTCGTAATGCGGGACCATCCAAAATCATTAAGAAGATTAGTGCCAATGCTTATATTTTAGATCTCCCACCAGATTTTCCTATCAGTTGTACTTTCAATGTGAAAGATCTTTTCATCTATCAAGGGCACCAAATTGACGATGGTATCGAAGAAAAAGCTATCACACTTCTAGCCATTTGCCACCTACAAATACGATCATTGATGTTCTCGATGACCAGATCATCTCCATGCGCCAAGGTGGGTTACCAGAAGTTTCTCATCCTTTGGAAAGGACGACCTCTCTGATACTACATGGATCATAGCTACACACTTCCACAACCTGAATCCTACCCTATGAGCAATATCAAGCCACTAACTCACCGGAGCTAAGTACTTTCATGCCAGGGAGGACTGATGCAAGCTAATCTAGGCCCAAGATCCATGGACGAGGCCCAATGCTTATAATCAGGCAGCTAGCTATGCAGAATCAATCAGCTCACCATGCAATAAAATCTCATTAGATATCTCTTATACATTAAGCATCATCCTTATTTACTTTTCCACACTTGCATAAAAATCTTCCTTATTTTTGTCTCAAAGCTTATTTAAGGACCTGCCATGAGTAGTATCAAGGCACTTTGAAAATGAATGAAAATTCTGATTCTTGTTTCTACTTTGTTTATGATTCTTGTGCTTAGTTTGGAGGTGCCTATGTTGGGCAGATCCTTCTCATCAACCAGTTGTGCCATGTATAAAAGACAATTGTGTTATACTGACACTTTCCTTTGGTGAGAAAAAAACACAACTATCTTTACTGACATTTTCACGTTGTATTAAAGCATATTAAACCTAGGTCCTTAACTGGGAAATCCCGCTTGTGTAGTGGTGAAAAACAGTGTGATTCCCTTTGTCTTCTGACTTTAATCTAGATATATACTTGTTTTGTATGTGATTCAGAATCACCATTAATTTCTTCCATTTCTCTAAATAGGAACCTTCTTCCTACTGTTTCAAAATCACAATTAAAAGAACTCTTCTTTCTCCCATTTATTTTACTTTCTAACAAATATCCAGATATTTGCCTCTGTACATCCAGAAGCTTTCTTGAAATAGAAAACTTACCAAAATGAGAAATTTTCAAAAAAAAAAAACTGACATTTCACTTTTTCCATTATATGAACCTTCCTTCTGACTTTCTCTAAATAGCAAGTTAGTAAAAAAGTCAAGTTCCCATGATCTTTTGTCAATTATTCATCTCACTCAAGAGAAAAGAGACATTTCTTATACCACTATTGCAATTGCTGCTAAACATACCAGGATATTTTGGTAATGGAGGTCAACAATGATTTCCTTTATGGAGAGCACACACAACCAAGGTATTCAAAATCAGTTACGTAATGGCCGTTACATAATGGTAACGGTCGGTCATAACCGTTATGCATTACAAGGTCGAAATGGCCATAAAGGCCGTTACAGAAAAACGGGCCATAACGGTCCAGTAACAGTTTTTTCAAAAAATAAAAAAACGGCTGTAACGGCCGATACAAGGGCCGTTATGGCTGTATCATAACGCCAACGGTGGTGGCTGGCCACCATTACCGTTTTGGAACACCTTGCACACAACACACGCACGCTCACACACACCCATGATAACTCAAGTATTTGGAGAATTCTTCTTGAGTTTTTCTGTATTGCTTCAACCCAAAGTTGGGTTTAAATAACGACTCTACAAGTCTATACAAGGAAGTCTATTTAGAGCTTCTCTATACATAGTATATTACAACTAATGATAGCCAATGACAACTCATATACACAATATTATCCCGCCCCCCCCCCCCCCCCCCCCCCCCAATAAAAAAAAAATAAAAAAAACTGATGTGGGATAATGAACCAACATCAGTTTGACATGGAGAAACCTATGACTGGATGAGGTCATAGTTTTGGTAAATAAATCAGCAAGTTGTAGCTCTGATGTCGCATGAGGAAGAGAAATGATTCCAACTGTATATTTTTATCTCACAAAGTGGCTGTCAACTTCAATGTGTTTAGTATGCTCGTGAAATACTGGATTGGAAGTCAACTGAATAGCACTGAGGTTGTTAGCATAGAATGGAGTCGGCAAAGACAAATGAATCCCAAGATCTGTCAACAATCCCCAGAACCAAGTAATTTCACTACATGCCTCTACCATTGTACAGTATTCAGCTTCTGTGCTAGATCTAGATACCATGGTTTGCTTCTTACACTTCCAGCTAACCCATGGTATCCCGTATCGGTATCGGTTGGCGTAACGGTGACCTCCGAAACCGATACGGATACGGGAGTGTAACGGTGCAAAAAAAAAAAAAAAAAAATTGCCAAAAAAATATTTAAAAATATGGATTAAATCCGGAATATTCTAAGCATTCCAAATATGCATTCATTTATAAATTGGAACATGTTTATGGTGGTGTAACGGTCCACTCTTTGGTGAGAAGTTGTATCGGACTGTCTGATTAATTTTTGAACCAGGTAACTTGAATTTGACTACAAAATTCATATATTTAATTTTCTAAATATCTAATTTATATACTTAACAACTTGATATTATTTCTCCCAATAGTTCTTTAAAAAATTGAAACTAAATTCAGGTAGATGGCGTTGCCAATTTGGGGCTGACTTGGAGGACCAATCTATGCACCAAATCAGCCTCAAATTCATGCAATTTATTGTCATTATCCCACTTATGAATTGGTGGACATTTATTGGATAGTGAATCATGAAAAAAATCAAAAGGCCCTATTTTAAAAAATAAAAGTCCACAGATTAACAATTAAAATTATTCAAACAATTTGATTTTGGCATTGTGAGTTAGCAATTGCAGTCCATAATTTAATTGCTAAATTTTAAGTTAATATGTCTCGTGTACAATTTTTTAAGGCTCGAATTAGGCGGGACTCGGATTGTGAAGTGTAGCACACATGTCAAAGTTTTTTGGGCCCCACCCGTGATGAATGTGTTATATCCACACCGTCCATCCATTTTTCCAAATAATTTTAGGGCATGAGCCCAAAAATGAGGCACATCCAAAGCTCAGGTGGACTGCACCATAAGAAAGAACAATAATTAAACGTTCACCATTAAAAATTTATTGGGGGCTACAAAAGTTTTAGATCAAGCTGACATGTGAGTTTCCCCTTCATCCACGTCAGTGTGACCCAATTAATAGGTTAGATTGAAAATAAACATTACAATGGACCTTAAGAAATTTTTAATGGTGAGCATTCTATAACCACTGTTTCCTATGGTGTGGTCCACGTGAGATTTGGATATTATTAATTTTTTAGATCCTGACCTAAAATGACGTGGCAAAATGGATGGACGACATGGATAAAATATATACATCATGGTGGGGCCCACTCGGGTCTGATCAGATCAGATTGGATGGAAAATAAACGTTACTGTGGGCCCTACGAATTGTTTAACGGTGAAAATCATTATCACCATTGCTATTTTTGGTATGGTCCGGATGATTTTTGGATATAATTCATTTTTTAGGTAGTGCTCTAAAATGATCTCTGAAAATAGATGAACGGTGTAGATGTAATAAATACATCACTGTGGAGCCCATATAACTTTGATCTCCATTGAACCGTTCGTACAACTCGGAGCTCGAGGAGTGTCAGCGCTCGTCTTAACGTGACATGTACCTACAGCTAGCTGGTGCGTGGTACACCTGCAAAAAAAAAAGGAAGAGAGGGAAACCGAAAAGAAAAAAGAGGGAAAGAAGAGAGAAGAAAAAAGAGGGAAAGAGAGAGAAGAGAAGAGAGAGAGAGAGAAGAGAGAAGAAGAGAGAGAGAGAGAGAAGAAAAGAAGAAGAAGAAGAAGAAGAGAAGAAAAAAGAAAAAGAAAGGAAAAGAGGTAAGTTCTTTTCTTCTTTTTTTCTTCAAGGCCCATAATAGCCATTACGGGTCAGTAACGGGCCTGTAACGGCCGTTACGGTTGCAAAATCGGCCCATCGCCCGTTACGCCCCCGTATCGCGTAACGGACCCCACCGTTACCAATACGTAACCGATTTGGGACACCTTGAGAGTGATCTTGACTAAAGTTGGGAATATGGCCAAAGGAGAGGGCTCATCGGTCACTAGGCCTCCAGTATTTGATGGATCAAATTATGCATACTGGAAGGCTAAGATGCACTACTTTCTGAGATCTTTAGATCATGATGTTTGGGATATAGTTGAAAGCCACAATCTAAACAAATTGTACTTGACAATGGCACAACCATCACAAAACCCAAACCCAAAGAGAAGTGGACGACGTTCGATAAAGAAAAACAGACTGCTACTAATCAATGATTGTCCCAAGAAAACACAATAGCCAGTAGTGGACTGTTGTGAAATGGGACAACCTGCCCAGTCTGCGTCAAAGTAAGCAGATAATTGTAGATCATGCGATGATGGAAAGAGAAGCGCCTGATTGAGGGTACCTCGAAGGTATCGAATAATGCGATAAACTACCATCATATGCAATGTGCAAGGTGCCTCAACAAACTGGCTAACAACATGAACTGCATATGAGATATCAGGACGAGACATAGTGAGATAGACTAAGCTCCCCACTAGCTGTCTATAGGATGTAACATCTGAGAAAAGGTCTCTATCATCTTTCTCATACTTGACATTTAATTCCAGAGGAGTCTCATGGGTCTTGTTATCTGTAAGGTTTTCTTGCTTGATCAAATCATAGGTATACTTCCGTTGACTCATGAGATAACTCGAGGAAAGCATTCTTAACGAGTCGACTAAGTTGCCAACCTTTAGAAGAACTTATAGCAATCAAGGAATGGACCGTTTTCATTTTTCCCACCGGAGCGAATGTCTCATCATAATCAACTTCATACTCTTGTTTATAGCCTTGGGCCACTAGCCAAGCTTTGTATCGATCTAAGCTCCCATCATATTTTAATTTCATAATGTATACCCATTTGTTGCCTATCACTTGCTTCCCCTCAGGTAATGGAATCAGCGTCCAAGTAGCATTCTCCTCGAGTGCCTGAATCTCATCATCCATGGCCTTTACCTAACACGGTTGTGTATATGCCTGAGAATAAGTAGGGACAACCAAAGAATCTAATCCAGAAAACAAGGCATGATGAGAGGCAAAAAGATTTAATCGACAAGGAGGAACAGACAGATGACTGGAATGACGTAATTGGATCTCAGTGGAAGGCGGGACAGTTACCTGCACTATAGGAGAAGAGGACACCTGATCGGAAGCAGGAGCAGCTGTGGGAGAGGACCCGAGAGAGATAGGCTTCACACGACGTTGGTAAACTTGCAAAAGAGGAGAGGAAGAAGGAAGCGTAGAATGATTTTCTTCAAAAGAGGACATATGAGAAATGGAAGATGGAACAACGGTAACCGATGGAGATGCATGGACAACTTTATAGTATAGTAAATTTTCAAAGAATGTGACATGTCTAGACACACAAACATGACGAGCACATGGATCATAACAACGATACCCTTTCTGATGCCCCCCATATCCAAGAAATACACATTTAGATGCTCTGGGGCTGAATTTATCCCGTTCTCGTTCTGGAAGATGAACAAAAGCAATGCATCCAAACACTCTTAACCGGATATAATCTGGATCTTTATTATGAAGAAAGAACGTGGGAGTTTTTCGGTTGGCTAAAACACTGGAAGGTAATCGATTGATCAGATACATAGCTGTTGATTTTGCTTCTGCCCAAAGAAATTTTGGGACACGTGCATATTCCATCATAGTGGTTGCAACCTCAGTAATGTGCCGATTCTTGCGTTCTGCTACTCCATTCTGCTCCAGTGTGTGAGGACACATTCGCTGATGTATAGTATCATTTGAACTTAGAAAAGTCTCACACTCGGAAGACACGTACTCTCCCCCAGAGTCAGACTGTAGAACTTTAATTTTCTTCGCAAATTGGGTCTCCACATATGATGAAAATTGTATATAACATGAGAATGCTTTAGACTTGTGCTTCATGAAATAAATTCAAGTGTGCCTCGAAAAGTCATCCACAAAGAAGATGTAATACAACGAGCTACCAGGAGCCATGATGGGAGATAGACCCCAAACATCAGTATGAACGAGATCAAACAGATTTTGAGTACGAGAGTTACTCAATGAAAAGGGCAACGCAGTAGATTTACACACTTTGCAACTAACACAATTCATATCAATGGAAATGGGACTAATATTTATTTCATCATTCAAAAGACCATATCGAAATAAGAAAAGCATGTTTTTAGAATTTGGATGCCCTAGACGACTATGCCAAAGTTTCCGGCATTTATTAGCAAAAGAAATATCATGAGAAAATGGAAGAAAAAAAAAACAACGCGATGAGACAACTCCGAGATCGAACCCCAAAGCGAACAACCTTCCTCTCTTATGGCCCTTCCCAATCAGCTTTCTTGTTTCCAGATCCTGTATGAAACAACCAGACCGAGAAAACAAAACCAAGCAGTTATTTTCCACTAGTTGAGCAACTGAAACCAAGTTGGCAGATAATTTAGGAACACAAAACACTTTGTGAAGGAAGAAATTGCGAGATGATGAAGGTGAGACTTTCAAGGACCCAATATGAGAAATAGGTAAATGGTTCCCATCCGCAGTATAGATGGAACCCACTCCTCTATAGGGGACACAGTCAGTCAGACAAGAAAGGTCACCAGTCATATGATTAGATGCCCCTAAGCCAATATACCAAAGATTTCTAGGATCAATATTACCTATCGAACCTGAAGAACCCATCACTTGAAGGATTTGTTGAATCTGTTCGGGCGAAAGTAGATTAGGCTGCACCAATAGGGCCATATATGATGAGTCAGGCTTCTCAACAGAGGAAGCCAGAAATGCATTTCCACGTTGTTGGTAGTGAGGAGGTAGAGGAGGGCGAGTTGGGCAATTGGTTATATCATGTCCTTCTTGTTTGCAATATCGACAAAACAGAGTACTTGGTCCAGAGGATTTCAGAGTTGCTTTCTTGTTGGGACAACGAGTAGCCACATGACCAAATCCATTACACTCAAAACATTTAACTTTCGACATGTCTCGTGACTTTCTTGAAAAATTGCAAGTAATGAGGGCAGTATCAGGAACAACCTCTCTCATGGAAGCAAGGGTTTTCAAACGTGTCTCTTCTGCCATCAAATTAGATAGAGTTGCCTTAAGAGATGGAAGTTGAGGCCGGTTCATCAGAGCAGCTCGAGTTGGCTCAAACTCCAGACGGAGTTTATATAAAAATTGCATCAATTTACTTGTGTCGCGAAGTATCTTCACCGTCTCTACTGCCGCAGCGGAAATAACTGAATCCATAAGTTGAATTTCATGCCAAAGGGAGGTAAGTTGAGAATAGAAATCTTGTATACTAAGAGCTCCTTGTTCTAATTTTGACAGCTCATACTCTACTTGATAGCGGCAGGCATGATTTGATTGTTGATAACACATTTTCAAGTAAGCCCATATTTCGGATGCTGTCTCGAATGATGTGAGGTTAATTGCAATGTTGCTCCCAACACCATTAAGGATCCATGTGACCACCTTTGAATTATTGGTGGTCCAAGGTAGGAGTTCCTTTTCATCATTTGGTTTGCCCATAGAACCATCCACATAGCCGTAGAGGCTCTTTCCTGCTAGAAAATGCTTGAATTGAAACTAGCACAGGGAAAAAATTTTCCCATCCAACCTAACATGGATAGTTTCGATCTTATCGGAGGGATTCATGGATGTCATAAATAATAATTAAAAAAAAAAAAAATCATGGAGAAGAAGTGTACTGCTGATTTCTGGTGATGCAGAGATGGGTGCAGGACCGGATCTGGCGAGCAGAGGTAGTGCCTGCACCGAAATAAATGACCAAGCCACAACTCAAAAAAAGGAAGATTTTTCTTTACAACTGCTGGTAATACGGGGTCCCAACGTCAAAAGGGTTGCCGGATAGGGGTGGGCACGAATCTAATTCTTCAGATCGGATGGTGCTTTCAGGTGACGAATGGATTTGGATCGTCGGATCTAAGATGTTCCGAGTAGGGGGATGATGACTGTTGTGAGATGAGGTCGCAAGCGGTTTTGGTGGTGCCGGAAAAGGGTGGGCACGGATCTGAATTGGCAGATCGGATGGTGCTTTCCGGTGATGAATGGATCTGGATCGTCAGATCTGAGATGTTCCAAGCGGGGGGATGATGGTGCGTGCCGTTGGTGAAGGTTATGGCGGTTGTGGGGCTGCTCACGCCAAGAAAACAGATTTGGTGAAACAAGGATGAAGATGCAGACGTTAATTGTGGCAGAGATGGGTTTGGGGTTACAACAATGATCTACGCTTAGTAATGGCGGAGGTGGGTTTGTTGGTGTTGGAAACAAGGGTACTGACAATGATGTGGAGGCTCGCACATGGACATAGACGAGGCTCGACAATGGTGACTGACGGGCTTGGAGCAATGGTGGCTGACGGCAGAGGATTGATGAAGAGCATAAATGTGATTTAGGGATCTGGTAGACAGAGAAGATGGAAAGATCAGGGTGCCCCTATGCTCTAGGCTGATGAAGCTAGATCTGACCGTTGAAAATCAGATCAGTGGCCCAGGTCGAAAATCGCTCTGATACCATGATAACTCAAGTATTTGGAGAATTCTTCTTGAGTTTTTCTATATTGCTTCAACCCAAAGTTGGGTTTAAATAACCACTCTACAAGTCTATACAAGGAAGCCTATTTAGAGCTTCTCTATACATAGTATATTACAACTAATAATAACCCATGACAACTCATATACACAATATTCTCACAACCCACACACGCGCACACTCATTACCACTATCATTTAAGCCTTATCCCAACTAATTGGGATCAGATACACGAATCTTATTCCGTTATTCCACTCTATCAATGGATCATATTGTTCAGAATTCATAATGAAAGTATGGAAGAAGTTTCACGCCGGCTGCTGACCTGACGCTGCCTCCTTTATTCAGGCCTGAGACTAGCAATGAGAGCAGCATAGGTGCTATGTAATAGTCCATTGCATGGGTTGATTTAAATCAACGTGCTAACTCTTTTCTTACATTCAGCCCATGCGTCATGATATGATGGCGCGCGCGCGCACACACACACACACACATGGTTTAAAAGCCAAGAACTCACACTCTGCTCAGTCAACCAATGAATCAAGACTTAGAGGAGTCAACCTTGTGACCTAGCTTCATCTTATGAATTTTGACCAGGTTTAATTTAAAAGACAGAAACAATGAAGATTTAATACTGTGTCAAAAAAATATGAAAATCTTGATAAATGATAGTAAGCTAAGGATGATGGATAAAGACATAAGTAATTGAGAAATTAAAGGTCCCTCATGAATTAGAATGTGAATAGCGTCTGGATGTGCCCATTTTGTTGAAATAGATACCTTGTTTCTTCAATCTAGGCTTTTGATGTGATGGGCCCATTGTAGATACGATTTTTGGCAAGAAAATCTTTCAAATTGTA
The DNA here is from genome assembly GCA_021015155.1 of Magnolia officinalis. NCBI lineage: Eukaryota > Viridiplantae > Streptophyta > Magnoliopsida > Magnoliales > Magnoliaceae > Magnolia > Magnolia officinalis. Next base: position 52,707,631 of record JAJHSJ010000011.1, on the reverse strand, counting down.
AGATCCTACCCATCCAATCTCTAGCCATTTTTATTCTAGATCAATGTTTTATTTTCTCCACAACTATTTACTTGAAGGCCACTTGGGGTCTTCAAACTTGGGAGCATTATGTGACATCCTATATTCATGATAAGGCTCATTCGATCAATGATTCAATGGCTAAGATTAAAAGTATGACACTTTATGATGAATAAGGTTGATGTCTCTGATTTTTAGATTCCAGATCATCCATTAAGTGCCCCACTATATCAAATATCCAGGTCATCCTAAAAGTCTTCCACAAATACTATGGAGAAGCTAAGAATGGGTAGAGGCATGAAGTTTTAGAAAATTTACTCTTAAAAATGCCACATTGAAAATATTTACAGATCCAATGCAACTTTATAGATTAGACATGCTTTGGTTTAGTGGTAAGGAACCTTGTTCAGGTGTCATTGGTGGGAAGTTCAAATTCCCACTTGGTATTTTTGCCAAACAAAACCACTTTGCAAAACTCACCTAAGTCCTATATAACTTGGTCAATCCATTGAGATAGTGCCAAACTCAGAGGAGTTTAGGGGGAATCGGCAGTTCATGTGTAGACCCGAGACATAATTGTCACGGTCATCACCAAAGCCTTCTCCCAGATATTTCAGATTGACTTTGTGAAACTTGTTTTGCCAGTCAATCCTAGGGTCCTATCCATGGTAAGTGAACAAACCAATCCGAGTCATATAGGAAGTCGAATCATGGAGGAAACTGAATCATTTTTATGCGGATCCAAATTGACTCACCAAGTTTTTAAACAATGTGCATCAGTGCATGTCTGTGTGTTGTTAAATGTAATTCAGTCAAGTTCTTAGAATTATATAGTTATACAACCTTGAGACGAGGATTAACAATAATGACAGGACGGCTCCCAGCTGCATCTGTCATAGCTTTTAGATCCTGCACATTCAACACAAGCTAGTAAAAAATGATAAACTAGAAAAAAAATTCTTGTAGATAGGTGCTCCGAGGACATAGTAAAAAACTGTCTCACATCGATTATACAGTTCCCAACAGCATTTTGAGGAGCAACTAGAATAAATATGTCATCCTGTTCATCGACCTCTTTGGCACCTACAATTGAAAAACGGAATTTATGAAATCCCAAACTTGGTTGCAAGCATCAATAAAACTATATAAATTATAATCAAGTTACACAAGCAATACCAATTTAAAATGTAGATAGAGAATCTCAACGACTCCTAAGATTCACAAAGTATGCACACTTCTAACATGGTTTACATGGAGTAATGGATATCTGCAACCTCTGGAATATATATATATATATATATATATATAAATATTAAAAATAATAAAATAATAAAAAAGAGAGAGTGACTACATAGTAACAATGCATACTGCATAAGTACCATAACCATTGTCAAATCATATAAAGTTATTCCTTCAATACGTAATCTCAAGTTTTGATATGCTAAATGGAACATACATTGGTTATGGGAAGTAAAAGTGAAGAATGAGACATAAATCCGAAGTGCTTACAGTGGAAGAAAAAGAATAGGAGAGTCCAGATCGAGCATTTTTTTAACTTGACTGGTCAACTTGAAACTCAAACTATTCTGATTCGGTCAAAGCATGAATGAAGTTTTTCCTTATATGTTTTAACTTGACTGGGCCAGAAACTCAAAAAACTCAATACAACTTGTGAAAATTTGAACACAAAAACCTTGTTTAAAAAGACAAAAAGGCCTCAGAAACTTGTCCCCGGAATTTCTTTAATAGAACCAAAAGCTCAAGAAGATGGATTGAATCAGCATGTGACTTGACTCAAGCAACTCCGATCAGTGTCTAGTCTCAATCTTTCAAGCCTTGTGATCGATTTTTTTAAAGAGTTGAAGATGCAAAGTTCTTGAGATCTTTAAACAGTATTAAGTCAGAACCTATGACAAACAATACATGTATATGCAAGAAGGATTAGTATCAATATGACAAGGCCAAGTTTGGAAGTGCCCTTAAACCACGTCTGCAGCGGAAACTTTTAACACCACGTACATTATAAATGCAGTGTTTGGAAAAGCATAACAAGAAGATTCCACATTGAGTTGGATATGCTACTGATCAAGCAGGCTGTAATCACTTGTCAGTTTCCAGTCAAACAAAGCCGAAAGCATTAGTCACATTTGAGTTAAACCAGCCAGAAAATAATGATCCACCTATTTCATCTAGGATCTGAAACAGCGGGCTATTGGTTCTACATACTTTCTGACACTCTTCCTCACAAATTTTGATTCAACCCAATCTCTCAACATGAACATCTGCATTAACTTCATGTCGCTGCCTTATAAGTCAGCTCATTGTCTCTTAACAACTTGTGCCACTAGATGCTCCCCTATCTCCTCCACAGCCTGATTACTGAGGTCTAACCTGCAGTTTAAATTTTTTGATATTCCCTAACGCGTCAACCGACTTAAGGAAAGCAGTTACCATTGACAAATACACCATATAATTAATGATGGATTTTCTTGTAGACCCAGTTCACCCATCACACGTAATAGACACCATTTTGTCGCTAATGATGGCAATACATAGCTATGTAAGTGTTTGACTCTTCAACAATTGAATCAAGATGTTTGTTTGCAAAGGAGTGGAGCCTTTACTTCATGGGTCTGCAGCATTTTTGGAATAAAACAAGAGCTGATAATAAGGATTTGCAGCCTCGTTTGGAGGAATAATATAGAAATGGAACCACTTTGACACAATTTGGACTACTTTTTCTTTCAGATTTTTCTTATTTATGATTGCCTTGCACTCACCATTCTGTATAAATGTGAATCCATAGGACCACATGCCCTCTAGAAGTGGCGCATCTTGTTGACTGTTACTGCCAACCAACCCTCTACTCTTGGATGAACCACCTGCACACATAATGCACAACTGCCACCTGGTCCAAGAGAATGCTCATCTGGAGGAATACATGTGAGATCACATTCCTCTTCTAGATTTCT
>JAJHSJ010000011.1:52552141-52699641 GCA_021015155.1 Magnolia officinalis | reverse complement strand
CAAAACATTCTCGAGGCCAATGGACCTACAGTCAACAGCTATCCAGTGTACAAACCAGATTTCGGGGCCTCGGGTCTTACAACAACTTATAGTGTTATCAGAGCATTGAATGATTTATCATGTAACACACACACACACACACACACACACACACACACACACACACACACACACACACACACACATAATATTCCCATATATCCATATATGGATAATATTCCCACAGGGTTGACGTTGACACAGCTTGCAGTAATGTCAAGTAGTGTGGGGCCCACCATGACGTGTGTCGACATCCACCCCATCCATCAGATGTGCCCTCCCATAGTGGGCCATGAGCCCAAAAATCAGGCAATCCATGACATAGGCTAGCCACACCACATGAATAGTTGAGAGTGGACACCCATCCTTGATTGCATGTGGGGCCACCTTGATGTAGTTCAAACATCAGACCCGCAAATCCATTGTGTGCCTCCCACCTAGATGAGGGGTTTCACCAAATTTATGGCCATTCTAGCCTCGTCAAGTGATTTTAGAGGTTTAAGGCATGATTTGCATTGTTCCAAATGGTGTGGCCCACCCGACTTACATATATAACTGATTTTTGGGGAGCCCAAAATCCCGTCATCTAAAGAAATTAATTAATTGTTAAAACAATCTCCCCATACTTAGTTTGGCAATTTTAGTAAGGTGGTCAGTCAAGCAAAACATTTGATTTTTGTTTGACAAAGCAAGACTGGTACTATCGTGTATTTTTATATGTAGATGATATCATTGTTAATGACAGTTATAGTATAGGTATTTTCTGAATTAAAAATGTTCTTGTAGCAACATTTTGCATAAAGGATTTAGGTTGCCTTCAATACTTTCTAGGTATTAAGGTAACAAGATCGAATGTGGGGATAAACTTGTTGTAGTGGAAGTATGTAATGGATTTATTAGAAACGACAAGTCTACTGGGGGCTAAGCCAGTTGAAACTCCCATAGATACTAATTCAAAGCTGAGTATCGATAATGGGGAACTATTTGATGATCCAAGGAGACATCCTCAGCTAGTTGGAAAATTGATCTATTTAACAATTACACAACTGGACATCACTTATCCAATCAGAGTAGTTGGTCAGTTTATGTAGCCTCCTTGCATGTCTCATATGGAGGCCATGCTTCGCATTGTTAGATATTTAATGGGAGCTCCTGACCGCGGAATTCTCTATAAGCATAACGGACATCTTAGAGTATAAGGGTTTTTTTATGCAGCCTGGGCTAGCTCTGTTAAGATCACTAGAGCCTGATCATCAGAGATGTACTGTTCATCCAGCTAACACTATCGTGGGTCGAGCTCCTCGTTGAGCTCGCTGGGGGTCGCAATGTTTTATATAAACCCTAGTTCATTTAGGGTAATATATATTTTGTTGTTGTTGTGTGTGTGTGTGTGTGTGTGTGTGTGTGTGTGTGTGTGTGAGAGAGAGAGAGAGAGAGAGAGAGAGAGTTTATTAAGAGTTGCTTCATGGTGGAGGTTCCCATGAGATTGTATTGTGATAATTAAGCAACTTCTCACATCGCCAATAATCTAGTTTATCACAAAAGAACCAAGCACATTGAAGTTGACTGTTACTTCATTAAGGAGGTGGCTAACAAGGAACTATGCATGACTTTTGTCAAGTCCCAAGATCAAGCAACAGACATGTTCACAAAGGCTTTTAAGTTGGGCTCATCAAGATAGATTTTTTGTCAAACTAGGCATTCATGATATATATGTTCCAGCTTGAGGGAGAGTGTTGATGCATTAATGACCACACATGCGGGCCACACTAACGACCCATGAGGTCCACCGGTCAGTCATGTGGTCTACAAATAGGTTTAGGTATATATGGGCTTTGTCATTTGTTTGGGTTAGTCTTTAGGCCCATATGTCATTGTTTTATATTATCTCTAAGCAAGGGGGATATAATTGTAATTTCCATATGACTAGTGCTTGCCCTAATAATAAAAGAGAGAGGTGGGGTCATGTGGAGGAGTTGAAGCCCCCTCTCCTTCTTTTCTCCTTTCCTCTCATCTTTCTTCTTTTCTTCTTCTCTTTTCTTCATGATTAACTACAAAATAAACCAAAAGCGTTTGAGGTGTGCATCCCCCTCTCAACTAGTCCCTATTGCACCCTTTGGTGTGGCCAACCTGAGTTTTAGATCAAACTGATATTTGAGCTCTAGGCCTAACATTGAGAATCACAACTGATGGATGGGTTGGATGGCAAATAAACATCATGATGGACCTCACACAACTCGATTGTATGGAAATCTTCCATATAGCTAACTATATTCGATAATTCCCCTATATACACACATGCACCCACACGTTGACCCACACACACACACGCCCACACATACGCGCATGCACACACATACACACCCACATATGCGCGCACCCACACTCGCACAAGTGGGCACTTATGCGCAGAGAGAGAGAGAGAGAGAGAGAGAGAGAGAGAGAGAGAGAGAGAGAGAGAGAGTTTGTGTTCAAAGGTTGGATTCCCTATGAAAGAATGTCATTCAAAGAAGAAAATATTGAACCATGGAATATCATGGTGAAACTACCTCAAAACAAAAGCTCACAAAAACAAAAAGATTCAGAATAATCATTTTGCATAAAGTGAAATCTTTTGGTTAGAAAGAACAGTCTTAATAATAAGACAAAACATAGAGATGAAATACAAAGTCAAATGAGCCTCAGTTTTTTCTTTCAAGAACCACTCTCTAACCTGCAAACGAATCAAACACATTTGTACATATAGGTACTCAATTATATGAAATTCCCTATTATCGGTAATTGAGGAGCAGTTTATAATGTTGAAAAAGCAGACGAAATCAGAATCAACTGAATTAGATGCAAGAATAGACAACAGTAGAAGTGCAAAGCTTGGTAATTCAGTCCAAACCTATAGAACCAATGTTGATAAAGGTTCCCATAGCATCATAATCTCCCCAATCCATGAATTCCAAAATCTTTCTAGTTCCAGCTAGTTGTAATGGCATCCCAGCAAGAGCGCCTTCTCCCATTGACCCTTGGACGCAAACCTAATAATGAGAAAAGGCACCAACTTCTCTAATCAACATCAACTACTTTTCCATTAGATAATAAAACAAATACTTCATTTGAGACTTGTAACTTGCCCATCTGATAACGACGTACCTTGACATGTTTTCCATCATCTGCAAATGAAAGAGCAAGCACTCGAACAAGTTCCATTAGAGTACCTATTCGATAAACATCCTGTGCACTATAAAATATGATTAACTCCTATTACATTACTATTAGTTACAATAAATGACTCTTTACCATTTCTGGGTTCAGCTCAGGGATATTGATCTCCACCTGCAAATTTGGAGTATTTGTTCATCTTAGAAGTACCCATATTCTTAGCAGCAGCATATTCACAAGTATTGATTATGCAAGGAATATGAAGTCCTCCAAAGAACTCAAAAACATATTATGAATCAATACTGCAAGGAGATAATGCATGTACATAAAGATACAAGTTTTCCAGAAATTACAGTTTTACAAGTTTTAAAGAGCTAATGTCATTTTACTTATTTTTTTTCCAATCAAAGAAAAAGAAGAAGGAAAAAAAAAAAAAAAGTATTCATGCAGAATTGCAGCGAAGGAGATGGGCATCAACACTTATGTGCAAAGACTAAAATCACTTGCTTAACATCAATAAAATAGGGAATAAAAATTTAGAATAGTATGATATAGAAGTCATGTGTAATAAGGTGTAATATGCCGTATGGAAATAGAATTCTTCTTGGCGAAATATCTTTCATAATAGTTATGATAGCTATGATGATGAACCCACTATATGCTTATAGTGCAGTAATATATATCCTTGGATGTAAATTTGGAATGTGTGCATGCCATATGCCTTGTGCTATATAAGGCAACACCAAACACAGTTTGCTTACCACAGCATTTTGGGCTTATAGGCCCACATATTACTGAGATTCTAAACCTTCAATCAATGACCTGAAATTAGACAGTTTAGTAGATAATAACATAAACTCTACATTCACCAAGATCATTAGTCTGGTGATAAAAGGATTGGGTTATTCCAATATGGGAGAGTTTTACATCCCCCATCTACAGCCTAGCAAATGAATTCAAATGGTCTGGATCAATGAAAATGAATTCAAATTTAAATTTTATTTTATTTTTTAAAAAAAAAAAGTAAATAAATAAATAAATAAGGAAGAATGAAGTATTTGGATGTACCTGAAAGAAAGTGCAAGAGAATCCTCAAACAAATGGAAAGTTGAATGCATAAGTCGACCACTTGAAAGAGAGTAATTTAGAGATTTTTTTTCACAAATGTTGATTTTAATAACAGAAGCATTTTTCACTAGTGGCTTTTTCTTCTCAAAATGGCAATGTTAATAGCAACTCCTCCTTATTAACTAACATGGTAATAGTAGTAATATAGTAATACTTTGCAAGATATTCAAAATTAGGGCATTGAGCATTAAAGACGATACTATTTCAGTTAGTAATTATCAGGTGTTATTTAGTCCTGTTGTAGTATATATGGGGGCTTGGCCATGGGCCTCTAAGCCTCTTATTTTATAGTTTCTTTTTATTTTCCTGTTTTATCATTTATCTTAAGGGTATTTCATGTAATTCGGATATTTAGTCTTATAAATAAGAGAGAGTTGGATGTCCAATCCTAGTGCTTTCTCTCTTTCAGAAACTCTTTTATTTTACATGGAATCATAGCAAAGCAATTCCTATGGTGTCTCACTTTCTTCTTCCATTCTTGATCTTCCTTCCTCTTTCTTTCTATTCTTTTCTTCTCTCCTCTACTTCTTTTTCATATTTATTCTCTCAGTTTGAGAGTCATGAGTTTTTTACTCACTGATTTGATGTTATTCGTGAGGGCGAGACTTGCAGCTGAAGTTTTTTGGTGGCTCAGCTGTAGTGTCGCTGGATATTCTGATTTGATGACATGTGGCTGAAGTTGTTTTGCTGTTTTTTTGTGTCCGGTTGAAGGTGTTGCTGGATATTCTGATTCAATCAATTTTTTTGGAATGCTTTCCTTCCAGTTTTCTCAGAAACTGGCCCACAGCCATGCCCCCATGCACACTGCAAGTCCCATTATGAGCTTGTCTCTAGTATGCATTGATAATAATCTATCCTGAGGTTGGCAGCTGATACATACAGTATCCAACTGAGCAAGAAGGGATCTTCCAGAGAAAGTATAGGTAGGTCCCACCTTTCAGTGATCTAGACTGTTCATCTTGTAGGTCTCATCCTGAATGCCCCATGCACCAAATTCTCTTCATCAGTCAATCTTAGCCATGTGGCTGTTGGTTTTATTTCCCAATGAACGTGAAGTGTTGGTTAAACTGTCCATTTTCTGACCACCAATTAGATAGGATAGTCCATTGAAGGGGATCATTCCACGCATGTCGCATCTGTAATGGGTCCCGCCAGATCAAAGGTCTTGATTGCTAAAAGGTGGGCCCTGCCTATTGAGTTGTTGGTCGAGACATGGTCTAGATTATATAACCATGGCCTCCCTTATCAGTATTGATAACATGTGTATGCTGTGGAAAAGGATGCAGACCGTGTATGATATAATTCCTCTGGGCTCCAGAGTCAATGTGAAGATTAAAGAGAGAAACTTTTCACCAAAAGAGTCAGCAGTTTCTATGTCATTGATGATGAGAATTGAATGAATGAAATCAACATGTCTCGAGGTTTGCTAGAATACATCCCTAACTTCATAAAAAGTAATCAACTTATGTAATAGACTATTAGATAGCTCTTGATTATAATCAATCTATGTAATAGTCTACTACATTGCACCTATGGGAGTTTTGTGCTCTCATTGTTGGTCCCAAGCCCAGATGATGGGGACATCACGCGCACATGCACACCCCCCTACGCACGTACGCGAGGACCCCACCGTCGATCTGGATCGATGACGACGTCCAGGGAGGACCTCCTAGCTAGAGGACTGCATTTTGGTCCCTTAGAGTTGACCCGATCGTCATGTGAATCCCACTATGGGTTCTCATGATTGTGGCCCAATATTCTAAACAATCTAGTACTTTGAGTTTTGTTTATTTTTGTTATTAGGAACATCATGGACGGTTTAGATTGCTTTGATTAGTTGTTATTTGTGGTTACTTCACCTCCAAATAATAAGTTGCGCACATGGCGCGAGTTTTAGGGTATAGGGTTTTATTATAAATAGACACCCCTTGTAGGTTTTTTTTCATTGAATATTACGAATAAAATTCTGCGTTTTCCTGCTTCTCTAATTCTCTGGGTTGTGGAAATTCAATTGGGTGGGAAACCCTCCCTTCTTTGAAGGGCTAACTATCGTGGTGCGAAGCTGCACCCATCCCGATTCGCCCCCATCTCTTACCATCAATATCCACCATCTCCTACAACCAACCAATCATCAAATCCATCATCCTTTCACAGAGATTCTCCCCCTACAGCAGAATTTAGAAATTTGGCCCTACAGGAGGGCTGAAATTTCGACGGAGGACCGTGATCAAACCGATCATCCGTTTGGCCTGAAACTTGGAAGGAAGGTGGCCCACCCCTGGCCGACCAGGGCCAAGCTGGCCTTTTTCTAATTTGTGGGCCCCACACACATGCGGGCCACCACCAGCGCACGTGCGTCAGGCGGGTTAGTTGTCCACACGTGCGGAATCGGTTCAAGATTCTCTCTTTCGCTCCTCTCTCACCTGATTTCCCTAACCCTAACCCTAGATTGTCCTAAATCCCTATTTCCATGCCCTTTTTAAACCCTACAGTTCCCCGAATTGAAATCCGGAATCCCTTGGATTGGGGAAATATTTATGTGCATGTGTGGATGAATTTACTCTCCTTTGAGTATTGTTTGGTCTATAATTTTTATTGATCCAGCCCTAACATGTGTAGGCCTGGACCCGCATAGATTCCCCTTGATTGAGTGCTTGACTTTATGTGGGATGTGGAAATTTGTGTAATTGTTTCTAATTTAGTATGATCTTAAGCTTGAATTTTTTTTGCATATCATGTTTAATTTCCATGTCCTACATCACCGGATAAAGTAGGGTTGCATCAGGTTGGCAGCCTGTGTCAAACTTATGCCATAAGTTCCAACATGAATCTGAATAATATGACATTCCAAAGTCTAACTAAAGTTATGGCCCTTGGAGCGGAAAAGGATTCATGTAGCCAGCCCTAATTAGTTGGGATAAGGTTTAGATGATGATGACGACAACGACCCATTAATTGATGGTTGTGTGACACGTAACAGCCTTTCAGTTTCTATGTATTGGTTGTAACTCTTCTTCACTTAGTACTTACTTTAAATTACATTCCGATCTTGTACAAACTGGATTAGTGAACAGAACTATCCTTCTTGGCAAAGCTTTCTAAACTAACAAGAATAATAAAAACACATTAAAATCCTGTCTTTTAGGATCGCTAATTTGCATTCAAATTTGATTTCAGAGCATATTATGTATAGAAGCTAGTGTGTTAAAGGGAACTTCTAATTGAAATTTTAATTGATTGCATAACAGAAATGTGCTTTATAAATCATGTTACTTTCTGCTTGGAATCGAGCAAGTTTCCAGCTTACAAAGAGTGTAAGTAGTAGTATGTATCTGACCTTCAATCGGATTCTTCCATCCTCTACAGCCCTTTGAGTAGCTCGAAGCACATCATCATAGAAGTATTTCCTTATTTCCCTTGAATGAGGAATGTTATTCAAACGAGTAGGAATCCCTCTCCAATTATCCTGTGAAAAGATTTTTAAAATAAGAAACAAATATCATGCTACTAGTACGAGTGGGTGATGGTTTCATTTTCTTCCATTTACCATATCATAGTAATCTTACTCAATTGTGAATTTTCAATGGATTAATAAAATGATGCAAACTATCCAAATTAACAAAAAAAAAAAAACACCATATACCTGGCTTGAAGAGGTCATATTTGAAAGCATAGCATTGTCAATAGTTGCTTTGCCTAGTAAGATATAAGGGGCACCAACATCAATAAATGACAAAAACTTCAATGTTAATTAATGAACAAAAGGGGAAAAGAACTCCAAGACTGCCTCCAATCATAATGCATCTCATCCATAGTACACAAGAATAGCTACTTACCCATTCTTATTAAGGTACAATGCCCTCAAATCATATACTAAGAAATAACATACTCCTAAGGGGTGTTATAAGGAACAATGATGAAGAGAAGTATCCAATATCACAAGAATGCCAAACAAAGAGATCCCTTTTTAAGCCCTCATTAGCTGCTAAAAGATGAGTATGATCCCCCAATAGGTCAACTACAAGATAAGATTAATGGGCTTATGATTCAAACCTTTATCTAAGAAGATACAGCTAAAGATGATTTCTTAGAGGATACAATGTTGGCTGGAACTGGCATGTCAGTATGTCAGTCAGCAGAAAGCACGTAAAGCCATCTAAGATTTTAATAAGAGATCATACATAAAATAGAAAACTGGAGTTGGTTATCAACAAATAAAGCCACATCAATTGAGGAAATGCAGAGTTGAACAAAATTCTCTAGAATACTCCGCTTGAGATTCCACAAAAATTCAACTTGGATGAGTGTTTGAAATACAATTATTGTTTATCAAAATCTGATCAATAAGGTAGCCTAATGTAGAGTATAGATAAGGTATGCTTCAAGTACTTGAAGTACTTACCATGCAAGTTGTCTGATTTCCTCATCGTGACTTTATCCTCTTGGACTTGCAGCAGAAGAGAGTCTATTTCTTCAAATACCACTTCTTTTGGACGATTTCCATCAATCTATACAATTAGAATAAAATGAAAAGAGAATCAGTGACAAAAATAAAATAAAATTGATGTGATTAAAAAGATGAATACCTTATTCAACACTTCCAAGTATGTTGATGAGATAGCTTCAGCATTTTTCTTATATGTCTCTAGGCGTGATTTAACCTAGCCACAAAAAAATAAATAAACAAATAAAATTAAATTAAATTTATTTATTTATTTATTTTATTTTTTTAAAGAGAGAGGAAAGAAAAAGAAGAAGAGAAAAAGAAGAAGAAGAAGAAGAAGAAGAAGAAGAAGTACAAGTCGGATGCTGCATCCTAGACCCAGGAATGAATCAGAACATCATTAACTGTTTATAATGACTGAGAAAATGTTTATATTTCAGATGTTTATCTAATAGGATGTAATGCTATGTTGTCAAAGTGTATAAACTGTTAGGTCCCCAGATGTTGTCAGATGTTAAGTGTTCAATATCATCTTACTCGTCAAACTAGTTCAAAAGAAACTTGATGTTACTCTAGAAACTACCAAAATTGGTATGTAACTAAAAAGATTTCTTGCAGAGAAGCATTGTCATAAGTTCTATAGTTGGTTTTAGGAGATTAGGAATGAGGAAGGAAGGAAGAATTAGGGAAGAGAGAAAGAGGCTAGGGCAACTTGTGTTGTGTGTGTTTGTCTATTGACACACACACACACACAAATATATATATATATATATATATATATATATATATATATATATATATATATAAAACTTGAAAGAGACGTGCAATGCTCCACAGGAATACAAAACATACATACACACACAAACACGTTACATGTATTTCCACACTCTCCCTCAAGCTAGAGTATGGATATCGATCATGCCCAGCTTGGAATACATACAAAGAAGATGATCATCATCATCATGGATAGTTGCTCCCCCTCAAACACAACATAGCATGATACAAGATCTTCGATTGTTGGTTGTCTACAGAATGTAGCTTGAACTTTCTTCGTTCTTTGAATCTTCTCTTCAAATAGGAGGCTATAACCAAACTCAAAAACCATCGAGTCACCAACTCATCATCCACGTGCAAAATCATCTCACAAACTCATGCAAAATCATCTCACAAACACGTACAACATTACACAATAAATGAGTGAGCTACACTCACAACACTTGAGAGAATACACACATAATAGCATGTGAAGACGTGTGCAATACGTGCAACACTATGTGAGTGAATTACACTCACAACTAACAACAACGGCCTAATAAAGGAAGAGATGATGAAAGGAAAAAGAAAGCTCCACTAGTGTAAAAATCCTCCATGTCAAGTTGAGTCAAGCATTAAGTCGAACAGGTTGTGCGCAGTACTTATAAGCACGGAACGACAACATCAACTACAAAACCACCATCAACATAATTCTACATAGCATTTCACAGCCCCATAACATCAGAACATGAAGGAATAAAGAAATGCTTGCAAAAATCTAAAAACAAGGGCCAACGACATCCATTTCTCAAAATTAAAAAAAAAAAAAAAAAAAAAAAAAAAAAAACGTCATAGCACATCCAAATCTCGACGAAACTTCACGATTCTTGTTTCTGGTAATTGCAAACGATCAACCACACCTGCTCCATGTGTAAAATCTATCCAAAAATCCCTCAGGAAAAAAAAAAAAAAAAAGCACATCAAGAAAACTGAAATCTGGACTTTTTCTAATTTTTCTCTATTTTTGCTGAAACACCACTATCCAAAAATTGTAGAAAAATCATCATTATTCTTTTAAAATCATTATCTTCTAGATCCCATATTTTTCTGCCTCAAAAGGACTATCCAGTCGTACCCTACAACGTCATCCGTACGTACGAATAAAATCAACAGTGGAGCCCACTATCATAGGCTATGATTAGGTCTCGACTATCGTATGCTTTGATACCAAGTTGTTTTTAGGAGATATGGAATGATGCATTTTATCAATGACTGGATAGTCATAATCAGACCTGTTGACATAGATACTTAATTTGAATGAAATCCATGACATGTTCTCTTTTCCTTTCTTTCATTATTTTTTCTGAGTAAAGATGATTTATTCAAAGAAGAAGAAGAAGAAAAAAAAAAAAAAAAAGGATTACAACACAGAAGGGAAACAATGATAAGGAATCATCCTTCCCTTGAGACCGCCGGTAACTTTGAAACACCTTTCTACTATACTGCACAAACACTTTTGTACATAAGGCCCAAGAAATGACCATGCTTTTTGCCCTTCAAAACACTTCTCCCAGTGATTACAACTAGTTGTTGAACATTCTACTTCTTTTTTCTTTCCAGATTTCCCACAAAACTTGCCAAAGAGGACAACCTCCATACAACCCTCCCCTTTTACCTTGATGACCCTTGTTCTACCCTTCCATGAATTACCCCAATTGATTCAGGCATCAGCCAATTCATCTCATGTAACTTACTGAAACTACATCATACTTCTGTTGTAAACCACCCTTCTATGAATAACCCATTTTTTCCTTGTTGCTTAGACAAAATCCACCCGTTCTTTATTATCATATGTTTGCTTCTTTAGTGGTTTAACATTGGCACCTTGTTCAACAAGCCATCTGAACATGACCACCCTTGGCCAAATATGACCAGATTTTTACCCTGGGTGCCCCAACTGTCCTGCTTCCTGCTAGATTGGATTATAAAACAATTTAACTGAAAAGCAACGCTGCATTTTGAAGCTCCATCTCCTTCAATATGCATTGTACAGATTTGGAATCAGCCTTTCCAACTTTTCCAAGTTCAGCCATCACCTTGACCCTCAAATCCCTCCTGATGACTACGGTACATCTAATTTCCTGAGATTCTGTAACATTGACTGAGCTAACTTCTTTCACAGTCACCACCCTATGCAGTCTGACAAACTGTGAGCAAAATAACTTTTCACAGCACTAATTATCCTCCAAAACATTACAAGTCACCTTTTCTAGTACTAAAAACTACCCCTTTCGAGAAATAATTTCCAACCCTGAAATCGTTTCCCTTATCCTTGATTCCCTGTATTGAGATGCTCTCCAAGTGTACCATCTGACATCATGATTGCCATATTTGCTAGTGTAAGAGATTATAACATAAAAAAGGGCCCCTTTCATGTCTTCCCAAAAGACTTGTTGAAACACAATCAGGACATCATCCGATCCTGAACCTTTGTCCCTCACAATTCCCAAACTGCAACCTTAAGCTTCTTGCCCAATCAATCTCTTCCTCGCTTATTCTCTTGAATTGAAGGTAGTCTTAACTAAAGTCTTACCACTACCTATCCCAATAGAAGCTCAAAATAATATGCAATATCTCATTACAAATCTCTGATCTACCATTGGTTCTTACCCCATTAAATAGCAGGCTCTGAATTTTGTCCGTTGTTACTACTTCTAACATTTACAATCCCATGGATGAATTTCACATTCTTGTCCCCCATCCTTGAGCGAAATTGCTCTCCACCTTTTCAACCACAATTTTCAGAAGGCTGACCTTCTTTATGAGCTTCATTTTCAGCAAATTCATCAACATTTTCTTCTCAAAAGATAGTTCCTGTTTCTTACTTCCAGGCTCCAGCCCAACGTTTAGATTGCAACCAATTTTTTCTTACTTCCTCAACTGCCCCAAAATGGTTTTTGTTCCAATCCTTCAGCAAACCTATCAACTTTTTTAAATTAATCATTGTTCATGTCCAGCCAATGTTCGAAATATCAGTATCGCTACAAGTTTCACTGGCTAGGGATACGAAAACAATATCGATATCGCTGATAACCGGAAATGCAGGGGGAAAAATAGGAAAAACGTTGGAATCTTCAGCGAAACTTTAGGAGATGTTAAAATGTACATATTTGCATATTTAGAAATTAAAACATTGCAAAAGGCATGCATACATAACAAGTTTCCATTTAATGGGGCCTTAAAAGCATGTGTTGTTGTAAGAAATCAATCTAACCATCCCCTTCGGCCTATTTAACCATCCAACCTTCCATCCGAACATCCATCGATATTGTAAAATATCAACAATACATGATATTTAACAATTGGAAAGGAAACGAAATATTGTGGTCTCAATATCTTGCATGTTGTGATATCAATAATATCGAGATATTATCAATGACAAGTTGAACACTACATACAACCATGTGGCCATGAAAAAAACTTTGGAATACTTTTTTTTTTTTGTAATAAACAAAAATTTGATGATATCAATACGTTGGTGATATTATTGAAATATCATCAATATACTTGTGATACAAGCATGACCTACAATTAACATAGTTGAAAATATTGGTGATATTGATGCATTGGCAATACAAGCAACACCTATAATTTACATATTTGAAAATATTGACGATTACATTAATGGTATTGATACATTGGCGATACTTAGCGATACATTGCTAATACCTTGAATTTCTGATAGTTATTGGTATCGCTACCAGTGTTATCGGTATCGCTGAGTTGGAGATAAAGATAATATCAGAGATAATTCGAACACTATGTCCAGCCCACCCTTCCATCTTCATCTCTCCACAACCATTCACCCTATCCGTGAAAACTTCCTCTTTGAGCCACACATTGGTCCCCATGTCGGCCACAGAGCTCTACACTCTTAGGTAACCGACCCTCCATAGTCCATTCTCTCTACCTTCAGCTTTCGTCAGTCCTTTAGAATACAATATTGGTATGGCTTAATGCAAATGTAGCCCATCTAGGAAACCTTTTGATGTAGGGACATGTGATGACCTAACCCTAGATGCATGTATAATCAGGTTAAAGAATGTTCAAATAAATACAGGAATCAACTAACCATTTCCGATCAAAGGAATTAGGTAAATTTCAACACAAAAATGAGGTCATTCCATCAGGATCATGCCCCTTAGCATAAAATCGCGTAAACAGTAAAAAGGGAGGACCTGGGGATCTGAGGATATCCCAGATCTAGCATAAGTCAGTCCACGGTCAAGTTTGGATCTGATTCTACTGACTAACCATCACTCTTTTCCGTTCAAACTAGAAAGGGGGTATCCAGAGATGAACGAAAGGGGTAAAGAATGAAGGGTTAGAGATGAAGAAAATATGGATCCTTTTGTCATCAAAAGAAAAGGAGGATGATTCTTACCTTTTCCTGCACCTCGAAGATCTAGAAAGAATGAAACCTGAAATCGGGGTGGAATCCTCAACACACAAGGGTCAATCCTGAAACCCTAATCTCTTGAATAAAGAGGAAGAAAATAGATTAATTTCTATTCATTCAAGAATAATGAAAATAAGGCTTCTCACAACGTATATATAAGCTATGGAAAAAGTAAAAGAGCACTAAAGCCCCTAAAAACAAGAAAAATAACAAAAAAGACAAAAAAAAAAATAAAGAAAGTGCAATAAAGCCCCCTAAAACAAGAAAAAAAGAACAAAAACACCTAGAACTAAAACACCCGTGTGGTAGGGTGTGAAATCCGACCCGTGAATCTATGGTCAGGGTGCGGTCATGCCGCTCCTGCACTCGTAGCGCATCAAAAAATGGGTCCGATGGACCCAACATCCATCCACATCAACTCCTCCGCTCTGGTACTCTGTCGGCGACGCCTCCTCTGGTACACTCTAAAGGGTGCACCATTGATATCCGCATCACTTTTTCAACTATTACTCTTGCTTCGACAGATTTTGACAATTGCATGCAATTATTATTCGGATTTTTGAGGTCCAAGATTGGAAGAACTTGGAGAATTTTGCAAAACTGCCATAATAATTGGAACAGGCATTGTTATGCATTGAACACAGAGAAGTGTGAGTGAAGAACAAATCCAAGTTACAACACCTTCCAACATTTTTTATTTTTTATTTGGTTGCTAGGAAAATTTGGCCTTCCAACATTGATCCAATTGCATTTTGATCAAAAGGTATGCATTCATGAAATCTGAAACATAAATGTTCCACTAGATTTCAATATTTCTCTACTAAAATATCAACTATTGTGTGCCCAACTTAATTTTGAGATAGTTTTGTATTTTAAATAAGTCAACCTAACAGCCTCTGCATTTTCTTCATTGTGGTTATAGAGAATCAATTGGCCAAAGTATGCTAACCATTTGATCTATGACCAGATGCAACTAACAGGCTACAAATTCAACTAGCTGAATTTGGATAGGATCATAACTCTGGACATCCAGTCCACTCCACCCATCATAGACCACCATTAATGATCATATACAACTATTTACATCACAGCCTACGGTGCATGTGAACAGTCCAATATTCAATCTGGACCACACATTCAGTCAATCCCACTCTTCATACGCCAACAAGCAAAAATTACACTAATTGGATGATCCTAACCATCTAACAAGGTTTTTCACAGTTACAACCAGCCACCATCCAAACCATTGATTGGATGGTTAGCATTGTCTGATGGAAATGATTTTTGAGAATCGTGAGTAATCCAAGGTGGAAGCCACCAAAAAGATGATTCAAATAATGAGGGGACCTATTTTTCTTTGAACTATTTTGATCATCCTTTTTGCATGCGATTGATCCAATGGTCATTCAATTTTCATCATCCATTTTGCAAGGTCATCTGCATTTAGTGGGCTGGACAATACATCCAAATACAGACAGTTGTACCTAGGGTATGTTCAAGTAGTTGCATGTGGCCTTTACTAATGATGCAGTCCACATGGATGGTTTGAACATAATTGATGGTCAGACCCTCACATCAAATGGAAATGAGGGATTAGAAATACTTTTTCCTGAGTGTCATCCGCACGTGTAACAAGTCTTGCACTGATTTCTTCTGTCTCTGGAGGGAAATTTTTAAGATGGTAAATTTTCCCAGTGACTGGATCCAACCTTCTTCCAACACATCTGTCGATTAGAACTTCATCAGGAACCTGAAATGTAAACACACAAAATTTCTGTAAAATAAAATAAAATAAAAATAAAAATAAAAATAAAAAAAATCAATACTAGAAAGTTCGCTGAGGCTAATAACAATGTTTTAAACAAGAAGCAGCTGTGGGGATGAAGCTAAACAGATAGAATAAATACATCCACATGTACAATTAAATTCTTATGAACAAAAAGCTAAATCCAATCGGGTGTCATCAAGAGGTGTCCTCTTAGCATTGATAATACACACCTGACATGAAATAAAGTAATAAATTATGTTACCTGATGGCCTACTGCATAGGCAAGGATCAAGTATTACACATTATATAAATTTCAAAATGTCAAGATACAGTTATGGCAGGATTTGTTATAACTCACAAGTACTATCATGTTAAAATAGCCAATCAACAATATCTGAAGCTGAGTTCGTAGAGCAATTGGTAAACTCCACTCTAAATGCTGAATGACTTGTACATCTAGAGTTCAAAACCTAAGAAAATCTGGTAAGGCTTAGGAAAGGGGATCCCTTATTCTTGTCTGAGGATCCACATTATCGTGTCGGGTACTCTAGTCTTTTGAAGGATCCAACCATCACACTGAGATTTCTTTTTCTATCAGTAATCACACTAACAAATATCAACCAAACATTTACCGGTAAGCATGAAAAGCAATGCCTAAACCCATGTAACTTGGAGATGGACACGTGTATCGGTTTTGGGGAGTAACACATGTTAGACAAGGGGAAACATCAAGACAATCCACACAAATACATAATGATATTGGAAAATGTATTATTACATTGGTTTGGTTCACAAATGCATAAGATGGAAAAATATATCCACATAACTATAGGTAAGCTAAAATTTTAAAAATATTAGTTGTGTGTAAATATCGTTAAAATATAAGAACTAGAGATAAATTAAGGTTTTTCTTTTTCCCTAATATTCATGTCAACGTGCCCACACAGGTGTTGGACATGGCAGTTCTCAATGTCAGAGACCGAAATGTCCTTGTTACAGGCTTGCACTTGTTGAGACTAATGGCACATAATGGAGCATTCAATGATCATCACTGAACTTGTAGCTAAAGCATGTTAAGTAGCGAGAACCCCAGCACTTGGAAGAGCAAGAAACAGGGGCTTACTGCTTATTCCAGTGTTGAAGAAGAAGACAGGAATTGCCTCAGCCACATGCCCATCAGTTGGCTGAAGACTTCTTTTTATAAAATTGGCATTGAGACTCCATCTAGCCTGGATCTCTTCAGGCTATATTGTGAGCACCATCCACATTTACAGTCATGTCATTAGTGAAGAAGTGAAAAGTCACCTTATCATTCTATCCCATATTGCAGTATGCATCAAGACACTGACATATCGCAGAGTTTCTTTGTCTGGACCAGCATAAATACCACCTGGGCGAATCTTTGACCACTAATCTCTTCTATCAAGTGGGAGGGAGAGTACTGAAGGATTTTTGGCTGTTGCAATCATCAAAAAATATGTAGAATTATGTAATGCTCCAAGACTCTCCTTCATTCCTTTTAATGTCTTCAGGCTAGGAGCATCCTTTTCCAATATACTGTACAATGAAAAATCTAAACCCAAAAGAAGAAAATTCAAGCAAGATACTCTTTGGTGACTTCCGTCCATCTGCATCCCTCTCCATTTCAAATCCTTTTGCAGTATCTGTGTGACTCTTAATACCATCAAATTGCTCCTACAGAGATGATGATGCCTATCACTTTGTCATTTCTTTTATCAGCTCCAAATCTCAATGATTGAAGATTAACACATAAAAGCTCAAAACGATCATACAAACAAATTTCATGTGTTGTTCTGATTCTTCTGAATGAATAGTGACTGGTGATCAAGCAAAATGGTTTTTGGTGAGTGATGCATGCTCTTGCAAAATATAAATAACTAGGATCGACATGTTTCAAACAATTTCCTGGCACTGGATCAACATCCACAAACTTATCAAGCAAAAATAACAAATAGATTGTAATAACATACATGTAACACTATATATATGTCTGGTCTAATCTTGATTCTTTCAAGGCTTTGTGCTTGGGAGGAACTTCGTGGGTAACCATCAAGAAGCCACCCTTTCTCTTTTGCATCTTGCCGTGACAATCTTGATGTCACAATCTATGAAATAAAACAGATAGTTACTTTAGTGAATTGCTTGAAAAGAAAGATCATACAAGAGAGTGGAAGTGGGTCGTACAGCTGTGACAATTTCATCTGGAACCAGAAGGCCGTTCTCCATATATTCTTTTGCTTTATTTCCAATTTCTGTCCCGGATGATACTTCAGCTCTTAAAAGATCTCCAGTAGATATGTGAATCAATCCATACTAAGAACCAAAAGCATTGATCAGGCCAACCAAGAACTATTTCCTAGCATTAGAAAATATAAACAAGGAGATGTAAAAAAGTTAATAATAAAATAAGAATTCAAAGAATAAAGGTCAAACTAACACCATTGCCTATAATTCGCACTTTGATGCACACAACTGACTAAGATAGTGAGAAGACAAGTCAGACAAAATAGAGTAAAGCAGATAATCACAGGACTGCTTGAATAAACCAACCGCATCCACAAGACATTGACTATGAAGATACTCAGCCATTTGCCTATACCATTTAGCAAATGTCTCGTCAAAAAAAGACAAACTACAAAGTCATAAAATTTCCTTACAGATGTATATATAAACAAGATGTAGACCATATGTGAAGTCAAAGGGATCCTCCATATACAATTCATAAAAGATGCTACCAATTAATAGTGCCTGTGAAAATAGTATCCAAACATGCCATCTTATAGTTCCTTCAAGAGTTCAGAACCTACATCATCAGTTTGGCTGTGTACAATATCTCTCAATATGGGCCCGACTTTTAATTATAGTATTCTGTAGATGAACAGTTTGTAAGAATTTTCCACATGGTCGTACTGATAACTCCTCACATACAGCTTGACAAAATCAGAGTAGACAAAAATCCCGTACTTTTTTTTTTCGAAAGGTAAAACTACCAGGGATTGAACCCTGAATCACTCACACACACTACACTATCTCTACCAGCTCATCCAATGAGTGGGAGACTTAATATAATACTCTGCACAAACTCTAGGGGCCTGATAACTCTTCGGCTAGGGAGAGAGATGCCTAAGATTCTTAATATTATATCGTTCTGTACAGACTCTAGGATGCCTAAGAACTCTTCAGCTAGGGAGAGAGATGCCTAAGATGCTAAAAACGCGATCACTCTGATAAGCTAGATAGAATTGGTGTTCGAAGTATCAGTATCACTACAAGTTTCGCTGGATGGGAATACTGAAGCAATACCGTTATCACTGATAATAACGCCGTTTCCAGAAATGGGGGGAAACATTGGGAAACGGTGGAATTTTTCAGTGAAACTTAAGGAGATGCTAAAATACACATATTTGCATATTTAATAATCAAATAATAGTGAAAAAGATGCATATTTGCATATTTATAAATCAAATAAGTTTCCCTTTAATGGGGCCAAAAAGCGTGTATTGTTGACTCAAGAAACATTGGGGAAACATGCAACGTTGTCAAATGGCATAAGCGATCCTATGCGTCACAACTTTTTTTTATGCAATCACACAATCGCATAAGCGATCGCACAACTTTTTTTATGCGATCACACAATCGCATAAGTTTCAAACATGGGGAAAATTGTGGATCCATCCATTCATCCATGCACTTACATACATACAAACACACATGCATGACCCATCCATCCATCCATCCATCCATGCATGTGTGCACACACACATACACACATCCATCCATCCATCCATCCAACCAACCAACCAACCAACCATCCATACATACATACATACATATATGCATATATACACACACATACAAACATGCATTTCATCATACAACCATGCACCCATTAAAAAATTGAAACGAAAATTTTTTTAATAAACAGATTTTTGGCAATATCGATACATTGGCGATATTATCAAAATCGCCAATACACTGGCAATATAAGCGACACTTGGAATTTACACAGTCGAAAATATTGGTGATACGTTGGCGACATCGATACATTGGTGATACAAGAGATGCTTCGAATTTACACAATCGAAAATATTGGCGATACATTGGTGACATCGATACATTGGCAATACTTAGCGAAATATTGCTAATACCTAGAATTTCTGATAGCACCAATATTATTAGTATCGCTACTAGTGTTATCAATATCACCAAGCCAGAGATAGGGAAAATATCGGGGATACTCCAAACAGTGGATAGAATCACGAGAAAAATATTAAGGGACACAAAGGGATGATAGGATATTAAGGTAATGGAACCAAAGAGCGAAGGATAGGTAAGGAGAAATGACGGAACCAGCACAAAAATATAATGGAAGGGTCACGAAGTGGAAGGGCACCACAATTAATGGGGAAAAAAATAGAAACTAATTTGTGAAACTTCTCACTCGAATGCCGCTCTAAAGAGATAAAAAAACACAAGCATAACAAGTAGAAACTGACTAAGTGAGGTAGAAATAACCAACATAATTGGTAAAACTATATAATAATTTGAATGAAAATTATAGCGTGATTGATAAAAGAGGGAGAAAAAGAAAAGAGGAGAAAGAATAAAAGGAGGAAGAAAAAAGGTGAGATTAGGGTTCACATCCCCCTACTCGCTTGTTTATTAACACAGTTTCAATAATTACAATAATGTTGTCAGTAACAAAAGCGAGAATACCCATTATATCCCAAATATAGATGAGCTGTATATGGGCCATAGTACAGCTCGTGTCCAACAACACTCCCCCTTTAAGCTAGAACATATATATCATGAATGCCCATCTTGACAAAGAAACAATCTAGTTGAGTACAACTTAGAGCTTTCGTGAACATATTTGCCAGTTGATCTTGAGACGACAAACAGCATGCAAATTTCCTTACTAGTAACTTTCTCCCGAATGAAGTGGTAGTCAACCTCAATGTGCTTAGTCCTCTCATGATAGATAGGGTTGTGGGCAGTATAAAAGGCTGCTTGATTATCACAATACAACCTCATGGGAACCTCAAATATAAACCTAAGTTCGCATATTAATGTCTTGTCAAATGAGTTCAAATGTCGCATGCATCATTGTCCTGTATTTTGCATCAGTAATTAGATGGGCCATAACACTTCACTTCTTAATTTTCCAATTAATAAGGTTGTCACTTATAAAAGTATAGTAGCCGGATGTAAATTGTCTATCAAATGGAGAACCAGCCCAATATGCATTAGAATATCCTTTCACTCAAAGATGGTCATTCCACTTGTATAGGATACCACAACCAAGAGCTCCCTTTAAATACTTGAGGATACGAAAAACAACCTCCATATGAGGGACCCAAGGAGTGCATAAATTGACTAATCACATTGATAGGATATATAATATCAAGTTAGGTTTGTTAGATTAATCAATTTTCCAATTGTCGATAATATCTCCCTATATCGTCAATTAACTCACCCCAATCCACACAAAGTTTTTTATTTATATCTATGAGAGTTTCAACGGGCTTGGCTCCTAGAAGACCTATCTCATTCAATGTATACATTACACATTTTCGTTGTGACAGGTTGATGTCCACCTTGGACCTGGCCACCTCAATGCCCAAGAAATACCGAAGACAACCCAAGTCCTTCGTATAGAAATGTTGTTGTAAGAATTTATTCAACTTGTCAATGCATGTACTATCATTGCATGTCACAATGATGTCGTATAAATATACAACCAATACAATAGTTGCATGTCTCACTTCTCTTACAAAAACGGTATGGTCGGATTGGCTACGTTTCATCCCGAATTCGAACATCACCTACTAAACTTGTTGAACCAAGCTCTTGGAGGTTGTTTCAACCCATAAACTGATTTCTAAAACAGCATACCTTATCTGACTCCCCCTAACCAACAAACCCAAGTGGTTATCCATGTGAACTTCTTCAACCAAATCTCCATGAAGAAAAGCATTCTTTACATTAAGCCAATATAGCGGCAATCCAAATTTGTAGCAACGAAAACAACCACAGGTACCAAATGAAGCTTTGTCGTAGGTGAGAAGGTCTCTGAATAGTCGACTCCAAGAGTTTGAGAGTACCCTTTGGCAACCAATTGAGCTTTTAAATGATCCACTGAACCATCAGGATTGTATTTTACCGTATACAACCATCTGCTCCCTATTACACACTTTTTAGCAGGTAATTCAGTTGATGTCCAAGTTTGATTCTAATATAATGCACCCATCTCTTCTTCCATTGCTCATTTTCACCCATCACAACTCAAAGCCTCCTAGAAAGCGCAAGGAATAGACGCGGATGACAAAGACAAAGCAAATTGTCAAAATGAATGAGATAAACCATTGAACGAAACAAAATTAGAAATGGGATGTCGAGTATATGAATGGATACCCTTACAAAGAGTAATAAATAAATTACATTCATCTGATGGTGTAGGAAAGGACTCAAAAGAATGACGATTTTCTGGCAGATCAGGAGGATTGGTAGAAGTCACGCTCGTATCTACTCCATCTCCATGTTTGGAACGTCTGAAGTAAACCTGTAAAAGACCAATCATGTTGCACAGACATCTCCCCAACTCTAATAGTAGTATCAGGTACAATGGGAAGAGTAGTTATGAAGCACCCTTCAAATTGTAAAGACTTTACTTCCTCAGAGAAATATGGAGTTTGATCAAAGAATGTGACATCAACTAACACATAACGTCTGCAGGAGACAGGATTATAACATTTGTATCTCCATTGGTTACAAGAGTGGCCAAGAAAAATACACTTGATAGCCCTTGGTTCAAACTTATCATGAAAATGATCAAGTTGATGCACGAAACATACATAACAGAACACCTTTGGAAGAATAGAGTAAAAAGGAACTTAATGACATGAGATAGAGAAGGGTGACTTTCCATCTAGGACAGATGAAGGCATCTGATATATTAGGTAGCATGCAGTTAAGATTGCATCACTCCAAAAATAATTTCGGAACCTTTTTATTCAACAACAATGCTCTAGCAACCTTAAGTAAATGACGGCTCTTACGTCCTGCTACCTCATTTTGTTATGGGGTGTCTGCACATGAAATTTTGTGAATATGCCATGTGATGAAAGATATGAGTTAAAGTCATGAAATAAACATTCCCTAGCATTATCTGAATGTAAGACACAAACCCTAGAATTGAATTGAACTTGTGTTGCCATATAAAATTCTTTAAAATAAGAAAACACTTTAGACAAATCTTTCATTAAATATAAACATGTCATACGAGAATAATCATTCACAAAAATAACAAAGCACTTGAAGGCAGATAAACTACTAAGATTACTCAACCCCAATATCAGAATGTACTACATAAAAGTTTATCATTTCTCTTGTCCACACGGGGAAGAAATGACATTGTACGGTGCTTACTCAACTGACAAGCTTCACACTCTAATTTGGACACATAAAACAACAATGGAACTAGACTCTTAAAACTATTTAGGGAGGGATGACGAAGCCTAGAATACCACCAATGTGGAGAGATATCTATCCGCAATACAACTCCAATTATTTCACTGTCAAGGTAATAGAGACCATTCACTTGATGCCTCCACCAATCATCTTCTCTGTCTTTAGATCCTAGAAGTCAAAAATCACAATAAGAAGGATAAAATGTGTGATAGAACAATTTAAGGATTTGGTTTTCTTACTCACAGAAAATAAACTCAAAGGAAATTTGGTGTAAGACCCGACCCGAGTTCATGTGTGTGTGTAGGTATGCATTTCGTTTTTCTTGATCCCGTGGTCCTACCAGTCGAATCCCGGCAACCCGCGACCCTCGGATAGTGTTTGCGGTCATCCTTAAGTCCGGTCATGAAGACCCGACTCGGATCGAGCCGAAACCTGTGCCATCTTGTCCGCTTCGTCGTTGCGGTTCCGACGCCGCGTCTTGCGTGTCCATCCGACGTGTAGATCATAAGTTGTGTGCATTTCATTTTCTACCCCTTGATCATGGTCATGTGGCCCACCTAGTGAGGAGAGCACATTTTTCAAGGTGGCCCACTCCCCTTTTGGTGCAATTTCTAACAAACACCACACACACTCCCTACAATTCCATCTCACACACCACCTACCCTTAAACACCACCCACAAGCCTACTAACCTACTAAACTTACAACTTTGGTTGTAACTCCCTACTTGCAATCATCTCCCCTCTCTAACCAAGGTAAGAAAGCAATCATTACCTAGCTTAAAAGAGATTTCTCTCTCTTTCTCTCTACTCCTCTCTCTTCTCTCTCTCTCATTTTCTTCTTCCAAGCAATAGAGGGGTGGGACGTCCACCCCATTCCAGCCCTAATCCCCCTCTTTTCCTCCAAATCTAACCTTCCAAATCCCATCTCATCCCTTCATCCATCACCCTTGGTGCACTAGGAGCAAGGAGGTCCAAGATTGGAGCAATCTAAGGTGGGTGTGTTCCTAGGATTTAGAACTTTCATCTTTACATTCTTAGATCTCTTTTCTTTCATATGGGAAGTGTAGGACCCACCAATCAATGGTGGAGATCCTACATCATCCCTTAGTTGTGGCCAAATAGCCTCTTTGGTGCATGCATGCCCATGCATGAGGTTTTCCCCTCTATGGGCCCCATCATAGAGGATTATTTGTATTTCATCACATGATAGGTCATCTAGACCTTAGAATCATGGTTGGGATGGCATCCCAACCATTGATCTTAAATCTAGGACATGCATGTGGTGGATCTTTGTTGTAACATATGAACAAATGGAATGTATGGTGTGATTGATGAAAGGGAGGGCCTCAATGTGGCCGAACCCCTCCTCTTGTGGCCGATTCTTCATTTTTCCTTTATGATAGAATTCTGATCTTGCATGTGTGGCCCACCTTGTGGGTCAACAAAAATCTAGACCATCCATGAAGCTTGGATGCCCATAGCGGTCCATCCTTGAACATGTGACCCTAAAATTCATCTCAATGGGGCACATGCAAAGGGTATTTAATGATGGAGAAGGTCTGGACATTTGTGGGGCCCACTAGGGTGGTCCACAACATAAATTCCTGGGGTTAAATCCCATGGCAAATGATGTTTATATTTTATTTCCTTCAATTACTTGTTGTCCTAATCTGTCTGGACAGATTTTTGGGCCAACTTGAGGCCAGGATTTGGGAGTTTTGGTGGGGAATTTTGTACCAAGTGGAATATGATTTTTGAAGGTACATATCCCACCTATAAGCATGCCAAATTCCAGCCTCAACTGACCCCATTTGGGTCCCTAAAAGGGTGGGCTAATATGGGTACCTTGCTGGATTTTCTGTTGTAATTCCAGCAAGGTTGCAATTTGCAAACTCAAAATTTTAAAATAGTTTCTGATCAGGTGGGCCACCTTGGTGGACCCTACCTTGTACTACATATATATGGGAAGGTCGAAATCCAATTTCCCCAATTTTTGGACACCCTGGGCCCACCCCATTGGGTGCTCAATCATGGTCTATCCAAAATTCTGCAGTTAGCAGAATTTCTGGACAGATTGTATTTCTAAATTAAATTAAAATACTTCTGATCATCCAAAAATCGTGAAATTTTGTAGAGGTGTGGCCCACCCATGGAAAGACCATCCTTCAAATTTTCAGGGCCATCGGGCCCCTGTACCATCCGTGGTGCGGCCTGGAGTGGCCCACCAAGCTGGGACGCCCAGGCTGGGACGTCTAGCCTTGGCTGGCCGTCCAGGCCACCTTGTGGGCCCACCTTGATGTATTTTGTGTCCCACCGTTCATCCAAGTGGGGTCCATAGGGGGCATGATCATTTCCCCCTTCAATAGCATCCATTTGGGACCCATTTGGATGAGTTTTGGGCCAATTACCCTAGCCCATAGGACTGCCTACCCTTGGGACGTCCAGGCCCATTGGACCACTGCTGGACTTTCGGTCCAGCAGCATGGTCCACCTATTTTATGTGTTTAAATCAGTCCCTTCATCTGGTGGGACATGTGGGCCACCAGGGGACTTATACTTGCCCCTTTATGATTTTTGTTGGGCCCCAACAAGCCTAGAATATGGGTGGGCTAAAATTTCAGCAAAAGGCCCAAACTGGCCGCCCCTAATGGTTTGTTTTGGGGCAGCATGGCCCACCAGATTAAGGGTGGATTATGCACTTGAGATTGCCTTCTTCTAAGATGTCCTTGGGCCTCATTTATGTATGCTTGGAGGCCCACCTCCATTGAACTTTATTTGGACCTATATGCAATGTGTTGATTGGCCTTGGTAGGCCCACTCATCTTGGACCTTCTAAGTTAGGCCCCATTGGACCTCTGGGCCTATACTTACCATGGTATTGTGATGGGCTTATGGGCCAAAATACACAAGTGGTTGGGCCCTTGGTTACCCACTAAATTAGCCACATGCTTGGGCCAAGATGTAAGGCCCAATTCACTTGCTTTAAACATAAGAAATTGCCCATAAGGTTGGGTTACCAGGCTGCCCATTAGGCCCACCACAATATGTGGGATTGTGACTTTTATGGTTGGGCCCAAACCTCACTTGAGGGCACACCATATTGCCTATGTATCGGGCCATGTGTATTGCCCACTAGGCCCTTGGATTGTTTAAGGCCTTGGGCCTTGATTCGCTCGAGTAATAGCGGGCTACCTTTTGGGACCCAGTTGAGGTTGGATGTCCTCCTTGGTGACCCTAAGGTAGGCCCATAGGGTGGATATAGGTGGATGAAGGCCCACCTGGACCCTTGTTAGGACCGTTTCTTCCCTTGGGCTTTTATATGGCCCTTCCTAGCTCGTGGGCTACCCCAAAGTATTCGGCCCCCACTAGAGGATGATCCCATAGTAAATTGTCTAAGTACTTAGGCTTGTTTTCCCTCCTTGGGAAGGAGTATATTCCAAGTCTTCATCGCCATACGACACACCATCATGACCCATATGCATCATTTGCGTGATTGGATTGCATTTGTGTGTGGCCATTGGGTTGATATGATAAAGGAATGGAGTTTCTCCTCTTATGCACATCGAGTGCTTCGAGCTAGTGCATGATTTGTATGCGTGACTCATGCTTTGGCATCGCATTTCATGATAGTATCGCCCTTGCTTCAACAGGGCATTGCCTCCACAGGGACATTCATGGATGGCCGTATGTATGGACACCGGAAATGTATTACTTGAGCATATAGGGTGCATAGGATGCCCATGGGTGAAATTCTCAAAAACTTCCATGGTACCAAGGGTCTGCGCCAGCGCCGTGACCGGGTGGAAAATATGAGCGCACGAGGGCCTTACACCTTTATGCCGCAACTCCCACTGTCGTGTAGTCGGTTGGAATGGGGTGCGGCCTTACCCGCCTGTGAGAGAGGGCATTGCTAGGCTGAGTCCGACCAGCTCGTGAATGAGTCCGCTACCGTCAGGCCTTGCTGGTGATTGGTTGTCCACAGGCAGGTAGTGAGGTCTCTTACGCTCATTTGACTGTGCAGGTCTATAGAGCGGCAGTCATTCTGCAGTGTACTAGACCCCGGTAGATTCCTTATGATGGAACTGTACTGACATGTGGACTAGATATGAGGACTGGCATTACTTCGCATTGCATTCGCATCGGCTATACAAGCCCTTTATGCATCACCTTGGTATGGCGCCCAGTACTCATTGCATTGTATTCATGACAGCCTTGGTTAGGATTATGGCATTGGCATTGGCATTGATCATATTTCCCTTCTGTATCTCCTATTACTCTTCTGCGCACCATTGTCACACACTTTCACCACCCTCTAAGCTCTCTATAAGCTTATGCACGATTGATGCGTGCAGGAGATCCTAGGTCGCCAGCGCAGTAGCAGAGCTTGGATAGTTGTTGAGCCAAGAACCCAAAGTTGCAGATCTTCTTTTCTTCTTCTCTTGTTAGCAGATGTATTTCCTTCTTGTCATGTATCTTAAAGCTCAAATTTATAGTGGATTTTTGTGATGTGTGCCTTGGTTATTTCTGAGATGTACTTGCTGTGATCTTGGGTATGCTCGTGTTAGATTGATTATATGATTATAAAAATCCTCCTTGTAGGATTATAGGATCGGAACCTGCCTCAAGAGTCGAGAATGGGGTACTACGAAGGCTGTTACGACCAGAACCGGCTATCGGGTTTCTTGTGAGTCCGGTCACCGAGTCTAGGGCGTGACATTTAGAGATATAAAGTATTGATAACAATGAAAGCAATGGGGTAGGACAAGCAGTACCCAACCCAGACATATGGGTTGAAGTATCATCTACTAATGTGATAGAAGAAATGGAAGACGACTTTACTAACTGAGACAATACACTATGTCAACTGGTCATATGATCGGAAGCTCCTAAGTCGATGAGCCAGGAAATACTACCATATGATGCAAGATAATGATACATGACTGTGTAAGAGTAGTTATGGATGATGATGCGTAAGTAGAACGATCCTTCAGAAGTCGAACATATTCTTCATTGGACAGTGCGACTGTATCACCTATAGTATTGGGCTCAAAAACGGAGGAGATAGGCTTAAAGACTGCCCTCAGTGCCATCATCGAAAGAATGAACCCAATTAGCCCAAGCAGACTTACCAATAAGGTCCCAACGTATATCAACAGTGTGGTTGCTAAGACCATAATGAGTGCACTGTCGATTACCCCAACAACGACTACTACTGAAATTTGTACCACAATCTCCCCAATTATTTCTACCTCCAAAACGACCTCCCCTGAATCTCTACCACCAAAACAACCACCACGACTTCCCCCATCTCCTATACCAGATGCAGAAACAAATGCAAAACAATCTTACGAAGGTGAACTCTATACACTTAGGGCATGTTTGTTTCGCCAATTACCGCCATAATTCGAAGTAAATAAGCAATTATTGCAATGAGCTGGCATTTGAGAAAAGGACTTTGGAGTAGTTTGACCGTTGTTTTACACTCGCATTACATCAATGTAAATCACAAACTTCCAACACAAGATTTCTTCCAAATTAGGGCAGGATACACCTGGAATCGAGGTGACCGTTCGACTGCTCTTTTTGGCAACAGACTATCAATGTTTGTGCACACGCACTTCAGAGGAGTGGTTAACTTGCCATTGTGCCTACCTGTTTCTATTGTTATAAGCATGTAGTCGTCATGGTAAGTGCGTATGTCCCCATTAACCGAACAGGCGAATGTGCAGTGCGTGATAACACTTGCCTCTTGGGCTGCCTAATTTCACCAGTATCTATGTGATGTAATCGGCGTGGTAATTGTGTCTATTGCCATTATGCAAACAGTAGGAATGAGCATTGCGTGATAACGTTGTGGACCAACATACATTTGGTTGATGATAGTCTGCCATTCATGGGATTTAAACAATTAAGGAAAACGAGTCCCAGGCCATCCCTCACCTAAATATTGTGTATAAACAACCATTTGATTTGCTAGTCAAATTCACCTGACAGCAGGGGACAGGTAATGTAAATAATAATCATTACAAATTTACACATATTTACCAAAGTATTTGGTGAAACAAGCAGGCCTTAACTACATGCTAAATGCAAGTGAATGCCTCACTGATGGATGGGATCTCACTACTTTCAAGGATCTAGGCTCGGACAAGCTCGAACTCAGGACGAAGACTAAAGTAGAATTTAGCAACATAGAATTCCTCTTTTTGCCATATAATGGTCTCATAATCAGTAAACATGGGCCGGTATACATTCGGTACTTCCCACATGCCTCGCAAGGTTGAATAATACATTTTGACACTCTTATATCCCTGTTGAAAAGAAAAAATATTCTACGGTAACTCATGGATCCGAGTTAATTTTTTTCACCTGAATACATCTCTCTCAAATCATCCCAAACTTCCTTTGTTGTCTTGAAAAAAATAACATCGCACTAATCCGAGGCTCCATACTATACCATAACAACACTCTAATTTGAGCATCCTCTGTTACTTAATCTTTGCATTCTATTGAACTTTCTTCGGGTTTTAGAGAAGTCAAATACTTTAATTTCCATTTCCCATAAAGAAAACTTCTATCGATGTGGCCCATTGCAAGTAATTTGCCCATTGAGTTTAATCAATAAAATCTGAAAGTTCGTCAACTCAGATGGAGACAAAAGACTAGTAATGAGTTCGTTCTTGACATCCATTGATGTAGGCCAAATCAAAAACACAAAGGAAGAATGTCTAACTTTAACTTTCCTGATCCCAACAAAAATTCAAGAAAATCACATATATCAACGAATGCAATCACTTGATAACACTGCTTGATAAAGATAAAAAACTTCACCCATACACTTTCTCTAATCCTTGTCATATGCAACTTCCACACATTTTAAATCTCATATATGGCCACACATGCAAATCTGACCAATCACGCACAATGGCCGCTTTTGTCCATCACAGTGGTGTTATAAGAAAGCATGGTGTGTTGTAAAGGCCATTACATAAAGGTAACGGTGGCAACCATTATAATTTATGGGGTTGTAAAGGCCATAATGGCCATTACAGGAAAAAAATGACCCATAAAGGCCATTACAACCTCCATAACGGCCCATTACACCCCTCATAAAGACCGTAAAGGCCCCGTAACGGTCCATTACTTTGACAATACAGGTTTTTCGGAAAAAAAAAAATCAATAGAGAGAGAGAGAGAGAGAGAGAGAGAGAGAGAGAGAGAGAGACCATAACAGCCGTTATGGCCCCTGTAACAGTCGTTACACCCCATATCGTAAAGGTAACGGTGGTAGCCGTTACGGCAACCGTTACCATTACAAAATACCTTGTAAGAAAGTAAGCCTCACACGCATTCATGATACACGACTACACATTCCACCATATGGTAGTTGAAAGAGAATTCGTGTAGATCAGTCCCCAACAAGTTTAAAAATCACCTCAAGTAAATAGAAGAAGGAGAAGAAGAAAACAAGAGGAAACAAGGAAGATGAAAGAGATCAATGCCCGAATTGATTTCATTGTGATACCGTATGGTATGATCGAAAAAGGAGAGAGATGAAGAAAAGTGGAGAAAGATTGAAATGAGGAAGAGAAAAGAAGAGATTCACATGCTCCCCCCCCCCCCCCCCCCCCCCCCCCCAACAGGGTTTTCAATATTGCAATAATGCCATTAGTAACAAAAGCAAGAATACCAATTATGTCCTAAACATAGATGGGCCATAGAATAGCCCATATCCAATTTAAAGAGAGAAAAAATATATATGATTTGCTAGCAAACTCAACCGTTCCCACTCAAACCTCTATCGTTAAAGAGTTTGTATAAGCTGCAATACAACTTCAATATGTGCTAATTGGAATTTTTCTGTTTATTACCAGTTTGGCATTGTATCACATACAATAGGTAGATTCAATTTATGGTAATTTGTATAGCGACATTCTTTTCATCCAATGTTAAGTATGTAATGATTAGTCATGAAGATATTCACATTTTTAAAATCTCTTTGACTATATAGAGCTTCTGATATTGTTCAGGAAGTATCTTCAAGATTACAGACTGGTATCAACCAACCCTCGCCAAACTTGTTACCAGAACCTATACTCCGGGAACATAGATTATAGCTAATGCCGTAATGGAAAAATAAAAAACTGTCCCCTGGCCCATGAACTTAATCAGATCTCCATACTGTCCACTATCCACTACACCAACGATGGCATACAGAGATATAAAAATATTTTATTTAAAAAAAAAAAAAAAAAAAAAAAAGTGATCAGTCTTGACACAAATACATTTCAATTGTAGACCTTTCTCGGTTTGTTGACACCTTGGACTTGTTTCCCTTTCAGCCTTATAAATTTCAAACACAGAAAACACCAAGATTACTGCTAAACATCCCATCACTCTCCAAATCCCAGAGACTATCCATCTGCAACAAAGACGCAAAACTCCCAAGTCTTGAAAAGGGAACTCTATTAATGAGAGAACCCGAAATATCCACAGTTACAAAGAGGTTCTATATGATTTTGGCTGAACAAAGCATTGTTTTTCATTTGGTCCAGCAAGACACAGATAGGTGAGGCCAAACCCCTACCTTTAGATGACCCAGACCATACATCAGTAGGTCCCATCTTATGGTGACCCAGATGATTGATCCAGTCATTATGGTTCATGCCCCAAAATTCTCATCCATCAGATGGTCATGACTGTTCAATTGGTCCACATTCAATGAGGAAAAAGAAATCCACAGATAATATGGGTAAACTTCTCAATTGGGGAATAATAGGATATGACCCATTCATGATGGGTCCAACCAAAGTGAAAATGCTGGTTAACAGAAAGTTGGGCCACCAATATGGTTTCTCACAAAACCAAGAATTGTCTTTTAGTCCAGTCTCCCAGTGTGCATTACCTTATTTACAATCCCATAGTCTCAATTTTCGCTTACCAACCACAACAGTGTCAATTTGCACATATAAAGATGCTAATAGCACATAAATTAACAGCGAAGAAAGGCAATTCCTAGCAATGTTTTAAATATAGAATAATGTGTGACCCAGCGTTCACCCCTCTAAAGCATGAGGCATAAGCCACTTAGCTATGTATCTTAAGCTACATGCTACTTCTAGATTTTTAACTAAGGTTGTGGTTTGGTGGCACCAAATATCATGAAATTTCATGATAGTTGGCACTGCATTAGACTGACTAATAAAAAATTTTAATGATATTTCATGATATTTGGTGCAACCAAACACAACCTTAAACAATAGGAAAAATAAGCTAAAGATTCAATATAAAGATAGAGAAATAGCAACAGAACTGATTTAATATTTTTACCTATATTACTAAAATTGCCAAAAAGATTAACTATTTTATATTGAAAATGGAAAAATGGAACAAATCATTAAAAACATCAATTCATTTTAATGTTTTAGTGAAGTATAACTCATGGTATAAGCTACATAACAAGTAGTGTAGGCTACATAGTGTGTAGCAATTGCTAACGAGCGTGCGTAGGCTACACATGACTTGAGCTATGTTCATCAGCAGTGTCGTGTGAAAGCCAAGCTATGCTATGTAACATTAGTTACATGCTACATTGTGTAAGCTATTTAAAACACTGAGTCCTAGTAAGACTAGAAACAACAGGACATATTCCGAATACCTCGAAAACAAAGAAGAAAACACTTGAGATCCCCTACATTTTAAAAAGAAACCAAATTCTGAAAAGGAAAAAGATTGCACTAACAAATATCATATCGAATTACCTTCTGAACAATCATCTCACACTGAGTTCCCTTTCCTGATGCAGGCGCCCCCGAGATCATGACTTTCAACGGCTCGCCTCCAACCGAACAATTCACCTTCAATCCCTGCCAAGGAAAAAAGAATAAATGAAATCAAACCCAATAAGCATATGTATCAGTATCCCGATGTGCCAGTTCGTACAGGTGGGACCCATGGTTTGGTGATCTCAACCATTGATTTGACGGGACAAGCAATGAGCTAATGATACGTCAAAAGTCCCCCATATAAGAAGAACCTAACCTTTGGATCAGTACCCTAAAAAGAGACGATTAAGAGAAAACGCAGCAACGGCCCTGACAGATATCCGTTGATCTCTGTAAGAATTTTCAGGTCCCTCCCATTGAGAGCTGACCCATAAGATTAAAATTCTGGATTGCCGAATAAAGGACCCCACTTGCACAGGATGGGCACATCAGTTCATCGCCATTAAACCAAAACAATGAGTTTTCTTTTTTCTGGAAAAAAAAAAAATCTTGGAAGGGATCTTTCGACCTTAGGGATAGGGTTTTTGCTGGAATCGAATCGGAGTGAGCGGAAACGGCGAGAAATGGGAAAGGAAAGGGAGAGAGCAGAAGAAAGAGAAGGAGATGAAGAATGAGAAAAGGAGAGAGGGATAGAATGAACGGTGGAGATTGAAAGAGATGGAGAGAAAGTGTTGGGGGAACGGATTCCGTTGGTAGTTGGAATTGGCGCCATTTTCTTCTTGCAGAGTTAGTTTTTGAAAGAGAAGGAAACCCAGGGATCGGATTATATTATTATAGGAAGGAAGAGAGGATAGAGTATCCTACAGAGTGAGCTCCAACCGTAGGTTTTTCTTTGGAGAAACCGTCTGATCCTCGGTCCGAGTATAAGCACTAGGTACTCGGACCTTTTGGTTTGTATAAGCACATAGGTCTGTAAACGAACCGATTTAGCTCGGTTAGCTCGCTCGACTCTACTCGAAAAAGCTCCATTCGTCTCGCTTCAAAGCTGAGTTTAAGCGAGTTGAGCTGATTTTTTGAGCTTGAAAAAATTTCAAACCAAGTTCAAGCTTAGCTGAGCTTGACTCGACTCGGATTGAACCCCAGCTCAAATTGAACTCAAATCAAACAGATGACTTGTTTACTTTGATATTGATGTTGCTCACCAAGTGTTTGACGAAACAACTCAACAAAATGTTGCTTGTGGCAAGGAAGGTATGTATATGAAACAAATATATTTTTTTCTTGATTTTGATGTTGCCTACAAGGTGCCTACAAGGTATTTGATGAAATACCAGTAAAACTACTACTGTCATTTTACATACAGTGAGATTTTGAAGGTGCAGTGTGTTTGTGGAAATGTTGCACAGGCGAACTCAGCTCGATCTTGGCTCGAACTTGGCTTGAACTAGCCCGAGCTGCTGACCGAACCGAGCTAAGTTAGCCAATCAGGCTCGAGGACCAAGCCGAGACGAGTTCAACCTGGGGTCAACTAGTGGCCAAGCCGAGTCAAGTTGTGCCAAGCCGAGTCAAGCTGTGCCAAGCTTGACTCAAATCGACTCATGTACTCCTCTATAAGCACGGATGGCAACGGTCGGGTAGGGTCGGGTCAGCCCATGGGTCAACTTGTCCCACCTGCTTGGTAGACAGGTCTAAGCCCGGCTAAATGAAGAGTGGATCACGCATCGGTTAGAAATGTGGCCCATATAAGTGAATGGTTAGGCTCAAGTTAAACCCAACCCAACCGATGCATATAGGTAGCTTAACTTGGGCCGGGTGATGAGCCGACCCTGGCCCAACTCCAAATACAAAACGAAGTAATGGACCACAAGTATAGATATTATCACATGACCCCGAAGTATAGATACATTAGCTGGGCATACTTAGCCCTATATTTCAATCTTAAACCCTACATTAGCTGGGCATACTTAGCCCTAAATTTCAATCTTAAACCCAAGCATGGTCATACTGGATCATACGGGTCAGGCCTAGGTTTGATAAATATTAGGGGAGCTTGTGTTGGGAATGCATTGGATTCCAAATCACAAATGAAGGTGATTCTTGATCCTTAGTTTTGTAGGCAGCTTCTAATGAAAATAGGCTAGAATCCAAAAATAACATAACAATGCATAGAAATTATATAGTATATTTAAAGAAATTTGAATTTGATTATTAAATCAACTTTAATATACAATATGTTTAAGGTAATTTGAATTTGATTATTAAATCACCTTTATTAACCATAATTAGTATATGTTGGTCATATTTGATAAAACAATTATAATAAGCACATTGTATATATACTTTAGCCAAAATGACGAAATTCCAAGACTTAGGTGGGGCCAAGCATAGGATCACAAACAAAAAGCTCACCAAACTTTTTATTGATCAATTTATGTGAGTAATGTTTGCACTATTCATGCTACTTTATTGATAAAATTTTAGTGACGCAACCGATAATTTGATTGTTTTAGAGTATCATCAACATGCAATGTGTACAATAGATTGATAGCCTAGCGGTGCCTTTGTTACACGTGTGAGTCTACTGCCTTTAAAAAAGAGTCAAAAAAGACATCTAATTCAAAAACATAGAAAGATATTTCAAAACATAGCAATATTGTATATTTCAAATACCTCTTATTATTCAAAATACTTATGAACCCATGCTGCCTTAGACACCCTATCAAGAATCGCAGATAATACTTTGCATGATCTCAATAAACTATCGAAATTCGCACTTGACCAATTCAAGAAAGCATCACGAATGAAAATAAACTACATCAAGGGGATACCTAAGACTACCTGGAAAAAATTGACATGTTGAATCGGCTAAAACATAAGGAGATATTTCAAAACATAGCAAATTTATATATTGCAAATACCTCTTATTATTCAAAATACTTTTGAACCCACGTTGCCTTAGACACACCGCCTAGAATTACAAATAATACTTCGCATGATCACAACAAACTATCGAAATTGGCACTTGACCAACTCAAAAGAGCATCACATAGGAAAACAAACTGCATCGAGGGGATACTTGGGACCACATGGAATAAATTGACAATTGAATCAGTTAAAAAGGCAATTGGCGGAATTTGGATTCTCGTCGATGACAAGGTGGTCATCCAATGCATCAGATGGTTCCTTGTGATAACTAGGGTGGCAAATTTAGCTTGAAAAATATGAAACAAGCATAGGCGAAAATTCAATTACCGATGGTCCAAAAAGTTCATTGATCAGTTTATGACAACTCTTATCACCCAAAGGACCTTGAGAAACACAAAAACAGGCCACATCAGTAATAGCGAGAATATGATTCCCATTGGTCACATCTATAAAAATTCAGCTCATCTCCCTCATTTAGGGGGGCCAACACACTTGCACTTAGCTAAGCCACTAGAGTTTTACTTGAGGAAGGCTTGGGTAAGGTTAAGAGAGGGTTTGGGAGAGCTAGGGAAGTTGTTAAGGGTTCAAAGAAATTTTCCAACCAATCTCCTCCATGTCGAAAAGTTGCTCATTTCAAGAAAGTTCGTTGATCATCAAAGTAAGGTTTAAATCAGAGACATTCAATTATTTCTTTCCATATAAGAGTGTTTAGCTTCCCTCGTTATCAATAAGCATATAAAATGAAAACATTTATAAGTCATCTATTTACCTATAAACTCATACTAATAAGGGAATATGGGGGGCATATAAACATGAAAAATATTGAGCATGCATATTTTGGTTATTTAAAAAAATAAAAAATACTTATCAAGCAACATCACCAAAGATAGTTTTATGTAAAAACATATGATACTAAAATTAAGCAACTTTAAAGCTAAACTATCCAAATGAAAACGAGGCTAAAATCCTCTGATATACCTATTAAGCACACCCACTTGAGTGTGAATTTCTTAAGACCTGAATTATGTTCAGGAGAGGTCTTCTTTCCGAGATTTTACTATCTCAGGTGATGTCCTATTTGGAGATATATGTTTGGTAGGAGATTTTCTTATGTTGTTCTTACCCTGGTTGTTGTCCACCCCCCCAACTAAGCATTTTCCTAGTTTTCTAATTTAGGAAGGCAACTTGTTTTAACAACCCCCTCATATGGTTGGTCATTTTTTGAGGGGTTGGAAACTTCGTCTTCTTTTCTGAAGATCCTCTAAGGGTACTTTTCCATTAGTGTGCCGATTTCTTAGACATGATATATTTACCTATTCGGCTCGGGACTAAGGTGGATTAAAGCCTTTTCAATATCAAACATTCAAATTTTAAGTGCCCTACATCTCCACAAGCATGGCACACATGAGAGGCTATTGACCTACTTCTAGAAGCAAACAAGCCCTTTTGGATTGCTGGAAGGATGAAGGTTGTGGCATTAGTTTTCCTATTAAGTTTGTGACGCAGGGGGGGACGTGAGGTCGAGCACCGTCTTCCTCAAGAGGATAAATATTCCGAATCCACGGAACTTCTCTGGACTCCTCACAGAGACTTCTCGAATCCACGAGAAAAGAGAGCAGAAAATAGAAATAAATTCTAAATAAATTCGAAATAGATTAATTAATCCATAAAAACGAATTCACAACCCTTTAAATAAGGGTACTAAGCAATGAGAAAGAAATCAGAATCCAACTACAACTAGGACTCCTAGAATTCGCGACTTACTATAAATAGTAAACTTACTATTTATAGACGGTCGTGATGTCTACTAGTGCGCAAGGTTTTCGGCCAAAAATAGTAAGTGTCCTATTTGGCTTCACCAACCCATTCTCCTAATTATTCTAAGCTCTTTTCACGTTGGGCGCAACTCCTAAAGCCCGACGGATGAAGAGTTCTAAGCAAACTAAAACTTACTATTTATAGTAAAAACGAAATTGAAACAGGGAAACGACCGTCAAATCAGGGGTTTCTCGCAATTCCGAGCGTCGTAACCGCGTAGCTGGGTTGGTTGGCTAAAGTAGCTCGTTCTACCCCAAAATCATATATTTTTCGTCTGCTAACTCATCCCGGATTGCGAGATACGCCTGATTTAAGGTCTGATGGTCCAGATCACTTCTGTCGCCGACCGGCCTTTTCTGATCCATCTTTGCCATGTAATTGTCCGCGACCCGCTCTACATCAGTCTCCTCCACTTCAAAAGAACTCGTCCTCGAGTTATCATTATGCGCTGGTTCATGATACTCAGTCAGGTCCGCAACATTGAAAGTTCGTGAGATCGCCATATCATCTGGAAGATCAACAACATAAGCGTTGTCATTGATCTTTCGGATGATTGGTACCGGTCCAATCTTTTTATTCTTCAACTTGTGGTACATTCCGTCGGAAATCTTTCTTTGCGCAGATGGACCATTACTTGGTCGCCCACCTCGAACACTTTTGTCGCCGATGCTTGTCCGCTTGCTCCTTGTACTTTTCGTTCGAGGCATGTAGCTTGTTCTGTACCTCCGCATGAATGCCCATGATTTTGTCTGCCATATGTTCTGCTGCAATACTCATGCCTGGGAGCTTGGGCAGAGGGACCAAGTCTAGTGTATGGCGAGGTACTCGTCCGTAAATAACCTGGAACGGGGATTTTCCTGTCGAGCGATTCACCATGTTGTTGAATGCAAACTCCGCTTGAGACAAGGCCAAATCCCATTGCTTTGGTTTTTCTCCTGAAATACATCGAAGGAGGTTTCCCAATGTGCGATTCACAACCTCAGTTTGACCGTCAGTCTGTGGGTGGTACGCGCTACTGAACTGAAGGCGTGTATCGAATCGAGTCCACAAAGTCCGCCAAAAGTGGCTTATGAACTTCGTGTCACGGTCAGAAGTAATAGTCTTGGGAACCCCATGTAGCCGCACAATTTCTCTGAAGAATAAATTCGCCACGTGTGTTGCATCGAGAGTCTTCTTGCATGGAATAAAGTGCGCCATCTTGGAAAAACGATCTACTACCACGAACACCACGAATCCATGCCGCGTTGTGTTCGTGGGAGACCAAGCACAAAGTCCATAGATAAATCCTCCCAAGGGCCGTCAGGCACGGGTAACGGGGTGTAGAGGCCCGTATTATGAGATTGCCCCTTGGAAGTCTGACAAATATAACAGCGTTGGACTGCCTTTCCCACATCACGTACCAATTGCGGCCAGTAATACCGTTCTTCCACAAGAGCTCGCGTCTTGTCTCGCCCAAGGTGTCCACTGAGGCCACCTCTCCATGTATCTCTTGGGATACATAGTCGATTTCCCTTAAAAAGGAACCCGTCTTGTATATGTAAGTCACCGGGGTGACCTTCCTGACATCTAACCCATGCGTCCTTGAAGTCGTCGTCGTCGGCATATATGTCTTTGAGGCGATCGAACCCGACAACTTCATTGCTCATAGTGACTAACAAAGTTGCACGGCGACTCAGCGCATCGGCTACTTTGTTCTGTTGCCCTGACTTATGCTTTAGCACGAATGTGAATTCCTGCAAAAATGAGATCCATCTAGCATGCACACGGTTAATGTTAGCTTGACTATTAATAAACTTGAGGGCTTGATGGTCCGTATAAAGTATGAATTCTCTTTGAATCAAATAATGTCGCCAGTGTCGCAGTGCCTGGACCACCGCGTACAACTCGATCTCATATGTAGACCACTTCTTGCGTGCATCACTAAGTTTCTCACTGTAGAAGGCTACCGGCCTACCTTCTTGAGACAAAACTCCCCCAATCCCGACATATGAGGCATCACATTCGACTTCAAACAGTTTGTCGAAGTTGGGAAGTACAAGAACCGGGGTCGTGGATAATCTGCGCTTAATTTCGGCAAAGCTCCTGTCAGCTTCGTCAGTCCACTGAAACTGCCCTTTCTTCATGCAATCTGTGATCGGTGAGACAATGCTACTGAAAATTTTCACGAACCGACGATAGAATGTCGCTAGTCCATGGAAACTTCATACTTCGTGAATATTTTTGGGAACCGGCCATTCTCTGATTGTCTTCACCTTTTCCTCATCCACTCGAATGCCCGTGGACGTAACCACAAAACCCAGAAACAATAGGCTATCAGTCATGAAGCTACACTTTTTTAAATTGAGGTACAATTTATTTTCAGTGAGCACTTGAAGGACTTTCTTGAGGTGCTCCATATGGGTGGTTTCGTCTTGACTGTATATCAAAATATCATCAAAATAAACCACAACGAACCGCCCAATGAAAGGTTTCAGAACTTGGTTCATCAACCTCATGAATGTGCTAGGCGCATTAGAAAGACCGAAAGGCATGACCATCCATTCGTACAATCCTTCCTTGGTCTTGAAGGCTGTTTTCCACTCATCACCTGGCCGTATTCGAATCTGATGGTAGCCGCTCCTTAAGTCCAATTTAGAGAATATTTTTGCGCCCTCTAGCATATCCAACATATCATCCAATCGTGGTATAGGAAACCTGTATTTTATGGTGATCTTGTTGATGGCCCGGCTGTCGACACACATGCGCCAACTCCCATCTTTCTTTGGAGTTAGCAGAGCTGGTACAGCACATGGGCTCATGCTTTCTCGAATAAGACCCTTACGGATCAGTTCCTCCCCACTTGTCCCTGCAGAATCTCGCACTCATTCGGGCTCATTCGATAATGAGGACGATTAGGTAAACTGGACCCAGGGACAAGGTCGATATGGTGTTGGATATCTCGCATAGGGGGTAACCCATCGGGAAGGTCCTCGGGCCAGATTTCTTGAATTTCATGCAACAAGGGCCTTAGTCTTTCAGGGATGATGGTAGGCTCGAGTTCTTCCCCTTTTACAATTAATGCATAAGTCTGTCCTGTTTCTTTGGATTCTTCCACGAAGTCCCGAATGGTTAAGAGAAAACGACCATCCACTTTAGAAGTTTCAGGTGGTCCTTCTGGATCCATAGGGGCCAATATGGTCTTTCGGCCGTCCTTGACGAAGATATATATGTTATCTCGCCCTTTATGAGTGGCGTCACGGTCAGATTGCCAGGGTCGACCGAGTAGTATGTGACATGCTTCCATGTCAACCACATCGCATACTACTTCATCCTTATAATGTTTGCCAATTGAAAAGGATATGGTGCACCGTTCAGTTACCTTTGTTTCGCTGACCTTCTTGATCCAACCGATTGCATATGGATA
Organism: Magnolia officinalis; assembly: GCA_021015155.1. Taxonomy (NCBI): domain Eukaryota; kingdom Viridiplantae; phylum Streptophyta; class Magnoliopsida; order Magnoliales; family Magnoliaceae; genus Magnolia; species Magnolia officinalis. The sequence continues at coordinate 52,658,534 of JAJHSJ010000011.1, read as the reverse complement.
GGGATGACGCTCTGTTTTCAATTGCAATTTTTCCACCATGCCCCTGGAGACAATGTTCTCGCTGCTTCCACTGTCAATGATCACATCACAAACCTTTCGATTCACCGTACACCTAGTGCGGAAGATGTTATGCCGCTGTGGATGCACTTCTTTTCTTGGCGCATATAATAGTCGCCTCACACGAGCGACTCGCCGTGATCTTGCTGAACCCAATCTGAATCATCTACCTCATCCTCGGCGGTATGCTCCTGTTCTTCAATATCTGGATCTTCATAAGCGTTATCAGCACTACCATCATTAATGGCGAGGTTTGCCACTTTTCGCTGGGGACAAGTATTTGATAGGTGGCCGGGCTGGCCACAACGATAGCAGTTGTTGGGCCTTGGCCGAGCATAAGGGTTCGGGATTGTACTTGTGCCAGCAGCAGTCGATACGCCCCTTTGGGGTCTAGCTTGCCCTCTTCCCTGATCTCGGTTCTCAGACATAGGAGGTTGAGTGCGTGCTCCTACGGGCTCCTTCCCCTTAGGCTGTGGAGCTCCCTGGGGTGGACCTGCCGCAGTGATCCTCGCAGTAGGATAGGCCCGTGTGTTAGGACGTTCAAGTTGCGCTTCTGCTCGAGTAGCCAACTTGATCGCATCATTCATCGTCCAGACGGACTGCATCTGGACCCGATCCTGGATCGCCATACGCAATCCACCGTTGAATCGGGCGACTTGCTGCGATTCAGTCTCGACCAAATCGTTGCGCGCCGCCAGGCGGTAAAATTCTTCTGCGTACTCTCTCACCGACCGACTACCCTGTCGACAATTTTGGTATTGTTGGAATAATACCTGATCGTAATCGCTAGGGAGGAATCGGGCACGTAGTAGCTGCTTCATTCGTTGCCATGTGCGGATTGGTGCTTTCATCTGCCTGGTTCGTGCGAGTTGCAGTTGTTCCCACCAAGCTGAAGCTCCTCCTTTCAACTTGTAGGCCACAAGCTTGACCTTCTTTGTTTCAGGGATGTCCATATAGTCAAAAAATCGCTCAACTTCAGAAAGCCAATCGAGAAAATCCTCAATGTGTAGCTGGCCATTGAAGTTAGGAATATCAACCCGTATCTTGAAGTCTCGATCTACCCGATCGCCGCCCTGCCTGGGGTGTTGGAAGATCACGTCATCGATCTCCTCTTCACTGGAGCCCCCGTCCTCAGGGACGGCCCTTGGATGCACTGCTGGGATTATCCTGCGATCAGGGCGATTACGGGTTTCAGCAATTGTGGTGGAGGATTACCACCAGGAACACGGAGTTGCCCTAGGGTTTCTCTGCCAAGAGATTCGCTATGCGGTCCATGGAAGCCTGCAGCCCTTGCATGGCTTGTCGATTCTCTTGCTGCGCTGCTTGAAAAGTTGCCGCCGTTAAAGGAAAATTTCCTGGAGCACCGCCTATGGGATTGTTGCCCGACCCGTCGTTAGAAGCCATCGACCCGAGGAGAAACCTCGCTCTGATACCAAACTGACGCAGGGGGGGACGTGAGGTCGAGCACCGTCTTCCTCAAGAGGATAAATATTCCGAATCCACGGAACTTCTCTGGACTCCTCACAGAGACTTCTCGAATCCACGAGAAAAGAGAGCAGAAAATAGAAATAAATTCTAAATAAATTCGAAATAGATTAATTAATCCATAAAAACGAGTTCACAACCCTTTAAATAAGGGTACTAAGCAATGAGAAAGAAATCAGAATCCAACTACAACTAGGACTCCTAGAATTCGCGACTTACTATAAATAGTAAACTTACTATTTATAGACGGTCGTGATGTCTACTAGTGCGCAAGGTTTTCGGCCAAAAATAGTAAGTGTCCTATTTGGCTTCACACCAACCGTTCTCCTAATTATTCTAAGCTCTTTTCACGTTGGGCGCAACTCCTAAAGCCCGACGGATGAAGAGTTATAAGCAAACTAAAACTTACTATTTATAGTAAAAACGAAATTGAAACAGGGAAACGACCGTGAAATCAGGGGTTTCTCGCAATTCCGAGCGTCGCAACCCGGCGTAGCGGGTTGGTTGGCTAAAGTAGCTCGTTCTACCCCAAAATCATATATTTTTCGTCCGCTAACTCATCCCGGATTGCGAGATACGCCTGATTTAAGGTCTGATGGTCCAGATCACTTCTGTCGCCGACCGGGCCTTTTCTGATCCATCTTTGCCATGTAATTGTCCGCGACCCGCTCTACATCAGTTTGACACCCCTATTATCCTCAGAAGGCATACCCATACTTAAAGATTTACTTACTTGGTCTTTTTAGGTACCATTAGCCTTGGTATTGGCAAGAAGAGATTCAAGTTGGCTAACCTCTTGTCTTAGGCATTGATTTACAGATTTAACTGTTTCAAGTTCATATTATAGGCCTGCAATATTCCCCAATGTCTTATCTAAGTCATACTTAGGATTTTCCTTTTCTTGCACTAGGGAGAAATTTTCATAATTAACTTTTTTGAGATCATTAGCCAATTGAATCTTTTCTACCTTAACCCAACCTTGCTATTCAAAAATCTTCATACATTTGGCATATAGCTGGTCATAGCCTCTTGGAAGTCCTCATCTTTTTCATCTTCATCTTCTTCATTGTAGGAGGATTTTTTTCCGAGGTGTTATGGTCGGAATCACCTCCCAAATCTTTTAGAAGAGAAATAATGGTGGAGGCCATCAAAAATCTAAGAGAGCCGAGGCCTTCATCACTATGGGAGTCTGCTGAATATGATTCAAACTCATCTGTATCATCTCATGTTACAGCCATAGCCCTGCCTTTGTATCTTACTTTGTTAGTGCATTTGGAGAAAGCATGTATGTAACCCTAACAGTTGTAACATTGGACATCTTTAGGTTGATTAATAGGTTTACCTATAGGCTTTTCAACCGACTTGCCCTTCTTGTCACAATCCTTCTCTCTACTAATCTTGAGGAATTTTTTGAAATTTCTAGCCATTTTTCGTCATCATCTTCGGCATCACTGTCATCTTCGAATTCGATTTTCCTACGTGAGTGCCTATATGAAGTTTTCAAAACTGCGTGTTTCTTTCTAGAGGGAGTTTCTCTAAAATGTAGTTCAAATGTATATAGGGAACCTAAAAGTTCTTCTACTTTTTATCTCATATATGTTCATACACTCTTTTATTGAGGTTACTTTGGAAGTAAACCTATCCAGGAAGGATCTAAGTATTTTCCTACATATGCTTCCCTCCGCAATTCACTCCCCTAAATCCCTCATGGAGTTGCAAATATCATTCAATTTATAATAAAACTTCATAAACATTTTAGACTCTTCCATTTTAATATTTTCAAATTGTGTGGTCAAGAGCTAAAGCTTTGAGCTCTTTATTGTACTAGTTCCCTATAGGGTGATTTTCAATATGTCACACACTTCCTTTCCCATTTCACATATACAAATGTGTTTTAACTCATTTGAGGAAGCCACATAGTAAATCACATTGAGAGCTTTGGCATTATAGGTATACTGAGCTCTCTCATTAACACTTCATTTGGATTAATCTTTGGGAGTGCTAATGGTTTTAACATCAATCACGACTTATTTTATGGGTATAATCCATTCTTGTTCGACAATAGCCTGAACCATAGGGTCAATGGATCTCAAGAATACTCCCATCTTAGCCTTCTAATAGGCATAGTTAGACCCATCAAAATACAGTAGTCATGTGAAGGAATTCTCCTCATTGGTACATGTAATTCAAAAGTTCTTGATGGATCTTACTATAGACAACTAAGTCCTTAAGAGCAACCCGCTTTGATACCAATTGAAATTGCGTAGATTGTCTATCATTGCACGTGAAAACTTAATGGAGCTTAGAATTATGGTTAAGTCCTAGAGAGGGGGTGGATGTGACCACTATTTTTATTTTTTTTGCCTACACAAACAATTCTTTAATTAAAACTATTAAGGTGGGTAACACTTAGGCTTCCAAGCCAAGTGGGTCCAATTGCATAGACTACAATGGATTCAAACTAATTGAGCTACTAGTCTATCAGGTAGAGATAACGATCTTGTGTGTGCATGTACTATCAATGCCTAACATATAATCTATTCAAGCATTCATATAATTTAACTAATTAAACTCAAAAGCAAGAATAGAAATGTGCTCATATCACAATCATAAACATAAGGATATATAGTGGTTCGTCTACTTGCCTGCTCCACTCCCGGGGGACGCACTGTCCTTAAATGTACCGGATTTTAATATCATAGGAGTTTTTAATAGGTTCACTCCTAACCTTTACAGCCCTACCCAAGGACCTAAGGTACGCTCTCATCGAAGGCTCCCTCGAAGACTTAATTGATTTTCTATTAGCTAACCAACAACCATAACGGTCTTAATCCAATGACCTAAGTTTACTCCCGACTGAGGCTCCTACGGAGACTAACATGTATGCACCCGTGTCCGATGAATTTGGCCCTACACAAGATCATAGGTCCTACACATGAACTTATTTGAGTTTGGGTTACAAACTCTATACTTAATCCTACACAAGGAAAGAGTATATTGACTCTAAATTGACAACGTTATTTGTCGGATTAAGCCCCGTTGATGTGCCTTACTTGAGAGCGTCTTCACTTCTTGAATCCACTTCTCTTATGCTCCCCTAATTTTTTATGTCGATGCTTCAGCTCTTACGATCAACTAGCTTGTATACGATGCTCTAATGAGGCTATTAAGGTAATGCGAGTGAGGTTGAATCTCTTACAATTATGTAATAGTTTATGCCAATTGAGGATTCACATAGATGGACATTTTAGAGAATGTTTAGATAAGGTTTTACCTATGAGTGTAGAGTTTAAACTCTAGAGAATGCAAGACGCCATGTTTTTCATCAAATGGAGCTAGGAATGCTTGTTAGAGTGATTAATCATAATGAAGAAGCACTGATCTCTTTAGGAGATAACCTATAAGCATAAGGAAGGCTTGGAATGCACCGGGCCTTCTAAGTCTTCTAAAACCATCATCATTGCAAAGATTCGGTTTCTAGATTTATAGAAAAAAAAGGCTCCAACGGATCTATAACGGCTAGCTTCGATCAATCGAAGTTGATCGAAATAGGGCAACAAAGCTCGCTGGACATTTTAATGCACCCTCGATCGAATGAGCAAAGCGCCTTCGATCGATTGAGGATTCGCTCGATTGATCGAGGATCGATCGAACATGTGTATTTGGATTTACTTTCTTTTGCACGTGATCTAACCGACACCAACCTGATGACTAAGGGTTTTCTTATGATTGAACCTGAGGGTTGACAACCCCATATGCTAGGTTGTCATGCAGTAATAACTCGGTGAGACCGAGGTTGAATCCTCAAGGAATGGGGAACACGACTAGAACTAGTCTAAAGCTATTAGTTGGTCTGAGTTTTTAATCTATCAAATAGGTTAAAGAGTCTTAAAAATTAAAATAAAAGACTAAGGATCAAGGAATCCACTTATAATAATTACAATATCTCATTCATTGATTCATGTTTTAACTTAATTGGAATTGAAGTCCTATCCTATTCAATTTGAAAATAATTCTATTAAAGCAATCATCGACACCAATAAAAGAATGATTTCAATTGAACAATTCTCTTATGAAACATTCAGATCTCAATCGCAGTGAATCAAGAGCGTCTAAAGCACCCTTAAGCAACAATAGATCAATCAATTATACAGACTGATTCATTCTCTAATTCAGGCTAAACAATTGTTAAATCAAAGCATTCATTATAACCGTAGTTCACAACAAATCCAAAAATCAATAACTTAAAGACTTTAAAGTAAAATCCAAATCAACTTAATTTACTATCATCATTCAAACCATTGTTTATTAAATTAAATAAACTAAATAATGTAATTAAATTACAAGCTTCATCTCTTAACCTTAGCTAAGAGATTAGCCTAGTATGGCTAACATCCTATAACAAAAGAAAAACTAACAAGACAAACTAGAACCAAAGGATTGAAGAAGAATGACGACTCCATGAAAGCTCCACCACCCCTAGGTCTCTCTCCCAAGCCCTATTTCATATTTAAAACATATAAAAACACCCATTTAAATAGGAAAATTTTGCATTGACTTTAAACTGACTTTGAATTTCCACATTTTTTTTACACTTCAGTCACACTGACCGTAGCCTTCAATCGCACCGAAGATCACTTCAATCACATTGAATTTGTCTCTTGGTTGCAGCTGAATTTCTTCAATATTCATCCGAAGTCTTTCTCCCTCAAGTTAGACCGAACTCTACTTTAGTAGCACCGAACATGGCTTTGGTTAGACCTAATAGTCAAGCCAGATTAACTATGAAAATTATAATTTCTCACCAAACTATTTTGAGTACTTTCGGTCAGACTAAACCAACCTCAGGTGGGACTGAATAGCCTATTATTTCTATTAATGAATTGTGTAATTTTTCAGCATTTTCTTGATCCTTTGTACCTTATTTTCTTGGATCCTTGACACTTGAAATCTTCAATAATATCTTCCAAATCTCCAATTTTTCATCGATCATTCATTTTGGGCTTTAAATATTTCTTTTAAGCACATATTCATCTTTATCATCTGAATTACCTCGCATGCATGTAGAAAACATATCTTATTAGAATGATTAATCAATTAAATGCAGCTAAAACTAATGCAATTGAGAGGATAATTATGCGATATTTAGGCATTATCATTTTATATGGAAAAAGTTATCTAGGATAGGTTATTTTGAACCTAAATGGGTATAGGGCTAGGATTACCAAGGCACTTAATGCTTTACATGTTGTTTTTGGCGTTGATATTTCAAATCTTCGAGTCTCAGTCTTCAATGTTTTCCTATGGAGGTTTAATCGACTCAAGACACCCTATCTCATGTCATTGACAAAACTGAGGCACTAACAATCTCCTATTTTATCAATTACGTGACAAAAACTACATATACCTTATCATGGTCCATACCAATGACAAACCAAAATGAATAAAGAGTTACATGTCTAAGTTTAACAAGATTTACAATAAATTAAAATACATGACTCAAGACGTGTAAACACTCTTGCATTACTCTCCCTCAATTGCTCCCTCTAAGTCCATCAAAACCTTGCAACAAAGAGAACCTGCAAAACATATTACACTCATTTTGGTGGGACTTGTTCTTTCTCCCCATTTTTTTTTTCAGTAAATGACAAAGAGACAATTCCATGAATATACCAATAAACACATAAAATGAAAAGCTCTATAAGTCATCTATTTACTTATAAACTCATACTAACAAGGGAATATTGATAACATCTAAATATTGCATATTTATCCTCCCAATTCCATTGGTTTCGACTGCATTTAATCGATTAATTGATCTAATAAAATATGTTTTTATACGTGAGGTAATTTTGGATATAAAAAAGAAATCGTACTTAAACGGATCATTTAAAGCTCAAAAAGAGATCAAGCTTGAAGGTGATGAAGAATTGGAGATTTAAAGGATAATATTAAGAATTCAAATGCCCGAGATCCAAGACAACTAAGTACAAAAGACAAAGAAAAGTATGGAAAATTGCAGTCTAATAATAAAAATAACAAATTGTTAAGTCCCACCTGGGGTTGGTTTGGTCCGATCGAAAGTGCCCAAAACAATCTAGTAAGAAATTGTGATTTTCAGACTTAATTTGGATTGACACTTAGGTTCGACCAAAGTAATGTTTAGTGAGGCTTTGATGCAACTTAAAGGAGACAAAAACTTTAAACGGATTTCAATAAAATTTTGCTGCAGCCGAAGACATGTTCGGCTGGACTCAGCTTGACTTCGGTGTAACTAAAGGTTATCATCGGTGAGACAGAAGCATAACAAAAGTGTGAAAAATCGAAGCTAATCCAAAGTCGGTGCAGATTTTATTTATTTAAAGGAATATTTAAGGCTATTATAGATACGAATTAGGGTTCGGGAGAGAGAGAGAGAGAGAGAGAGAGAGAGAGAGAGAGAGAGAGAGAGAGAGAGAGAGAGAGGTGTTGCGGAGCTTCCTTAGAATCATTTTTCTTCTTCAATCTTTCGGCTCTAAGTTGTTTTTCATGTTTTTGTTTGAGTTTAGTTCAACTATGACGATAGTTGGCTAAATCTCTTAGCTAGGGTAAGAGGTGAAGCTTGTAGTTATTTTTAATGTTCTAGTTTACTTTGATTCAAGTTCTATGGTTTAAATGTTAAAGAATTAATTCAATTCAGTTTGAATAAAGTTTAGTTTGAGTTTACTTTGATCCATTTTTCACTCCGGACACTTTGGATGCTTAAGAAGGCTAAGATTGTTGACTAATCTATTTTGCAAGGGATTGATCGGTAAAATTCATTGATCTCTCATATACTACATGCATGATAGATCATTTGGATTCCTTGTAATTAATAACTTGGTGCTTCACGTGGGAACTGGATTAATTGAAGATCAAATCTATTTTGGTTTATGAATATTGAATTAATCACTCTATTATCCGGCTATATAGAAAAGGACTTCGATTCCAATTGAGTTATCTAATTAAATCAAGTAAATTAGGTATTGATAATGGCTAGAAGTGGATCCTTGGCGTTCTAATATTTTAGTTCATTGATTTCTTCTTTACATTAACTAATTTCAATAATTACTTCTTTTAATTCAAGTTCATAGTTAATTCTAGTTTTAATTCTAGTTCATTTTGAGAAAGCACAAATATAAGTCATCGAGGATTTAATCTCGGTCTCATCGAGTTAGAACTACATTACAGCCATGCACTTGGGGTTGTCATCCTTTTGGATCAATTAAATATATGGGGCATATAAACATGAAAAACATGAAGCATGCATATTATGCTCATTAAATTAAAAAAAAAAAATACATATCAAGCAACGTAATACATATCAAGCAACGTAACTAAAGCTATTTTTACGTAAAAACATATGATACTAAAATTAAGTAACTTTAAAGCTAAACTATCAAAATAAAAAACGAGGCTAAAATTATTTGAATATATTCAAGTTGGCTAACATCTTTTCTCCAGCCTAGATTTACATATTTAACTGTTTCAAGTTCACATTCTAGGCTTACAATACTTCCCAAAGTCTCATTTAATTTAGACTTGAGATTTTCATTTTCTTGCACTAGGGAGACATTTTTAGATTTTACTTTTTTGAAATCATTAGCCAATTGAATCTTTTTCACCTTAACCCAACCCTACTATTTAAAAATCTCCATACACTTGGCATACAACTGGTCGTAGGCCTCTTCCAAGTTCTCATCTTCTCCATCTTCATCTTCTTTATTGGAGGACTCTTCTTCTTTTTTCGAGGTGTTATGGTCGAAATCACCTCCCAAATCTCCCAAATTTCTAGGAAGAGAAATAATGGTGGAGGTCGACAAAACTTTAAGAGAGTTGAGGCCTTCATCACTATAAGAGTCCCATGAATCTAATTCGGACTCTGTATCATCCCATGTTACTGCTATAGCATTGCCTTTGGATCTTACTTTGCTAATACATTTGGAGGAAACATGTCCATAATCCTAATAGTTGTAACATTGGATATCTTTAGGTTGTTTAATAGGTTTACCTATACACTTTTCAACCGACTTTCCCTTCTTGTCACAACCTATCCCTCTACTAAGCTTGAGATTTTATTTTTATTTTTTAAAATTTTTGAGCTATTTTTTCATTATCATCTTTCTCATCACTATCATCTTCGGATTCGATTTTCCTATGTAAAGTTTTCAAGACAGTGTGTTTATTTATAAAGGGAGTTTCTCTAAAATGTATTTCAAATGTACGTAGGGAACCTAAAAGTTCTTTTACTTTTATCTCATGTATCTTCATACACTCTTCTATTGAGGTTAATTTGAAATAAACTTATTTGGGAGGGATCTAAGTATTTTTCCTACATATGCATCCTTCAGGAATTCACTCTTTAAACCCCACATGGAGTTGTAAATATCATTCAATTTAGAATACAACTCCATAAATGTTTCATATTCTTCCATTTTAATATTTTTTTTAATTGTGTGGTTAAGAGCTGAAGCTTCAAGTACTTCACTATGCTAATTCCCTCATGAGTGATTTCTAATATGTCTTATACTTCCTTTTCCATTTCACATGTGAAAATACGTTTAAACTCATCAGGGGAAACCGCATAGTAAATCGCATTGAGAGCTTTGACATTATAGGTATACCGAGCTCTCTCATCAATACTTCATTTGGATTAATCTTTGGGAATGCTTATAGTTTTAACATCAATTACGTCTTGTTCTATGGGTATAGTCCATTCTTGTTTGACAATAACCTAAACCATAGGGTCAAGGGATCTCAAGAATACCCTCATCATAGCCTTCTAATAGGCATAGTTAGATCCATCATAATACGATGGTCATGTGAGGGAATTCTCCTCATGGGTAGACATAATTCTAAAGCTCCCGACGGATCTTACTGTAGACAGCTAAGTCCTTGAAGAGAAACCTAGTCTAATACTAATTGAAATTATATGGATTGTCTACCACGACACATGAAAGCTTAGCGGAGCTCAAAATTATGGCTAAGTCCTAAAGAGGGGGGTGAATAGGACCACTAAAAATTCTTTGCCCAATTAAATAATTTTTCAATTAAAATTATTAAGAAAAGTAACACTTGGGCTTCCAAGCCAAGTGAGTCTATGAGGTAGAGATAATGATCTTGTGTGTGCATGTGCAATCAATGCCTAGCATACAATCCATTCAAGCATTCATATAATTCAACTAATTAAACTCATGACCAAAAATAGAAATGTGCTCAAATCACAATCACAAACACAAATATATATATATATATATATATATATATATATAATATATATATATAGGTTCGTTTACTTGCATACTCTATTCACGGTGAACCATTGAGACTCAAATATTGCATAATATCCTCTTAATTGCACTAGTTTCCCATGCTTTCAAGTGTTAATTTGATATACTAAGCTATGTTTTCTGCATGCGAGGTAATTTAGGAACTAAAGATGGAAATATGCTTTAAAAGGTGGAATTAAAGGCCCAAATGAAGATGAGATAAAGAATTGAAGATTCAAAGGTCATAGATGAAGATTTAAAGTGCCAAGGACTCAAAGAAACCAAGTGTCAAGGCGCTGGAACTGACGGAATTCAAGTACAATACAAATAGAAGAAATTAACAGAGTATCGATCGATCGAACCCTTTGATCGAACTTAGGGTTCGATCTTGAGCAATTGACTCGAGCAATCGCATTTCATCTGAATTTTATGAAAACTCTCTGGACTGTTTTTTAGCTGTTCGATTGATCGATGATAGGATTCTCGATCGATTGACCATGTTCTGGATATTAAAATTTCATTGCATGACAGTTTTGGGTTCATCAATTGATCATGTCAATCGATCAATTGACGGTTTGTGCAGGTACATAACTCAAAGTCGGTTTGTAAATTTTTTGAGGCGGTGCGAAACTTGGCTTGTAAATCTTATAAATAAGGGTTCCTAGAATGTATTTAGGTATCAATCTATGGTTAAGAAGGGAGAGATAGTGGGGAAAGATTTTCTAAGCACCGTTCAACCATTTGATCTTTGATTATAGTTTGCTCTTTTGTTCTCTTTTGTTTTCTGTTTAAGATGTAAGACATGTTAGGCTAATCTCTTAGCTAAGGATGAGGGATGAACAATTTGATGGGGTTTGGATATTTAATTAATTTTTAATTCAAGTTATTGATTTTTAAAGTTGAATTATGATCATGTGTGATTGAATTCTTAGTATTGAGAAAGGAATCTATCCGTAAAATCGATTGATCTATTGTGAACTACGGGTACAATAGATGCTTTTGATTCGCTATGATCGATTGCCTGGATCTTCATGAGAGATCAACCTATCTTAATTCTCACATTATTTGATGATTGTTAATTAATTTTTAGTGAGTTATCTTTCAATTAGAACATATTGGAATCCATTTTTAGTTGAGTTATCGACTTCAAAAGATGAATTAATTAAAATTCCATTGATTGGGGATTCCTGAAACCTTAGTTACTTTTAGTTATTATTTTAACATTTTTATTCTCTACTGGATTAAAAACCCAGATCAACCGATTAGTTCTAATTGTGTTCTCCCCACAAATCCCTATGGAATGATCTCAGACTCTTGAGTTTTTTTTACTACAACACAGTCCTGCACTTGATGACTACATTTTCTCCCGTCGAAGGCTCCTATAGAAACTAACACATATGCACCTATGTCCGGTGAATTTATACCTACACAAGAGCCTAAGTCTTACACAAGAACCTATTTGAGTTTGGATTACAAACTCTATATTCAATCATACACAAGGAAAGAATATATGAGCTCTAAATTAACAACCTTACTTGTCTAATTGAGCCCCGTTGATGCACCTTGCTTGAGAGCGTCTTCACTTCTTGAATCCACTTCTCTTGTGCTCCCCCGATCTTTAATATCAATGCTTCAGCTCCTACGATCGACTACATTGCATACGATGCTCCAACGAGGCTACCAAGGTAATGAGAGTGAGGTTGAATCTCCTGCAACTATGGGATAGTTGGTTCCAATTGGGGATTCACCTAAATGGACATTTTAGAGAATGTTTATATAAGGTTTTACCTATGAATGTATAGTCTAAACTCTAGAGAATGTAGGATGCCATGCTCTTCATCAAATGGATCTTAGAATACTCATTAGAGTGATTAATCACAATAAAGAAAGCATGGATCTCTTTAGGAGATAGCCTATAAGTATTAGGAATGCTTAGAATGCTCTAGGGCTTTAAAACTCCTAAAACCATCATCATTGCAAAGATCTGATTTCTGGATTTATATATATATATAAAAGGCTCCAATGGGTCTATAACGGCTAGCTTCAATCAAGTGAGCGAGGGCCTTCAATCGATCGAACTTGATCGAAATAGAGCAGCAAAACTCGTTGGACATTTTAGCGCATCCTTCGCTCATTTTGATCGATCGAGACTAATTGAGGATTTGCTTGATTGATTGAGGATCAATTGAACATCTGCATTTGGATTTATTTTCTTTTACACATGATCTAGCTGGCACAAACCTGATGAATAAGGGTATTCCTATATGGAACAAGTCATTTAAGGTTGGTTGTTTTGGAACTAAATGGGTCTAGGGCTAGGATTTCTAAGGTCCATCATGCTTACATATTATCTTCAACCTTGATGCTTCAAGTATTCGAGTATTTAGTCTTCAATGTCTTCTTGTGGAGGCTCAACCAACTCAATACACCATAACTCATGTCATTGACAAAATTGAGGCACTAACGGTTATTACATGCTTGGACACTATACACACACAAGAGTCGCTCGCTAGACTTATAACTCATACCATTCCTCCTCTATTTTTTTTCAAGGCAGGAGTAGCTTGGGTCACCTTGTTTCATGAATGCATTTTGTCTCTTCTGAGCTGTAACGATGTACATATTATAAAGACTTTGATATATAGTGGAGACTGTCTTTGCTTGGTATGGTGATTGTGAGCTATTATGGTGGTATTGATTACAATAAAAAAATCCACTCAAAATCTTCTTGGTGGTATGCCGAACTCAGGCTCGGTATATGAGTGCCTAGTGCCAGATTCAGGGCACTACAAAAGTTGTCAACCTCCAAATTTGGGGCGTGACAACAAAGTTCTTCGAAGTGTATTCACCACCTCTATTACTTCTTAGAATATTAATTTTTATTCAACCGATTTTCACTTTACTTTTGAAAACTATAAATTTAGAGAATGGTTCATCCTTTGATCTTAATAAACATACATATACATATATGTAATTATTGTCAATTAAGATAATAAAATATTTCTTTCAATTAAGATAATAAAATATTTCTTTTCTTGTAAGAGATTATTTAAGATTACATATACCATAATAAAGTAGTCCTAGTAACTTAGAATTCTTTCTATACAAGAAAATTATTTTATGGCTACTTTAGATTTTGAATAGGATTCACACTTCTTAAATTTATTATTTTCTAAAGTGAGAATTACTCCACAAGCAACCATGTTTTTAATGGATTTAGCATTCACATGACTTAATCTGCCATGCCACAAAGAAACATTGCACATTATGTAAACAAAAAAAGCTTTACTCATCTTAATATTCAGCTTAAATATGCCGTATTCATGATTTGCATAGTCCTTTCCAATGAACGAACCATTATTAGTAATAATAATTTGGTCTGACTTATAAATTTGTTTCAAACCAACCTTGTTTAAAAGTTAACTTGAGACCAAATTCTTGCACATGTCCGGTATGTGAAGAACATTGGTTAATGTGATAGCCTTTCTTGAGGTGAACACTAGCTCCACCTTCTTTGAGGTGAATATTAACTCCACCTTCTCATGTCCAGCCACATTTGCAATGATAGTGTTATCCAATTGGACTTTCCAACTGGTTGTAACCTCTTTGTAGGCTTTCAACCAACGGCAATTAAAACACACATGTGCATTTTACTTGTGTCTATTCACCATCCATTACACAGTTCTAATCGAGTCATGTTTATTTTTGGGACCACAACTATTTTAGGCTCTCCTTAGTCATATTTGCTTGAGGGGTTGGTGTTTGAATAGATTATTTCTTCTTGTGATGGTAACAGTCTTTAGCAAATAATCAAATTTGCCACATACATAACACTCAATAGATTTATCTTGATTGTCGTGTTTTTCATTATTATTATTATTATTATTAAGCTTGAGTTTCTTTTTGAACTGCGTGTTCTGGTTTTGTTTCAGGCTCTTGCATTTTTCCTAGACTTTCTCATTCATGTGGTTGACTTTAGAAACCTCCTTAGTTTCTTCATTTTTATCCTGCCGCCTTGCCTCTTTTTCGATATGAAGATGTATAATCAGGCTTTCCAAAGATAATTCTTTGGATTCATGATGAGGAAGTTCTTAAAGTCTTTCCACAATGAAGGTAATTTTTTAATAACTGCCTCATTTTGAAAAAGTTCATCCAGTTTATGTTGCGCAGCACACCAACAACGCAATGAACCGAGATCCAATCTCCGGTCTCACCCACAAACGATAAACAAGAAGAAATATAGACTAGAAAAAAATCAAAGCATTCCAAACAAGCCACAAGACAAGATATACGTGGAAAAACCCCAACAAGGGTAAAAAACCACGGATGCAAACTTCCACTATGAAGAAAAATGAAGATTATAAGGCAATATACAAGCCTCTCCCTTGGAAGTACAAAGAAAACCCTTTGCCCACACCTTGGAATAACTCTTATTATACCTAGAAAAGCCCTAGGGACCCCTATTTATAGTTTAGGCAACTCCCCTTTCGTACCTCTGCGAAAACCGACTCAAAAATCCGCAGTCCGCATCAAATCCAGAAACGAATCTGCGCAACCTCGAGCAGGGTGCTCGACTGGTTGAGCATGAGCCTCGACCGGTCGAGTACTGCAGAACCTAAAAATCGATGCTCGCTGGACTTTGAGTCAAGCCAGTCCAAGACTGGTCGAGTGGGCCACTCGACCGGTCAAGCAGGGCACTCAACTGGCCGAGCGGCCATCCAGATGTGGCTCCACATCTCAACAGTTTCTGATCGAGCAGGGCACTCGATAGTGATGCCCACCTTACCGCCGGTCCGTTAGAAGGCCCAGATGAAGGGAAACACAAGTATCAGCTTTATCCACTCGGACTGGTGGGTCCCACACGTGTGGACCCACCTTTGCATCTGTTTGGATGTGGGTCGTCCATCTCTAGATGGCCAACAGTGCTGGCTGTTGTATTGTTGGTGGCTGGTAAAAAAATAATAATAATAATAAATATTATATAATATATGATATTATATATATATATATATATATATAATATATATATTATAATGATATGGTGGGCCCACGTGGGAACCCACCTAATAGGATGGGATTGGCTGGTGTCAGCACACCGACCAGATGGTTGGACGGTGGGACCCAGCTGATGAAGGGATTTCATCCAAACCGTTCATCCATCAGGGACAGGCCACCTTGATGTTTATGTTCTATCCACACCGTCGGTTGTTTGGGACGGTGGGACCCTCCCACGTGTGAGGCCACCTTGATGTATGGATTTTGTATCCACACCGTCCATCACTGGACGGTACAGTACGTGGAACACAACCGTGATGTATGGGTCTTAGCCACACCGTCCAGTAATTCGGACGGGTGGGACCCACCTCCCATGATGGATGCGTTATATCCCAACCGTCCATCCTCTTGGCGAGCTCATCTTAAGGCTTGAGACAAAAAAAAAATGAAGCAGGTTCAAATCTCTGGTGGGCCACGTACGTGGACCCCACCCATGATGTATGTATTCCATCCAAACCGTCCATCCATTTGGAGAGCTCGTCCTAAGGCCCATATATATATATATATATATATATATATATATATCTATATATATATATATATATATATATATATATATATATATATATAGATCTACTTATGGTGGGGATTGAACGTCTAGCATTTAAACCTTTTGGGTCACAAAAGTTTTGGACCAATATGAAATTTGTTTTTCCTCTTAGTTCAGGTCTTTGTGACCTTATGAACAGTTTGGATGGAAAATAAACGCTATGGTGGGCCCACTGGAGTTTTAACAGTGGAAATCATTATCACCACTGTTATTTGGGGTATGGTCCAGATAATCCTTCAATGTGATCCATTTCTTTTCGGTTAATGCACTAAAATGATCTCTAAAAATAAAAGAATGGTGTAGATGGTGCGACCCATATAATGCAGCTCATTTGATGTATGTTGGCCATTGGTGCGGCCTATATAATGCGGCTCATTTAATGTATGTTGGCCCATTGGTGTGGCCCATATAATGCGACCTATTTGGTGCATGTTGGCCCATTGGTGCGGCCCATTTGATGTATATAGGCCCATTGGTGCGGCGCATGTAATACGGCCCACTTGATGTATATGAGGCCCATTATGATGTATTTGAGGCCCATGGGTTAAGGTCCAATGTGATGTATGTGAGGCCTTTGTGTGAGGCCGAACGTGATGTATATGAGGTTCATTGCGATGTGTGATTCCACCATGATGTATGAAATGATGTTTATGGTGGGTCATGCCTTGGGAGCAATGATGGTTTGACGTCCACATTGTAAGAGCAATGATGGTTAAATGTCCGCATTGTAACTCTCCCTAGGGCCCATTTTTAGACCCATACTTGTTGTGAGTAGGCCGTCTAGGCCCATCTTCGTTATGAATAGAGTCCATCACCATATAACATGCTTAGTATAGTTCCATGATTCATGCTCATACGAATCATATGTATGCTTGATATGAGAAGTGACTGATCATAGCATATGCCTTCGGGCAGATTGTTTATGGGCTCCCTGATAGGCAGAGTTGCCCCACATGAGCGTGTGGTACGTGCAGGATTGCTACATGATTGATAGTGTGATTCATACAGTTCGCATTTGTATGATATGATTACTATACACCCTAGCGACATCAAGGTTGTGGCCTCCATAAACATATCACGGATGGCAGGATCAGATACTGAAAATATTGTTACTAGCATCGGGGCGCCATAGATGTCCCTGGGAGAAAATTCCTAAACCCGATGGTACCAGAGGATGACTCCAACGTCGAGACCAAGTGGATACATGAGCGCACGAGGGCCGAATACCAGGAGGCCGCGTCTCTCATTGTGTCGTGGTCGATTGGAAGGGGGTGTGGCCTTACCTGCCCGAGAGTAGGGGCCATTGCTAAGCTGAATATGATCAAATCGTAAATGGGTCCGCTATCGACGTGCCGAATAGGTATTAGCAGGCTATTGGCCAGACGGATAGTGAGGTTTCTTACGCTCACTTGTACTGCGCGTATGGGAAAGGTGCAGTGTCATTTGAAGTGTACTAAAC
Organism: Magnolia officinalis; assembly: GCA_021015155.1. Lineage (NCBI taxonomy): Eukaryota > Viridiplantae > Streptophyta > Magnoliopsida > Magnoliales > Magnoliaceae > Magnolia > Magnolia officinalis. The sequence goes on along the minus strand of JAJHSJ010000011.1, from coordinate 52,640,641 downwards.
CCCGGTGATTGTCCAGCGTGAGAACTGTACTGATATTTGATGCTCTAGTGATGAGTTGCATTGATATGTGGATTTGGATGAGGACTGGTATGCTTGTGTCACGCCCAGACTCGGTAACCGGATTCATAAAGAACCCGATAGCCGATTCTGGCTGCAACAACCTCCGTATTACCCCATTCTCGGTTCTTGAAGCAGGTTCCGATCCTGGGATCCTACAAGGAGGATTTCCATAACAGTATAATCATTACCAATACGATCATACCCAAGATCACAGCAAGTATATCTGAGAATAACAAAGGCACGCATCACAAAATCCACTATGAATTTGAACTTTTACAAGCTTTCATAAGGTCCAAAAGGACATACATAAGATAATAGAAAAGGAGAGAAAAGTCAGTAACACTGGAGTCCTTAAGCTCAACTCTACTCCATGATCTGCCACTACGATGCCTACCTAGGATCTCCTGCACGCATCAATCGTGCATAAGCTTATAGAAGCTTAGAGGGTGGTGAAAGTGTGAGACAATAGTGCGCAGAAGAATAATAGGAGGTACAGGAAGGGAAACATGCTCGATGACAATATTTGTAATGTCCAGTCCAACCAGAACAGTATCCTGAGGCGTCCATGTAGGATTTGCTGCAGGACCGTTCGATTAAACCACTCGTGGGTACATACTGTAAATAAATTAACCAAGGATTGGCCCATTAGGGTGGACTAGTCTGGTTATGATTGGACCAAGTGCGGGCCATCAAACCAGATAGCCTGTTTGCACTTAGCAACAACCTGTGAGGGCCATGCAGCGGCTAAGGAAGGTAAGAAAAATCTAAAAATTTGGGGAACCGTAGATCTCAGTGGGCTTGTCGTCCATCGCGGACCACGGACTCAGTAGACACGTAGAAATTAATTATCCACGCCGTCCCATCAGCACTTGCCAAACGCAACTCACCCAAAGGCCAGAATTGAAATCTGGCACATTTTAAATAAAACTAAGATATTAGGCTTTACAGCCCTCGGATCTCTTCTACATTTATGGTGAGGGCCTAGAGTATTTTTCTACGCCCATTCACAAAATTTGGGACCCGATCGTGGAACGGTGACCATTGATCATAAATCAGACCCATACGATAAAACCTCGCATCCATTTGCCTTCAAAATTTGCATGACCCTTCATCGGGCCATGGAGCACCTATCCTATAAGTTTCATAGTCAGGGGGCTATCAGAACCGCCCCAACAACCAGAATGGACCTCGCAGGGCCATTTAAAGATCAGAGTTGTATGATAAAACCCCGCGTCCGATTGTCTTCAAATTTTGCATGGCCCCTCATCGGGCCATGAGTCACTTACACATTAAATTTGGTGGTCAGAGGGGTGATAGGGCCACCCCAAAGCCAAAAGGGGGTCCTAGATGGCCGTTGAGGGAATTTGTTGAAACTTAAAGCCAATGGGCCCAAGTCTAGGAAATAAAGCCCTAAGGCTCTTTCTCTCATAACCCCTACCTTTACTCCAACAACCAAAGGGAAGGAGAGAGCAAAGAGAGTAAAGAGAGAAGAAAGAGAGTTGGAAGAGAGTAAAGGTGGGCCATAAATCAAAGTGGGGTCCAAGGGAGTCCGATTCTTATAACTCCTCACCTCTTCCTCAACGAATCCTTCACCCACAACCGGAAGAACCCCTCTCTGCCGATTGGGTAGGTAAATCCCTCATCTCTTGAAAACGCCTTTCGTTGAGAGAGGATTTACAAGAAATCCTAACATGCAAATACATTGCCTCAAGATTCCGGCAGATCGACACCGAGTTCGGCGCTTCTAGGTTGTTCCCTAAGATCTCAATGATCCATAGGTGTGGACAATTGTTCTTAGGTGGCCTAACACCAATTTTAATATGAATCTAATGATTTTGCTTGTTGGGTGATGTATTTGGGTAATCTAGAAAAAAACTAGACAAGACCTTATACTTTAGATTCTCCCCAAAATCAATATGGAATGATTATGGAATGTTTGATACTTCTCAACATGGTTGGGTATGAATTTGATGATTGCTTGTACATTCCTTGCTTGATTCTTGTATGATGTTTCCTCATAACATGTTTGGTGCACTAACCCTTGTGTATTTTTTTACTATGAGATATATGAAATGCCTGGCTTCCTTACTAACCCACACAACACACATGCACCTTTATTTCATAATATTGTTAGTATTTGCATTGTAGAAAAATCTGAAAATTTTATGTTGGGAAATATGAATTCATGATATCACTTGTATGAGTTGATAAACCCTGATTGTTGAAGTGTTATTGAATACCATTTAACCCCTGGGTTGGTCAGGAATCTAAGGTGAGAGACGGTGGTCCCGTTGGTAGGACCATCCTGAGGCTAAACCCGTGGATTTGGATGGGTGCGTATGGGACACAGTAGTTGGACTAGATGGGTCGCTTGTACCCTATGTCGTCTGTCATGTACTCGCCTGAACTCGTGTGGTCTAGTCTACTTACTAACCAACCATGTTTGTTTACCATGTCTGCTCACGCCTGAATGGAACGTGGGACACCCTTCAACCATTGAAGCCCATTGATAACCAATTGAAACCGATCCACTGACTCGTGAGCCGGGCATAGTGGAATGAGACGCTGTGTCCGAGCTATTGGCTTACGCTGGGGTAACGAGCCTCCCCGTAGTGACCGCGAGCGATCCCTCTTCACGACACTCCCCATGTGCTTGAAGTCGAGGATGAGGAACCCAACGGGATCAAGGATTACGGGGTCCTAGCCTCGCACGTTAAGGGGCTTTGGCCTCGCAACTAGTTGAGGGTATTGATACATGGGGTGTACTAGTTTCCTCAATTTGTTGGTTGAACAGAACTAATTAAAAACACGGCTAACATGATCATGATTGCATCACATTAGTTAGGTTGGAGACTCGGCAATTGAGGTCGCGATGAGGGAATGTTGGTCATACGCGATCGTTAGACAGAGTCGCTTGAGGGAGTGTTGTTGGAGGTCATGCATCATGTCATTTATCATGTACTTTCATTAACAAGATTAGTTAGGTGTTTATGAATGATTGTCTTTCATTAAATTCATAATATAATTGATGTTTGTTACAACTTAAGACTAATAGCACCCACTGAGTTGATCACTCACTCCCACTCTGGGACGGTGTTTTAAAACACCAACCAGACTCTCCCGTAGTTGCAGGCAGTGTTCGAAATATTGGTATCGCACAATGTATCGCAACCTTGAGATACAGATACATATCGGTTATCGCACGGGATATATTGTTTGTATTACATAGTTTATCGTACTTTTTGGGAAACATTGGGAAAATCGTTGAATTTTTTAATGAAACTTTGGGGATTGTTAAAAAGGCCCTTAATACACACTTTTAAATCATAAAGTTTCAAAAAAGAAGTATACATAATAAATTTCCTTTGTATAATAAATTTCCTTTGTATAGGGTCCTAAGTTGTGCGCTGTCCGATTGAACGAAGACAACTATATTCAGTATCAACCCCGTTCATCCGTTTTTCCATATCATTTCAAGACATTATCCAAAAAATAAAACAGATCCAATAATTAGGTAGACCATACCATAGGAAACAATGGTGATTGACCATTAGTGGGCCACAAAAGTTTTGGTTCAAGCTAATAATAGTTTTTTCTCTTCATTCAAACCATAATTTTATCTGGTAAAATGGATGGACGGAGTGGATAAAATACATGAATTATAGTGGGCCCACAAAGTTTACAAAGTACACTGCTCACTAAGGAATCCACTTCCTACCACACTGGGGGTGGGGCGCTGATCGTACGCAAATTTCCTACCAAGTTCCTTTGCTCAAAACGTAGGTGGGGCCCACTGTGATGTTTGTAAGAAATCCACCTCGTCCATTCATTTTTTGAGATCATTTTAGCACTTGAGAGCAAAAATGAGCAGAATCCAAGACTAAAGTGGGCTGCACTAAAGGAAAAGGTGGGTAGGAAAATTCCTACCGTTGAAACCTCCCTAGGTCGTAGTGCCCACGATAATGTTTATTTTCCATCCAATCTGTTAATTAGGTCACACAGACCTAGATGAAGAGGAAAAATAAATATCATATTAATCCAAAACTTCTGTGACCCTCAAAAGGGTTTCAATGGTTGACATTCGATCCACCACTGCTGTTTGCAGTGTGGTCCAGTTGATCTTTGGATTTGTCTAATTTTTTGGCTCAAGCCTTACGAAGAGCTCACCAAATGGACGAACGGCCTGGATATAACACATACCTCGTGCTGGGACCCATAGAACTTGGTGACGTCAACACACAGCTTGGTGGTGCGCCGTGCACGCGTACTCGATTTCAATAAAAAGGGGCGCGGATTAGCTGAGCAGCGAGACTCGTTACTGAATTGATGTCACCAAGTTTCGTGGGCCCCACGATGATGTATGTTTTGTATCCACACCGTCCATTCATTTGGAGAGAACATTTTATGCCATTAGCCCAAGAATGACTAAGATTGAAAGCTCCAATGGACCGCACCACAGAAAGCAGTAGAGAGAGTGACACCCACCATTAAAAACTTCTGAGGGCCACAAAAGTTTTCGATTAAGCCGATATATTTTTTTCCCTTTTATAATGCCTTTTTTAAACTTATTAACAGGTTAGATCTCAAATAAACGTCACGGTGGACCTTAGGAAGGTTTCAACGGTGTATGTCACTTTCTCCACTGTTTCCTGTAGTGGGGTCCATTACAGAATTTTATCTACCTCGTTATTTGACTCATGTCCTAAAATGATATCTCCAAATGGATGGACCCTGTGGATATAACACATTCATCATGGTGGGACCCACGTAACTTGGTGACGTCACTTCAGTAGCGATCTCGCTACTCAACCTGTCAGTAGCTAATCCGCGTGCAAGAAAAAAGGCTCGAACTACTTTGGTTTTCAAGCAGAGAGGGTTCCTGTAATGCCCTGAAAATCGGGGGTCGAGCAAAGCTCAGCTCCCGAGTTCCAACGCATCACTTATGCAACAAAATGAATGATGATTGAATGTTGTTTGTATTAGTGCATTGAACATGAGTGAGATTAAGCCAAAACAACATATCATACTCCAGAGACAAGTGAGATTGCAAGCGGAAGACTGTAATAGATATATAAAATATAAAAATTGTGGTGAGTCTTCAGAGTGTGATAATATTACCAGGTTAATGAATTACAAGTATAATTTCAAAATATATCAAAGGTGTAGTGTTATCTAGTCAACATCCCTGTAATCCCATCGATCAAGACACGGCTCACTTGAAGCCGTCAGCATACAGCATATACGAACAAGCATCATTGTCATCATAAAGGTCCGGCTCCGCCTCAGGAGTAGCGTCGTCATCTGCAATCAGACAAAGTCTGGTGGGTGTTCGGAACACCGTCCCGTAACGTGGGAGTGAGTGATCAACTCAGTGGAACAAAAAAGCATAGGTTAACATGTTATCAAAACAGTCAAGCAGTAATGATAAAGCAGTACAATCAAACAATTCTAAATACTCTTGTTAGTGTAAGTATGAATGCAGTCATGATGTATGCCCTCACCACACACTCCCTCATGCGACACCATCTTACGTTCGCGGCATGCTTGCATTCCTCAGTGCTCCACATCTTCCAGGCACATGCAATGCGATGATGAGCTTGATTACCGAGTTATTATTAGTCCATTTCAAACAGCAGTATTGGGAAACTAAGGTACCTCCCTTGTATTATTCCCAAACATGATCCATTCTAGGGTCGTCAGTCCTAGTTAATCTCATACAATGGTGTGTTTCTAGGTCGCTGCAAAGGCTGTCAGGGTTGTTACACGGAACCGTTACACCACTCCCCCATCACCCTTTTAACGGTTCATCACTAAATTGATACAGGCCTAGTTCATACTCTATTCACCGCGGTAAAACTCGTCGCCTCACCGCAAATTCAGAGTTATCGATCATTCACTATCACTATTAGTTTTCTTCTTTCACACACTCATACACGTCCACCACTCCCCCATCACCTTATCAATGTAGGCCGACATCACGAATATAGTGTCCATATCACCATAATCGGCTCACGAGTCTGGTTGCTCAATGGACACTACGGGGAGGCATGTGGCCCCAGCGTAGGCCGACAGCTTGACCACGGTGTCCCATACCATCATGCCCGGCTCATGAGTCTTAGCGGATCGAGGTACCATGGTTAATGGGATTTCACTGGTAAGTTTGGTACCCTAGGTTCAAGCAGTAGCGTCCAAACATGGTGAACATACATTAGACATATTGGGTTACTTGACGAGCCTGACTAGTTCGAGCGCACAATCAACTAAACGACATGAAGTGCATAAGCACTTCGCGTGACCTAACCACTGTCGCCCACCGAAGTACGACTCGGGTTCGTTAGACACATCTCTTGTGGCGACTGAATCCCAACCACGAATTCAGTTTCGTTGCCGATTGCCTGGACTATACAATAGCCCCAAACACAATCAATTACAGAACAGTTAAAGCAGTAATGGATCAAGATTTTAAATCATACAATCAAATATCCAATATTGTCCGCTTAGGGCTGTCAGGGCTGTTGCACGCACTCGTTGCACCACTCCCTCATCACCCTTTACGGATTTTATGGAATACAACTTAAACGTGTGAAGTAATCAGAGCAGAATTAAATAAACAAGTAATTCAAACATATTAGAAAGCATGTTATAAAACACAATACAAACAGGAAATCCAAACACATACGTTTCATAAAACAGTAAGTGATTAAACTAAATAACTTACATGAAGGAAATCATACACATCACTAAGGTAGTTGAGAAACCTATCTCAACATCCTTATACATTACAATTTACTAACTACTACTCATTCAGACATTTCAACAAACACTTTAAACTACATACATCAACATACATGACGTATGTTGATCACATAGGTATAAGGCCAAATCCTTTCACTAGGGAGCTGCCCCATGGATAACACGCGAGCACCCACAACGGATAGTCATGGCAAGCAGGAATCCAAGTTCCATATTCATTCAGTCATTTCCACAAACACTTGGACCACACATTTTAATATATATAGTGTATATTGGTCGTGGCGTGATTTAGGGCAAATTCTTTCGCCAAAGGGGTATCGCCAATACAATAATCATATATCCATGACAATTAGTCATGGCGAGCACGAATGAGAATTCTATACGCATTCAGTCATTTTCACAAACACTTAGAATACACTCTTTTCAACATACATAGTGTGCATTAGTAAAACATGTATTAGGGTGAGTCCTTTCGCCAAACAAGTATTTTATCCATATATAATATATCAATACAACAAATAATCATGGCAAACACATTTCCAAAATTTATACGTATATGGTACTTTCTACAAATACCTAGAGTATGTAAAATTTCATATTCTTCATCTTTAATCGAAACGGAAAACAGACAGCACTTTGTACATGTGCAATTGCATGCAGATCAAAAAGCGTTAAAAACCATAACCTATACACCTAAAGTCCGCACCTTTAAGCCGTAGAAGCAAAATAAACTCGCTAGACTGGTTAGGCTTCCTCCTACGATGATCTAGCAACCTATTACATGATTCAGGTAAGTTATTTCATAACTTACAACCACCAAAGCCCCAAATCAGATTAGGGTTAGGGTTTCTTACCTAGAAACGGAGCTGAAATCGCCAGGAAAGCGATTAGAAATGAGTGGTGTAGCTTGTGTAGCGACAGGGTAAAGTGGCAGGAAGATTCCCCCACTTCTCTCACACTTTCTCTCTTTTCTCTCTTCTCTCTCCTAGGTTTTCTCCCAAATTCGTATGGGCTGAATGAGAGAGGTGTTAAGGTCCTTATATAGGCTAGAACATTACAAGAATAGACTCCAGGTCAAGGTATACTTGGGTTATAGCCAAAGTGGCCCTGTTCTGTCTCAACGGAGCACTTCTGGCGGCCCGTTTTCTGTGTACGGTCGGACTTAAGCTCACTAACATTGGATCTAGGTATGGCTATGTTTTCGTTTCAGTCGGCATTCCAGATCGCAAATGGTGGACCAGTTTCAGTTCAACGGTCAGTGGATCTCGATCGGAGATTCCGAGTACATGGATATGTTTGGGGAAATATCCCTGATCCGAGGGTGTAATTTGGCCTGATTCTGACGGTCTGGTTGCTTAATACTGATCCGCAAGCGAGACGTGCCAGATTTATTTATTTTGAATTTAATTTAGAATTATTTTCACATTTCTCACACTCCCCGCTTCGAGCTCAAGCGAATAGCGCTGGGACACTATCTGGATTTGATTTCAGAGATGGTTGTCAAGCCCAGCAAGGTGGTCCTTAACTTCGTGTTAATCAGACTTCCGACGTACGGTCCAGATCTAATATGGAGTTTCGAGATGCTCCCGAGAGTAGCGGGGTAATGAGATTGATCCTAGATTTTAGGGTAACCTAGCGTCAATGATTCTGCAAGTTTTGGGTCTTGCAGATCGTATTTAAAGTGATTGGTGCTAATTTCACAGGTACTCTAGTTTAACACTGGCTAATTCTCGCCTAATTTCTAAAGGATTTAGTCCTAAGTAATTCCTGTCTGAGGTGGTACCTGGGCCTTTGTAGTTTGTATATAAAGTGATCTAAGTTATAATACTTAGCTAGTTTAAGATAATGTCTAGGGTGAAAGTACTTAGAAAAATTGAAGAACAAGGTGGTGAAGGGTGGGATTTGTGAAGGAAATGGGTTTAAAAGCAGTTTTAGACTTTGGGATTGAGTTCTGACAGGTTAATAAGGTGTTAGGATCGACCCATTACCTAAAGACGTCTAATTCCAGGTTGGCAAAAATCTGGAATGTTACAGTTCCGGAAATCGGAACCCTAAAATATCTCCCAACTCTCATCGGAGGTCTCCAAATTTCTCTTCAAAATCGGAGATGATATTTGCGGTAACCTAGGAATGACGCTTCAATTCGAATGGCCCACCAAATGGAAGCTTCCGATCATGGCGATATCTTCTAAAGGTACCGAAATCCACCCTTTATTTTTTTTTCTGATTTTTTCGAATGATGATGTCAATGTCCGACAATAATGGAGAGGAAATCGCGCAATATCATCAAAATATCGTGCGATATCGACGATATATCGACCAATATCTTGATTTTGAGTTTTTTGGTATCTTTCGGGGGTTATCGCGACTGTATCGTCTCGCAGGGGTGCGATAACGATAATATTGGCAGATAGTATCGATATTTCGAACACTGGTTGCAGGTGACGCAGAGTACAAGGAGCCTGGCGGCACGAGTCTTAATGAGGAGGATGAGCTGTCCTACTTCCAGCTGATGGGCGGTTCTCCATCGGCCTAGTGGACGGATTTTGGATCGTTGGGTGTTGGACTCAGCACATCATTCTTTTTTGACATATTTTTTGTATCTTGTTGGGCAACGCGTTGTGTGACCCATTGATATTATTTTGGACTTGTATACATTTAGTCACTTTCATTTTAGTAGACTAGTTGTGATTATGATTCATGTTTTAAGTAATTTCATACTGCACAATTAAACCTGATTAAACACAAAACAGTAAAATTGGTTATAAGTGATACCCGAGAGAGTTGAGCGTATGCATGACCCCCAATTTTCAGGGCGTTACAATATCACCAGCCTTACCAAGGCTTATCAAGAATACGATGCAATGAGTACTGGGCGCCATACTAAGGCAATGTATGAAGGGGACTTATACAGCCGATGCGAATACGATGTAAAGTGATGCCAGTGCTCATATCCGATCCACATATTAAGTATATTTCCAATCATATGGAAATCACCGGGGTCCATTACATTACTGGATGACTACCGCTCTACAGACCCCACACAATCAAACGAGCGTAAGAGACCTCACTACCCTCCTGTGGACGGCCAATCACCAGCAAGGCTTGACGGTAACGGACCCATTCAAGAGCTGGTCAGACTCAGCCTAGCTATGCCTCCTTATATCAGGCGAGTAAGGCTACACCCCTATCCAACCGACTACAAGACAGTGGGAGTTGCGGCCTAACGGTATAAGGCTCTCGTGCGCTCATATATTCCACCCGGTCACGGCGTTGGAGCAGATCCTTGGTATCATGAAAGTTTTGGGAATTTCACTCATGGACATCCTATGCACCTAGTATGCTCAAGTATCATTTCTGGTGTCCACACATCCAACCATCCACGAGTATCCCTGTGGAGGCGAGGCCCTGATAAAGCAAGGGCGGTATCATCATGAAATGCGATGCCAATGCATGAGTCACATATACAGATCATGCACCAGCTTTAGGCACTCAATGTGCACAAGGAGAGAAACTCCATCCCTCTATGACCACCACACAATGCAATCAATACACAGATGATGCATATGGGTCACAATGATGTAAATGCACTACTTGTAGAATATATTCCTCCTTCCCAAGGAGGGACAAGGTCTAGATATATAGACAGGTACTCTAAGGAGGAATGAAGTCTTCTAGTGGGGGCCCAACACTTTGGGATGACCCACAAGCTAAGAGAGTCATAATCCCAAGGAAGAAACGGTCCTAATCAAGGTCCAGGGTGGGCCTTCAACCACCTACAAGAGCCCTATGGGCCTACCTTAGGGCCACCAAGGAGGACATCCAACCTTAACTGGGTCCCAAAAGGTAGCCCGCTATGTATATAAAGTAAGATCCAAGGCTCAAGCAATGCATGGCCTAATGGGCTATATACAAAGCCCAACTCATAAGCAATATGGTGGGCCCTCAAGCAAGGTTTGAGCCCAATCATAAAGGTCATAAACCCACATATTGTGGTGGGCCTCATGGGCAGCCCAGTAGTTCATCCACATGGGCAATTTTACACTTAATACTAGTGAGTTGGACCTCACTTCTTAGCCCAAGTACATGGTTAATTTGGTGGGCAGCCAAGGGCCCAACTACTTGCATATGATAGCCCATAAACCCATCACAATAGGTAGAAGAGCATAGGTCTAAAGGTCAATGGGCCTACTTAAAAGGTTCTAGTCCAAAAGGCCTAAGGAACTAGTCAATTAACCACATACAATGTTCCAATAAAAACCCAACTTGGGTGGGCCTCAGATGAGCACTAAGTAAACCCAAAAATACTGAAGGAAGAGGTAAGATAATTGATTAAATCATCCTCAAATCTGGTGGGCCATGCTGCCCCAAACAAACATTTATGGGCATCAACATTGGGCCCATTGCTAAATTTCCAGCCCACCCGCTTTCTAAGTTTGTTGGATTTCAGCAAATAATTTAATTTATAGTATATTTAATTTATGATGGCCCACACATATCACTATGGGTCCCACCAGATGAGAAGGAAAAATGTGCAACACATATATCCAATGGGCCATGTTGTCAGAAAGCATGCCCATCAGCCCAAGCAAAGACGTCCAAAGGGTGGGACGTCCAAGGCTATGGACGGCCTGGACCATACACTAAGGTGGGCTCCTCATATCCCAAGTGGGCCCCACACATGGGACGTCCACCTAGGGTGGACCATACACATATGGGCCCCACAAGATGGGAGGATGGCATGGAGGAACAACATACATCATGGTGGGCTTGACCATGGGCGGTCAGCCCATGATGGGCGTCCTCCAGCTGGACGTCCATCACGGCCTGCTGGTCCAGCCACATGGGCCCACAATCTAGGCCCCATGGCCCTCTAGAACATCATGAGATGAGCCCCACAAACATGCATAAAGGCTCCAATGGCCTGGGCCCAAGAAATTCCACATTTGCAAAGTTGACAACAAGGTTAGAAAAATTTCTGCAAAATGCATGTTGTTGTCCTGAATTTGGGCCATCCAAATGGGTGGGTTCTGGACCTCCAAAATTCCTTTAATTTGGACCCAATGTCCCTCATCAAGCCTACAAAAAGGTAGAACCCATAAAGATGGCCCACCATCAGTAAAAGTATTTTTAAAATTTAGTTTTTAAGGGACTATGCTGCTGGACTGCACAACAGAAATTTCTGATGGTCCACTATGTTGGCCCACCCTTTTGGATGCCCAAATGGGGTCCATTGGGGCTGAAATTTGGTATGATTGTAAGTGGGTCATGCAGTTACAAGAATCACATATTAATTTGTATCAGTCTACCCACCAAATAACTAGAAATCAAGCCCCAAGGTGGTCAAAAAATCTGTCCAGACAGTTCTGGACAGCAACAATACATTGGAATAAAATAATTATTTGGATACCCAAATAGGGTCCAATGGTGCTGAAATTTGGTATGATTGTAGATGGGTCATGCAGATAAAAGAATCATATATTAATTTATATCAATCTACCCACCAAATTACCAGAAATCAGGCCCCAAGGTGGCCCAAAAATCTGTCCAGATAGTTTCTGGACAGCAACAATACATTGGAATAAAATAATTTTAAACAATAATTAAAATAGAATTTAATCCCAGAAAATTAAAGGATAGACCACACTAGTGGGCCCCACAAACATCCAACCCATCCCACCATCCAAAATACCTTTGCATGTGCCCCAATTAGTTGGATTTTAGGGCCACATGTCATAGGGTGGGATGCCATGAGCGTCCTCCCTTGTTTGGGAGGCTGGATTTTTGTTAGCCCACAAGGTGGGCCACACACCATGATTAGTGATGAAAATAAGGGAAAAGAAGAGAAGGAAGGGCAATCCGGCCTTAGGGAAGGGCTCCGCCACTATTGAGCCTTCCCAAGAGTAATCCAACCACACATCATACATCAATATACATCTACAATATGAATCTCACACATGCATGGCTAAAAATTTAAAATGGATGGTGGGGATGCCATTCCCACCATGATCCTAAGGTCTAGATGACCTTTTCATGCAGAGAAATCAAAGGATCCACCATGATGGGGTCCATAGAGGAAAGTCTCATGCATGAGACATGCATGCATAAGGTGGGCCATTTGGCCACACCTATGGGGACGTGTGGGACCTCCACCATTGATTGGTGAGTCCTACACTCCCATCATGAAGAGAAAAGGGGGTCTACACTAAAAAATAAATAAAATCAGATTACACCATAAAGAAACACCCACCTCTTGGATCTCCAAGCTTTTACCACCACTAAGAACCTCAAGCTCTAAGGGTTGTGATTCTAAGGTCAAGATGGAGTTATGATGGTGAGATGGAGTGGAAATGGGGAAGAAAATGGGCTGCAAAAGAGGGGAGAAGGGGCTGGACATTTTGCAAATGGGAGAGGAAATGAGAGAATGAGAAGAAAGAGAGAGAGAGAGGGAGAGAGTTGTAGGGAGGCAATCATTGCCTCTCTCTCCTTGGTTAGAGAAACCATGATGGCCTATGGTGACAATAACAAAGTGCTAGGCTTTAGTAGATCTTAGGGGGGTAGGCTAGTAGGCTTTCTAGCAAACCTACTATAGGGTGACATCATCCTTACACAAGCACTTAGGAAAACATGCGGGGTGGGGTCCACCATCACACATCAAAGGCCCAAATCGAACGTTGCCCATAACTCATGATGTACACGTCGGATTCATGCACGGGACGAGGCGTTGGAATCGCGACGATGATGCAGACGCAATAACATAGGTCTTCGGTCAATCCGAGTCGGGTCTATGTGACCGAACTCAAGGATAACTGCAAACACTACCCAAAGGTCGCGGGTTGACGAAATTTGATCGGTAGGACTGCGGGACCAAAATGAATAAGATGCATACTCACACACATACATGCACACATACGAACTCAGGTCGAGTCACACAGCTTGAGTTGCATCTTGCATCGTATGGCCTTAGTATGGCCGACATCGTTCACTCCTTGCATCGTATGGCCTTGATGTGGCCGATAGTATTCATGCCTTACATCGCATGGTCTTAATATGGCCGATAACATTCATGCGTTACATCGCATAGCTTTAGTACGGCTAATTGCATTCATGGACTCATCAGTATGATTCTGCATTACTCTGATATTGCATTTTGATCACGCTCATATTGTGCACACACACCACCCTCTAAGCTTCCTATAAGCTTATACACGATTGATGCGTGCAGGTGACACTAGGACATGGCCATAACTTAGTCACAGTAGGAGCGTGCAGTTTAGCTTCAGGTGTTTCCATTATTATTATCTTGTATTTTCCTTCATACACATTATACCTTAAAGTTTTTTTTTTATCATAGTGGATTTTGTGATGGTATTTTTGTGATTATTATTCGTGGGTAATACTTATTGTTATGCTTATTACGAATCAAATTGATGTTAAAAATTCTCCTTGTAGATCCCAGGATCAGAATCTGGTGTATGGGTGCAGGGAGCCGAGAATGGGGTACTATGGAGGCTGTCGACGCCGGATTCGGCGATCGGGAATTTTGTGAGCCGATTTTCAATTTTGGGGTGTGACAGAAGTTGGTATCAGAGCATAACTTGGGAATAACTCAGGAAAACATCACATATCTACTATGAGCTTAGGACAATTAGGTCCCGATTTCGAATAACTTAGCGATTTTCTGTTATCAACCCTTAACGTACGTGCCTTCGAGAGTTCTCAAGGTTGATAGGTGCACTTGTTCTTTCTTATAGGACATACCACCCAGGAGAGCAACCCGAGCGACTCTCGCTCCATCACCTAAAGCTCCCACTTTACCACCTACGACTCCCACTCCATCACATGAGATTCTTGCTCCCCAGCTTAAGGATGTCGTTTCTCCACCTGAGACCGGTGCAGATCCGACCGTACCCCTGAGTGCCTTCTAGTTACAACAGATGTTGTAATCTATGACAGTCGCCCTCCAGGGGCAGGGCAAGCACCCCGTTATTTCGTGAGCCCAAGCAGAGCAGGAGCTCGCGAGCGCCCTTCTTCGAGAGTTCCGACAACTTGATCCCTCGCGTTTCCAGGGTGACCCAGATCCAACAGTAGCTGAGAGATGGTGCTCCGAGGTGGAGAAGATTTTTTATACGATGACATGTACGACCCAACAGCGGGTCTGGTTGGCCGTATTTCTTCTTCGGGGTGAGGCTGAGCACTGGTGGACCTTCGTTATTCGTGTTGCAGGGCCTGATTTCGTCTGGACATGGGAGGATTTCGTAGACCGATTCGAGCAGCAGTACTTCCCTGACCACATTCGTCGACAGCGAGCATTAGAGTTCGAGACCTTAGTGCAGGGAGACATGTCTATGGAATAGTACGCGGCTCGTTTCATGGCGCTGTCGAGGTTCGCGTCATATTTGATCAATGATGAGGGGTGGAAGGCCTGCCGTTTCGAGAACGGCTTGCGTTACGGTCTTCGAGGTCGTGTTATTGGGCATGAGCTCCCGACTTTTCAGGCGGTAGTACAGAGGACTCAGATTTATAACACTGAGTGGGCCAGCATGCAAAGCGATCGAGATCAGAGGAGAGACCGGAAGAGGCAGGCCCCCTCTGGTAGCTCCCAGCAACACCGATGGCCACAGAGGCACAGGGGCCACCCATCTGGCAGAGCACCAGCAGCACCAGCGGCGCCTCCAGCGCCACCCCAGATGCCGATTACAGAGACTTATTTTAGATGTGGTGGGACAGGACACTGCATACATGAGTGCCCCCGCCCTTAGCAGCAACAACAGCAGAGAGGGCCACACTAGCCTCCACCGCAGCAGCGACCGCAGCAGCAACGACCCCAGCAGCAGTGACCGCAGCCACCCTAGCCGCTGAGGCCCCAGCAGCAGCAGAGACAGCAGTACATGCTGTCGCAGAGGTAGAAGCAGTAGCAGGGACCTTAGAGGGGACATGCACCTCCCCAGCCAGCTCAGGCTAGATTTTATGCAGCTCAGAAGGACCCGCAGTCATCTGGAGGAGTCGTTGAGGGTATACTCTCAGTCTCTGCATGCATTGCCCGATTATTATTTGATTTTGGTACTTCGCACTCATTCATGTCTGAGGATTTTCACCGATATCTGGATTACCGACAGAGTCTGCTAGTAAGAGGTTGACCGTATCAACGCCCTTGGGAAAGACTACAGTGTTGAGCCGTTTATGTTCGTCTTGCTCCGTGTTGGTGGAAGAGATTTTCTTGCCTGTCGACTTATTTGTGCTGCCGATGTCAGATTTCGATGTTATCCTGAGCATGGATTGGCTTGCAGAGTACCATGCCGTTTTGGACTACTCTACGAGGACAATTACATTTTGTATACCAAGCTTACCGCAGTTCCAGTTCATTGCCAAGCCCAGAGGAGAGCGTTATCTTGTTTAATGTCCTACACAATTGAGGAGCCTGTTACCTCGTGTATCAATCAGTTGCCAGTGGTTTGCGCTTTTCTCGATGTGTTTCAGGAGATTCCGGGATTACCGCCGTGCCGGCATATTGAGTTCCAGATTGATCTCATGCCCGGTACCGCGCCTATTTCGAATGCCCCATATCGTATGACACCGATGGAGTTGAGGGAGCTACAGTGACAGTTGGACGAGTTTGGTAAGTTGGGATTCATTCGTCTTAGCAGTTTGCCTTGGAGAGCGTCGGTACTCTTCGTTAGGAAGAAGGATGGTTCGTTAAGGCTCTATGTGGATTACCGCGAGCTCGACTGGGTCACGATCAAGAACAAGTATCCGCTTCCTAGGATCGACGACTTATTTGATCAGCTGCAGGGTGCACAGTTCTTTTCGAAGATTAACCTACGTTTCAGTTATCATCAGATTTGGGTTCGAGAGGAGGACATCCCAAAGACAACTTTCAGGACGCGTTATGGTCATTTTGAGTTTCAAGTCATGTCCTTCGGACTGACCAATGTGCCCTCAGTATTCATGCAGTTGATGAACGAGGTCTTTCGTCCGTATCTCGATCAGTTTGTTGTGGTATTCATCGACGACATTCTGGTATATTCGAGGACCCGTGAGGAGCATGTGCAGCAATTGGAGATTGCATTGCAGACCCTCCGTGCCCACCAGTTGTATGCGAAGCTGGAGAAGTGCGATTTTTGGCAGGTGGAGGTGAAGTTTCTTGGTCACGTGCTGACGAGGTAGGGTGTCGCAGTGGACCCCTCAAAAGTTGAGGCAGTGCATCAGTGGGACCAGCCCACGAGCACGTCTGAGATCCACAATTTTCTTGGTTTGGCGGGCTGCTACCGTCATTTCATTGAGGGTTTCTCCCGTATTACAGCCCCATTGACCAGGTTGACTCGAAAGGGCGCAAAGATTGTTTGGAGTGACGCCTGTGAGCGAGCATTTATGGAGCTAAAGGACCACCTAACATCCGCTCCTGTCCTCACTCTTCCCTCTAGGAGTGATGGATTTGTTGTATTTACCGATGCTTCACGTATTGGCTTGGGTGCTGTCTTGATATAGCACAGGAGACCTATGGCTTATGTATCTCGCCAGCTCAAGGTCCATGAGCTGAACTACCCCACGCATGATTTGGAGCTGGCCGTAGTCGTCTTCGCACTGAAGGTATGGAGGTACTATCTCTATGGGGTTAGGTTCAAGCCCTTCTCCGACCGCAAGAGCTTGAAGTACCTATTCTCTCAGTCTGAGCTGAACATGAGGTAGATGCATTGGATAGAGCTCCCAAAGGACTATGATTTTGATTTCCAGTACCACCCAGGTAAGGTAAACGTGGTGGCGGATGCCCTTAGCTGTCAGCCATGAGGCCTGGTGGTGTATATGATGATTCAAGAGTGGAGGATGCTTGAGGATGTGGTAACATATGATTTTTAGTTCGGTCTGCAGTCTTCTATCGTGCAGTTATTGAGTCTGTCGATTCAACCCTCTCTTGTCGCAAGGGTGATCGAGGTTTAACATGCTGATGAGTCGTTGCAGAGTTATAGAGCTAAGGTGGCATCTGAGAGTCAGTCAGATTGGCAGATTGGTTTTGATGGTGGACTTCGCTTCAGAGGTCGATTATGTGTCCCGGATATTCTTGAGTTGCGTAGAGATCTTATGGCTGAGGCACATCGATCACAGTTTTCTATCCACCCTGGCTCGACGAAGATGTACCGTGATATGAGGCGACAGTATTTTTGGGCAGGGATGTAGCGCTAGATCACCAGTTTTGTGGCCGAGTGTGACACATGCCAGTGTGTTAAGGCCGATCATCAGAGACCCCCTGGTCTATTGCAGCCATTAAGTGTCCCAACGTGGAAGTGAGAGCACGTGTCAACAAATTTCATTATGGGCTTGCCGAGGACTCAGCGCGGTCATGACGCCATCTGGGTTGTTGTGGATCGTCTGAGGAAGTCGACACATTTTCTTGCGATTCATGCGATTTGGTTTATGGACCGGCTTGTGAGGTTATTCATCGAGGAGATTGTGAGACTGAATGGCATTCTAGTCTCGATCATTTCTGACCGAGACCCGAGGTTCACGTCTCAGTTTTGGGGGAGCTTTTAAATAGCGTTGAGGTCTGTTTTGCGGCTTAGTACCGCGTACCATTCGCAGACCGATGGCCAGACCAAGAAGGTCAACCAGATCCTTGAGGATATGCTTTGGGCCTGCGTGATTGACTTCGGGGATAGCTAGGATGAGTATCTGCGATTGGTTGAATTCGCATACAACAACAGTTATCAGGCAACCATTAGCATGACTACTTTTGAGGCATTATATGACAGACCGTGCAAATCTCCGAGTTGTTGGATGGAGGTCGGAGAGCAGCGCCTCCTAGATCCCTTGCTTCTGCAGCAGACGTCAGAGGCTACGATATCATCAGGCAGAGGATAGGCACAACTCAGAGCTGGCAGAAGAGTTTTACTGATCGCCGACGTCGTCCCTTAAAGTTCATTGTTGGGGACAGAGTGTATCTCAAGGTCTCGCCCATGAAGGGTGTGGTTCGATTTGGAGCGAAGGGCAAGCTTGCCCCGAGATTCATTAGACCTTTCGAGATCATTGAGCGTATTGGTGTCATGGCCTATTGGCTTGCCTTGTCATCTCAGTTGTCTGGTGTCCACAACGTTTCCCATGTATCTATGTTGAGGAAGCGTGGGTCAGACATCGTTCCTGTTATTGATTGGCAGCCATTGGAAGTTCGTAAGGACGCTTCTTACATTGAGCAGCCAGTTCGTATCCTTGATTGGAAGGAGCAGGTCCTCCGGACCAAGGTCATTCCCTTGGTGAAGGTGCAGTGGGGTCACCATTCTGTTGATGAGACGTCTTAGGAGCGTGAGGTCGAGATTCGAGAGCGTTATCCCCATCTCTTTGATGATTGATTATATATTGTATCTTGTATGCTGTCTCCGATTTTATATGATGATGCTATGTTTCCTCTTCTTTATGAGTTATGTCTAGCTGTGATAATTGTGTAAATTTTGAGGATGAAATTTTTATTAGGAGGATAGAGCTGTAAGACCCGTATTATAGTCCGTACCATTCCATAAGCTTCCGCGATCCTCCCCATTGAATTCCGGCAACCCTCGACCTGAAATCAGCACTTGCGCGTAATCCTAAGTTGCAGCCCGTAGATCTAAGTCATCTCGACTCGAAACTTGTATGCTAGCGACCGCGTCGTTGCCGCGGTTCCAACGCCGCGACTCGTGTACCGATCCGATGCCCAGGCCAGATGATGTGGGCCCGCATTCATTTAGAGGAAAACGCTGCATGTTGTGAATTTCGAGAAAATCTCTACAATCCGTCACATCAATCAATCAAGTACACATCAATCACAAGTCAAGTACACCACCCATACCCCATGCCACCTCACCCCTCATAAGTCAACTCTCTCTCTCTCTCTCCACCCATCCCTCTTTCACCCAAAATTCAACCAAGCCCATACCCTAACCATCCCTTTCTTACAACATCCATTCCACCTATCCCTTATCATCCCATCATTTCTCTCTCTCCCTCATTTCTCAAACAATCTCCCTAGCAACAAGAAAATCCAACGTCTAAGCCTTCCAAGAGAGAGCCAAGTGTGGCTCACTTCTCTACCACCCAATCTCTCATCCCCACCATCAAAACTTCGTCATCCTCCATCAAGATCGAAGCCATCGAGTCTAGGAGTTCAAGGAACTAAAAAAGAAGGCCAATAGGTGTGTGATCCACCGTTGACTTTGTTTTAAGGGCCCACTTGTTGTGGGACTCACTTGATGTATGCATTGTATAAGGGAGGCCCAATAGTGGCAGGGTCTCTCCCCTCTCTCTCTCTCTCTCTCTCTCTCTCTCTTTTTGTGATGCCTTGTGGCCCACCATGATGTAAGACGATCTTGATCGTCCGATTGTGAGGCTCACCTTGCCACTGGGCCGTTGGACGGCCAAGATGAAGGGAAACACAAGTATTAGCTTTATCCACTCGAACTGGTGGGTCCCACACGTGTGGACCCACCTTTTCATCTGTTTGGATGTGGGCCGTCCATCTCTGGACGGCCAACAACGCTGGTTGTTGTATTGTTGGTGGCTAGAAAATAATAATAATAATAATAAATATTTTATGATATATGATATTATATACACACACACACACGAACATATATATATATAATATATATATAATGATATGGTGGGCCCCACGTGGGAACCAACCTAATAGGATGGGATTGGCTGGTGTTAGCACACCGTCCAAATGGTTGGACGGTGGGACCCAGCTGATGAAGGGATTTCATCCAAACCGTCCATCTATCAGGGACGGGCCACCCTGATGTTTATGTTCTATCCACACCGTCCATTGTTCGGGACGGTGGGACCCATCCACGTGTGAGGCCACCTTGATGTATGGATTTTGCATCCACATCGTCCATCGCTGGACGGTGGAGTACGTGGAGCTCAACAGTGATGTATGGGTCTTATCCACACCATCCAGCAATCTGGACGGGTGGGACCCACCTCCCATGATGGATGCGTTATATCCCAACTGTCCATCCTCTTGGCAAGCTCATCTTAAGGCTTGAGACAAAAAAATGAAGCAAGTTCAAATCTCTGGTGGGCCACGTATGTGGACCCCACCCATGATGTATGTATTACATCCAAACCGTCCATCCATTTGGAGAGAGCTCGTCCTAAGGCCTAATATATATATAATATATATATATATAATATATATATATATATATTATATATTATATATATATAGATTATAAAAGACAGATCTAGTTATCAAGTGGACCACACTGCCATAAACAGTGGGGATAAAACGTCTAGCATTGAAACCTTTTGAGTTACAGAAGTTTTGGACCAATATGAAATTTGTTTTCCTCTTAGTTCAGGTCTTTGTGACCTTATGAACAGTCTGGATGGAAAATAAACACTATGGTGGGCCCACTGGAGTTTTAACAGTGGAAATCATTATCACCCTTGTTATTTGTGGTATAGTCCAGATAATCCTCCAATGTGATCCATTTCTTTTTGGTTAATGCACTAAAATGATCTCTAAAAATAAAAGAATGGTGTAGATGGTGCGACCCATATAATGCAGCCCATTTGATGTATGTTGGCCCATTGGTGCGACCCATTTGATGTATGTTGGCCCATTGGTGCGGCCCATTTGATGTATGTTGGCCCATTGGTGTAACTCATATAATGCGGCTCATTTGATGTATGTTGGCCCATTGGTGCGGCCCATATAATGCAGCCCATTTGATGTATATAGGCCCATTAGTGTGGCCCATGTAATGCGGCCCACTTGATGTATATGAGGCCCATTGTGATGTATTTGAGGCCCATGGGTTAAGGTCCAATGTGATGTATATAAGGACCATGAGTGAGGCCCAATGAGATGTATGTGAGGCCTTTGTGTGAGGCCGAACGTGATGTATATGAGGTTCATTGCGATGTGTGATTCCACCATGATGTATGGAATGATGTTTATGGCGGGCCATGCCTTGGGAGCAATGATGGTTTGACGTCCACATTGTAAGAGCAATTATGGTTAAATGTCCGCATTGTAACTCTCCCTAGGGCCCATTGTTAGGCCTATACTTGTTGTGAGTAGGCCGTCTAGGCCCATCTTCGTTATGAATAGAGTCCATCACCATATAACATGCTTGGTATAGTTCCATGATTCATGCTCATACACATCATATGTATGCTTCATATGAAGAGTGACTGATCATAGCATATGCCTTCGAGGGCTGTGACCTCCATAGACATATCGTGAATGGTAGGATCAGACACTGAAAATATTGTTACTAGCATTGGGGCACCATAAATGTCCTTGGGTGAAAATCCCTAAAC
Source organism: Magnolia officinalis (assembly GCA_021015155.1). Classification (NCBI taxonomy): domain Eukaryota; kingdom Viridiplantae; phylum Streptophyta; class Magnoliopsida; order Magnoliales; family Magnoliaceae; genus Magnolia; species Magnolia officinalis. The sequence continues at coordinate 52,618,531 of JAJHSJ010000011.1, read as the reverse complement.
CCGATGGTACCAGAGGATGACTCCAACGTCGAGACCGAGTGGAGACATGAGCACACGAGGGCCGAATACCAGGAGGTCGCGTCTCCCACTGTGTCGTGGTCAGTTGGAAGGGGGTGTGGCTTTACCTACCCAAGGGTAGAGGGCATTGCTAGGCTGAGTATGACCAGCTCGTAAATGGGTCCGCTATCAACGTGCCGGATAGGTATTGACAGGCTATTGGCCAGGCGGATAGTGAGGTTTCTTACGCTCACTTGGACTGCACGCCTGGGAAACATGCAGTGTCATTTGGAGTGTACTAAACCCCGGTGATTGTCCAGCATGAGAACTGTACTGATATTTGATGCTCTAGTGATGAGTTGCATTGATATATGGATTCGGATGAGGACTAACATGCTTGAGTTGCATCTTACCTACCGTGTTGGGTAAAGGCCATGGATGATGAGATTCAGGTACTCGAGGAGAATGCTATTTGGACGCTGGTTCCATTACCTGAGGGGAAGCAAGTGATAGGGAGCAAATGGGTATATACTGTGAAATTAAAATCTGATGGGAGCTTAGATCAATACAAAGCTCGGCTAGTAGCCCAGGGTTATAAACAAGAGTATGAAGTTAATTATGATGAGACATTCGCTCTAGTGGGAAAAATGAAAACGGTTCATTTTTTTTTTATTGCTATAAGTTCTTCTAAAGGTTGGTAACTCAGTCAACTCGATGTCAAAAATGTTTTCCTCCATGGGAATCTCAAAGAAGAAGTTTACTTGAAGCAACCTCCCGGTTATAAGTCTAAGGATTTACGCTTAGTTTGCAAGCTATCTAAAGCTTTATATGGACTCAAACAAGCATAAAAAAGCATGGTTTGAAAAATTCCATGGGGTGTTAACCACAGTGGGCTATTCTCAAAGCTAATATGACTCATCACTGTTTATTCTCGAGTCTGATTCAGGTCTTGTTGCTTTATTGGTCTATGTTGATGATATTCTCATCACAAGAAGTGATGCTCAAGGAATTGCCTATCTCAAATCATTACTTCACTCCTCATTTCATATGAAGGATATGGGTCATTAACATACTTTTTAGGTCTTGAAATTTCTCATAATACTCAAGGTTATCTCATGAGTCAACAGAAGTATACCTGTGATTTGATCAAGCTAACAAACCTTACAGATAACAAGACCCATGAGACTCCTCTGAAATTAAATGTCGAGTATGGGAAAGAAGATGAAGACATTCTATTAGATGTTACATCCTATAGGCAGCTGGTATGGAGATTAGTCTATCTCACTATGTCTCGTCCTGATATCTTATATGCAGTTCATGTTGTTATCCAGTTTGTCGAGGCACCTTGCACATTGCATATGATGGTAGTTCATCACATTATTCGATACCTTCGAGGTACCCTCAATCAGGTGCTTCTCTTTACATCATCGCATGATCTACAATTATCTTCTTACTCTGATGCAGACTGGGCAGGTTATCCCATTTCACGACGGTTCACCACTGACTATTGTGTTTTCTTGGGACAATCATTGGTTAGTTGGAAACGTAAGAAGAAAATTACGGTATCTAGATCCAACACATAAGCCGAATACTGTGCAATGGCAGAGGCATGTAGTGAAATTACTTGGCTCCGAGGATTGTTGACAGATTTTGGGATTTGTTTGTCTTTTTTGACTCCATTATATGCTGACAACCTTGGTGCTATTCGGCTGGCTTCCAATCCAGTATTTTACGAGCGCACTAAACACATTGAAGTTGACTGCCACTTTGCGAGAGAAAAATACACAGCTAGAATCATTTCTCTTCCTCATGTGACATCAGAGCTATAACTTGCTGATTTATTTACCAAAACTATGACCTTATCTCATCAAATGTTTCTTCGTAGCAAACTGATATTGATTCATTATCCTACATCAGTTTGAGAGGGGGAGTGTGAGAATATTTTGTATGTGGGTTATCATTAGGTGTAATATACTATGTATAGAGAAGCTCTAAATAAACTTCCTTGTATAGTTTTGTAGAGTGGTTATTTAAACCCACCTTTGGGTTGAAGTATTATAGAAAAACAAAGGGATAATTCTCCAAATTCTTAAGTTTACAGACTCAATCCACAATCTCCTTTTATAGACTTGATGGAGGGACCCTTTTGAGAGAGAGCTGCGTAAATGATCATTCGTTTCTAACCATTGCTGACCATTGTTGAATTTTATAGATGGGCCGAGCCATAATGTGAGACACGTTTCTCATAGTGGAAACAATTTGGATTAATGGGCCATATCAGCACACAATTAGAAACGACTAAAAACGTTAGCACATATTCAAGACAGATATAAAAGCTTGAATTTTGAATTCAAAATAATATAAAATAAAACAATTTGAATTTTAAAAAAATGCTAGTAATCAAATGAGCAAAATCAAGTCTCTTAAGACCACTATAAAAGGGTCTAGTGCAGGCTAGTTGGGGTTGGATCCCCTATTGCGCACAAGTACACGGAGGTGTGCATGGGCAAACACACCGAGTTAAAGGTTTTCAGGCCATTTTTCTCCCTAGGTTGTGGTTGCGCGCACATTTATGTGCGGTTTGTCATAAGGGAGCACATTCACACAAAGGTCATGACAGAGAGAGCCTATATAAGGTCATATTTTCTTCTTCTTTTTTGTTCTTTCTAATATGGGACTACTTTTTACAAGAGGAGACATTGTAAGATAAAACTCAAAACATAAAGGCCTTTTCCTTTTCAATTTTTTATTTGAAATATTTTAATAGCTAGTACACTACTCACTACTTATGGCATGACCGTGGAAAAAGTCTTGCTAGCTTGCATGCTACTCATTTAACTCTACTTCACTTGTTGCTTTCTTGGTAGCCGATTTAACTAAGCTCTTACTTGACCAGACAACAACCATTGCTAACTAGCCATCCCTACCTTCTAACAACCAAAATGTCGATTGCGGGGTGAAAACTCCGTAATAATACAAGAATATTCAGTATTAAGGTAGAGGCTAGTAAGTAATGACTAGCGTTAAAGATGTTGAGAGCTAGCGCCCTTTCATTTTGAAGGGGAGTAGGCAAATCTCTTATGCACGTGTGGGCTTAGCAAAAATTATTTAGACCATTAATCTACTAATGCTAACATTGATGCATTATTCTAAAAGAAAATCCCTAACTCAAAGCTTATATCCATCTAATTTCTCTCCATATTTAATGTGTGTTATTGTTGCAATATTTTTTGAATAGTCTATTTTAAGGGTAATATTAAAATGTAAGAAATATTATCAAAATCCTATGATTTTTAGGGGTCATTTGGCACCGGGGATTGGAGCGGGTTTCAAATCCCCTTAGTTGTTTGGCACCATAAAGTAACTGGGGGTTACAAATCCAGGGGGTTTATAATCCCCTCTTTGAGGGGGTTTGCAATCCACGATGAGAGTTTGGATTACACCTAAAATCATTTCAATAGTTGCAGGTGTAACATGTGTGTCACTGTACATTATCATTCTATTGGGCACATGGCCTACTAATGATGATCGGCACCATCCAAACATTGTCCATGTAAATCAGCACCGTCCAAACATTGTCCATATTAATCAACAATTAAAAATCGTTGGTTAGTCACTCAGACATGATCTTGTGCTTGCAGTCCATCCAAGATTATATAATTAGTGAGATATATAATCTTGTGCTTGCAGTCCATCCAAGACTTGGAATTTCAGCGGGCTTATCACAACCATGGTGTCAAAAATTATATATCTCACTAATTATGGATGTTAAAGTTGATTTAATAATTAAATTCAAACCCCTGTAAATATACCATGCATAGGTATTTTTGAATTAAAGTTGATTCACACTCTGGGGTGCCAAACACGCCGGGAGGATTGCCAATCCAGGGGGTTTCCAATCTGTTAACATGATTGTAACCATCCATAAAAACATTCTAAATAAGTCATATATCAATTTAACGTTTCAACTTTCAACTAGTTAAGAAGTAAAAAAAATTATAAAACAAGCTTAATGTTTGATGTTGAAGAGAATATATATTATTTAACATCTAATAAATAATAAAATAAAATATTTTACCTTTGTTAAATGATTCTTAAAGCCCTACCAACTTACAAACATAAAATTAAAGCCAGATGGAGCTTAAAATAGAAGAGACAAGCATATTTTGAGTTATAAATGGCAGAATTCAAAACATAAAATTATAAGATGTATATAAAAAGGGATTCAAAGTGAGGTTCAAAACGTTTTGCTTAAGATTCTATTCTCGCACGCTGGCATCATAATTATCATCTTAAATGTCCATATGTAGGCGACAAATTTAGGGAGACGTTTGGCGTGGGGTATTAAGTCGGATAGAATTGCATTTGGTCCCGTGCAATTCCATCCAGCATTTGGAGAGGTTAGGATTAGGGGGGATGGGATTTCCTTTAGTCCCACGAAATTGCATGTGGTCCCATCTAGGATTTTCATGGATTTTGAAATTTACTACACATGTGGGCCCTGCATTGATGCATGTGTTTATGTATGCCGTCCATCCACATACATTATTTACACATGACATTCTGGTTATATATGTGTACAAGTGAACGGCATCCATTTTGAATTTAGTCCGTCGATTACAATTCCATACTCCACGGAAGATGATTTTGCTTAATCCGTATCTCCCAGTGGCAAAATTTTTATTTCAAACATGAGATTGGAGGGCTACAATACCATGGAGTTTCCAAACATGCAATCATTGTGCAATAATAATGGTAATTACATCTTATACAATTCAGTACCATTCAGTTCCACGGACCAAACACGTTACAGTGGCCCTATGAAGGGAAGTTTTGGACATTTTCCATCCACGGTATGGAATCTACAGATCAATGGTCCAGATTTCAGAACCATGGCCCCACTCATCAGAACTACAAACCGCGTGTATTGGCACGGCGTCGCCGATCCAAAGTTCCCTCAATCCCGTTTAAAACACCGTGGTTTTTTCGCAATTCCATTTCAAAACAAGCCTTTTCTGCTTAATCCCTTCTTAAAATTCAAATTCAAATTCAAACCTACTCTTCTAGATACTTCCTTTAATCCTTGATAAGCTTTCCTAGGAAGACTCGCCCCTTATGCCCGCCTCTTAGAGATCCAATCCGTTCATCTAGAAGATCTTAGCACATATAGTCTACAAACCAAAAATTATACTGATCAAAGATCTTCACCATCCATGCTTAGGGGAGTTAGAAACAGCTTTTTTAGGCTGTTGCTTCATTATTCTTGATCAGAATTTCGATGATAGAGAATTTTTTACGTGTAGTCTACATATCATGGGACCTTTTAAATGGACAGTCCGGATCAACACGTGGTCAGGCATAAAGAGCGAGCAACGTTACAGCGAGCCTCCTTAGCTAATTCCATAAAAAACAAAAGATGATACGGTGATCTAGAAGCCGGTAGAATTGGAATTTGGTATATCATCTCTACACATTACACGTGGCAAAGGGAATCATTGTTCTACACCGTCCATCTACTTTCCCCTAATGTTTAAACAACACATTCAAAAGAAAAAAAATCAATAAAACGATCCTATCCATCTGATTAATGGCCATCAAATCAAAAGTAGAAAATAAAAATATTTAACGGTCAAACATTCAGTGAATTAATCAAATTAAAGTTGTTGGATATAATCTTCGTATATGTGAGTTTTAATAAATGATTCATCCATGACATGCCCCACTATATGGACGGATCCGATTAAAACATAAACCTTCCACGTGTACTGTGGGGGATGTTTTACTATATGTTTTCCTACAAGCTCCAATGCCGTGACATCTCCCGTCCGTATAACATCCTCCACTCCCCGCACGTGTTCCTTTTACCTCTGTCGCCATCCACGGGCCCACACGATGAGATTTTCCTATGATTCGAACGGTCCATAATCTTTTTAATACTATTAAAAGAAATCCATTATTGAAAATCAAACTTCCAAAATAATCCTAGCCTTTGAATTTTAAATTCGAATGCAATCCGTTGAACATTATCTTCCATTGTTCTAAATTCATCTAGAGACAACGGTGGTAAGAATCATTCATTTAGCTTTCTTATAGCATAGATTCCAAAATATGGACGATTTCGATCATCGTAACACTCATCGTGGCCCCCGGTGGTGGCGACACACTTTCGACTGATTATAAGTCGCGACGGACACAAAACGACTCTCTTTCCACTCACCTCCCTCTCTTCAAACCCCAAGATAACCACCAAGCCTCCTCTCAACGGCTACTCCTCTCACCTCGTCTCTCTGTTGAAATTACAAAAATACCCCCTCTCTGCAAGGCCTATCCCTTGAAATTACAAATATACCCCTCCCTCTCCCTCCCCCTCCCCCTCTATCCCTCTCTGCAAGATCCATCATCCATCCCTTGAAATTACAAAAAAAAACTTCTCTCTTTCTCTCTGCAAGATCTATCCCTTGAAATTGCGAATATACCCCTCCCTCTCCCTCTCCCTCTCCCTCTCGGCAAGATTCGTCCCTTGAAATTACAAGAATACCCCTCTCTCTTTCTGCAAGATGTCCCGAACATGGGAAGACCTGCCCTCGGAATGCTGGGAATCGATTTTCCGTCTCCTGAAAAACCCTAACCACCTTCAAACCCTCTCTCTAGTCTCCAAATCCTTCCTCTCCCTCACCAATACCGTCCGATCTTCCCTCACCATCTACGATCCAACGGCCCAGATCCTCTCCCTCCCCCGCCTCTTCCTCAGATTCCCCCACCTCACCCACATCAAGCTCGCCACCACCCCATCCGTCGATCTTGACCCCATCATCCGCGCCATCGCCCGGTCCCACCTCAACCTCCATTCCCTCGATCTCTTCGACCAAAGGTGGATCCCCATCCCCGCCATCAGAGATCTGGGCCGCAAGATGGATGCGACGCTCAGGATCCTCTCCTGCAGGAGGCTCCAGTTTTTGGACGACTGGGATCTGATCGCCATCGCCGACTCGTTCCCGTCCTTGGAAGTTCTTGACATCGCCTACCCAGAGCAGGATCTTGGCTCGGCACCTCCGCCAAACCGCGGTCAGTTCCCAGGGACGGTCACCGATGCAGGGATTGTTGAGCTTTCATCGAAGCTGCGGAATCTACGGTCAATCGATGTCTCAGGGAACCATTTCATATCCGATAAGTCTCTGGACGCAATCTCTTTGAATTGTGGAACTCTGGCTGAGATTGTGGCCCGCGACTGCAGTTTTGTTACTTGTGGCGGGGTACGTTCCGTTATCTGCCGGTGCCCAAATCTGATTTCGTTGTCGATAAACAGAAGCAGGGTCCCTCCTTCCTTGATCGGATGTGTCGGGAAGTCTTTGAGCTGTCTTGATCTGTCCCAAATGGTTATTTCAGATGAATTGCTGTGTTCGACTGCTGAAGCTAATCTCCCGCTACAGAAGCTTGCAATTTCCCGTTGCCAAGGTTTTACATTAGTTGGCATTTTGATGCTTTTGTCTGTGTATCGGTCTCTCCATCATTTGGATCTTGAAGGAGCGGATTTCCTCACCGACGGTTCAATGTTGGTTTTATCCGAATATCTCCGGAACATAATCTCCATTAATCTCAAATCTTGTGCCCGTCTGAAAAATTTGACGTTCTTCAACCTCGCGAAGAACTGCCATTTTCTTGAAGAAATCTGTATGGAGAGGACGGGCCTTGGGGAAGAGGATTCCATGCCAGATTTGGTGAAAAACCCACGAATCCAAACATTGAAGTTGGCATGGAATAAGAGCCTGAGTGATGAAACGCTCAAAGGTGTGGGGTCCATTTGTTCGGGATTGAGATCGCTTGACGTAAGCCATTGTTGGAGCGTCACTGAAAATGGAATTGGGGAGATTGGGAAGCGATGCGTTGAGATGACGGAATTGAAGGTGATAGGCTGTGGAAGGGTTCAGAATCTAGGAATGGGTGTGGAATTTTTGAAATTGGAGATTTTGAGGGCGGCTGGATCAGGGATTGGAGATGAAGGGCTAGCAATGATGGCCAGGCAGGGATGTCGGGCCCTTCGGATGCTGGATTTGGAAGGGTGTTTGGGAGTGACCAAAATAGGGGTGAAGGAGTTGTTGGGGAGCAATGGCTGTGTGGAATTGAAGGAGGTGAATTTGAAGAATTGCTGTAATGTGAGTGCTGATGTGTTGGCTTGGATGGTGTTTTCAAGGCCGTCGCTTAGGAAGATTGGCCCTCCTTCAGGTTATCTTCCGATGGGTAAGCAGAGGGAGCTGTTCTTGAGACATGGATGCATGGTTTGTAATGGTGAGTTTTGAGGCGTTTTTTAAAATTGATTTGAATTTGAATTTGAATTGTAGTTTTGTTTGTTCCTACAATTTGTAGAGAGTTTTTAGGGGTATTTCATTGATTTGAATTTGAATTTGAATTGTAGTTGTGTTTGCCCCTGCAATTTGTAGAGAAATTCTCAATTGGGGCCTATCAACTTTCACTAGATTGATGTTGAAGATTGTTTTGTGGTGTATTGTTTGTTATGACTAGTTTTTGAGAGGGTTTTCATTGATTTGATTTTGAAATTTTACTGAAGTTTGTTTGTTTGTTTGTTTGTTTTTTTTTTTTTTTTTTTTTTTTTTTTTTTTTTTTTTTTTTTAATTATGCGATTTTTAGGGAAATTTTCAAGTCAGGCACATTCACTTTCTGTAGATTAAATATTACTATATCATAGATGATGAATTGCTGAGATATTTTTTCACAGCCGTCTGATGGTCAGACCACCTATTGGGGTTTGAGATCTCAACCCCACCTTTTTTTTTTTTTTTTTCAATATTAGAGTGGGCCCTGCACATAATCAATTGATCAGTATCAAATATAAATACCAGAAAGCTGTGAAAATGTCTTCATTGAAATTAGGTATGCAGGCAGTTGACTGTAGATCATAGCTGTGAAAATGTCTCAGATTATCATTTTTGAATGTCCTAAAGAATTTCCCAGATTTCGACCATGTAACAATGGTTTTGACATCAATCATGTGATCTGTAGCTTAAATAGCATGTCAATGTCATGATATTCGATCATGTGATCTGTTACTTAAATACAATGTCGATGTCGTGGCATCGATCATGTGATTTGTAGCTTAAAGTATCACATCAATGCCTTGTGATGGCATTTCAGAAACAGAGAAATAGAAAATCTCCATGACAAGCATTTTTGTATGTACTGCCAGATTGCGTTTGGCAATATCCTTGTTTGTCTAAGGCAATGCGGAGAGCTGATGCCCTCATTTCCATGACAAATCATTGAGTGAGATCCGAACTGAGTCCGTCCTTATTATTTTGAGGTTTTAAAACTCAATTAACTCGACTCACTTGAGAGTCCGTTGAGTCGAGTAACTCAGTCGAGTAACTCTGTCTTGTTGTATTGATGATTTTTAAATTTTGTGAGTTGGGTTTTGTTGAGTTTTATGAAAGTTTCAAGTTATTCTGAGTTTATTGAGTGCACTGGATGAGTCAAATGAGTCTTGAATGAGTCCTAACAAAAATGTTCTTTTTTTTTTTTAAAATAAAAATAAAAATAAAAATAAAAAAATTAATGCAATCTGATCCACTGTCGACCCGAGGCACTTTTTTTCGAGCGTTTATATATAGGTTCCTTATTGTTGTTATTATCAATCTTGGAGACTGGATCAGTGTAAAAATGGCAAGCATGCAAAATACAAATAATTCTTTCTTCTGATTCTTAGGTAGGCATATGAAAGTACCCCAAATCAACAGTTGGTTGAAATAGCTGTTGAAAAATAATAGAGAAATAATATTTTCTGTAAAATATGAAAAACTGAAAATGACGTGAAATTAGGACAGGTTGAAGTACGTATGAGAACGCTGTCCTTAAAGCATTATTTGGCCCTACTTAAGTAGATTGAGTATGCTAAAAGGTTACAGGCAAATCGCTTCTAGGAAACGACGAGCCTAATGTGAATCTGCGTCCAACAAAAAATTGTTGAAATATATTGATTTTAATATATTTTAAATAAAAATATTATATATATTTTTTATAAAATGTTTTGCAAAAAAGGAATAGTCCCACATTGGAAAAAGAGAGATTTTTGTGGTTATATGAGAAAGGTGGAGTATTATAATGTTTACTCACTTAGTCCGAGGAGTATCGGACTGCGCGAGGTCTCAGTCTCGGGCTCGGTGTGAGGGCGTGGGCATGTGAGGTAGTGTGGCTATAGTGGCGTATTTTGCACTTCGCACGTCCACATCGTGTCGCAGACTGTTGCATATGGCTAGCCCAACAACTAGAAACAGCTAGCCAGTGTGTCTAAATGGTCAGAAACTGTTGCATGCAACAGCTATTACACCAGATGCACAACAGTCAAAAACTGCCAATAACGGCTAGTTTCTCACAACAGCTAGAAAACAGTCATGTGGATTTAAGTCCCTGGACCAAAACTGCCAGCAATCCTATATATACAGGGCTTGAATGGGTTTACAATCCATAAAAAAAAAAATCACACTTGAGCATACTCATACGAACGAAGTCCTCTCCTACAAATAGAAACTCCAGCAAGATAATAAGGTTCATTCGAACCATTGCCTGAAGAACAGACCAATGTTGTGGTCTAGAACAGTTCATCTGAACCATTAGTTGAAGAAACAGACCAGTGCAATGGACTAACTCTAATATCTTCTTATTTATTTTATTTTTATTTATTTTTATTATTTTTTTTTTGGATTTTCCTTTTATTGTTTCTATCAGACATTTGTGTACAAGAGTTCCATTGGTGGGTCCACGTTTTTACTGGACGTAGATCCATATCAGGTTCGTCGTATCCTAAAAGCGATTTGCCTGTAACCTTTCAGCATGCTGAATTTACTTGAGTAGGAGCAAATAATGCTTTAAGGACAGCATTCTCATACGTGCTTTAGCTTGTCCTAATTTCACATCATTTTCGATTTTTCATATTTTACATAAAACATTATTTCTGTATTATTTTTCAACAATCTTAAAGCATTATTTGAGATGGAAGCCGAAAGCATATCATCCATCAAACTGATGAGTTAGGACTTGATTCGCCTTAATCGATTCGATGGAACCAATTTCACTAGGTGACAAGACAAGATCAACTTCCTTCTAACGGCGCTAAAGATTTTTTACATCCTAGATTCGAATTTGCAGCCGCTGCCTGAAGCAACCGATGAAGACACACCTGACCAGATCGCTACCCACAACAAACGCGTTGAAGACGAACTCCTGTGTCGTAGACACATTCTGAATGCACTCTCCGACCGTCTGTATGATCTGTACACACAAATGTCGTTTGCAAAAGAGATTTGGACTGCCCTAGAGTTCAAATACAAAGCTGAAGAAGAAGGTACCAACAAGTTTCTGATAGCCATGTACTTCGACTATAACATGGTAGATAATAAACCACCGCTGTCTCAAATCTAAGAATTGCAGCTAATAGTAAACAAAATCAAAGCCATTAAAATTGATCTTCATGAGTCATTACAAGTCGGGGTCATATGGCTAAGTTACCCCCGATGTGGAAACAATATAAAAAGAAGTTGTTGTATAAGACTTAGGATTACACACTGAAACAAATCCAGAAACACCTAAGAATTGAGGAAGAATCCGACAACCGTGATAAAAAGAATGACAACGGAAATTCCTCGTCCAAAGTGCACGCGGTAGAGAATACGAATAATAAGAATCTTGAGAAGGATGATTCCCTGAAATCCAATAAAGGGAAATTCAAGAAAAACACTCAAAAGAAGAACGGAAAGTTCAAAAGCCCTTGCCATGTCTGTGGAAAAACTAGGCACTATACTCGAGTTTGCCAATATTGTAAATCTAAAAAAGAAATAAGTGCAGTAGAAGGCGATATAGTGACAATGATCACTGAAGTGAGCACAATCCAAGGGAAAGTTCCTGGTTGGTGGTATGATACTGCTGCTACCGTATATGTTTGTTATGACAAGTCAGCCTTCAAAACCTATGAGGAATTGACCATTGGTCAAGAAGTCTAAATGAGTAATGAAGTTCAATCAAAGGTTATCGGCAAAGGAACCGTTGAACTGATGTTTACTTTCAGGAAGAAAGTGATTCTGACAAATGTACTACACATCCTAGACATGAGGTGAAACCTAGTTTTTAAGGATCTTCTGGGCGAACCTGGAATAAGGGTGGTGTACGAGTCAGGAAAATTGATTCTATCAAATAATGAGGACTTTGTTGGAAAGGGATATGCTTGTAACGGAATGGTTAAGTTTTCTCTGAATGAAAGTAACACTTCTGAGTATATGGTTGAATCCGTTGTACTATGGCATGATACACTTGCCCATATAGGGTATAGTACTTTAAAATTCTTGGCTAAGAATGATTTAATCTCATACATAGATAGTGAAATCGATAAATGTGAAGTGTACATACAATCCAAAATGCAAAGAAATATTTTTCAAGTGTCAATAGATCATTTCAAGTATTGGATCTTGTGCACAGTGATATTTGTGAGTTAAACGGTATTCTTACTCGTGGAGGAAGAAGGTATTTTATAACTTTTATTGATGATTGCTTTAGATATGTTTATGTATACATAGTAAAGAGCAAAGATGAAGCACCGAACATGTTTAAAGTATATAAAGCGGAAGTAGAAAATCAACTAAACAAGAAAATTAAGATTCTCCGTAGCGATAGAGGAGGAGAATACTTTTCTAATGGATTCAATAACTTCTGTGAAGAACATGGACTAATACATTAATGTATTGCGCCATAAACAACGCAACAAAACAGAATAGCAGAAATGAAGAATATGACGTTAGTAAAGATGGTCAACTCAATGCTAATACGAGCAAAGTTGTCACTCAATCTATTGGGTGAGGCACTGCTTGTAGCATGTCACATATTAAACAGAATTCTATCTAAGAAATATAAAATATCTTTATATGAAACATGGAAAGGTAGAAAACCTAACCTAGGATATCTTAAAGTGTGAGGGTGTCTTGCATATTACAAAACTCCCGATTCAAAAAGAACTAAGTTAAGACCTAGAGCTATTAAGTGCGCCTCCGTAGGGTATGCACAAAATAGTAAAGCTTATAGACTTTTAGATCTAGAGTCTAATATCATAATAGAATCAAGAAACGTTGAGTTCTTTAAGAACTCACTATCCTTAGAGTCAAAGGATAATGAAGTCCAAACTCCTGATAGAGAACAAGATAGTATAGCTCTACAAGTAGTGGAAGCTCCTATCGAACCTCATAAGAGTCAATTGATAAGAGTAGAGAAGAGTCTAGACGATGATCATATAGACTTTCAACGCATCTTTTTCCATCTTGTAGAAGGAGATAAAAAAAATGTTATAAGAAAGATATCTATAGTAATGACTATAAAAGATGACCCTAAAACATATAAGGAGGTTATATCTTCTAAAGGCTTAGGGCCTGTTTGTTAACGCTAATTTATTTCACTTAACGCGGAATTGGAAAAATATTCCGTGTTTAGTGGTGTTTGTTAATGTGTTGTTAACGCCGAAGAAAGAAAGCGCTAAGTAGTTTTTCACTGAATTCTTTCCGCGATAGGAGTCTGGCTTAATGGTGAACGCGGAATGCGCTTAGTGAATTTTTTATTAAATAAGATTTTTTGTTTCCAAAATTACCCTTTTTCAAGTTACTATGGAAATTTTTTTTTCTTAGAATTATTTGCGCAATACAAAACCAACTTTTAACATGTAAAACTTCTTTATGCCCCACCATGATTTATGTGTTTGATCCATAATGTCCATCAACTTTTTCATATCATCTAAGGTGTGAGCCAAAAAAAGAGGCAGGTCCGAGGATTAATTGGACCACAAGGTGGGGATTGAACGTCCACCATTAAAAACTTCTTGGGAGATGGAGAAGTTTCGGATAAGTTGATATTTGTGTTTTCACTTCATCCACGTCTACATGACCTAATGAATAGGTCGGATGCTAAAAAAAAAAATCACACTGATCCTTAGAAAGGTTTCAACGGTGGATGTCATTATCACTGCAACATCTTTTGGTGTGGTTCATTGAAGCTATGGACCTACTTAATCTTTAGGATCATATATTAAAATAATATGAGAAAAATGATAAATGTCTTAGATAAAACACTTACATCATGGTGGGCCCCACAGAGTCCTGATGGTAATCCGTCCGGGCAGGGTAGGACGCAATCCGCGTTTGAAGCAGATGGGCAGGGACGAACGCAGATTTCCTGAGAAAGCCTTCCGCGGTAAGTTCCTGCACTGGGAACTTAAGTGGGGCCCACTGTTATGTTCGTGAGAAATCCTCCTCGTCCATCCGTTTTCTGAGTTCATTTTGGGACATGTTGCCAAAAAATGAACTGTATCCAAAGCTAAAGTGAGTCGTACTAAAAGAAAATGTGGTTAGGAAAATTCCTACCATTGAAACCTTCCTGGGTTCAACAGTGATGTTTAGATGCCATCCATACTGTTAATAACTTCATTCCTATTGGGATGAACTGAAAAAAAAAAAATTAGTAGGAATCAAAACTTTTGTGGCCCCACGAATATTTCAACTGTAGATGTTTAATTATCACGTTTTCAGCTCACTTGAGCTTTGGCTAAAGGTTATTTTTGGCAACATGTCCTAAAATAAACTCACAAAAAGATGGACGGGAAGGATTTTTCACAAACATCACAGTGGGCCCCACCTGGGTTCCCAGCGCAGGAACTTCGCAGGAAATCCGCGTCCGGCGGGGACAGGATTGGGGAGCGGATTGACTGGTGTATTGATGTCAGCAAGTTATGTGGGTCCCATCATGACGTATTTGTTATATCCAAACCGCCCATCCACTTTGCGAGCTCGTTGTAAAGCTTGAGCCAACTGGACCACACTGCAAAAAGCAGTGGGGGATTGAACGTCTACCATTGAAACCCTTTTGGGGTCACAGAAGTTTCGGATCAATATGAAAATTTTTTTCCCTCTTCATCCAGATATTTTTGATCTTATAAATAGATTAGATGGAAAATAAACGTTATAATGAGCCCTGCAAAATTTTTAAAGGTGAAAATCATTATCCCACTGTTATTTTTCAGGCTCGTTGAGCTCTGAGTTGTACGAATGGTTTAAAGGAGGTTAAAGTTGGTAGAGAGAATCTGCATTTGGTGTAGTACCACTTCACGTTTATTTTTTTCAAATAGTTGATAGGGGCAAATGTGTCAAATTAACATATTTCAGACATTTCAGATGTTTGTTAATAACCAGATTGTTTAAAATTCAGTACTTAATTTTCAGACTTCAACCATAATTATCAAACAAGTTTTTTGACTTCAGATTTCAGATTCAGGCTTCAGGTTTCAAATTTAGCTTCAGATTTAGATTCAAGCTTTAGACTTCAGATTTAACAAACGGGGCCTTAGCTTTATGGAAAGAAGCTATTAATGATGAAATGGAATCTATAATGTCAAATCAAACATGAGAACTAGTAAACTTACCTTTAGGTTCTAGACTCATATGTTGCAAGTGGGTAGGAAGAAATATCACACTGATGGGACTATCCAAACCTTTAAAGCTATACTAGTAGCTAAGGGTTTTAGACAAAAAGAATGAATATATTATTTTGGCACATATTCTCCTGTAGCTAGGATAACATCCATTAGGATATTATTCGCGCTAGCTTTCATACATCATCTTCACATTCACCAAATGGTTGTAAAGACCGCATTCCTGAATGGTGACCTCAATGAGTAGGCATTCATGGAACAACTTGAAGGATTCGTTCTACCAGGAAATGAAAATAAAGTGCGTAGATTAATTAAATCTTTGTATGGATTAAAATAAGTACCAAAACAATGACATGAGAACTTTGATTCCAAAATAATATCTCATGGTTTTATGCATAATGTAGCTGATAAATGCATATATTCTAAAGTTGATGGTAGCTATATAATTATTATTTGTCTATATGTTGATGATATGTTAATAATTAGTAAAAGGTGTGATTGAAACAAAGAGGTTTTTATCTTCTGTATTCAAAATGAGGGGTCTTGAACAAGTAGATACCATCCTAGGTATCAAAGTTAAAAAAAACATTATGGGGTTATGCTTTGTGTCAATCTCATTATATTGAGAAGATACTAAACAGGTTTAACCGTCTAAATATAAAAGAAGCAAAAACCTCATTTGATCAAAGTATCAAGTTGAAAGAGAATAACAAAAGAGCAGTTATACAACTGGAGTATGCAAGTGCTATAGGGAGTCTTATGTATGGTATACAATGCACTAGACTAAATATCGCATATGCTGTGAGTAAACTTAATAGGTTTACTAGTAACCCCAGTGTTGAACATTACAATGCAATCAGTAGAGTTATGAGTTACTTAAAAGCAACTAAAGACTTATGACTATTTTATTCAGAGTTTCTTGCCGTATTGGAAGGATATACCAATGCGAGCTAGATATCGAGTGCGGGGGGACAACAAGTCTACTGCAGGATGGGTATTCACCTTAAGAGGTGCAGCTATATCTTGAGGATGTAAGAAACAGACCTGTATAACGCACTCGACCATTGAGTCTGAATTTATAGCCTTGACTGCAATAGGTAAAGAGGCTGATTGGCTAAGGGTTCTTTTACTAGAAATTCATTTTTGTGTGAAGCCTATACCGGTTGTGTCACTATATTGTGATAATGAAGACACATTAACTAGATCCTATAACGACACTTATAATGGTAAGTCTAGACATATAAGTCTACGACATGATTATGTAAGACAATTGATTCGAGATGGAATCATTGCAATTTCCTATGTGAAATTAAGTAATAACTTAGTTGACCCTTTTACGAAACCTCTAATGAGAGAGGTAGTAAAGGCAACATCTAGAAGGATGGGGTTGAAACTCTTCAACTAAAGTTCTCCCAGTGATGGTAATTCAACCTAAAAATCAGAAAATCTTTTATTTCGAGTTGAATGGGTAAAAACAAGTTACTGATATGTGGAAAATTTTCAGCAATAAAATTATATACGACCTCATCCATAATAGATAAATGCTGAGTGTTACAAAAGAATGTTAAGTCTTAGAACTCTTAATGAAATCCAGTCTAAAGGACAAGTGTCTTAAAAGTAATAAAGACACTGGAAAGATTTCACCTATGTGGACGTAGGGATGGTGCCGTCTCTCATGAGAGTTGGAGTTTTCTCTTGGAATCGTTCATAAAATAGGATGAGCACATGACCATTAATTGTGTTAAGCAAGATTGTGAGAACTCTAAAATACACAATAGCGAATATGTGTGTAGTTTCTCCAGCTCTGTTATCTAGGAATAACTGGTTCACGCTGCGGCTACCAGTCATTTCGATAGAGCTTTGAGATACTTACACTAAGGGAAGATTCAAATCGAAAGATATCTTTTTTTATGCATACAAGCTGTTTTATTCTAGCAAAGATATTTTTTTCAAAAAATATAGTTTAAAAATTAAGTGGGGGATTGTTAAAATATATTGATTTTAATATATTTTAAATACAAAATATTATATATATTTTATAAAATGGTTTGCAAAAAACTATTTTTTAAGTGTTTTAGGAATAGTCTCACATTGGAAAAAGAGAAAGATTTTTGTGGTTATATGAGAAAGGTGGAGTATTATAATGTTTACTCACCTGATTATGCAGAAACTGTTGCATGGTCACGGGCTTGGGCACGGGCACGGGCTCGGTGCGTGGGCGTGGGCATGTGAGGCAGTGTGGTTGTAAAGGTGCTAGTGGCGCACTTCGTATTTCGCACGTTCTCATCGTGTCGCAAAGGGTCGCTCCTTCGCGACCTTACGCGAACTGCTGCGAGACGAGTGCGACAGATATCTAAGGCGAATGGCTGGGAGTCTAGAGGACTGAATGAGATCCCTTGACTTATATAGAGGCTGGAAATATAATTGCTGCAGAGAAGTGTAACTCCTCATACAATTGATACCTGACCATGCAGAAATTGTTGCATGTGGCTAGCTCAACAGTTAGAAACGGCTAGCAAGTGTGTCTAAATGGTTAGAAATTATTGCATGCAACAGCTATTACACCACATGCACAACAGTTAGAAACTGCCAATAACGGCTAGTTTCTCACAACTGCTGGAAAATAGTCATGTGGATTTAAGTCCTTGGACCAAAACTGCCAGCAATCTTAGCATATATATACAGGGCATGGATGGGTTTACAATCTATCAAAAAATCACACTCTAGCATACTCATACGAACCAAGTCCTCTCCTACAAACAGAAACTCTAGCAAGACAGCAAGGTTCATTTGAACCATTGCTTGAAGAACAGACCAGTGTTGTGGTCTAGAACGGTTCATCTGAACCATTAGTTGAAGAATAGACCAGTGCAGTGGTCTAATTTTGATTTCTTATTCTCTTTCTTTTTGGGATTTTCCTTTTATTGTTTCTGCCAGACATTTGTGTACAAGAGTTCCATAGGTGGGTCCTGATTTTTGCTGGACGCAGATTCACATTAGGCTCGTCGTATCCTAAAAGCGATTTGCTTGTAACTTTTCAGCATACTCAATCTTCTTGAATAGGGGCAAATAATGCTTTAAGGACAACGTTCTCATACGTGCTTCAGCCTATCCTGATTTCACATCATTTTCGGTTTTTCATATTTCACAGAAAATATTATTTCTGTATTATTTTTCAACAACAACAGTTGGGCAAATTTGAACACAAGCTGGTTGGACACACTTTCTTAGAAGGGGGATTTCGTGAAAGGGGTTTTCACCCGTTTGGATGCACTTCTGCTAAAGCAGGTTTTCAGCAAAAGGGTTTTCATGCTTGCTTTTTCAGTCACCTTGTTGAGAAAAACTAATTTGAGCTGGCTCTTTAGTGCCTATTTTGTTAAGCAGGAGAGCAGAAGAGGTTCACAAAAGTGCATCCTAATGCACAACGCCAACTGAGTTTGACTCAAAACGCTGTTTGGGCATAAAATGTCCCCTTTCGAGGGTCCATCCAAACGGTGTCTGTTCACTCCCCAAGTGTAGGGTTGTGATGTAGTAATAAATTCGGTGAGACTGAGGTCGAATCCCAAGGGACTGATACTTGTACGTTATCTGAAACTACGTAGAATTAGAACTAGACTAAGATGTAATCTAAATCAGATAGAATTGAAGGAATAATGGTGCAATATTAAATTAAAACTTAAGGAATTTAGATGAGAGAAACTAGGGATTCAGAGGATCCACTTGTAGAAATCAAGGAGATCTTACGCTTGCTTCACGAATCATGGAAATTAACTGAACTACCGTTGATATAGTTTTCAAGAGATGAAAGGTATATGAATTAGAATGGATTCCATCACCAAACAAGCCCAGGAGGCAAAGCAAACAACAGAATTAAACTAATTACCAACCAATCAACATGCTTATAAGGGTTAGGAAGGGTACCGTCATCCGACCATGCCTAGGAGACTATGGTGAACAACAGGGCTTCCTGACGTCGTAAACATAAAAATGAGAAAGAAATACTTAAAACCATCGCAGATCTATTGTAATTTCAGTCACCACAAACCATTAAAAACTGAAAGTATTCCTTTAATTAAACCAAAATCAACATCAGTTTAGTCTGAACAAAAAGCACAAGCAAAAAGTTCTCCCATCAGGCTACAAGCTTCACCTCTTAGCCCTAGCTAAGAGGTTTAGCCTAACATAAACATGATTAGGCTTAACATCCTTAAAGAAATAAAAAGAAACAGCAGAATTAATAAAATAAATACTATACTCTCTCTGTCTGCTCCTACGACTGCCTCTCGAATTGGATCCCCTCCTCACCTCTCTCTCTTTCTCTTTATAGCAGGGGCTATCGGTGGCCAGGGTCGAACGAACCGACTCTCTTTACGCGGCGAGAGGTGGCCCGCGAGCCTCTGTTTTACGCAGCAGAGAAGATAGGCACTAGCAGCTGCGTGTGGACCACGTTCAAGGGAAAATCCATCCCCGTAGCTCCTTCTGACACCATAGGAAGGGTTGTGACCCCCCTCTCCTGAGTTTAGACGGTTTGGATCAACGATCCGACTGCGAACAAGGTACAACAACCGGCCCACAGTGGCCGGTTTTTGCGGACGCAAGTCCTTTACGCATCACCGTTTGCGTTGATGCTGTGGGGTCCATGTTCGGGGGTTTCGACGAAATCCACTCCGTTCATTGTTTCCGGCTCAGAAAACCGTTTGGAGATGATCGGTTTTGAACTTCCGATACTGTGGCCCACTGAATTCGTGCTTCAGCTGTCCGACTTGTGTTCGAGACTTCCTGTATATGCAATGTTCATGAAAATCGGACCACAGATCAGAGTGTGGTTGGTTTTACCTCATGGACTCACTGCACGGTGTGGATCATCATGATGTGTGATGATGATGGCCCACTTGAATTCTTCCGAACGTCTCTGTTGCGGACGAAATTTTGGAAGGAATTACGAATTTAAATCGGGTCAGCGCTTCGCTGACCGCTTTAGCTGATCCGATGCACTATGGTTGCACGTGTGTTATGCAAATGCACCATGCCAAGTGGGTCCTTCCTTGATGTATATAAAGAATCCTCTCCATCCATTCTTTTCCTCATGTGATTTTAGGTATTGAGACTAAATTTTAGGCGCATCCCGATAGCAGGTAGCCCCACATCAGATATTCATGGGCTGATCTGACCGTTGGATGACTTCCACATGGATCCAATGACTGAAATTTGACGTGTACGGTTAATTTATGGCCCTCAGGCTACATATGGATTTTTGAGACGAACGGATGGTGAGAACCTTGTGATCCTGCATTCTGGACGTCTTTCAGGCCACTTGAGCTTCATTTCTTGATTTCCTCAGATCTCTGGCGTGTAACTCCGTTGATCTTGGTCCCATGGGGTCCGTCTCTTGCCTTTGTGTCATTAGATCGTTAATTCCATACTTTTAGTCCCCTGTTTTGGTCCAAGCTCCTAAACACACCTTATATCACAAACATGGTTATTTCAGGCAGGCCGTTAAACAGTATCATGATCGTAAATCTAGGTAATAACTGGAGTCTGATATGCAATATTTGACCCTCAACACAACCCCCAACCAGCATCTTGCTAGTCCCGAGCAAAGTATGCGAAAAGTAAGTTGAGACATATAGGAAAATTTCTGTAAACCCAACTGATTTCTGAAAAACAATCCAGATCCTAGAATTCTACGATCCATGAATGTTAGGCATTACTATCTTCTAGACTCAAACGAATGGTAAACTTCATAGTTAAGTTCAAAGTATTAATCTATCAATCAGAAAAATTCTAAACATTGAGTTCCATCAGTGTATAGTGTAGTCTCGGCTTACAACATTAGGATTCAATTCTCCATTTCAGGATATCATTGGTAACCAACAAGAGAAATCGTGATAACTAAAACTTGCCTCACAGATCATCTTTCCATTCCTTCAGCTTTCTATTAATAGTAAAACCAAGAAGGGGAATCAAATCCTCACCTATAGGGAGCAAACCTATGGCGAAAACTGTATACCCAAACCTTTTCTCATATTATCCATGGGGAATGAAATCCACACCTATAGGGAGCAAACCTATGGTGAAGATTCTTCGCCTAACCTTTTTCAATGGTATCTTTTCGTTTCAATTAATCATGACGGGCAATTGTTCAAGTTGGTTCCTTCTATGCTTACTGATCACCAAATTAACCCTTCAGTTTCAAACTGAAATCTTAATGTGTAAGCGAGATGTGACATGTGAAATCATGACTCAATCAATGCTTAAAACCTCTAACCATGGACTAACAATTTAAATTTAACTGTGAAATCTAACCGATAACTGAATCCAAGAGTTATAAATCACCAACATGGTTGTCAAAAATCACTTCAAATTCACAAGAAACTCCAGAAAAATTAAAAATTGTCACAATTTTTGCTCAAGACCAAGAAAACACTGATTAGACAACCTAATCTCCCACCCCCAACCTAAAATATACATTGTCCTCAATGTAAAGATATGAGCATATAATGCACATGGGACAACGAAAGTAAATGAGAAGTGATAGGAAGATAGTACCTGGATGATGAATCGAGAGAGACTTTCCAAGAGATCGCAGCATAGGAGCCGGTCAGCACGAGAGAGAAAGCAAAAGAAAAGTAAAAATAAAATCCTACCTATACCACCTTCGCAGGTGCTCTCGATTGCATTTAGCGTATGCAACAAGCCTTTAAACCTCTAGGTTGCCCCTAGTGGACGAGTTGTAGTCTCGTGAGGGTTTGTAGCAATGTTACCCACAAACATTAACTAACTAATGATGAAAACGAAATGAAATGAAAAGCTGGGTTACCTCCCAGGAGCGCTAAGTTTAACGTCTTCAGCCAGACGATAAAGCCAACTACCCTAGTCTTAAGAAAGTGATAAACCTACCTATACCTCCATCAGACTAGGAGATCAGTCCTGGTAAACAGGATCATTCAGAGACGTGGACATGTCCTCTGAATCAAATTTCTCGACAAATGGTTTTAATCGGTGTCCATTTACTTTAAACTCCTTACCATTGTCGGGATCTCTTATCTCAACGGCCCCATGAGGATAAGCAGTAACAACAATGTAAGGGCCGGTCCAACGAGATCGAAGCTTACCCGGAAAGAGATGTAATCGAGAATTATACAAAAAAACTTTCTGACCTGGTGTGAATGATTTTCGTAGAATATGTCGGTCATGAAACGCCTTCATCCTGTCCTTGTAAATTCTCGAGTTCTCGTACGCGTCGTTCCGGATTTCTTCAAGTTCATTTAATTGAAGTTTGCGTAGCGAGCCAGCGTTGTTCACATTGAAATTCAGATTTTTGATTACCTAGTAGGCTCTATGTTCCAACTCCATAGGTAAGTGGCAAGCCTTCCCATAGACGAGTCTAAAGGGAGACATTCCAATAGGGGTTTTAAAAGCAGTACGGTAAGCCCATAAGACATCGGTCAATCAGATTAACCAATCCTTACGATCAGGGTTAACCATTTTCTCCAAAATGTGTTTGATCTCCCTATTGGAAATCTCAGCTTGCTCACTTGTCTGTGGGTAGTATGGGGTGCTCACCTTATGAGAGATACTGTATTTCTTTATTAAACTCTCGAATGACCTATTACAAAAGTGTGAGCCCCCATCACTAATGATGGCTCGAGGCGTTCCGAATCGGGAAAAGGATGTTCTCTTTAAGAAATTTAATGACCGTGCGATGGTCATTATTTCGACACGGAATCGCTTCAACCCATTTAGTGACATAGTCTACGGCAAACAAAATATATAAATTCTCAAAAAATTGGGGAAATGGTCTTATGAAATCGATGCCCCAGCAATCAAATGCCTCTATGATAAGAATGGGATTCAAGGGCATCATATTTCGACGGGACAATGCTCCCAATTTCTGACAACGCTCACAAGCTTTGTAAAACTCATGAGTGTCTCTGAACATAGTGGGCCAATAGAAGCCACACTGCAGAATCTCGGCCGTGGTCTTTTTAGCAGAAAAGTGATTACCACAGGCCTGTGAGTGACAAAAGGAGATGACACTCTGATGCTCATCGTCTGACACACATCTCCTTAAGATTTGGTCTGGGCAATATTTAAACAGATATGATCGTCCCAAAAAAAGTTGCGTACCTCGGTAAAGAATTTCTTCTTATCTTGTGGGGTCCAATGTGTCGGTATGGAACTTGTAGCAAGATAATTAGCAATATCAGCGAACTAAGGTGAATGAGAGACTCTGAACAATTGTTCATCGGGGAACATGTCGTTGATATGGGTCGCCTCAAGGGCATCAGAGGTATTAAGGCGAGAAAGGTGATCAGCCACTACGTTCTCTACTCCCTTTTTATCTTTAATTTCCAAATCAAATTCTTGGAGTAGAAGGATCCATCGTATCAGGCGGGGCTTAGAATCATTCTTAGAAAGAAGATACTTCAGTGCCGCATGATCTGTATAGATAATGATCTTTGATCCGATCAGGTAGGACCTAAATTTGTCCAAGGCGAACACTACGGCTAAGAGTTCCTTTTCCGTAGTCGAGTAGTTCACTTGGGCAGGATTTAAAGTCCTACTCGCGTAATGGATGACGTATGGCCTCTTATCTTTTCTCTGGCCTAGAACCGCTCCAAGAGCATAATCAGACGTGTCGCACATAAGCTCAAAAGGAAGGCTCCAGTCGGGTGGCTGCATGATAGGTGCAGTGGTTAACATGCCCTTAAGCTTAGTAAAAGTTTCTTGACATTGCTCAGTCCACTTGTATGGAGCATCCTTTTGAAGAAGATTACATAAAGGACGAGAGAGGATACTAAAGTCTTTTATGAATCGTCTGTAAAACCCTGCGTGTCCTAAAAAGGATCGCATGTCTCTGATGTTCTTGGGTGGAGGTAGATTCAAGATAAGATCAATTTTTGCCTTATCTACCTCGATTCCCTTGGATGAGATGATATGTCCAAGGACAATTCCCTTCTGAACCATGAAATGACACTTTTCCCAATTAAGTACCAAGTTCTTTTCTTCACATCTTTTCAGCACACATTTAAGACTTTCCAAGCACTTGCTGAAAGATGGACCATAGAAAGAGAAATCGTCCATGAAGACCTCTAGATATTGCCCCACCATATCAGAAAAGATACTCAGCATACGTCGCTGAAAGGTGGCAGGGGCATTACATAGTCCAAATGGCATCCTTCAGTAAGCAAAGGTGCCGTAGGGACATGTAAATGTGGTCTTTTCCTGGTCCTCAGGGGCGATTTCAATCTAATTGTAGCCCGAATACCCGTCAAGGAAACAGTAATAGGAATGACCAGCTAGCCTTTCCAAGATTTGATCAATGAAGGGCAAAGGAAAGTGATACTTCCTTGTGACGGTATTCAACTTTCTGTAGTCAATGCATATTCTCCAACTAGTAGTGACTCTAGTTGGCACGAGTTCATTTTTTTGCATTGGCTACGATGGTGATTCCGGACTTCTTGGGAACCACCTGAGTTGGACTCACCCATTGACTATCAGAGATAGGGTATATGATACCCACATCCAATAGTTTAAGAACCTCGGCCTTAATCACTTCCTTCATGTTTGGATTTAGTCTACGTTGTGGTTGTCGAGTGGTCTTCGCATTATCCTCAAGATATATGCGGTGAGTACAAATCGAGGGGTCGATTCCCTTGAGGTCCGCTATCGTCCATCCTAGGGCTCCTTTATGCTCAATGAGAGTAGATATGAGCATACTCTCCTGTTTTTTCTCCAGGTGGGCAGAGATCACCACCGGCTATGTCTCATCTTGACCTACATAGGCATATTTCAAATCAGAGGGCAAAGGTTTTAGGTCAAGCTTCGGTGCCTTGAGGTTAGACGGTAGAGGCACTACATCAGTTTGTGGCAATTCTTCAAATTGTGGCCTCCACTGGTTAACTTCAAGTATCGGTGCAGTATCCAGCAAGGCACACGTCTCCCTAATCATATCATCATCAAACTCATGGGAGTGGGTCAGACACGTCTCTAGAGGGTCGAAGGATAAGGTCAGAGGTGTCGTATCTTCCACGAAAGAGTCAATCATGTTAATGTCATGGAAATCATCATCATCCTCTGAGTTGCTGCCGTTATTGAAAAAGGTGTTTGACTCCAATGTCAAATTTTCAAAAGACATAGTCATGACACCATTCCTGCAATTGATAATTGCATTTGACGTGGCAAGGAATGGGCGACCAAGAATGACGGGAATCTGAGTGCTCATGTTATAGATGGGTTCAGTGTCCAGGATGATAAAATCTACAGGGTAGTAAAATCTATCGACTTGGACTAACACATCCTCAATTATCCCTCTTGGTACACGAACAGAGTGATCGGCAAGTTGTAGTGTGGTTAGGGTGGGTTTTAACTCACCTAAATCTAACTGTTCGTATACCGAGTAGGAAATCAGATTGACGCTCGCTCCTAAGTGAAGAAGTGCGTGATCAATTCGATGGTTCCCGATTACACATGATATGGTTGGGCTACGGGGATCCTTGAATTTCTGCGGCACGTCTTGCTTCAGGATGACACTCACTTTCTCAGTCAAGAAAATCTTCTTTTGAATACTCTGCCGTCTTTTGGTCGTGCATAGGTCTTTCAGAAATTTTGCATATGAAGGAATCTGTTTTACGACATCAAGTAGAGGAATGTTGACTTTCACTTGTTTCAACACCTCCAGAATATCCTGAGAGTTAGAAAGACGTTTTGGTGCAACCAACCGTTGGGGGAACGGAGCAACTGGCTTCTCTAGAAGTTCCGGTTCTAATTTTTATGGGGCATCACTAGATCCATCATTGTTGTCCTCTTCTGGTTCTTGAGGCTTTTCGGGCCTAACCGGAAGGGTTTTATCAATGATCTTCCCACTCCTAAGAGTGGTGATGGATTTAGCATGCCTCATTTGATTTTAAGAGCTGGGATCACTTATCTAGTACTGCGGTTTAGGATTGGGGAGAGGTTGTGCAGGAAGCATCCCCTTTTCTATAACCGTCATACGTGAATCCATCTTTTGCATAAAATCTGTAAATCCTCGCATTGCCTGAGCCAGCTCTTGTATGAAATTTTGAACCGGTTCTTCTTGAGGTTTCCCCTGATTTGGATTTTGATTGAAGAAACCTTAGGGGGTCGCAGTTTGTCCATTTCTCCAACTAAGATTTGGATGATTTTTCCAACCAGGATTGTACGTATTAGAGGTCGGTCCATTGAAAGGTCTTTGATAGTTATTTACGGCATTGGATTGTTCATTCAACACTTCTCGAAAGGCAGGTATTGTAGGACAATTTTCAGTAGTGTGAATGTTGCAATCACAAATGCCGCACACACTTTCATTAACCTTCTCCTTCTTTCCTTCCATGGCCTCAAATTTCTGTATGAGTGTAGTCACTTTATACTTGAGATCATCCTCTTCTTTCAAGAGATACACTCCACCTTTCTCCTTAGATTGAGTCGGCCTAGACGTGGTGTTCGAATTCGGATAATAGTCACATGCTTGTGTTTTTTCAGCAAGACTATCGAGGTAATCCCATACCTCGTCAACATTTTTATTAATGAATTCTCCATTACACATTGTCTCGACTATTTAGCGCATGGACGATGTCAGTCCATCGTAGAAAAAATTTGTAATGCGCCATGTTTCAAAACCGTGTTGTTGGCATGAACTGACCAAATCTTTGAATCTTTTCCAACATAGGAAGAATGTTTCATCTTCCTTTTGGGCAAAGTTCATGATTGTTTTTCTGAGGGTAATCGTTTTATGGTGTGGGAAAATTTTCTTTATGAATTCCCTCTGCATAACATTCTATGTGCCAATGGATCTAGGACGTAGTGAATGTAGCCACGTCTTAGCCTTCTCTTTTAAGGAGAATGGAAAGAGTTTCAGCCTGATTGTATCCTTAGATACATTAGGGAAGTATAAAGTGGCTATTATCTCATCGAACTCTTTCAGATGTAGATATGGTTCTTCAGACTCAAGCCCATGGAATTTAGGAAGGAGTTGGATAACCCCTGGCTTGATGTCCATATGTCTTGTATTCTCAGGAAAAATCATGCATGAGGGCGTACTCACCCTCGCTGGTTGTAAATAATCCCATAAAGTACAAGGCGGGGGTGCCTGATGTACCTCATTCTCATCATGTACTTCCTCAACCCTAGCTTGAGGTAGTGCTTGAGGTTGATTTGCAGCCATAACCTCAGTTAACTCAGGGGAATTCGAGCGGTGTCTGGTCCTACGATGGACAGTTAACCCCTCAAGTAATCCTCCTTCGGTCAAGAGACGTCGAGTGTTGTCACGAGCCCACTTGGGCATGAAACACTCGCAGCCCTCAATCAATTTCTAAACCTAATCCTAAGAAAGGAAAATAAAAACTAGCAAGAAGAGATGGTTGGAAGGAAGTTACCAAATTGAAGTCCCTAAATTTAAAATCTGCAAAAGAAAACAAAACAAGTTAGTTTCTAAGAATGGAAGATACAAGAATAGAAATTTCCTAATGTTTAAACTAGAGAGTAAACTAGCTTCTAAAAGAAGAAAATAGAATAACGGAAAGATGAAATAAATTTAGAAAAATTCCTAAAGCAAACCAAATCTAAAGAGTTAGAAAATCTAGAAAATCAAAAAGAGTTTACCGAATTAGAAGTTTCTATCTTAACAACCTACAAAATAGGAAACAGGTTAGTTCTATGAATCAAATAGAAATAAAAATCAAAAATTAAAATTAGTAAAATCCTAATCTTAAACTAACTCTAAAACCAATTAATTTCAAAAAATCGTAGCCGTCAGTCCCAGGCAACGATGCCAAAAACTTATTCACTCCCCAAGTGTATGGTTGTGATGTAGTAATAAACTCGGTGAGACCGAGGTCGAATCCCAAGGGACTGATACTTGTACGTTATCTGAAACTACGTAGAATTAGAACTAGACTAAGATGTAATCTAAATCAGATAGAATTGAAGGAATAATGGTGCAATATTAAATTAAAACTTAAGGAATTCAGTGGAGAGAAACTAGGGATGCAGAGGATCCACTTGTAGAAATCAGGGAGATCTTACGCTTGCTTCACGAATCATGGAAATTAACTGAACTGCCGTTGATATAGCTTTCAAGAGATGAAAGGTATATGAATTAGAATGGATTCCATCACCAAACCATGCCCAGAAGGCAAAACAAACAACAGAATTAAACTAATTACCAACCAATCAACATGCTTATAAGGGTTAGGAAGGGTACCGTCATCCGACCATGCCCAGGAGAATATGGTGAACAACAGGGCTTCCTGACGTCATAAACATAAAAAGGAAAAAGAAATACTCAAAGCCATCGCAGATCTATTGTAATTTCAGTCACCACAAACCATTAAAAACTGAAAGTATTCCTTTAATTAAACCAAAATCAACATCAGTTTAGTCTAAACAAAAAACACAAGCAAAAAGTTCTCCCATCAGGCTACAAGCTTCACCTCTTAGCCCTAGCTAAGAGGTTTAGCCTAACATAGACATGATTAGGCTTAACATCCTTAAAGAAATAAAAAGAAACAACAGAATTAATAAAATAAATACTATACTCTCTCTGTCCGCTCCTACGACTGCCTCCCGAATTGGATCCCCTCCTCACCTCTCTCTCTTTCTCTTTATAGCAGGGGCCGTCGGTGGCCAGGGTCGGACGAACCGACTCTCTTTACGCGGCGAGAGGTGGCCCGCGAGCCTATGTTTTACACAGCAGAGAAGATACGCACTAGCAGCTGCGTGTGGACCACGTTCAAGGGAAAATCCATCCCCGTAGCTCCTTCTGACACCATAGTAAGGGTTGTGACCCCCCTCTCCTGCGTTTAGACGGTTTGGATCAACGATCCGACTGCGAACAAGGTACAACAACCGGCCCACAGCAGCCGGTTTTTGCGGACGCAAGTCCTTTACGCATCACCGTTTGCGTTGATGCTGTGGGGTCCATGTTCGGGGGTTTCGACGAAATCCACTCCGTTCATTGTTTCCGGCTCAGAAAACCGTTTGGAGATGATCGGTTTTGAACTTCCGATACTTTGGCCCACTGAATTCGTGCTTCAGCTGTCCGACCTGTGTTCGAGACTTCCTGTATATGCAATGTTCATGAAAATCGGACTACAGATCAGAGTGTGGTTGGTTTTACCTCATGGACTTACTGCACGTTGTGGATCATCATGATGTGTAATGATGATGGCCCACTTGAATTCTTCTGAACGTGTTGCGGACGAAATTTCAGAAGGAATTTCGAATTTAAATCGGGTCAGCGCTTCGCTAACCGCTTTAGCTGATCCGATGCACTGCGGCTGCACGTGTGTTATGCAAATGCACCATGCCAAGTGGGTCCTTCCTTGATGCATATAAAGAATCCTCTCCATCCATTCTTTTCCTCATGTGATTTTAGGTATTGAGACCAAATTTTAGGCGTATCCCGATACCAAGTGGGCCCCACATCAGATATTCATGGGCTGATCTGATCGTTGGACGACTTCCACATGGATCCAATGACTGAAATTCGAAGTGTACGGTTAATTTATGGCCCTCAGGCTACATATGGATTTTTGAGACGAACGGATGGTGAGAACCTTGTGATCCTGCATTCTGGACATCTTTCAGGCCACTTGAGCTTCATTTCTTGATTTCCTCAGATCTCTGGCATGTAACTCCGTTGATCTTGGTCTCATGGGGTCTGTCTCTTGCCTTTGTGTCATTAGATCGTTAATTTCATACTTTTAGTACCCTGTTTTGGTCCAAGCTCCTAAACACACCTTGCATCACAAATATAGTTATTTCAGGCCGTTAAACAGTATCATGATCGTAAATCCAGGTAAGAACTGGGGTCTGATATGCAATATTTGACCCTCAACAGTGTCAAAATTTATTTCCTTGCAGACGATTGATTTGAGTTTTCGAGTCAATATACTCATGATGCAACTTGAGATTCTTCTCTCACACTAGAAATCATATTCGTATGCACAACAACACTCTGATCCATAGCTCAAGTGGTAGACTGAGTGAAAGATACCTCATTTCAACATTGAGGTCATCCCTAGTGGGGGTGGCTAACGTGAAGTGTGAACTGACAGTGGGGTGTACTAACAACCTAACAAAAAAGAATATATATATATATATATATATATAATATATATATATATATATATATATATATATATATATATATATATCTATAATACACCACACACACAATATGAATAGGCTGTAACTTGGCCTGCGAAGAATTCACTCAATTCTACCTTAGCAAAAGATTGATGATCTGATGTCTTATCTTCTCTAGAGATCCACTCTGCCAATGCCGCATGTATCTTCCGCCGTAGCGGGAGTAAGGGTCCTGTACGTTAGTGGGAACATGTCCTTTTAGGTAGGAATGCATGGCTATGGATCGCCATGCCAGTTTCAAAGTAACTTGTGGTAAGTCCTTTAACGAGGACATTCCTTAAGAGGGTGTTTGGAAATAGATAACCAAAACATATATATGGAAAACCACCATGGAATTCTCAGAAAATGGAGATCTGCAGGGTCCAAAAGATAAATCTATGGGTTTGTTGGGAGTGCAGTTTTATGCTAAGTGGTCAAATGATGAGAAATGCCCCTCCTAACCTTGGAAATCTACATTTAATAGCTTTTTTAAAAAAAGACATGGATGCAATGATTTTGGTGGAAAACCTTGGAAAATGGTTTGCACGCTGGAACGAGATAAACTGAGGGTTCCAAGGAGATCGATTTAATCTGTAAGCATTATGTGTTCCCTAAGGGCTCATTATACGCACTTTCTCAAAAGGAGGTTTCCCAAGGGGTTTTTAAACTTGCATTTTCAGTCGTCTCCACAAAGCCATTCGGTGGAATGAGGAAAGATTAGGATTACATGGAGAACAATTTTTTCTCAATGCCATGGACAACGATTTCATCTCCAAGGTATTACATGTTAATGTCGCATTTGGACAAACAATTGAATTGAATTATTATAATAAGTTAAATAAGTTGGAGGTAACCAAAGTTCAAGTGCCTCCCTTACAATTCATATTAAGGGCCTGTTTGGATACCACCAAATAAGTAACTTAAAAAAAAAAAAAAAAAAAAAAAAAAAAAAAAAAAAAAAAAAAAAAAAACTTACCGCAGTAGATAAATAACTTACTTGAGGTTTGGTTTATCATCAATTATAATTAGCTTTTTTATTTAAAATTATTTAATCACTATATAAATTACGATAAGCTAGTTAAGGCAGTAGCTTATCTTAAGTGACTTGCGATCCAATTGCCTCTCAAGGGTTCATCTTATAATTGCACAATGCATTAGAATCCAAATCACAATAATCATGGAATCGATGTAACTTGGAATCTTCAATTGTGTTTGGTAGCCTGTAATTGGAATCCAAAAAATGTGTTTGGAAGTTTGATTTTTAGATAAAAAAGATTCCTATGATTTATTTACAAGAACATGAACTTGATTAAGTAAATCAACTTTAATAGGCCAAAAATGGTGTACATGCTTGACATTTTAGATTATTATTGTAATAATTTCATTGAAATATATACTTGGCAGCAAATGATGTAATTAAGAGCTTAATGTAAGCCATAAAAGTAAGTCATTAATTTTAAATTTGAAGCAAAACCTCTATATTGAAGATAATGAAATTTATCCATTCAAATGTACACACATACACACATAGTCCAAACTCATGTCACATGCTAAAGTTGGGTGGATTGGGCCGGGTTGGTGCTCAACCCTATCCCAACCCAAGGTTCCTATACATCAACCCTAACCCAACCCAACTCAACCTCAGGTTGGGAATTCTCAACCCAAGCCCCAACCCAAGCAAGCTCGGTCAGGTTGGTCAAGTGGATACATGCTAATTTTTTCGTTATTACATTAGTCTATTATATTTCAATGTGCGTCTTTTCTTTTTTCTTTTTTGTATCTATAATTTTATTAATTATATATGTATTTATTTATCG
Source organism: Magnolia officinalis (assembly GCA_021015155.1). Lineage (NCBI taxonomy): Eukaryota > Viridiplantae > Streptophyta > Magnoliopsida > Magnoliales > Magnoliaceae > Magnolia > Magnolia officinalis. The sequence continues at coordinate 52,586,098 of JAJHSJ010000011.1, read as the reverse complement.
CAAAGAACATTTTTTCTAAACAAACAAGCTAAAATATAGGATTACTCCTTTAAAAGTAAAACTTGTGTAGCATGCAATCTATTTGGGAGAGAGAAATCTGGCGTATCTTGATCGGAAATGACGTGGACCAATGAAACCCGACATCATTCGAATTTCCTGTGCCTTCAACAGAGACGATCCACACTCAATTACAATTTATAAGTAACTTATATATTGATCAGGTTCATGTTGGGTTGGGCAACCCAGGACCTCAACCTGAGCCGACCCAAGTTTTATCAGGTTGGTGTTTGTATAGCCAAGCTCGAGACCAAACCCAATACATCTTGCCCGACCCCAACCCAATGTCGAGTCGGTCACGGGTCAGACGGGTTGAACCTGCCTGACTTTCAACCCTACCATTCACATTATAGATAAATATACTTAATAGAAAATAATTAATTATTATAATTATTTCTTCCAATTTACTCCAAATTACATTAAGACATCATATGTTTTTTCTAAAGCGTTGAATGACTTGTAATAACTATCAGGAAATCTTTGAACTTATGCAAGATATTCCTCCCATGACCCATAAACTTTAGGGCAATGACTAGAGAATACAACACATTATTTACTTAATGCATTTTCACTCCATTGAGAACAATTTGATTGAGAATCACTCACTTTACTTTTATGTTCTTGCATGAAGTTTATAAAAGCTTGTTAAGCTTCAACTAGAGAGATGTACAACTTGTATTTATCATGACTAAATTCATTCATGTCTTTATAAAAGATCAATGGTTTGGATCATTAAAATCAAGAAATCTTAGCATATTAGAAAGGGCATTTTAAGGTGGGTGTCTGTACTTTTCGGCATTATATATTTGTAAGTACTTATATGTTTAGCACACATAAGGTTGTCAAATTTTGTGAGACAAAAGTGATACTGGTCAGATCGTAAATATGATTAGATCGCAACTACTCTACATGTCTGAAGATCAACTTAAGATCGTCTTATCATCTCAAGAAGATGTCGCTCGATTTCAAGTCAAGTCTAGATGATCTCTGTATTTGTTAACCATAAGGTGATATAACCCTAGAAAGACCTTAGGTTAGGTTCTTTCCAAAAATTCATTTATTTTGGGTTATCTATAATATATTTGCTCTGGAGTTCGGCCAGCCTAACTTCCTCGGTTAACCCAACTTTAAGTTTGGGCTAAAAATCAAAATCTGTTGAAAATTCGGCCAACCTAACTTTTGGTTCGGCTAGCCTAACTTGAAATTCGGCCAGTTTAAGTGAAGTTCAGGTCAAATTCCAGCAATACAAATTTTTGAATTTCGCAAGAATTCGGCCAGCCAAATTTTGGATCTTATCCCACACAATCCGAAAACCGTTGGAACGAATTCGGTGGAATCCGGCCAGCTGAACCTATTCTTAGTCTAGCCGAATTTCCAAACCCTTTGGCTATTAATAGAGACTTTCTCTCATTTTAAATTAAAACGAAAAATCACACTAAACCTTCTGCAAGTGAGACAAATACTCTAGTCCTTAGCAAACATATTGCGCGGTATTTATAAATTCTTTTTAAGCTTATTCAATTTCCTTTCTTAAAATTATTTCAATCTCATTTTAAAGAATAGTTTATACTCCTCTTGAGATTTAAGAAAATTGAATCAACAACATTAGGGTTTTCATTTTCCAAAATACTTTAGAACCCTATACTCTTTCTGTTGAGCGAATATTACCTTATCTACATACAAGAAAGAAGATCTCTGCTACAAGCTTCTACTGCATTTTTGAATCTACGTTTGAAGATAAGTATTTTACTTTATTTCATTTCAGGTTACTCTGAGATAGCATGTAAAAATCTCAGTGGGTTAATTCGTGATAGCCTATGAAAATCACAAAGTGGGTTTTTATAAGTGATATCCCGTGAAAATCACAAAAGGGTTTTATTATGGTGAGGTCATGAAAATTACAAGGAACTGTATAAGGTTGTTAAGGTGAACCTATGAAAACCATGATATAGTGAAAGCCAAAATTACGAGGGTAGTAATTTTAGGAGTGGAGTAGGTGTGGTTTTTAAAGCACTGAAGCACTATAACTCATTGTGTCTCTGTGGTGAATGCTTATTTCCTATTGATGTTGAATGTTGTTTATTTCATTCTTTGTGGTGAATGTTGTATTTATTTTATCTTTTCTTATTAGTTTGAAAGATTGATTTTAAAGACAGTTGTGAAATAAGTTTTATCCTGCCTAATATTTTAGGTGAATGTTGTCCTACGAATTATTTGGAATTAATGTTTCAATACTTGGACGATTGAAATTTTATATTCTTTATATATTCTGCTTTTATTTCGATTATTTGGCATTGTCCTATTCACCCTCCCTCTAGGACATCGATAGATTGCCTTTTCAATATCTAGTCATGCTTCGTCTTAACTCACAAGGGGTTAGGCGGATAAAATTAAAAAGATTCTAGCCTTACTTTTATAGTCAAATGACTCAGAGTAGATGAACGTAATAAAGAAAAAGAAATGCAAAAAGAAAGAGAAAAAGAAGTGTGAGTTGATGATATAAATATATTAGAAATAAGTGAAGTGAAGTAAAATGTAATTTGAGATTGATTGAGATATGATAAAGAAAAGAGAATGTCAGACTTTCCTTTTGTTCATAAGGAATGGTCAAATATCCCTGATTCAAATTCTACTCTTGACTTTGTTAGCTTCTTTAGTGTATTATTTTTCTTGGAGCTGGCCTCCTAAGTTAGGCAGGGGCTCGGTGTCAATCGAGGATCTTCGAAGATTTCGAAGCATAGGACCCTCTCTCGATGTCTCTCTCACCCTCTCCCTGACTCTCTCTGGTTTTGACCTCAGAATGACAGTTGTTGTGTTGCATTTATAACTTGATACCGTTGGCTTGTGGTGAGCCGACATGGATACTTGTCCCCATCTCGTGAAGTTCGCATCTAGGAGAGGGGATCAGGATCTTAGGTAGGTAAAAAATGTACAAGTGGCCATCAACTTGCGGTGAGTCGATGATCCATGTGACACTATTTTATTTGACAAAATAAGCTCCTTGACGCCTATTGGAATGAAAATGGAAGTAGGGATGATGACATCATAGTCGACTCGCTGCATGCCTATGATTTTATTTTATCAATTTGGTCTATTTATTGCATCTAGCAAGTGCCATGAACCCTTAATATGCGACTCATTTGGATTTGCAGTTCTTTATAGGTAAGATATAAACAACTTTTTTTATTATTGTTATTTTAATATCGAAATAAGGTGTAAACAGAGAGTCTAGAAAATCGGTCATGATTTGATTAGTCTGGTTCTAGATCTACCGATCATGTTCACCAGTTGTTCTCGTGACACGTCAAGAACTCTCCGCATTTGACTAAGGGGTCGTTTGGCACAGTGGATTGGAGGGGGTTTCCAATCCCCTCTTTGAGGGGGTTTGCAATCCACGGTGAGAGCTTGGATTACACCTAAAATCATTTCAATAGTTGTAGGTGTAACATGTGTGTCGCTATACACTATCATTCTATTGGGCGCATGTCCCACTAATGATGATCAGCACCGTCCAAACATTGCCCATGTAAATCAGCACTGTCCAAACATTGTCCAGCACCGTCCAAACATTGTCCATGTAAATCAACGATTAAAAATTGTTGGTTGTCACTCAGACATGATCTTGTGCTTGTGGCCCATCCGAGACTTGGAATTTCATCATTTTCGGGCAAAACATATATTTCAGCGGGCTTATCAGAACCATTGTATCAAAAATTACATATCTCGCTAATTAGAGATATTAAAGTTGAATTAGTAATTAAATTCAAATCCTTGTAAATATACTACGGATGGGTACTTTTGGATTAAAGTTGATTCACACTCCAGGGTGCCAAACACACGGGGAGGATTGTAAATAGAGCTGGGCATCGAACCGAGTCGAATCGGATTGGGTCCAACTCGACTCGGTCCGAGTTTTGCATGGCCTGACCCGATCCGATCCTAACTCAATCCGATCCTAACTCATGCTGGCATGAACCGATCCGAGTCCGACTCGGTCAGGAAAACCAAGTCGGATCGGATTTGGCTAGGTTCAGATCGGATTTGGCCAGGTTCGGATTGGTTGTGCTCCACAACTTTTCTAACTACTTAAGCTGTAAGTTGGGCATCATTTCAAAACTCACGTCTTCTTAAAACACAAGTTGGATATAGGTGTATTTACACACCAATTCATGCTTGCACATTACACTATTAAATAGTACAGCCACCAAAAACTGTTGACTGGACACATGGCAATACTTGTAAGCCAATTACTTGAATTTTTTGGTAAAAGGAAAAAAAAAAGATAAAAATAGACAAGTGCAGAGGAATGAGGATGCGCATAACACTACCAGGCATTAAGAAAAGATTTTTAAAGAATTCCCAAACAGTGGTAGGAACAGAGATGGATAAAAATTATTTGAAAGAGTGTAAAAATCAGAGCTCTTAAACTGACATACCTGTGTAATATAGTTCGCCAATCACCTTTCCCAAACTCATCTTCCTTTGGTTGCCTACAGTTTGATTCCTTCTCCTTATATCTGAACTTTTCTGTCGTAGTATCAACACCAGTCCAAAGCTGTCGTAACCCTTATCAACCATCTTATTGAGTGTCTCGAGTGCCTCCTTGAACCTACCATCCTTGCATAGGTCCTCAATCAGGTATTTGAATGAAAATCCCTCAACATTAACCCCTCTCTCTATCAGGTAAATGGTATCAATTCCAACCAAGATCTAGCTCCAAACAGGATAAGGAGATAAACCACTAATTCATGAAAAATGACTCTGAACGGCCGGATCGGGAGTGGCCGACAGGTAGAGAATAGAGAGGGATGGGTAGGGTTTTGGGGGATTTAGGGTTCAGGTGTGGCCGTGCGGGTAGAGAGAGACGGGTAGGGTTAAAAAAAGGATAAAAGATATATATATATATATATATATAATATATATATATATATATATATCTAGGTGAGGGGTAAATTTATAATTTCCTAGTTACTAACTACATTCGGTTCTGTTCGAATTTGATCGGATCGGTTTCAAACGAATCAGATTTCGGATCGGTGCGGTCCGATTTACTATTGACCCGAACCTGATCCAATTAGTGGTCGGATCTGCCTAATCCTACTCGAACCTACCCGATCCAAGCCGTCGGTTCTGTTAGAATTGGGTAGGATCAAGTCCATCATGCCCAGCTCTAATTGTAAATCCAGGGGTTTCCAAATCTAGGGGATTACAAATCCATAATTTTTCATGGTCCTCGAATTGTTTATTGGTGATTTTATCGAAGCTTAGCCGAATTACGAAGAGCATTTTAGTGTTGTTTTAGAGTAGGGTAGCTACAAGCATAATGCGTTTTCTCTAAGGTGTCAAATGACTTGTAATAAATATTGGAAAATCCATGAACTTATGCAAGATATTCCTCCCATAATCCATAAATTTTATGGCAATGACCAGTGAATACAGTATAATATTTACTTGATACATTTCCACTCCATTGAGAACAATTTGATTGAGAATTACTCACTTTTATATTCTTTGCTAGGCATGAACTAAAAAGATGAATGACTTATATTTATTATGACTAAATTCATTCACACTTTTATTTATTATGAATAAATTCATTTACATCTTTATAAGAAATCAATGATTCGTATCATTGAAATAAAAAAAATCGTAGCATATTGGAAAGGTCAATCTACACTTAATAAGATTAGTGCTTATCTGTGAACAAAGTCCATCAATTTAGATCCAATTAGTCTGTCTTGATGGAACATACAAATGCCTAGTAATAAGTTATAAGTTCCATGCGGTGTGGCCCATCTTAGTGTCACGTGAACATCACGGTAGCCACCCAATTATCATATGAACCATCCAAATCATGGACCCACTTCAGATGGGCCTCAAGCCTAATAAGAGAAGTTACATGTAGTGTGGCCCATCTTAGTATCGTGCGAACATCACAACAACCACCAATTAACATATGAACCATCGAAATCACGGACCCACTTTAGATGGGTCCCACCACTTATCATGTGAAATTTAATGCCATTAATCGCATGTTTACAGAGAGGAGGAAGCAACATGCCCTTCCAAAGTATCAGTAACTCTCTATTCTCAATGGCGCAGAACATTTGAGCTGTTCAACTTCAATACGTTTGATGCACCATAATACTCGTTAATGGTGGACCCCAACCTGAAATCAAGCCAAGCCAATAAAGCAATGCGACCTTAATTTTTAAACTGTACATTGAAGATAATGGGTTCCTGTTACGCCCCAGACTCGGTAACCGAACTCACAAGGAACCCGATGGCCGGTTCTGGCCGCAACAGCCTCCGTAGTACCCCATTCTCGGCTCCTGAGGCAAGTTCCGATCCTGGGATCCTAACTGGAGGGCTCTTGTTAGCCCTCGTTGCGGTTCACTTGCGCATATTCTTGTTAGGCGCTGCGCTCGGGCTTCTCTTTCGAGGAAGCCCTACGCTAGTTTCTCAACATTTTATGTGTTCCAGAAAATGTTAAAACTCAACAAAAGTCGTTAAAGAAAGTCATAACAAAGCTCCTACGCGCGTACACACGCGCGTAAAGCGCTATACACTAGTATCCCGGAGGTGAACAGAGCTGGTCACCCGCCCTCCCGAGGAGGGGGTGTGTTGCCCTTGATATTACATGTCGATGTCCCTAAAGAGAATCTTAAGATAAGATTCTCTGTAATACCATCTATCATATCAATATCTGAACTAACGATTTGATTAAAGAAAAGTGCCCTTTCAGGGCCCCCTTTCCTAAATTAAAGATGCTTTCAGCTCTTTATCTGATCTTACCTCCGGTCTTACATCGGATATGATATGATCTTAGCTCTGGTCTTACATCGGATATGATATGATTTAGTCCGCCCTTACTCAATTCCTCATCGAATTCGGAATTGCGGGTGGGAAAATATGAAACTAATTTCATAGATTTACATCCAGTTTTTGGAAATCCTATTTCATAGGTAATCATATAATACAAACTGTTGGTGATCAAATAAGGAATCTCTTTAGGTTCCAGGAGTTCGAAGACACTATAGCTACAGCACGGAAACCAAAAGGTGAAATAACACTAGCTGACTACAGCGGGGCCGAGCACATCTTTGTGATGTTAAGTGCCCCAATCCTCTGTCATTAACTGGAATTGACTAAGTTAGATGAAAGAGGATGTGCCTCATTTGCTGTGAGAGGCTTAGCTGGACTGCTTTGAACTCACCATCCAATCTCAAACTTGAAGTAGCTATGGCTAGCAGGCACTGGTACTGCTTCGCTCAGACGGCTGACGACGGATTACGACATGGTCCGTTCCACGAGAGGTTTAGCTAACCTCACCCTTGTCCAGTAACCATTCTGAGTGGAGTACGAGTAGCACATGGGCTAATCAGATCATTAAACTTCGTTTAAGGACTTGTCTGGGGCGGCTACCATGGAGCGGTTAACCTCTTGGAACGAGTTCCGATACAAATGCGGGACCTTTTGTACACAAAGCCTATGATTGGCTAGCGCAATTCCTAAAGCTAAGGAGAATACCTAGTCATCGGGGGTTGACCATCTTGCCGAAACTAAAAGCCGGTAACGTGGGACTCCCGATTGCGGTTATACTGCGACGTGGCTCCATACGGGATACAAAAATTACTAGTGTAACAGTTGCTTTTTGCGTGGGTTATGACTGGGTGTTGACTATAAAAAATTTTCATTTTTTCTGGACAGGCGCGCGTACTATATACGCGGGCGGGCGTACGTGCGCGCGTACTATATACGCATGCGCGTACACGTGCGCGCGCGCGTATAATTGGGAAGAGCCTTCGACGGACTAAGTTACAGTTTTTCGGCCGACCGGCCCGGAGGTTTTCTTTTAAATCGGAGGGCTCTTGTTAGCGCTCACTGCGACTCGCTTGCATTGTAACGCCCTGAAAATCAGGGGTCGAGCATAAACTCAACTCCCGAGTTCCAATGCATCACTTATGCAACAAAATGAATGATGATTGAATGTTGTCTGCATTAATGTAGTGAACATGAGTGAGATTAAGACAAAACAACATATCATACTCCAGAGACAAGTGAATTAGGAAGCGGAAGACTGTGATAGATAAATAAAATATATAAACTGTGGTGAGTCTTCAGAGTGTGATAACATTACCAGGTTAAATAATTACGAGTACAATTCTAAAATATACCAAATGTGTAAGGTCCTCTAGTCAACATCCTTGTAACCCCGTCGATCAAGACACGGCTCACATGAAGCCGCCTGAAACTGTATAAAGGAGGAATCCTCCTCATCCTCATAAAAGTCTGACTCCGCTTCATAGCATCGCCATCATCTGCAGCTACAACAGGGTCTGGTTGGTGTGTACAATACCGTCCCGTAACGTGGGAGTGAGTGATCAACTCAGTGGAACAATAAAGCATAGGTTAACATGTTATCAATTCAGTCAAGTAGTACAATCAAACAATTCTAAATACTCATGTTAATGCAAGTATGAAATGCAGTCATGATGAATGCCCTCACCGCATACTCCCTCATGCGACACCATCTTACGTTCGCGGCATGCTTGCAATCCTCAGTGCTCCACATCTTCCAAGCACATGCAGTGCAATAATGAGCATGATTTATTAGTCCATTTCAAATAGCAGGATTGGGAAACTAAGGTACCTCCCTTGTATCATTCCAAAACATGATCCATTTTAGGGTCGTCAAACCTAGATACTCTCATACGATAGTGTGGTTCTAGGGCGCTGCAAAGGCTGCCAGGGTTGTTACACATAATCGTTACACCACTCCCCCATCACCTTTTTAACGGTTCATCACTAAATTGATACAGGCCTAGTTCATACTCTATTCACTGCGGCAAAACTCGTCGCCTCACCGCAAATTCAAAGTATGCTTGAGGTCACTACAAAGGGCTCGTCACCAATCAGTGTAGGCCGACAGCTCGAATATAGTATCCCATACCACCATAATCGGCTCACGAGTCTGGTTGCTCAATGGACACTACGGGGAGGCACGTGGCCCCAGCGTAAGCCGACAGCTCGACCACGGTGTCCCATACCACCATGCCCGGCTCATGAGTCTTAGTGGATCGAAGTACCATGGTTAAAAGGATTTCGCTGGTAAGTTTGGTACCCTAGGTTCAAGCAGAGGCGTCCAAACATGGTGAATATACATAAGTGTAACATCCCGGATTTTTGCCAACCTGGGATTAGACGTTCTAGGGCAATGGGTCGATCCTAAGACCTTATCAACTTGTCAAAACTAAATCCCACAGTCTAAAATCGCTCCTGAACCCATTTCCTTCACAAATCCCACCCCTTTACTACCTTGTGCTTTCAATTTTTCAAAGCACTTTCGCCCTAGACACTAACTTAAACTAGCTAAGTAGTAAAACTTGGATCACTTTATATACAAACTACAAAGGCCTAAGTACCATCTCAACCAGAAAACAATTAGGATTAAATCCTTTAGAAATTTAACAAAGTTAACTAAGTGCAAACTCGATTAGCCATGAAATCCGTTGGGATCGCTTTAAATACGATCTGCAAGACCCAAAACTTGCAAAATCATTGACGCTAGGTTACCCTAAAACCTAGGATCAATCTCATTACCCGGTTGCTCTCGGGAGCATCTCGAAACTTCGTATTAGGTTTAGATCGCACATCGGGAGTCCGATTAACTCGAAGCTAAGGAACTAGGACCGTCCCACTGGGCTTGACAATCATCTCAAAAATCAGCTCCGACCGATGTCCCACGGCCATTTATTTCGATCCGGAGCGAGGAGTGTGAAAAACACTATTCCCTTTGAAATTAAAATATCTGGAATAGTGATCTGGCACCATTCGCTTGCGCATCAGTATTAAGCAACCAGACCGTCAGAATCAGACCAAATTACACCCTCGGATTAAGAAAAATTTCAGGAACATTTACATGTACTTGGAATTTCGGATCGTGGCCCACTGACCGTTGAACTGAAAGTGGTCCGCCACGTGCGATCTGGGAATCCGATCGAGTCGAAAACGTAATCCCACGTGGATCCATAGATGGTGAGCTTAAGTCTTACGTTTGGCTCAAGGAGGGCCACCAGAACACCTCTTTTGAGCTGGAAAAGTGACGAAATACCTATATTAGCAGTAACCTTTGAACAGGAGTCTATTTCGGTGAGTTTTGAGACTATATAAGGACCTTAAACCCTCTCTCATGGCAGCCATACGAATTTGGATTTGAGAGAGGGAAAAGAGAGAGAAAGTGTGGGAGATGTGGGAGAATCTCCCTGCCGTCCTTCCCTGCTGCTATCCATGCTCCACCGCATCCTTCTTGACGCTTTTCCGGCGTTTCCGGCGTCGTTTCTAGGTAAGAAACCCTAACCCTAATCTGTTTTGGGGTTTAGACTGTTGTAGGTTGTGAAGTAGCTAACCTATTTCGTTCTATAGGTCGCCTAGTTGCCGTATACGGAAGCTTAGTAAACCTATCAACTCCATTACGATTCTACGACAAAAGGTGCGGACTTTAAGTGTATAAGTTACGTTTTTCAACGCTTTCAATGTCAGATAATGATAGATTCATGATCTGCATGCAATTGCACATGTACAAAGTGCTTTCCGTTTCCTGTTTCGATTAACATTGTAGAATATGGAATTTCACATACTCTAGATATACGTAGAAATACCGTATACGTATTTTTTTTGGAGAAGTGTTTGACATGTTTATTTAATGTATGATTATACTATATATGGATAAAATACTAGTTTGGCGAAAGGAATCGCCGTAATACATGTTCACTTGTAAATGCTACGTATGTTGAAATTGTGTATTCTAGAAATACTGTATACGTATAAATTTTGGAGATGTATGTATCATGATTATTTGCTGTAGTAATATATTGTACATGGATAAAATACTAGCTTGGCTGAAGGATAACCCTAATACATGTTTTACTAACATACACCATGTATGTTGTAATAGTGTATTCTAAGTGTTGTGGAAATGGCTGAATGAGTATGGAATTCTCATTCATGCTCGCCATGACTAATTGTCATGGATTCATGATTGTTATATTGGCGATACCCCTTTGACGAAAGGATTTGCCCTAAATCACGCCACGGCCATTATACACTATATATGCTAAAATGTGTGGCCCAAGTGTTTGTGGAAATGACTGAATGGATATGGAACTTGGATTCCTACTTGCCATGACTATCCGTCGTGGGTGTACGCGTATTATGATTGGGGCAACTCCCTAGTGAAAGGATTTGGCCTAATGCCTATGTGATCGACATATGTCATGTATGTGATGTATGTAAGTTCAAGTATAACTTGAAATGTCTGATTGAGTAGTAGTTAGCAAATTGTAATGTATAAGGGTGTTGAGACATGATTCTCAACCTCTATAAACTATGTGTATGATCTCCTTTGATAGTTGTGTGATTAGGAATTGAACATGTACAAACTCATGCTTGTGTTGTGATTCATAACATGCTCAACTGCTTTATGATTTTAACTATGTGATGCATATGTTTAATCTATATTTACGTTGTATGATCCGTCATGGGTGATGGAGGAGCGGAGCAACGAGTGCGTGCAACAGCCCTGGCAGCCCTAAACGGATAATACCAGACTGATTGTATGATTTGAATCCTGATCTATTACTGCTTTATATCTCTGTAATTGATTGTGTTTGGGGCTATGATTATAGTCCAGGCAATCGGTAACGAGATTGAACTCGTGGCTGAGATTCATTTGCCACGTGGGATGTGTTCGACGAACTCGAGTCGTGCGTTGCCTGTCGGCAGTGGCTAGGCCACACGAAGTTGTTTATGCACTTCATGTCGTGCAGCTCAACAGGCGATCGTGCTAGTCGAGCTCGTCAAGTAACCCGATCTGCCTTATGCATGTTCACCCTGTTTGGACGCTACTGCTTGAACCTAGGGTACCAAACTTACCAGTGAAACCCCTTTTTAACCATGGTACCTCGATCCGCTAAGACGCATGAGCCGGGCATGGTGGTATGGGACACCGTGGTCGAGCTGTCGGCCTACGCTGGGGCCATGTGCCTCCCCGTAGTGACCATTGCGCAACCAAACTCGTGAGCCGAATACGGTGGTATGGGACACTGTATTCGAGCTGTCGATACCTCGGCGAGAGCCGAGTACGGTGAGATCTGTGCTCGTGCTGACGGGCGACGAGTCCTCCGTAGTATCATCGAGTACACTCCAAGGGTCTGTGATTAGCGACGAGTCTTTCACAGCAACTAGAGTGTGAGTTGAGCCGAGTACGGTGAGACCTGTACTCGAGCTGACGGCTAGTGATTGAGCCGAGTACGGTGAGACCTGTACTCGAGCTGACGGCCAGCAATTGAGCCGCATACGGTGAGATCTGTATCCGCGCTGACGGGTGATGAGCCCTTTGCGATGCCTTCACTACGCTTCTCAAACCATAACATCGTATGAGAATAACTAGGATTGACGACCCTAGAATGGATCATGCTTGGGAATGATACAAGGGAGGTACCTTAGTTTCCCAATACTGCTGTTTGAAATGGACTAATAAAAACTTGGTAATCATGAGCATCATCGCACCGCATGTGCTTTGTAGATGTGGCGCACTGAGGGAGTAAGCATTCGCGAAAGTAAGATGATGTCGCTTGAGGGTGGTTTGGCAAGGGCATACAGCATCATGTCATATCATTTTTGCACTTAACAAGAGTAGTTAGAAATGCTTGATTTGTACTGCTTTATCATTACTGCTTGATTGATTTGATAACATGTTAACTTATGCTTTACTGTTCCACTGAGTTGATCACTCACTCCCACGTTACGGGACGGTGTTGTACACACCAACCAGATTTGTTGAGTTTCAGGTGGTGGCGATGCTTGTGAAGCAGAGCCGGACTACTTCTACGATGATAGGAGGAATTCTCCTGTCTGTATCTCTCTGGCAGGTCAATGAAGACCTGATATTGTATTGACGGGGCTATGGTACATGGGATAGGAGGCATTACACTTCCTCACATTTGGTACATTTTAGAACTGCACTTGTATTTATTTAACCTGGTAATGTTATCACACTCTGGAGACTCATCATAAGTTATATATTTTATCTATCTATCACAGTCTTCCGCTTGCAAATTTAACTGTCTCTAGAGTATGATATGCTGTTTTGGCTTAATCTCACTCATGTTCAATGCACGAATACAGTCAACATTCAATCATCATTCATTTTGTTGCATAAGTGATGTTCTGGAACTCGAGAGTTGAGATTATGCTCGACCCCCGATTTTCAGGGCGTTACAATAAGACAGATCAGGTTGCTTGACGAACTCGGCTAGCTCGAGCGCACAACAAATTGAACGATATGAAGCACATAAGCACTTCGTGTAGCCAACCACTATCGCCAACCGAAGTACGACTCGGGTTCGTCGAACACATCTCACGTGGCAAATGAATCTCAGCCACGAATTCAATCCCGTTACCGATTGCCTGGACTATAATCATAGCCCCAAACACAATCAATCCATGTCCAGAAGCATGTAGAATAAAGCAGAATAAACAAGGTGATTCAAGCATGTTAACAAACATGTCATAAAACATGTAATAAAGCACAATATAAATAAGAAATACAAACACCTATATTTCATAAGTAAGTGATTAAATTAAACAAGCAACATGGAGGAAATCATATACATCTCTAAGGTAGCTGAGAATCCTATCTCAATACCCTATTAAACTTAGTTCGTCACACAATTTCTCACACAGGCATTTTACAAACACTTAAACTACATCACTCCAACATACATGACGTATGTTGATTTCAACATAGAATAGGACAAATCCTTGTAGCAAGGAGTTGTTGCATACACATCAATCATGTTCTTAAATTCAATACATTTGGTAGGCATAAATCATAAATCCATATTTATTTAGTCATTTTAACAAACACTTTAAACTACATACATCAACATACATGACGTATGTTGATCACATAAGTATAAGGCCAAATCCTTTCACTAAGGAGTTGCCCCAATTATAACACGCGTGCACCCACGACGGATAGTCATGGAAAGCAAGAATCCAAGTTCCATGTTCATTTAATCATTTCCACAAACACTTGGACTACACGTTTTAGCATATACAGTGTATATTGGCTGTGGCGTGATTTAGGGCAAACCCTTTCGTCAAAGGGGTGTCGCCTATACAACAATCATGTATCCATGACAATCAGTCATGGCGAGCACGAATACAAATTCTATATTCATTCGGTCATTTTCACAAACACTTAGAATACACTATTTTAACATACATAGTATATATTGGCAAAAACATGTATTAGGGCGAATCCTTTCGCCAAATAAGTATTTTACACATATATAATATGTTCATACAGCAAATAATCATGGCAAACACATTTCCAAAATTTATACGTATACGGTACTTTCTACGAATACCTAGAATATGTAAAATTCTATATTCCACGTCTTTAATTGAAACGGAAAACAGACAACACTTTGTACATGTGCAATTGCATGCAGATCATGAATCTATCATTATCTGACATTGAAAGCGTTGAAAACCATAACCTATACACCTAAAGTCCGCACCTTTTGTCGTAGAATCGTAACGAATCCGATAGGTTTGCTAAGCTTTCGTATTCGGCAGTTTAGTAACCTATAGAATGAAATAGGTTAGATATTTCATAACCTACAACTATCAAAACCCCAAAACAGGTTAAGGGTAGGGTTTCTTACCTAGAAACGAGGTCGGAATCGCCGGAAAAGCGATTAGAAGGAAGTGGTGGAGCTTGGATACGGCAGGGAAGAACGGCATGAAGAATCTCCCACACTTTCACTCTCTTTTCTCTCTCTTTTCCTAGGGTTTTTCTCAAATTCGTATGGCTGAATGAGAGAAGGTTTTAAGGTCCTTATGTAGCCTAAAATCTCACCGAAATAGACTTCAGGTCAAGGTATACTTAGGTTATAACCAAAACGAGCCTGTTCCAGCTCAACGAAGCACTTCTGGCGGCCCCCCTTGAGCCAAAGGCCGGACTTAAGCTCACAGACTCTGGATCTAAGTGGAGTTAAGTTTTTGTTTCAGTCGGATTCTCAGATCACGTGTGGCATACCAGTTTCAGTTTAACGGTCAGTGGATCTCGATCGGAGATTCCGAGTACATGGATATGTTTGGGGAAATATCTCTGATCCGAGGGTGTAATTTGGTCTGATTCTGACGGTCAGGTTGCTTAATACTGACCCCCAAGCGTCACATGCCAGATTTATTTATTTTGAATTTAATTTAGAATTATTTTCACATTTCTCACACTCCCCGCTCCAAGCTCAAGCGAATAGCGTTGGGACACTATCTGGATTTAATTTCCGAGATGGTTGTCAAGCCCAGCAAGGCGGTCCTAATTCCTTAACTTCGTGTTAATTGGACTTCCGACGTGCGGTCCAGATCTGATACAGAGTTTCGAGATGCTCCCAAGAGCAGCCGGGTAATGAGATTGATCCTAGATTTTAGGGTAATGTAGCGTCAATGATTCTACAAGTTTTGGGTCTTGCAGATCGTATTTAAAGTGATTGGTGCTAATTTCATAGGTACTCTAGTTTAACACTGGCTAATTCTCGCCTAATTTCTAAAGGATTTAGTTCTGAGTAATTTCTGTCTGAGGTGGTACCTGGGCCTTGTAGTTTGTATATAAAGTGATCCAAGTTATAATACTTAGCTAGTTTAAGATAGTGTCTAGGGTGAAAGTACTTAGAAAATTTGAAAGAACAAGGTGGTGAAGGGTGAGATTTGTGAAGGAAATGGGTTCAAAAGTGGTTTTAGACTTTGGGATTGAGTTTTGACAAGTTAATAAGGTGTGAGGATCAACCCATTGCCTAAGGACGTCTAATTCCAAGTTGACAAAAATTCGGGATGTTACAATCTACCCCCCCTAAAACAAAATTTCGTCCCCGAAATTGCCTAAGGGTAATAAGGAAAGATTTAATTATTTCTTTTGCCTAAGTTTTATTGATTTCGAGTTTCTACGCATGGTAGGGTATATACTAGCCTGGTTCATTTTAGTCTACCGCCCTTAAAACTTATTTCTTTATTCATTTCTCATACCCTGATGGTTTGCTACAATTTATTTCTTTACCTATTTGGAGTCTTGACGACAATCCCCAATTATTTAGGGTAAGATAGTTGTTTTCAATATTTGATCAACACGGAAAGACAGTTGTAGTGGGCTTGATCACGATACATCGATCATCTACCTAACTAGGGTAGAAGGCTCATCGTATCCCTTCCTAGTCCTAGTAGATCATGGTCTTCTGCTCGGTCAAGCAGTGAGTTCGTTGGTAGTTGCCCAGGATTGAGAATTGGGTCAAGCCGCGAATGCTTCGTAGTTGTATATTTCAGTAACTCCGTAGTCCAATCACTCTAGAAACGTAGGGAATGTCCATCATTGAAAGGCTCAAATTGTCTATGTCTAAGGTTGCCCTTTAGGTCTTAATCTAAGAGAGTCCTTGTTATTATCTATGTTCAAGGAAAGGGTGAATCAAATCTTACTAGATCATTCTAAAACGGTTTCTCATAGTAGAACTTGCTAGGGCTTCTATAATGTTCGTATTCAACGAGCACAGTTTCGATCCTGGGCCAGTGGGGTAGGGTCCACCTTGCTTTTGCTACGCCACCCAGATCAAAGAGGTGTATTGATTTTACCTAGCTACATCTATCGGTCTCTGGCATTCTCTAATGTAACTGGTAGTCTAGTCTTAATTTAGGAGTAGTGGAAATCCATAGGTGTAGTCCAAAGTCTATGCTCATATGCTAGATGATTTCACATCATTTCTAATACAAGAAAGGATTTTATCACTTAGGGTCAAAGTTGTCTCATTGGAACTGAGTTGTCTGTACTTGACGCTCGAGCATTTCACATATGCTCATTCCAACTAAGAAGGTCCTAAGGTTCACATTATAAATTTGTTAGATTTTCTATACGGTCAGGTCTGTCGAAATCTAGGAGCACCGCTCTAGGTCCAAAACTCCAAGGGCCTATTTGGCCAGTGATCTTAAGTTGTATTTAATGGGCTTGCATTGCTAATCCCTCCTCGGGATTGAGAGTGGCATGGTTGGTAGGAGGGTGGGTGGGGATTAATTTTATAGGCTTTGGAAAATGAGTCTTGTGTGGGAAAGCGTGAGATGGGAGTTCCAAATCTCAGGATGAGGAATTTCTAAGTGTAATAGGAAAACCCGGGATATACTTTTCATTGCATACATTCCAAACATGGCATTGGAAAACATGGGATACACCCAATCTAGGGACCATATCTTACACATACATTTATTGTTACTTATACAATTCTATCCACCTTAAACTCACCTAATGCAATTTGGCCGAACGGGCCCTAAATGTCCTCAAACATCTAAAACATTCTACCAACTACTGCACCCATCAACATGAAAACAAAAACATCCAAAGATGGTAACCCATGCAAACTACAAGACAATAGTATGGATGATTAGGCCTCCAAGAAAATGGCCGTACAAGCTCGGATAGAGCCATGGAAAAATGAGGATAAGGGGAAACGGAGGCTGGAGTTTTTGGTTCTCCACAGACTTGAGCCTCAACAGGGATTGTAAAGGCCCAAAAGGCAGCGTTTGAAGAAGGAAAGGGAAGAAAATGGATGGGTTAGAGAGCTTACACGAATTTGAGCTTCAAATGGGGAGTGTAGGAGCTCAAATGAGAGAAAACGGAAAGGGTAGAGGGTAGGTGTTGCTGTGAACGATGGATGTGGATGGGTTGTGGCCGAAAATGGCAGATTGGGTAATTGGAAGAGAGGTTTGGGAGAGAAAAACTGAAATTTGAGAGAAAGGAAGAGCTTGAAGGGTGTTTTGAGAGAGAGGGGGCAAAACGAACGTGAAACAGGGGCCCCACACAATTTGGTGGGCACCACACGTGCCTAGGGGTCGGGCCGACCATGACCAGCACCAGCCCGACCAGCCCGGCCCAACCTGACCGCGGTCGACCGCGGTGACCGCGGTTCCGCTGCCGTCCACCGGACCAGCCGCGGTGCTACCGCGGTAGGGCGGTGTTCACCACCCTCCCATGGTACCAATGGTACCCCGGGTCTGTCCCGGGTCCTCCCGGATTTCATAGTGTGGCCCCCAACTCCATTTGAGGCATTTTCGGAGCCAATTTGTAAACCGAAAAGAGTTTATGTGACGTGTGGCATATGATTTTGGGTAGGAGGAGCTAATCTATCCTATTAACCCATTTATTTGGTTAGATTCTAAAAGGTTAAGGGTCAAAAGTCCAATTTATACATATATTTACTATTTATAGTAACTTTTTGTTTAAGTATTATTCTTCATTATTTATACGTTAGAATTTATATATGGTATGAAAGGATTTAGAAAAAATTAAAGGGCACACATCACAAAATTCACTAAGAATTTGAACTTTTATAAGTTTAGATCAGGTTTAAAAGAACATAGATAAGGTAATAAGAAAAGAGAGAGAAATCAACAACACTGGAGTCCTCACTGCTCAACTATGCTCCACTCTCTGCTGCTATGACGCCTGTCTAGAGTCTCATACACGCATCAATCGTGCATAAGCTTATAGAAGCTTAGAGGGTGGTGTAAGTGTGTGACAATGGTGCACAGAAGAATAGTAGGAGGTACAAGGAGAGAAACATGCTAATGAAAATATCACTAGCCTTACTAAGGCTTATCATGAATACCATGCAATGAGTGTTGGGTGCCATACCAAGGCAATGCATGAAGGGGTTTGCACAACCAATGCTAATGCGATGCAAATATTGTCAGTGCTCATATCCAACCCACATGTCAAGTACATTTCTAATCATAAGGAAATCACCGGGATCCGTTACACTGCTTAATGGCTGCCGCTCTACAGACCCCGCACAGTCAAACGAGGGTAAGAGACCTCACTACCCGCCTTTGGACAGTCAATCACCAACAAGGTCTGAAGATAGCGGACCCATTTACGAGATGGTCAGACTCAGCCTAGCAACGCCTCCTCACACTAGGCAGGTAAGGCCACACCCCTATCCAACCGACTACGCGATAGTAGGAGTCGCGGCCTAACGGTATAAGGCCCTCGTGCGCTCATAGTTTCCATTCGGTCACGGCGTTGGAGCAGATCCTTGGTACCATGGAAGTTTTGAAAATTTCACCCATAGGCATCCTATGCACCCGATATGCTCAAATAATATTTTCGGTGTCCACGCATACGTTCATCCACTAACGTCCCTGTGGAGGCAGGGCCCTAATGAAACAAGGGCAGTATCATCATAAAATACGATGCCAATGCATGAGTCACACATACAGATCATGTACAAGCTTCAGGCACTCAACGTGCACAAGGGGAAAAACTCTGTCCCTTTATGACCACCATACAATGAAATCAATTCACACAAATGATGCGTATGGGTCATGTAAGTGTGCTACCTATAGAATATGAAATCCTCCGTCCTAAGGAGGGACAAGGTCTAGGCACATAACAGGTGTTCTGAGGAGAAGAGAAATCCTTTAATGGGGGCCCAGTACTTTGGGATGGCCCATAAGCTAAGCGAGTTGTGATCCTAAGGAGGAACGGTCTTAGCCAGGCCCAAGGTGGGCCTTTAACCACCTATGAGGGTCCCTATGGGCCTACCTTAGGGCCACCAAGGAGGACATCCAATCTCAACTGGGTCCCAAAAGGTAGCCTGCTACGTATGCAAAGAAAAGTCCAAGGCTCAATTAATCCATGGCCTAGTGGGTCATATACTAAGTCCAATACATAGGTAACCTGGTAGGCCCTTAAGCAAGGTTAGGGCCCAACCATAAGGGTCATGAGTTCACTCATTGTGGTGGGCCTAATGGGCAGCCCATTATTCCAACATATGGGAAATCCTTATATTTAACACAAGTAAGTTGGGCCTCACATCTCGGCCCAAGTATGGATTTATTATAGTGGGCAGGCAAGGGCCCAACGACTTGAGTATTTGGCCCATAAGACCCATCACAATGGCATGGTAAATATAGGACCCAAGGGTTCAACAGGCTTATCAAAAGTTCCAGCCCAACTAAGGCTATAAGGCCCATTAATTAACTAGAAGACTAGCCCAAGAAGAATCCAATTGGAATGGGCCTTTAATTATGCACTAATTAAGCCCAAAAATAAAATTAAGATGGTAAGACAACTGACTTAAATCCTCCTCAAATATAGTGGGTCATACTGTCCCAAAACAACATTTATAGGCAACAATTATTGGGCTCATTGCCAAATTCCAGCCCACCTATTTTCTGGGTTGTTGGAGTTTAGCAATTTAATTAATTTATAGTATATTTATTTTCTGATGGCTCACATACATCACTGTGGGTCCCACCAGATGAGAGTGAGATGCACAACACATAATATATATGAGCCATATTGCTGGAATACAGGTCCAGCAACAACCCAAGGTAGGGGCGTCCCATGGTGGGTAGTCCTACGGGCCTGGGTATCTGGCCCAAAATTGATCCACTTTGTAGGGCGTACCACGGTTAGCTCGAATGTTTGATGGGCATGAAATTTTGTAGGGTGACACTTCCATGGGTGGGCCACACATCCAAAAATTTTCAGAATTTTTAGATATTCCTAAGTATTTTAATTGATTTAAACAAAACAGTCTATCGAGAAAATCAGACTGACCTGGACGTCCCAACGTGGTGGGCCAGTCCGGCCCTTTCCACGGTGTGCAAAAGTTTCCATTGGCCCCAAAAATTTGTAGGTGGGTCCTACCATGGGTGGACCACCTCCCTGTAAATTTTCATAATTTTTGGATACTCAGAAGTATTTTAATAAATTCTGGAGTTACAATCTGTCCAGGGTGAAATGTCACTAGAAATAACTGTCCTGAATTTGGGCCATCCAAATGGGTGGGTTCTGGGCCTCTAAAATTCCTGAAATTTTGACCCAAGGTCCCTCATCAAGTCTGCAATAAGGTGGGACCCTGAAATATAGCCCACCTTCTGAGAAAATATTTTTAAAATTTTGTTTTTATGGAACTATGCTGCTGGACTGCACAACAGAAATTTCTAGCAGCCCATTATGTTGGCCCACCCCTTTGGATGCCCAAATGGGATTCCTTGGCCCTGAAATTTTGTAGGTAGGTCGTACCATGGGTGGGACACTCCCCTGTAAAAATTTAAAATTTTTGGGATAGTAAAAATATTTTATTTAACTCTTGAAATTTATGGACAGCAAAGTCCGGATTTTTATTTTCCTGCTGCAGCAATGCTACTGTCCCTGACTTTTGCACCCCATTAGAGTGGGCCCAAGTCTATGTAAATTTGGAAAAATGCAAGGAAAATCTTCCTATACAAGTATACAGTGAGGTGCAGTCCATAAAGGTGGCCCACCATTTCAAAATGAGGCTAATATTTATGATTTTCCAGCAAACAGTGTGGCTGGACAGTCCAGAAAAATTTGGACTGTCCACCCTCTTTGGCCCACCCTTTTGGGTGATCAAACAGGGACGGATGAGGGTGAAATTTGTCATACTTCTAGGCGGGGTCTACACCTCCATAACTAATCAAATAATGGAGGTAAAACATCTTCCAAATCAGTTCATAGACTATGCCAAAAACAATCTAAAAACGATCCAAAATTTTTTCTGAACAGCAAGGTATGTCTTGAAATAACTAATCATAACCACTGATTTAAAGGAGGAAATACCCCACAAAATTTGTGTTGTGGTCCACCTTAGTGGGCCCCACAAACATCTAGGCCATACCCTCCTCATAAAACTCATTGCATGTAATCAAAATGGAGCAAGTGGGACACCAATGTCCATAGAATGGAAAGCAAGGGGCGTCCACCTTGCTTGGATGGTCTGGATATTCCAGGGCCACTAAGTGGGCCACATACATCAAGAATTAAAAATAAAATGATGAAAAAATAAAATCCGGCCATGGGGGTAGGGCCCCGCCACTAATGGGCCCTCCCAAGAGTCAATCTCAACCATACAACAATGTTACTTGAACATGCAACATTAAACTAATGTATGCATGATCTTTGACTAG
Organism: Magnolia officinalis; assembly: GCA_021015155.1. Taxonomy (NCBI): domain Eukaryota; kingdom Viridiplantae; phylum Streptophyta; class Magnoliopsida; order Magnoliales; family Magnoliaceae; genus Magnolia; species Magnolia officinalis. The sequence continues at coordinate 52,563,997 of JAJHSJ010000011.1, read as the reverse complement.
AATAAGTGGTTGAGATGCCATCCCAGCATGACTTCTAAGGTCTAGATGCCCTTGAAATAAAGTGGATGATACAAAATATCATGATAGGGTCCATGGAGAATGGCCCCATTATGTTACAGGATATACATGTAGGATGGGCTAAAAGGCCACATCCATGGGGTCAAATGGAGTCTCACCATGGATTGGTGGGTCCCATATGATCCAACTAGGAAGAAAAAGAAGATCAAATGGTAGAAAAGAAAATCAGAAATTATAATCACTCACTTGCAAATCAAGCCTCCAAACTCCAACACCATGAAGGTCTTGAGCCTAAGAAGAAATTTTAATGGTGGAGATCTACTTTTAATGGAGGGATTGAGAGTATTTTGAGGATTAGGAGGCTGGAGAATAGAGGAAGATGAAAGAGAAGTTGCTGGAAATTCTAGCAATGGAGGGAAATGAAAGGGTAAAGAGAGAGAAAAATGTCATCATTATTTTGTAAGAGAAGTCATCATAGCATAGGGAGGAGATTACAATGCTTAGGCTTTTAGGCTAGGATTAGGTGGTGTTTGTTGAGATACGTAGTGTTTCCATAGAATTTGTGTGGTGTGTGTAGTGTGCATGAGGACTTGTGCCATGGAGGTGGTCCACATGCATTTGCACAAAAGTGGGTCACATGATCAAGGGTCATACTATGTAATGCTCATAACTTTTGATCTATAAGTCGGATGAACGCACAAGACACGTCGTTGGAACCGCAACGATGATGCGAATAAGGTGGCATAGGTCTTGGGTCAACGTGACCGAACTCAAGGATGACCGCAAACACTACCCGAAGGTCGCGGGTCACCGGAATTTGACCGGTATGACCGCGGGACCTAAATGAACGAAATGCATACTCACACACACATACATGCACACATGTAAACTCAGGTCAGGTCTCACATTCCATATGTTGTTAGTTTAATTTAAGTTGATACATGCCATGTGTACCACTTAAGTCAATTGCAAAACTCAAATGGGCCACACCACAGGAAACGGTGGGGATGAACCATTTGAGAGGACTACCAAACCAGATCTCAGCGGGAGACAGTTTTCTTGTATTTATTTATTATTATTTTTTAAAATTTCAATTAATTAGTATGGCCCACCAGTGATGGTGGGCCCAGAAAAAAAAACCAACTGGTCAAGAATTACTAAATAATTGGGAAGCTTGAGATTACAAAACATTATCTGTTCTGTGAAGGACTGAAAATGTAACATGAAAAATCCTAAGCACAAATGAGCTTCATTTTCATGCTACACGTACCAATCAGGCACGCTTGTGGGGCATCTGGTTGTAGATCAGGTGGGCGCCAACGTGTAGATGACATGGCCCATAATCAGGGTAGCCAACTGGTAGCCACATGTTCAAGGTGGACCCCCATCCAATGAAGAGCTCAGATGATCCGCACGTGCATTAAGTGTACCTGACCTTGCAGATGATCCACTCCATAATCAGGTCGTCCAGAAACAATGGATGGTTTCAGAAAAGTTGCCAATAGTCTACAATCAACAGATGTGTATTGCCTGCCTGATGAGTGGACTGGTCCAGACAATCTACATGGTGGACGCCACCATTACACTGCTCGGGAATCACACGCATCATATTGACATGTCATGTGGTGGGCCCCATCCTAAAACGGAATTGGGAATATATATATAACAAGGCGGGATAATGGAAAGGATTAAAGGGGTGCACACGGTTCGCTTCAGTCCGGTTATGGGTGTAACCCGAACTGAACCAATTCTAACGATTCCAGAAAAATCGGAATCGGACCGTTTGCACCCTAGAACCGAATGGAAGTGGACCATTAAAACCAGTTTGGTTCTACGGTTACAGGGTTTTTATTAGATGTGTACACGAGTCGAACCGAGCTGTGCTCGACTCGGCTCGGCCACTAACTGACCCTAGCTCGAACTTGGCTCGGCTCGGTCCTCAGGCTTGACTGGCCAACTCGGCTTGGTTCGGTCAGCAGCTCGGGCCAGTTCGAGCCTGTGCGGCGTTTTCACAAACACATGGAGTGCACTTTCAATTTCTTACTGTATGTAAAACAACAGCAGCTATTTACAGGTATTTAATTAAACACCTTGTAAGCAATATCAAAATCAAGAAAAAATGGTATTTGTTTCATATACATACCTTCCTTGCCACCAGCCGACACTTCATTGAATCATTTCATCAAACACTTGGTAAGCAACATCAATATCAAAGTAACTGAGTCACCAAACTGGTTCGATCCGAGTTCGATTCGAGTTGGGGTTCGATCCGAGTCGAGTTGAGCTCGGGCAAGCTCGAACTCGGTTTTAAATTTTTTCGAGCTCAAAAAATCAACTCGAACTCGGTTCTAAATTTTTTCGAGCTCAAAAAATCAACTCAACTCGGCTCGAACTCAATTTCAAACTGAGTTGAATTGAGCTTTCTCGAGTCTAGTAGTCGAGTCAAGTGAGCTAACTGAGCTAACTTGGTTCACCCTAGTTTTTATAATCCAGTTATTATTATTATTATTATTATTATTATTATTATTAATTTTTTAATCTAGACCATATCCATTCATGTTGTGATCCATTTGATAAATGGTATAGATATTGTGTAAGGTGTGCAAAAAGACATTTACGGAAACAATCAAATGGTGCATTGTAAACCATAAATCATGAGTCAAATAAACAAGTTCGGTTCTACATAACCCCAAACTGAGAACCGATCTGAACTAACTGGTTCTTTGATTTTTGGAACGGGAACTGGACCAGTGCACTTCAGAACTGTATCAAGCCATGCGGTTTGATCGGTTCCAGTCTAGTTTACCAGTTCTACCAGTTCCATGTGCACCCCTAATTTTAGGGGTGCAACAAGGTGGGCATGATGGATCTGGTAGTTTACAACAAGATGGGGGCCAACCTGAAAGACGGCAGGCAGCATTTTAGATCACTGAAACCCACCTGATCTGAACCATATATCGTGTGCGTCCAACTGTAGTGGGCCCTGTCTTAAAACGGACCTGGGCATATAATGGAAAGGATTTTACATAATACAACAAGGTGGGCCAACCTGATAGACGTGAGAGAGAGAGAGAGGACGCAGTTTGGCTGATGATCTGAACACTAGCCAGCTAACTGTTGTCAAGGCTCTGTAGGCCCCACCATGATGTATTTCTTTTATCCACGCCATCTGTCCATTTTGCCAGCTCATTTTAGAGAATAAGCCCAAAAATGAGGCAGATCCAAATCTCAAGTGGACCACAGCACATGAAAAGGTGGGGAGAATAATGTCCACCGTTGAAGCCTTCCTATGGCCACAGTGGTGTTTATTTGTCATCCAACCTGTTCATAAGATCACACAAACTTAAATGAAGGAAAACACAAATATGAGCTTGATCCAAAACTTTTGTGGACACCAAGTTTTCAACTGTAAGCATTCAATCCCTGCTGTTTCATGTAATGTCGTCCACTTGAGCTTTGAATCTGCTTCATTCGGTGCTCATGCCCTAAAATGAGCTGGAAAAATGGATAGACAGCGGAAATAAAACACATACTGGTGAGGGTTCGATTTCCCTTCCTTGGCTTTACTCGATACACATGGTTGTGGGTGATAGCCTATATCCGTAGGGATTAGTCTCACTTCAAAAAAGAGGTGCCGACACCCTGTGTCTTAAAAAAAACAAAACACGTACTGGTGGGCATGCATAGCTTTCACACCAGCTAGTTGGCTGGCATTGGGGCGGGGCTTACAATTGTCGGTGGTCTTTTAAAGGGAGCCTTAAAATTGTCGGTTTTCTGACAGCTGGGAAGGATAATGTAAAATGCATTCGGAATGAGAGCGGTTAGGTGAGATTTCAAAGATACTCCTTTTGTTGTACCCTTCCAAACGCACCAACATTTCTCCTTTCACACCAATTCACGCCAAATGCAGCCCTAAACTTTGGTGAATACAAATAGATGTTTTAACAAATCAGTTCACTTGCGCAACCAAACATGCCTCATGAAATTTCGACAAAGTTCCATACTGCGAACAAACACCTTAGGCCTCATTTGGCACCGTGGATTTAAAATTCCTAAACTGAAAACTCATTGCGCTTGTTTGGTGCACGGTATTAAGTGGGATTAGGTGGTATGAAATTACATTTGGTCCCATGCAAATTCCGTCTTAACAATTGGAAATGACCAGAAGGATTGGATTGATCCAGGTATTATATCATCCAATGCAAATTCCATCTGGCATTTGGAAATGACCAAAAGGACCGGATTTGTAGATGGTGCAGGATTTCTAATGGAATTTGAAATCCACTACATCCATAGGCCTTACATTGATACATATATTTTATCCACGCTATCCATCCACATGCACCTTTTACATGTAACATTCAAGTTGCATATGCGTATACCGTATACCGTATACCGGTACTAATGAAATCTGTTTGTTGATTGCAATTCCATGGTCCACCAAACACAGGCTTTACTTAAAATCTTTTTTTTTTTTTTTGGTTTCCAAGGGAAGACTTTGATTCAAAATGGGGAATCCAGACATGCAATCATTGTATAATAATGGTGTCAATTCCATGTAATTGCATTAGATGTCATTTAATCCTGCTTACCAACCGGAATTCTATGGTTGTGTTTGGCAACCTGGATTTAGAATCCCATATAATCCAAAAATAGCTATGTACTAATTTATGTAATAGATATATTTACAAGAGATTGAATTTAATTACTAAATCAACTTTAATATTCTAAATGGTGTACATATGTGATGTTTAACACAATAATTGTAATTAGCCTATTGAAATATATACTTTGGTAAAAAAAATAATAATAATAATGAAATTCCAAGCCTCAAATGGGCCCCATAAGCATGGGATCACAACCGAGCGACTAACCAATATTTTTTAACCATTGATTAACGCAGCCAATGTTTGGACTGCTCAAATCATTCTATTGATGAAATTTTTGATAATTTGATTGTTTTGCGATATCATCAGCAGACCAAGTGTACAATAGATTAGTAGCCTAGTAACACATGTTACTCATGCGACCCTCCCCTTTTAAAAATGGGCAAAGGAAAGGTTTAGTAATCCATGCGAAAGAAAGGGATTACAAAACTCAACAAAAGTGAAGATTTAAAATGCCTTGGATTCGGAATACCCTCTAATTCAACCCACCAAACAACCAAAGGATTTGGAATACCCTAAAATCCCCCCAAATCAACGGTGCCAAACAACCACTAGCCTTCTTTAAAAAGGCAAAGATAAGGACAGCTATCAGTCAAATAACAGAGAGCAAACACAAGAGTCGTATCATTGCCAAGCCGGATTTCATAGATGAACATCCGAAAGCCATTCATTGCGTTGATTGTCACACCTCAAAAGCTCAGTTTGGGCACTTGCACGCCATACCCATTGGCAGCATGTCATGTCCCCGTTGAAGAGGAGGAGATTCAGATGCCATGACAAACATTCATCCCACCAAGAATGCCTACAACATTAGCAATCAACAAACACAAATCCCCCCACATGTACCAAGGTAGCAGTGTACTAAATATGGACTCTGCATCAGGTGGGCCCAACTGTTAACGTGCCCTGCCCCTGAAATCAGGCCAATCTGCTGATCAGGTCAGCTGCAAATGCCCATGTTTTGGTAATCATGGATGCCCAGCTGATGAGAATACCTAGATGAATTTTGTGCTAGGGCACAGTAATTGTGGATCCCACCTTATGTGTCATAGCACTCTCGTCTTAAGTTCTAACAAAAGAGATGTTGAAATGTGATCTTCTACCAAGCATGATGTTGAAACACCTACTTTTCAGGAAATTTCAATCATACCTAGGGGGTTAGCTACAAAATGCTGCTACAATTTCGTGGGGTTAGCTATGAAATGCTGCTCAAATTTTTGTAACTACTTTGAGGGAAATCCTCATTCATTTTCTGGGGGTGTGTATGGCCTATGCAATGCACGTTGAGAGAGTAAAGGAAGAGAGAAGAACGGAGAAAGAGACCGAGGGAGAGTGTGGCCACTGCAGGCGAGACTGAGGGAGAGAGTGTGGCTACTGCATGTTGGCGACACATGAAGAGAATGGTTTCGATGCAGGCGACTCATGCCCACTTTTTCCAATGTTGTGGCCTGCTCAAGTTACCTACCTCATTTTCGGGCTGACGTCCTAACATTGCACCATGCATACATCACATTAGTCCCCTCATACCATGCTTAGCAAGTGGGAGTAGGTTACTCTCATCAATGAATTGAAAAGACAAAAATACCCCAGTTGAAGTGCCAGCCGCACCCAAAAACTACTTATCATCGCCCTCCCTAGAACTAATTGCAGGGGTAAATTTGCCAAAATGCAACTAGTTGGTGTGTGGGGCACACCATGGTGTTTGTACAACATCTTGCCCGCCCATTAAAATTATCCCATCATGAAAATGAGATGCCCAAAAAATCAAGTTGATCCAACTATTAGGTGGGTTACACCATAGAAAACCATGAAACAATACTTAAAAATGCCACATTCATGTGGAGCATCCCATTTTCATGGTTGGATTGTCCTGATTTTTGGGGCATCCTATTTTTATGGTCGGACAATCTTGCTGGATGGACAAGATATCATCCAGACTACATGGTCAGCCTCACATGCCAACTAGTTGCATGTGATTTTATATATATATATATATACACACACACACACACACACACACACACACATATATATATATATATATATATATATAGAGAGAGAGAGAGAGAGAGAGAGAGGCATGATCAATGTGTTTTTTTTCCCTTTCTTGTGAACTGGTCCATATGAGAACTGTCTGACCTGTTTGGCTGGTGGAACAGAGACAGCTAAGGTGGTGCGGTGCCCATTTTCTCTCCACGCACCAGCATGAAGGTTCACACACTTCTAGCAAACCCAACTCTGCCCATGGCCCACTCATGATGAGATGAGATCCACCCCTTAAACGCCACACACACGGCCCAAACCAAAAACCATGATTTCACTTCATGAATACATCAACTCCTCCAGAGAACCTGATACATGAAAACTCACCCTCATACATGAAAACTCCTCACTGGACATTTGGTGTTTTCACCATAACATGCCTCATTTCTGTACAGTGACAAAGCACCCGTTTGAACACCCCTCAGAAGGGCCATTTGAGCCCTAAATGCCGTTTTATCAAAACGGCAGTGAGTTGTGCGTTTGGATGCACCTTGCAAAGCTGTCTCATCGCCCCCTTGACAGAATATGCCCTAAAATGCCAACTCGGCAAAAACCAATCCCGAGTCAACTGAAACAGCAGGCTATCACAATATAATTCGATAGTGCATCCAAACACACCCCAATTAATTTCATACAATGTGAGAGCATTAGAAATCACAAACTCCGTCATCAACAGCCATGGACAATCATAATCCATCCAAATGAGTAATACGAAAGGAAGGCAGCTTCATTCTCAAAAACAAAATACAATAAAAATAACCAAACATACTTGCCAGTATTCATACTACCTCCACAACATAAACATATGTTATGCAGCAATCATCATCTAATAAAGAATTCGACAAAACCGGAACAAGGTATTATTATCTGTAACAGATTAAAAACAACATAAAAGGTAAGTAAAGCAAGAAACATCCAACCTGGAAGGGATCACTCTTTTTGCTAGCAATAGATCTCCACGGTTGTCTGTCTAGTCGAGGAAGCTTCTTGGGGTGGTGGGAATTCAGTCTAGCTTCACAGAAGAAAACAGGAAATGCACAAACCAAAATGAAGAGAGGAACCCAATCGTGCCTGTCGCAAGCATGATAGCAGAAACCATTAAGAACGAGTACCCAAGATAGAGGGTGGCAGAAACAGGCCCGCTGAGGCTCTTAAGGTCGAAAACGAGATAGTTAATGGAGTACAAGAACATGTATAGGGCAACAGAGCCAGAGGCAAAGAAGGATTTCCACCACCATTTCCAGTCCTCAACACATAGGTGCATGTAAGTGAGGACAAGGGACACTGCAGCACAAACGACGACGAGGAGTGTCAGCACGATGAAGAGGAACCCAAAAACGTAGTAAACACGGCCCATCCAAATGCTGGACATGATGAAGAAGAGCTCGATGAAGAGTGTTCCGAACGGTAGAGTGCCAGCCCCAAGAACCAACAACCATGATGGGTATTTTTGTGCTGGGATTTCACGGGGGATCTGATTGGTCCGGACGGGGTACTCAATGTGGGGCGCCTTTGCTCCGAGGTACCCGCCCACAAGTGTAAGGGGAACCGAGATGCAAAACCAAAGCAAGAGAAGGATGATGTACAAGGATATGGGAATGGCCCCAGTGCTGTGGCTACCCCACAGTAGAAAGTTCAGTCCAGTCAGTATCAGAAACGCAAAGCCGGGAAAGTAGAAAGAAACCTTCCAAGAAACCGACACCCATCCAGAGTAATCCCCGCATCGGAGAGTCTTCCAAAGCCTAATAGCTGCATAACCGGCCGCAATTCCCAAAATCAGGTAGAAGAAGAGCATACCCATGACCAGGGTTCCACGAGAGGCTGGGGACATGAAACCAAAGGCTGCAAACAAGATAGTCACAACAGCCATCCCAAGTAACTGAATTCCTTCGCCCACCATTACACATAGAAGTTCCGGATTGCTTGGGGCCCTGAACACATCCCCAACAACAAGCTTCCAACCTGACAACTCCTCATTCATCAGTGCCTGGGCCTCCTTGTCAAGCTCTTCGTACTTGGTCAGGTCTCGGCGGACTGTCCGCAACAAGATCACAAAAATGATCCCAGCGAGAAAAGTAATGACCATTAGTGAGTTGAGGATTGAGAACCAGTGGACCTTCGCACCCTCCATCTTCAAGTATGCGTCCCACCTCGATGGCCACTTGATATCGCTCTCCACGAACGACACCTCATATGTGAAAACCATCGGCTGACCCTCCTTCACAGCATTGGACACCATAGCTGGGTCACAGTTAACCGCCGATGGATATGTAGCATACATCTTAAGATTCTTCGTTGACTCAACATCATGCTGAACGCTGCAAGGCACAACTTCAAATCCAACCACCATGTAACCGGGCACATCGGACCCCTTCTCGATCGTGGGGATCACCTCGGCCGCATCACCAGTCCCCATCACACGGGCCACATTGGTCTCCTCATACTTATGGACCGAGACAGTAAACTTCAAATGATTAAACACATAGTACACATCTTGAACCCGAATCCCAACAGGGTACCCAGTCCACCTCAATAAGTAATTATCCTTCTTCGTATACCTAATTGCAGGGAGGTTATCAAGAATCAAATTGACCTGATACATCTGATCAATCCTCTCCTTGAGAAGCTTGAAATCCTTGGCCGATAAAGGTTTGGTCTGGCAAAGGAAGATCTGGGTCTGGTTCTTATACATATTGAATTTATACGGTGAATTCTCAATACGATCGCCCATGAGGAGCTCGCCGAGGTTCTCAGCGCTTTGTTTAACACCCTCTTGGGGCTTACAGAAGGGGAGGCTGTAGTAGCTGAAGGGCATCTCAGTGTCTATAGAAGTGAGGGAGTTCACTTTTACTGAGAGTGGGTCAGAAATCAGGTATTTGTGGGGGTAACTACCTGGCAGATAAAACCCATGTCCTGATTGAAGAATCAAGAACATGAACAAGACCCAGATGACAGATTTATGGAAAAGACCCATTTTTGGATCTGATTCCAACAGATCCGACGGGGCTGTTGATTTTCTATGGGATTTGGGAGAGACCCAGATGAGGAAGTGGGGAAAGAAGGCAATATATTGGAGTTTTCCTGGTCGGTGCTGGTTTTCTGTTAGATCTGGGACAGAACCAAATGAGGAATTGGACTGAGAATGCAAGGTATTGGGTTTTCTGGTGTGGGTGATTCTACATCACCTGTAGATGTTGGGTTTCTGTAAGATTTGGAAGAGACCCAGATGACAAGATGTGGAGAAGGAGGCAGTATAATGGAGGTTGTGATGTGGGTGTTAGTTTTCTTTTGTATCTGGAAAGGACCCAGATGAGGAAATGGGATCAGAAAGCAAGATCTGGAGATTTTGGTATATCTAAGTTTGGTTTTGATGCAGATCTAGATTTTTTATTTATTATTTTTTTTTTTGAGTGTGCAGAGAAGAGATTGAGTTGGATTGAAGAGATCAGATATGAAGGAAAAAAGACTAACCTTTTCTTGCTATTGAGAGATTGAGAAGAGTCTTGTGTTTGATGGATTCCTGCAGCAACTGAGACAGATTCAGATTTGAAGGGTTTCTGAAATCTGGCGGATGTGTGGAGAAGTCTCCAACGCCTTCTTTGTAATTATAGCTTTTAGAAAGATTTATACTCTGGCAGAGTATGATGATCCATACACATGCATGGAGCCAGTATGACTCTACCCTTTGATTAGTTTGGATAGATATTTCCTAAACTTTGGCCCTTGACTACTTTATTTCAACCGTTAATTCTGTGGCCGTCAATCGGACGGTGAGGATGCTGTGTGCAGGTCGGTGGAGAAATGCTGAGCCGTACGCGGATTTAATGCTGAAGGCCTTGGCGCAAGGATGCTAGGTGGGGCCACGAAGATGTTTGCGAGAAATCTACCCGTTCTGTTTTGAGAGCTCATTTCAGGCTGTGACGAAAAATGATGCGAACTAAAACTAAAGTTGGTGAGAAAAATTGGGGACGTTGAAACCATCCTACGCTCCACCTAGATGTTTATATGTCATCCAAACCCTTTTTAAGGTCATTACTAGCGGAATTAAACGAAAATACCGATTAAATGGCGTGAAACAAAAATTTCATGGCCAGGAAAATGTTTTAAAGATTCGCATATATATATATATATTTTTCCTCTGATGTGACCAGTTAAGTCTACAAACATATCCGTGAGCCCCACCCAGCATTCTCACAGGAACTTCCTACGAAATGCTTCAAGAGCAGTAAGCTCAGTTTTCATTGAGGCTGTGACAAATCACTTGATTCAGCTGTTTTTGAAAGATTAAAATAGGACTGGAATCTAAAAATCAGACGATCCAAAACTCAAGTGGACTGCACCGAACAAAACAGCGATGACGGAAATGTCCCCCGTTGAAACCTTTCTAGATCAGACCATGATATTTATATGCCATCCAAACAGTTCATATGGTTATTACCACTCAGATAAACCGTGGTAAAAAAAAATAATCATCTTGTTTCAGAACTTCTGTCGCCTCAAGCGTTCGATCCTCACTGTTTCGTATACATGGCCCACATAAGTTTTTGATTGTCTGATTTTTGGACTCCAGACCTATAATTGTCTTGCAAAATAAATGAACAGAGTTGATTTGTCACAGACATCTATGTGGCCCTTGCACAGGAATATTTTATGTGCCCGAAGTCGGGCCAATCCACTTCCAACCGCGGCACATGCTAGATGGCCCATGGAAAGAGACGAGGATTTCGAATTACTGAGCTCGGTAGATCTGTGACTGCAGGGCCCTTTGTAATGAAATCGGATTGCGTACTGAGGTACTCAGTAGGCTCTCATCGTACTGAGTAAACTCTGTTGGGCCCACCTTGAGTGCATGACATTTATCCACACCGTTCATCCGTTTTTACGGATCATTTTAGTCGTTGATCCCAAAATTGAAGTATATCCAAATCTTAAGTGGACAATACCACAAGAAAGAGTGGAAGTATTGATTTCCTCTGTTGATACCTTTCTAAGGCCGCTAGTGATGTTTGTTTGTCATCGAAGATATTCATACATGGATGAAGGGAAATCACAAATATCAGCTTGATCTAAAACTTTTGTGGCCCCTAAAAACTTTTCAACAGTAGAATTTCAATTCACACTGTTTCTG
>JAJHSJ010000011.1:52459081-52552041 GCA_021015155.1 Magnolia officinalis | reverse complement strand
TGACGGAACAGTACGGACTAGGATACGAGACTTACAGGTGCGGCCCTAGCTCTATAAATAGGTCCCTACCTCCTCGGGATTCTCACCAAGAAACTCGCAGAGAGAGAGAGAAAGAGAGAGAAAGAGAGAGAGAGAGGAGGTCAGGCCGAGCGCGGGTGTAAACCAGGTGCCGCATTGCACCAAGTCGAACCGTTTGTGTCAGATCGAGTCGGGTCAATGCAGCCCCGTACGCCATTGAGAGAGAGAGAGAGAGAGAGAGAGAGAGAGAGAGAGAGTCAGAGAAAAGAGCAAAAAAAGAGAGCCACAACAAGACACTGAACTCGGTGCTGCACTGCACCAAGTCGACCGTTCAAACAGAACGAGTTGGGTCAGTGTAGGCTAGTAGCAGTTGCGTAAGGAAGAGAGAGGAGAATCGAATAGAAAGAAGGAGAGAAAAAGAGAGGTTTAGAAAGGAAGAAAGAGTGGCTACACGTCCATCCAGCTTTGTCGAGTTCCAGCAGCTCGCAGTGCAACTCGGTTGGGTTTGCCAAGACCCCTAACTGAGTCCAGACTCTAAGGTTTCCAGGGAGAAAAGAGAGAAGGGAAGAAGAGAGAGAGAGAGAGAGAGAGAGAGAGAGAGAGAGAGAGAGAGGTTGAGGGTTGGTGGCTGTTGGAGTCGGGTTTTGGAACCGAGTCTGACCGGTCCATGTCTGGGCTTTGTTGAGTCGTGTCTCGGGTTGCTGAGTTAGGCACAACTCAGGCTCGGTTCTGGTATCCATACCTAGACTAGACCTAAGGAGGAAGAAAGTGGGCAAGGGAGAGAACATGGAAGAGAGAAGGAAGGAGAAGGAAGGGAGGACTTGGGTGGATACGAGTAATCCAGCCGAGTCAACTCGACTCGGCCGCTGCTCGATCAGCACCAACTCGGTCCAACTAGAGTTTGGTAACACCACCAACAGCAACACCTGGTTTCTCATTCCCAACTGAGTTACATCTTTATGTGAGCCTCCTCTATGATTAAGATTAAACTCTATTAAGTAGGTTGTAGGTTGTTAACTTGACAATACATGAGGTTTAGGAAAGGTTAATCTGAATTGGTTCCCATGGATAGCAACAATTGAGGAGTGCAACAAGCTGGACCTTTACTTAAGTACAGTAGAAATCGAGCCCATTACCTCCTTTTGATAACTAAGACTATAGTAAGATGTTCGTCAATTACTCCATCACTTAGGGATTAATAAAGCAAATGGGTTGCCAAATTCAATGCCTTATTCGACCATGTCTTCATCTAGGCAGGTAACTCCCGCTCAAAATTGATTTGAAACGACCACCTTACTCCAATTAAAAGAAGGCAGATAAGATTCAATCTTAAGGAGCACACACTCACACACTCCTCCACCATAAGTAAAAATGACTCCCAAGGTGAGGATTCTACCCCTTGAGCTTTCCTCTTCTATGTTAACTCATGTGTAGTTCAACTCTAATTTTACCTAATAATTAATAACTCTGCTTTCAAAGCTATTTGCGTTAGCTATTAAATTTAATTACATGCTCAATACTTATTTTGCGGAAACCAATATATGTGGTATATGCTTAAAGGATATTTATGTAATGCATGCTTGTAAACCTTGAGCCATTACACTTATTTAAATGTCTACGTAAATTGGCTGCTTGCAAATTGGAATGATAATGGCTGGGATTAATCATGCATTCATGGCACTTCTATTTTTGAATGGACTGACTGTTTGAAAGGTCCATTTCCTTATTAGGGATGAACTGACAGTTTGAAAGGCCCATCTTCTAGCATGAATGAGCCGACTATTTGAAAGGTTCATTCATTGCTTAAGTGAGCTGACTATTTGAAAGGTCCACTATCTTACTTGAGCGGGTCGACTGTTTGAAAGACTCGTTCCCTTGTAAGTTGAATGAGCTGACTGTTTGAAAGGCCCATCCCCAAGCATGAATGAGCTAACTATTTGAAAGGCCCATTCATGTCTAAGTGAGCCGACTGTTTGAAAGGTTCACTCGTTTGGCCAACTGGATGTGCATCCCCAGTTGGTGTGCATTCATGCATCCATGCACTTAAATAAGATCGCATTTGTGAATTGTTTTGAATGTTTTATTATCTGGAACAATGCTTGGTTAATACGGTAGTGTGTAAATCTTGAGGGGAGTTCCCACTGAGCTGGCCGCTTATCCTTTGAATATATAACTGTGCAGATGATATAGGAGTAGATGAGGGTGTTCATGGGGTGGACTTGGATGCAAATCCCACTGGAGTGGGAGAAGACTTCTATGAAGAGGAGCCCCGCTAGGAAGCGGTAGAGTTTTACGGGCTAAATCAATAAATGCATTTATTTCCATTCCTAGTTATTGACGCTTGAAACATTTGGACCTCATGGTTTGTACAAAACAGTCCCCAACTGAGTGGACTAGAATTTTAAATATGATTTGCTATGAAATGGTTCACCATGGTTGCTTCTAGATTCATTGCACTCTGAATACTATATAAGGCTACACATGTGTGTCATCTAACACCCCCGGGTTTTCAAGTTTCGAAAAGTCGGGTTATTACAGCGCAGCAGGGCCCCAGTTGAAGCTACTGCCGATAGCGAGGAACCTTGAAGGAACGACTTGCAAAGTCTATAGTGACAGATTGCAGACATGAAGCAAACCTACCGTGGCAACATGATTGCCCCCAGAAGAGACTGAATCCCCATTCACAATCGACATCATGCGGACGCGATTGCCGGACAGGTTTCGACTATCTCAGATCACGCCCTACACAGGGAACACCGACCTGATAGAGCACATAGAGGCTTTCTGAACTTATATTGGAACTTCACAACGTTTCCGATGCAGTCATGTGCTGAGCCTTCTCACTGACTTTAGCCAACGTTGCTTGACTCTGGTTCAAACAGTTAAAGCCGAGGTCCATAAACTCATTCTCCGAACTTAATGAGGCCTTCATCACTAATTTCATCGGAGGGAGGAAGAGACTTAAAGCACCGGGCCCACCTTATGAACAAGTTCAGAAAGATGGTGAGCTCTTGAAGGATTACACCAAGCACTTCAGTCTGGAAGCGTTGCAGGTTTGGAAGCACTCAGACAAGACCGCATTGAATGCCATTATGATCGAGCTGAGAGATAAGTCATTTCTCTTTTCCCTAGACAAGAATCCTCATACTACGTTGGACGAATTCCTGAACCGATCACAAAAGTATGCTAATGTCGAAGAGTCTCGGATCTTACGAGACGCCGTCCAAAACAAAAACTCCGCGGCCAAAGAGCAGGCAAGAAAGAACCAGACTTGACCAACACAAGAAAAAATGAAAGGATGATCGTTCCCAAGACGACCGTAGGTCAAACAAACAACCTGACAGTAAGTTCACTACTTACACCCCACTCAACAAATCCCAAGAGCAGGTCCTGATGGAGATAAAAGAAGAACGCTTTGTTCAATGGCCAAACAAGTTACGAGACAATCCCGACCGAAGAAGCAAGAACAAATATTGTTATTTTCATTGGGATCATGGGCATAACACGAGAGACTGTTACCACCTCAAATAGGAGATTGAAATGCTCATTCGGGAAGGTCACCTCGGCGAGCATGTAGATCAAAAAGGAAGCCAGATTACAGTTGCTGATGAGCAACCGATCGACAACCAACTAACCGGGGAGATCTGCACAATTTTCGGAAGTCACAAAGGTGGAGACGATTCAAACAATGCCTGAAAAATACATATGAGAAGCATTAGTCGCCCCGAGGGGGAGATGATGGTCCTTGCCCGACTTTTGAAAGAAAGAAAGCTAGAAAGGTACAATATAACCTTCACCGACGAAGATGCCTGAGGTGTACACAACCCTCACAACGACGCATTGGTGATTTCTGTGACCATAGATAATCAAAAGGTCTTTTGGATCCTCGTTGATATAGGGTCGTCTGCAAACGTCCTTTTCCTCCAGGCCTTCGATAAGATGGGCATTGGTCGGGCCTCACTTCGATCTGTGAAGATACCCCTGATTGGATTTTCTGGGGACATGTTATGCCCAAAGGAGCTATACAACTCCCTCTCTCGACTGGAGAGGACCGAAGTCAGACTACCATAATGGTCAACTTCCTTGTAGTCGACCAGTCATTTGTCTACAACGCCATCCTTGGCCGACCATCACTATACCTCCTCTTAAGTAGCGGTATCGACCTACCACCTCGCCATGAAATATTCAACTGAGCATGGTGTTAGAATCTTTAAGGCGACCAGCAGGATGCTCGGCAATGTTATGCAACGCCGTTGAGGGTCTACGTGAAACGATGATGATCAAGTCCTTGGATCCGCGAGAGGAATCTCAGGAGCGAGGCCGACCCTTGAAGGACCTTGTTCTGATTCCTCTGGATGAATCCGATCCCGCTAAGACCATGCAAATCGGGTCATATCTGACCCCGCCGCTGCAAGAAAAGTTAATTTCCCTCCTTCGACTCTTTACCGACATTTTCACGTGGTCCCACGAGGACATGTTGGGCATCGATCCCGCCAGCATTACGCATCGACTGAACATCGACCCATCTTACCGGCCAGTTTGACAGAAGCGACGAGCCCTCGACCTCGAGAGATATGCTATGATAGGAGAAGAGGTCCGCAAGCTCCTCGGAGCTAACTTCATTGAAGTCTACTACCCGGACTGGGTGACCAACGTCATACTGGTCAAGAAAGCTAATGGGAAGTGGCGTGTCTGTGTAGATTACACAGACCTGAACAAAGTCTACCCCAAAGACAACTTCCTGCTTTCCAGAATCAATCAGTTGGTTGACAGTACCGCAGGTCAGAACTGCTTAGCTTTATGGATGCATATTCAGGATATAATCAGATTGTAATGTACCTAGTGGATAAATATAAGACTACCTTTGTCATTGACAAATGTCTTTATTGTTACCGCGTGATGTCTTTCGGTTTAAAGAATGTAGGAGCGACTTATCAAAAGTTGGTCAATGAGATGTTCGCCCGCCAAATAAGGTAAACCATAGAGGTCTACATCGACAACATGCTCGTTAAGAGCATAAAAGCCATAGATCACCTGACTGACCTAGAGGAGATGTTTCTCATTCTCCGTAAATACCAGATGAAACTGAACTCGAACAAATGCGCTTTCGGCATAAGCTTGGGAAAGTTCCTCAGGTTTTTGGTCAGCCAGCAAGGGATTGAGGCAAATCCCGATAAGATAAAGGCCCTCCTCGACATGCAGTTTCCAAAAATGATCAAAGACATACAGAGGCTAACTGGAAGAATAACTACTCTCAATCGCTTCGTGTCCAGAGCTACTAATAAATGCCTCCCTTTTTTCAAACAGCTGAAAGGGAGACAAATAATAGAATGGACCGAGGAATGTGAGACAGCTTTCCAACAACTTAAGGAGTACCTGGGATCGCCACCTTTACTCTCCAAACCCGAGCCTGGCGAGTCTCTGTTGTTGTATCTGACCGTATCCAATGCAGCAGTCAGCTCGGTAGTGAAAGAGAACATGAGGGGAAGCAGTTACCCGTCTATTACATCAGCAAAGCATTAGTTTCTGCAGAGACGAGGTACCCGACCTTGGAAAATTTGCCTTTAGCTTTAGTCACATCTTCTCAACTCCTGCGACCATATTTCCAAGCCCACTCGATTGTCATTTTAACCGATCACCCTCTATGCAAGTCCTGCAAAACCCGAAGCCTTGGGCCGGCTGACAAAGTGGGCGATCGAGCTGAGTGAGTTCGACATCAAATACCAGCCACGAACCCGCGATAAAAGGCCAAGCAGTGGCCAACTTCATCATAACTAATATAACCTCCAGAGCAAGAACTGACCAAAGACCAACCCACGACCGACCTATCCAAGTTCAAATTCTTCCTAGAAAGGTCGGCAGATCCACATATTATAGGACCATCTGATTCCCAAGTAATTCTCGACCCACCCAAGTGGACGCTTAACGTTGACGACTCATCCAACTCTAAGGCGAGCGGGGTCGTGATAGTCCTAGTGACTCCTGACCATACGTGCATGCAGTATGCCTTGAGATTTGAATTTCAAGCCTCCAACAATATGGCAGAATACGAAGCCTGATTGTTGGACTCTAATTGACAGCAAACATGGGGGTTCAGCATCTCGATGTCTTCAGCGACTCATAATTGGTCGTCAACCAAATATTCGACGTTTACCAAGCCAAGAAGGATCGTCTGAAAGCTATCATCACAAAGCCAAGGAATTGATCGGAAGCTTCCAAAAATGCAACATTGCTTTGATTCTACGAGCGAAGAATTCTAAAGCCGACATGTTGGCGAAGCTCACTATAGTAGATGAGACGAAATCCTGAGATCCATCCCGATCTAATCATAGCAAAACTAAGTGTCGACGAAGTTGATCCTATGCCCATCCTCCCGGTTAGTTCAGAATCGACGTAGATGGATCTGATTATCCATACCTCAAGCATAATGAGTTACCTGAGGATTGAATGGAAGCACGATGAATGAAAGTTAAGGCCGCCCGGTATACCATGCTCATCGGCATGCTTTATAAGAAAGGATTCTATCTTTCCATACTTGAGGTGTCTTCGACCAGACGAAGTGGAATACGTTCTAAGAGAGATTTATGACGGGATTTGCAGAAATCACTCGGGAGGACGTTCATTAGCACATAAAGTTGTCCGACAAGGATATTACTGGCCAACCATCCAACACGATGCCCGAAAGCTCGTTCAAAGATACGAAAAACGCCAAAGGTTTGCGAACATCCCTTGACAGCCACCGGAAGAGCTCATACTAATAGTCGGACCCTGGCTATTTGCCCAGTGGGGGGTCGACATCATCGACCCACTCCCCATGGGCAAAGGTCAGACCAAGTTCGTTATAGTGGCAGTAGATTATTTCACCAAGTGGGCAAAAGCTGAACCATTATAAAAAATAATCGAACAAAAGATTACAGACTTTGTTTGGAAAAATATCGTATGTAGGTTCGGAATACCTCGGACTATCGTCTCTGATAATGGGAAACAGTTTGACATCAACCAATATCAGGAAATGTGCAAGAACCTCAGGATTCGTAGCGTTTATTCATCGCCACGACATCCGCAAGAAAATGGGTAAGTCGAGTCTATCAACAAGATCATCAAATATCACCTTCAAACCAAGCTCGAAAGAGCCAAGGGAGCTTGGTTCAGAAACTTCCAAGTTCTATGGTCTTAACCGAAAAGCTCTTGAAACTAGGGCGGAGCGAAGAACTATACTATGGTATTCAAAGTGACTAAGACGGAAAACCCTGTTCACTATCATACGGGGCGTTCTATGATACGGGGCGGAGTTTACCTCCGAAAAGATCGGATTATCTACAGCCCGGACGAGCTCGTTCGACGAACAGGCCAATGATGAGCTTATATCCCTCGGTCTTGACCTCCTGGAAGAGCAAAGGGAGCATGCTCGACTTCGACCCATTATCCGTCAATAGCAAATATCTCGTTTTTACAATGCTCAGGTCAAGGTCAAGAAGTTTCGAGTTGGAGATCTCGTTCTCCGTAAGATATTCCAAAACACTAAAGAAGCAGGAACAGAGACCCTGGGCCCGAACTGGGAAGGGCCTGACGTGGTTTCGGGCACCACCCACTAAAAAATCTGATCGGCCAGTTGCTCCCGCACCCATTGAATGCCGAGCATCTAAAGATCTACTACCCGTAGGCAGGCCGAAGCAATACTCATTTTCTGTACTAGTTAAAGTTATATCAACAAAATCACCTGTTCTTTGTCCTACCAAGATCTGACTAAGATTTGACTGAGATCTGGTCAAGATTTGACATAGATTAGACCAAAATCCGATAGAGGCCCGATCTACTCGGCCGCAGGAACTTCGATAAAATCCTTATCAACATCGGATTGATGTCTGAGCAATAGCTCGGCCTCAATCTGACCAACAACTGCAAAATTAAAGGGACAGTTCCAATTACTCGACTCAAACAAACAAAGATCGACAAAAAAGGAATATTCTCATTGATAAGACCCAAAATGGTTTGATTATACCAACTTTACATCGATTACAATTTCAAGTTCATACATCATACAATGAACAAAATTCCAAAGGAGAAAAAGACAAAAGAGGACAACGTTGGGTGTGCCTGAAGTGCTTAAAGCTCGGATGCTTGGTGTGATTGAAGCATCTGAAGCTATAAAAAAAGGAGAAAATACTTCTCTGCAAAATTAACTTCAAGACTTGGGCACCGACCCGGGAGCTGCATCAGGGGCTGCATCATCACCTGACCCACCGGAGCTCGACTCTGCCTCACTGAAAGCAGAGAGGTCGAGGTCGGGAAAGGAAGCCTTCTTACCCTTCGTACACTCGGCGTAACCTTGGCGAAAGTGGGTGTCTCTCTCATCCATGAATGCCTAAGAGGATATGAACTGACGAACAACCTCATCCTGAGCCATGGCAATGACGCCCTTGGTCTCCGCCTTCAGCTTGTCGAGCTTCCCCTTATCCTCGAGCAGCTCGGCGTGACATTCATCATGCACACACTTGGCCTCCTCGAGCTACATCGCCATCGTAGCCTTCTCAGCAAAAGACGCCTCAAGGGCCATCTTCATGAGCTCAAGCTCGTCATCCAGCTGAACTACCTTTTGCTCTGCCCCCTCGGCCTGACCGCGCATCCGAGAAAAATCAGCGCGCGACTTCAACATGCACGGGGCAAACTGTAAAAGAAAAGGAATAAGGTGAGTACGAGCAATCAGAGAGAGAGAGAGAGAGAGAATCTACTTCGGACAAAAAAAAAACTTACCCCAAGCAGGGTGGTCGTCACATGCGCAAGGGTTGTCTTTGTCAAAGAGTCAAACAAAGTGATATACTCTGCGTCGGACGTATGGCGATCGACCTAAGGAAGGATCTCCTCCACAGTCTAACGAAGGCAGCTCCCTCGCCTCTCCCCGGCTTCCCCCCCTTCAGAAGGGAGAGCCTCAGCAGGAAGCTCCACAACTCCTTGAGTTCTAGCAGGCGCAGGGCAGTCAGGGACGTCCATCCCTGCCACCCAAAGGAGGTCTTCACCTCCCTGCCCTCTCCCTCGTCCTCGACGACGACCGGGTAAGAGGGGTCGACCTTCCCCTTGGATTTCAAGGAGATATTTGCCTCTTCTTCTTCGAGGCCACCACCTTGTCTCGAGGAGGTACACGGACCTTAGAGAGAGGGCAGATGTAGGGTCGAGCCTCAGGCATCTCTGCACAAAAACAAATGTGTTAGAAAAAGTCTCCAAGCAAATGAATTTCTCGAAGTAACAAAGCTCGACTAGAGATCTTACCCAAAGTCATACTTGTGAGGGCCGAATCTAAGCCTGCCTCGAGAAGTCGCACGAGTTGGAAGACTCTCCAAGATTGTCGACCTTCGTCGAGAGCCTGCGGATCCCTTATCCGAGCCAATGACCCACTATCAAGCAAAGGTTGATGCTTGGGAACAACTGCAACAAGAGACAAGTGAATAGGGTCAGTCAATAGTGTAAGCTGATCAATGAAGGACGAACTACCATTACAGTACGAACCTGACATGGAGAAAGCTCGGGGGATGAGAGACTATCGTTTCTGGGTCGGTCGTCTCCCATCATCTATAGGCCTAGAACCACTTATCCCTCCAGTGCTTATTGGAGGAGGGGGGATCAGTTGTTGAGGGTTAAATATTGCATATCAGACCCTATTTATTACTTGGTTTTTACGTACATGATAATGTTTAACGCCCTATTTTAATCATGTTTGTGTTGCAAGGTGAATTTAAGAGTTTGGACTGAAAAAGATGTTAAAGGTATGGATTTGATGCTCAAGAATCACCAAGGTAAGGAACGGATCCTAGGAGACCGAGATCGAAAAATTTATGAGCCAAAGATCCGAGAAAATCAAGAAATTAACGATAAAGAGGCTTAGAAATCGTCCTGAATGCAAGATCATAGGGATCCCACCATCCGTTTGGCTCAAAACTTTATATTTGGCCTGAGAACCCTAAATTAACCGTACACGTTGAAATTCAGCCACGACCCTAGCTATGGAGCCAAATCACCAAAGTGAGGACATTCACCGTCACAAAATCGTCTCCAAACGTAACCCGTTTTGTGTTTTGCTTGTAACGTGCGTACGGGTTACGCTCGACTTCTGCACCGACTCCAGCCACAAACCGACCTGGTCTTGGCTATAAAGAGAGAGGGAGAAGGCATGTGAGGGATATCTAGAACGTGAAAAAGAAAAAGAGAGAGAGAGAGAGAGAGAGAGAGAGAGAGAGAGAGAGAGAGAGAGAGAGAGAGAGAGATTGTGGTCGTACACTCATTCTTCCTTCATGTTCGGGTTTCTTTCCTTTAAATGTTATTTGTTCAGAGATTTTTAGCCTCATCATGTCTGTGATGAGCTAAACCTCTTAGCTAGGGCTAAGAGGTGAAGCTTGTAGCGTGATGAGAGACTTTTTCTTTATGCCTTTTGATTCATGTTAAAGTTGAACTGATTTTGATTCTAGTTTGATTATAAGGAATGCCTTTAGTTTTTAATGGTTTGTTGTGACTTAAATTACAATAGATCTGCGATGGCTTTGAGCATGTTCTTTTCATTATTATGATTATGAAGTTAGGAGGCCCTGTTGTTCACCATCGTGTAACACCCGTACTTTTTCTTTAATGGTGGATACTTGATCCCACTGTTCCCTATGATGTGGCCCACTTAGCATTGGATTGCCCTCATTTTTGGGCCCTCGCCCTAACTTGACCAGACAAGACTGATGAACGGTGTCGATTTGTCACATCATTCTTGTGGGGCCCATTCTCTAAAAAAAAATCAAAACAACAAGTGATGTGCTGATGCATGTCACCCTACAACCGAATCTCCTCCACGACTCTCTCTCTCTCATTACTTCTTCTCCACAATATAGTTACACTAGTAAACCCATTTGACCATTCATGCCATCATCATGGTGGGATCCACTCCTCAATCTAAATCGCCCAATAGATCCAGACCCTCGAGTAACCCTAGCCCTTGAAATCTTTTGCCTAAAAACCTTTTGATGCAGCCCACTAAAGATTTAGATCTTCATTTTTAAGCTCACAATCTATCCTTATCTTACAAAACTGATGAACAACATAGATCTCTCTAACGATCACTAGTGGACCCTACCTAGCCTAGCCATCAAAAATGGAAACTTGAGCATCCAACGCAAGTTCCGTTTGAAGCGGAAATTCGTTCCGTTTTCGCAGGCACAACCTTCCTTCTCCATAATGGCTTTTGATTTCCACCGTTCATAGCCTCAGATTTAACCTACATCCAATGGTTCGTGATCCTCCAACACTCATCTTTAACAAACAGTCAATCCTTATCATCCTCGTAAAATCAAAATGAAAAAAAAAAAGAAAAAAGAGTCATCGATCCTGAACCTGCCATTAACAGTCAATCATCTTCCACACCAAGAACCCACCACAGGCCGTTATTTGCTAAACTTGCTTCAACATCCAAATCATCACATGAGGCCCATCTAATCTGAATATGATCATTAGATCCATTAGATCAATCTGTTGTTGGAGATATACTATTCACAAGTGCAAGTTAGTTTTGTACACAAGACGTCAAAGACTCCTATTATCACCCAACTCCAAAGCCGTGTTTTCCAAAGACATGTGTACGTCCATTGAGACTTCAGTTAGCCTCCATCACGAGAAAGAGATCAAAGATAGAAATAAAAAGAAAATGAAAGAAAGCGAATCAGTGAGAGGAAGATATAGTCAAGCTTTCCGAGTCGCCTGGCTCATTGTTTTATCCCATCTGAGTTGTTGTTCCAGCGTATTTTGGACAAGATCAAAAGAATGAATCAGAAGAAAAAGCTAGAGGAAATGAGAAGAAAAGAAAAAAGGAAGAAAGAAAAGCAGGTAGTTTCATCGAGTTAGCTCAGTAAGTCAACCAGATGACTTGCTAGCCCGATCATCCGAACTGATTCCATGTTCCAACTTCGAGCCATTTATCAGCTAAGTTTTCTATCTCCATCATTTGATATTATACATTAGAGTAGCCTTGATTCGAGTCGACTCACCGAGTCAACTCAGTGATTTAACGTGTTATATTTCTTATATTTTAAATATTAGATAATTAGAAACCTTAGTGTAGGTCTTAATAAATCAGCATGTATGATTTGTGTAGGGATGCAATCGTTTTACGTTGAAAATATTTATCAAGTGATACTAGTTTAAATGCATCAAATTGAGTTCATGAGAAATCGGATTCAGACCATCTACATGTAGAATCCATCACTACATTAATTCTATCACTCTAAATCAGGTAGGTGATCTTCCCTGTTGAAAATTTTAGGTTAACATATCAATTGATTTGATTATTTATTATGCATTAAATTTATTTGATCATTGTTATTCGTTGCATATTATTTTATTTGATTTCTTGAGTGCATATTGTAGAGATAATTTATTTGAGTTATTAATTGACTTCATTTCATTTATCGTGGCGTGCTTAAATTACAACTATTTCCTTATTATTACATGATGAAGAATGTATTTCAATTTACGGGTGCTCTGCCCCAAAAGGATCACCATATTATTTGTTTATGGGTGCTCTGCCTAGGGTCATACCCGAAAGAATTGGCACGGTACGGGTGCTCTGCCCTGGGTAATTCCCTAAAAGGATCAACACACACGGGTGCTCTACCAAGAAAATTTATCCTAAAAGTTTATTCACCAGGTGCTCTGTCGAGGGTCATTCCCTAAAAGGATCAACACCGGTGCTCTGCCGAGGGTCTTTCCCTAAAACTATCAACACACGGGTGCTCTGCCTTGGATTGAACCAGAAAGGATTTAGATGACTGTATTATCTTATTTTGTTATTATGAAAAATAATTTGTTATTGTTGTCACGTAAAATGCTGATTCAATACTTGTAATTAATCCTATTTATTAGGAATGATTTAACCCTACGAGCCGTCACGCTCACACCCATATAGACTATTTTGTTGGGTTTGTATATGAAGAACCGGTTGGGAAAGATTGAAGACTTTTATATTTGTTTATTTAGAAACTAATTAAAATTCAATGTATGTTGTTATTATTTATTTTTGAATGTCAATGTAATTAAAGATTTAAGGATTGATTAGTGGATAATATTTAATGACAATGATTAGTATCCTTTTAGTTGCTCTGATTGCCTTGAAAAAGCATGAAATAATGTGGGTTGCGATATATATTTTATTTAAATACAACTCATAGTCCTGAAATTCGGGTTCGGGTCTGGCCAACTCGGGTTCATTTTTGGGGCGTGACACATCGTCTCCTGGACATCTTGTAATGCCCTGAAAATCGGGGGTCGAGCAAAGCTGAGCTCCCAAGTTCCAATGCATCACATATGCAACACAGATAATGATGATTATGATGAGAGCATTAAAACATGAATGGGATTATACCAAAACAACATATCATACTCCAAAGACAGTTAAATTGCAAGCGGAAGACTGTGATAGATCTATAAAATATATATAAACTGGTGTAAGTCTCCAGAGTGTGAACATGTTACCAGGTTAAAGAATTACAAGTGTAGTTCCAAAATATACCAAATAAGAAAGTGTAATGTGTTCTTTGTCCAAAACCCTGTAGTCCCGTCGATCAGAACGTGGTCTACATAGACCTACCTGATAGCTGCATAGAGGAGAAACTCTCCTTGTTATCCTAAAAGTTCGGCTCCGCTTCATAAGCATCGCCATCACCTGAAACTCAATCATGGTCTGGTTGGTGTGTACAACACCGTCCCGTAACGTGGGAGTGAGTAGCTAACTCAGTGGAACAATAAAGCATAGGTTAACATGTTATCAATTCAGTCAAGCAGTAATGATAAAGCAGTACAATCGAACAATCCTAACTATTCTTATTAATGCAAGTATGAAATGCAGTCATGATGCATGCCCTCACCGACATACTCCCTCATGCGACACCATCTTACGTCCGCGGCATGCATTCATTCCTCAGTGCTCCACATCTTCCATGCACATGCAGTGCGATGATGAGCATGATTACCGAGTTCTTATTAGTCCATTTCAAACAGCAGGATTGGGGAACTAAGGTACCTCCCTTGTATCATTCCCAAACATGATCCATTCTAGGGTCGTCAAACCTAGATAATCTCATACGATAATGTCGTTTTAGGGCGCTGCAAAGGCTGTCAGGGCTGTTACACGCAATCGTTACACCACTCCCCCATCACCTTTTTAACGGTTCATTACTAAATTGATACAGGCCTAGTTCATACTCTATTCACCGTGGCAAAACTCGTCGCCTCACCGCAAATTCAGAGTATGCTCGAGGTCACTACAAAGCGCTGTCAGGGCTGTTACTCGCAATTTTTGCACCACTTCCCCATCACCTTATCAATGTAGGACGACAGCACGAATATAGTGTCCCATACCACCATAATCGGCTCATGAGTCTGGTTGCTCAATGGACACTATGGGGAGGCTCGGGCTAACGCACTCGCAACACCACAAAACCCCAGTGTAGGCCAACAGCTCGACCACGGTGTCCCATACCACCATGCCCGGCTCATGAGTCTTAGCGGATCGAGGTACCAAGGTTAATGGGATTCCACTGGCAAGGTTAGTACCTTAGGTTCAAACAGAGGCATCCAAACATGGTGAACATACATAAGACAGATCGGGTTACTTGACGAGCTCGGCTAGCTCGAGCGCACGACAAGTTGAACGACATGAAGTGCATAAGCACTTCGCGTGGCCAACCACCATCGCCAACTGAAGTACGACTCGGGTTCGTCGAACACATCTCTCATGGCGAATGAATCTTAGCCAAGAATTCAATCCCATTACCGATTGCCTAGACTATACAATAGCCCCAATCACATTCAATTACGGAACAGTTAAAGCAGTAATGGATCAAGATTTCAAATCATACAATCAATTATCCAATACTGTCCGCTTAGGGCTGCCAGGGTTGTTGCACGGAATCGTTACACCACTCCCCCATCACCCTTCACGGCACTTATGGAATACAACTTAAACATGAATTTAAATATATGCATTACACTGATAAAATCATACAATCAGTTGAGCATGTTATGAAGTACAACATAAGCATGAGTTTGTACATATTCAATTCCTAATCACACAGATATCTAAAGAAATCATACACATAGTTAAAGGAGTTGAGAATCATATCTCAACACCCTTATACATTACAATTTTTCTAACTACTACTCATTCAGACATTTCAACAAACACTTTAGACTACATACATCAACATACACGACGTATGTTGATCACATAGGTATTAGGCCAAATCCTTTCACTAGGGAGTTGCCCCAATTATAACACGCGTGTACCCAAGACGGATAGTCATGGCAAGTAGGAATCCAAGTTCCATATTCATTCAGTCATTTCCACAAACACTTGAGCTACACATTTTTAACATATATAGCGTATAGTGGTCGTGGCGTGATTTAGGGCAAGTCCTTTTGCTAGGGAGTTGTCGCATACATACAAGCATATAATCACGACAAATAATCATGTTAAGCACAAATCCATATTTTATACGTATACGGTATTTTCTACAAATATGAGGAATACAGTATATTCAACATAGTTAACGTATAATCGAAAAAGGAAACGGACAACACTTTGTACATGTGCAATTGCATGCAAATCATGAATCTATCATTATCTGACATTGAAAGCGTTGAAAACCATAACATATACGTCTAAAGTCCGCACCTTTTGTCGTAGGATCGTAAAGAACTTGATAGATTTGCTAAGTCTTCGTATACGGTAATTTGGCAACCTATAGCATGCTTTAGGTTAGTTATTTCATAACATACAACTATCAAAACTCCAAAACAGATTAGGGTTAGGGTTTCTTACCTAGAAACGAAGCCGGCATCGCTGGGAAAGCAATTAGATAGGGGTGGTTGAGCTTGCATAGCGGCAGGCTAGAGCATCAGGGAGATCCTCCCACTTCTCTCACACTTTCTCTCTCTTTTCTCTCTTCTCTCTCCTAGGTTTTCTCAAATTCGTATGAAATGAGAGAGTGAGGGTTTAAGGTCCTTATATAGGTGCAGAACTCACCAAATTAGACTCAGGGCCAAGGTATACTTAGGTTATAGCCAAAGTGGGTTTGTTCCGTCTCAACGGAGCACTTCTGGCGGCCCCTTTTCTGTGTGCGGTCGGACTTAAGCTCACTAAAACTGGATCTAGGTTTAGTTAAGTTTTCGTTCCGGTCAGATTCCCAGATCGCACATGGCGGACCAGTTTCAGTTCAACGGTCACTGAGACTAGATCAGGGCCTCAAGTACACTGCCATGTGTATGAAATTTCTCCTGATCCAAGGGTTTATTTTGGCCTGATTCTGACGGTCGGAATCCTTATAACTGATCCGCAAGCGACACGTGCCAGATTACTTAAATTTGTCTTTTATTTTTAATGAATTTCACATTTCTCACACTTCTCGCTCCGGGCTCAAGCGAATAGCACTGGGACACTATTTGGATTTAATTTTTGAGATGGTTGTCAAGCCTAGCAAGGCGGTCCTAACCGTTTAATTTTGAGTTAATCGGACTTTCGATGTGCGGTCCATATCTGATACGGAGTTTCGATGTACTCCCGAGAGCAACTGGGTAATGAGATTGATCCTAGATTTTAAGGTAATGTAGCGCTAACTGTTCTACTTGTTTTGGGTCTTACGTATCGTATTTAAAGTGATTGGTACTAATTTCATAGGTACTCTAGTTTAACACTAGCTAATTCTCGCCTAATTTCTAAAGGATTTAGCCTGAGTGATTTCTATCTGAGGTGGTACTTAGTCCTTTGTAGTTTGTATATAAAATGATCCAAGTTATTAATACTCAACTAAAGCACGCCCTGATGACAACAGAAGAAGGTCCTAGGGCAGGAGAGGCTAATGTTCCAAATAGCTTATTCGTTTTGTGGGGTTCCATAAGGGTAATGGTTAAAAGCCCATTTTATTATTGTATTTACTAGTTACAGTAATTTATAGGTTAAGTATTATTCTTCATCACCTAAACCTTAAGATTAGTGTCTAATGTACAAGTACTTAGGAAGATTTAAAGTACGAGGTGGTGAAAGGTGAGATTTGTGAAGGAAATGGGTAAAAATGCGATTTTAGACTGTAGGATTGAGTTTTGACAAGTTAATAAGGTGTTAGGATCGACCCATTTCCTAAGGACGTCTAATTTCAGGTTGGCAAAAATCTGGGATGTTACATGGTTGGATGATGAAATCCTTCATAATGTTCATAAATCTCTTAGATTGGTTGTGGATTGGGTAAATTCTGTTGTTGGCTTTGTCTCATGGGCATGGTTTTGTGATGGAATCAATTCTAATTCTCATACCTCTCATCTCTAGAAAACTGGATCAAAGGAAGTTCAGATTTGGTTTTTAATAATATATCTTCCAATTGGATGAAGATGGGACTCTGATTCCAGTTACGTTCTTGAATCAAGCATAGATCTCCCTGATTGCTACAAGTGGATACTTGGCACCCTAGTTTTCCACCTTTGAATTTTACAAGCTTTAGTTTAATAATTCATCATTATTCTCTTAATTTTCCCTGATTTAGATTACATCTTGTCTAGTTCTAGTTCTAGTTACTTTCAGAATATGTACAAGGTTCAGTCCCTGTGGATTCGACCTCGGTCTTACCGAGATTATTACTACATCGCAACCATATACTTGGGGTGGTGAACATTAGTTATCAAGACTCTGCCAGTATTTTGCCATGCGGAGAAGTAGTACCAGCCAGGCTGAAGGGTATTCAGCTTCACTTGAGACAAGTAGAGGAACTCGTCCACTGATAGCTTGGGCTACTCCAGCTTAGCTCATAAGACTGCACAGCCGAACAAGTCCCTCCACCCATTCGGAGTTAATTGTCCCGGGGCCAAGGCGAGACATGACAGAAGATGCCGAACAATTCCCTGAAGTGAGAATCACAGGCCGCATTGCAGAACAACCTAAAAAATCACCACTGCCCCTTCAGGGGGTTAGTTCGAGAGTTCGTCCGCTAAAGGAAGCTTGAGAATCACAGACTCGGGGACGTGATACCCAAGCCTGATCCGGACTAGCTCCTCTTCAAATAAAGTCGAGGGCACTGGCCCCCTCGGATCCTCCTCGCCTGCTCTGTCCTCGTCAAGTGCGTCACGCACTACAGAGACTTGGTCGGTCGACGAAGGTACATTCATTTCCTGCGTCCTAGGCATTGTCTCACACCTGGGAGATAAATCTAACGCCCTAGCGGCGGGCGGCGGGCGGCGGTCTCTGCACTAGGGACCGCTCCAGCACTCTCCTAGATGACGAATACCGGAAAGCAGCATCCGCCATTACCACCAGTGGCGAAGGTGGGTTCGACATTACCTTGAGGCGACTACTCGCCCCACTTTCGCCATCGGAGACCCCCTCTCACGAGCTCATACAACCATACATTGAATGGAAAAATGAAAGGAGGGGAAAGCAGGCTCACTGGAGTTGGGATCGGTAGAATTTCGACTGGGTTACGATAAGAATAGTCGCCGGAATGCACACAGGAGAACAGGAGAGTAGAAAGGGGAGAAAGCAAAGCGCGAAGGAGAAGAGCCCTAAGCGCTAGGGCTCTCCTTATATAGACAGGCCACGTGGCAGCCATTTAAAGCACTCATCAATTCCGCGCCATACGACGCCCCATCAGCTACCTCGAGTTAACACGTGTCATGACCCGATGTGCCACTCATCCATGATATCGAGTACAACGTCATGCATTGTGACCTCGTTGGACTATCACCGAAGCGACGGCTTGACGCCCCACTTGGCCTCGAGCCACGCGACTACATGTCTGATTATGGATTGACGACGCTTCGATTACCGTGCTGGCCGCCATACCTGGCATTAATGATAATGCGACTCGACCTAGTCCATGCATAACCCGACCTAGCCACTACCGAGCTTACTTTCCGAACTTCATTCAAAAAGCAAGGGGGCCTCACTGTTGGGGAAAAATCTACAAGTCCATAAGTCGACTTATGGAATGGACCAACTCTACTGAACCAGCATGGGCCCATGGACGCCCGAGGCTGATAAGGCCTCTACGTCCAGAAACAGAGCAATCTCTTAAGAGAGCGATGCAATTGTAAGGAAATACAAAAAGCTTACGAGCTCGCACAAGTGGTTGAAATGCTGACCTAATCTATAGGTCGGCTAAAGGACGGTTATGGATCGCCTATAAATCAGCCACGTGTCGATCGTGAATCGATCCTAGATCGGTCGTAGATCTGCCATAGCTCGGCCATAGATTGGTCATATAGCAATCACAGATCGGCCATAGCTCGGTCATAGATCAGTCATATATCGACGATACCCCTGGCAATGCCTTAAAGCCTCAACTCTCGGATAAGGGACACGCGAACCTTCCAGCTCGTCTGACGGTAAAAAAAATGGTGAATGTCGATTTGTCGATCAAGACAGTATCATTCCTTTCCAACTCAGCGCCCGCATTGAGATCCGACCTAGAGCCGAGCTACAGATTCATAGAGTCCTTGTGAGATTCAAAGATCTCTTCTTCGATCTTCCGGAGATAGAATCAAATCCCGACAATCTCGGGAACCTACAATCTCGGAAAGATCCCGGATCATAGCAGATCTCCAAGATATTAAGAAAGAATCCCTATACTACGGGATCCTTTCTCTCCTATAAATATATGAACATCTCCTACCGTTTAAGGTATGTTCACAAAAACTCTAAAACTCGACTGATATCTTTTTTGGAGATCATATCCCAGTTTAAAGACCTCAAGCCCGACTTAGGCATCAGAGAGTCCCTTGAACAGATCAGGGCTTCCTTTGTCTCTCACTTTTGCCCATGCAAGTTCAAAAAGTTGTACTGCGGAGGGTCTATCGAAAAACTGCATTAACATAAAATATTCAAATGGACCACATCATAGGAAATAGTTGAATTAAACGTCTACTGTTGAAAACTTATTGGGGGCCACAAAAGTTTTGGATCAAGTTTATATTTGTGTTTTCTTTTCATCTATGTCTTCATGATCTTATGAATAGGTTGGATGACAAATAAACATCACTATGGGACCTGGTAAGGTTTCAACTGTGAAAATCGTTATTTCTCATGGTTTCCAGTGGTGTGATCCACTTGATCTTTGGATATGCTTCAATTTTCGGCTCAACCCCTTAAATTAGATGGAAAAACGGATGGACGGTGTGGATAGACCACATACATTCAAGGTGGGCCCAACTGAGTTTACTCAGTACGATGAGAGCGTACTGAGTAACTCAGTACGCAATCCGATATCGAACTAACTTCGGATGATTCCGTCTGATTGGGCTGAGTTAAATGCGAACAATTTACCACTCAAACGTTTATGATGGTCTGGTGGGAGACGTACGGGGCAATTGTCCCCTCCATGATGGCCCCATAACGGATGCGAGTTTCATTAAAACTCTCATGGCCACTAAGATGTGTGTCAAATCCACTCCATCCATCGTCTGCGCAAGCTCATGTTAGAATGTGGGCCTAAAAATCAGCCCAAACCAAGACTCAAGTAGGCCACACCAAAGAGAGAAGTAGCAATGAGGATGCCTAGCATTGAAACCTTCCTTAACCCACCACAATGCTAATATGACATCCAAACTGTTTATAAAATGAGTCCCACCAGGATGAAGGGAAAAACGAAAAATCAGCCTGATCCATAACGTGATTTGGCCCCAAGATGGTTTCAAATGCAGGTGTCTCCATCCCCACAATTTCCTATGGTGTGGCCCGCCTGAGTTTTTAATCATCATTATCTTCGAGCTAATGTCTTAACATGAACGGAGAATGGATTAGGTGAGACCACGCCTCACCCAAGACGATGGTATGGTCCACCTGATAATTAGATCTGCTTCATTTTTGGGATAACCTCCTAAAATGATCTTCGAAACGCATCAGGCCCACACAGCTCGACCTCATGGGACTTTAAAATCAGCTCGAGCGCATAGTACCTTTTCCTATATATATATATATATATATATATATATATATATATATATATATATATATATATATATATATATATATATATATAGTATATATTGTTGGCCCCACGGTGAGCGCCGCACCGCCTTGAGTGAGGCCGGGCTGTCGCCTGATCAGATCTCGCGTGAATGAAAACGATTGGCAGCTCTCCCTGCCATCCGCCGATGGCTGAGGTCGGTACTCTCTGTGGGCCCAGCATGATGTATATGTTTCATCCATTCTGTCCATCTATTTGTATAGATCATTTTAGGGTATGAGACCAAAATTGAGTTACATCCAAATCTCAAGTGTACCACATTACAGGAAACAGTGTTGAATATGAACGTCAACCATTAAAATCTCTTTAGGGGCCATAAAAGTTTTGGAGCAAGCTTACATTTGTTTTTTCCCTTCATCTAGGTCTGTATGACCTAATCAATAGATTGTATATCAAATAAACAGTACAGTGGGCCTTAGGAGGATTTTAATGGTGGATATCCAATCACTATTGTTTTCCTGTTGTGTGGTCCACTTGAGATTTATATCCCTCTCATTTTTGAGATTGTATTATAAAATTATCTTTAAAAATGGATGAACAGCATGGATGAAACACATACATCATGGTGGGTCCCACATAGCACCGACCATCAGCCACCGGGCTAGTGGCACGTGAATGGAGACAAATGATGTAGGGAATGGATGACACGTACACACATCACGGTGTCGTGGGAGCCTTTCGTTGCACGGGCTCTCCACAGCAACTACGGTGATAAATTCGCCGCCCACCGGAAGAAGGGCTTATGGGAAGGTGGGTCCTACCTCTTCCATTGTTGAGTGGAAGAGAAAACCCGTTTCTTTTGCTAAAGTATCTCAAAAGAGTGCGTCCCTGTAACCCATTTTTAGGTGAGCTGGATTCTCTTATTTGTTCAGCGTTCTTTTTCAAATACAGGCGTTCGCATGGGGTCTTTTGTCTGCCTTTTGAGTTATACACGCCACTACATTTATTAGCGTGGCACGTGGGCAGGGGCGGCTCAAAGGGATAGGCAATCGCCTAATGCCCCCTAGAAGGCCCTATATTATAGCAAAATTATAATGTTTTAATTATGAAGTTCCTATATTATAGGAAAATTTAAATTAAGAATAAAAACAAAAAGTCTAAAATTTTTGAAATAAAATTTATTGAAAAGCCTACAAAATAGGAACATTTAAAAATTAGTTTACAAATTTGAAATTGAAAATAAAAAAAAAAATCCTAGAAACTAACACTATCAATAATAATAGTCTAACTCTATCGTCTCTTTTCAAAATAATATCATCATTCCCAATAAATTCTTCTCCTAAAACTTAGGACCACAACTACCTATTTTATTGCTAATTAAGTTCTCAAAAAATTAAATTCTAACGTCATTTTTCTAAATTAAATTCTAACTTCATTTTTCTAACGGTTTGAATTTATTTTCGGAATTAAAAGTTTTAAAAGAAGTTGCAAAAACAGAAATTAATACTCCAATTGAAATACTTAATCTAATAAAAGAACTAGATTGTTTTCCAAATTGTTTTATTGCATATAGAATACTACTTACCATACTTGTTACAGTTGCATATGTAGAAAGAAGTTTTTCAAAACTAAAGGTTATAAAAAATTATTTACGAACAATTATGTCTCAAGATAGATTAAACGGTTTAACAATTTTATCTATCGAAACTGATTTATTGGGTAAACTTGAATGCAAAAGTTTAATTAGTAATTTTGCATCTAAAAATGCAAGAAGCAAATTTATGGTTTAATTTTGAATTTATTAATTTTTTTTATTTTTTAAACTAAAAAGCCTCATTTTTATGACTTGCCTAAGGCCCCCAAAAATGCTGAGCCGCCCCTTCACGTGGGTGCAAGATCCAAGACGTCCATTTGGTACTTTGATTGCCTTTTCTCCTCGCCTGAAATTCAGTCGGTTCATTGTGTTGGCGCTCATTTCGGGTTTGCTTACTGTCGTGTTTGCGTGCAAGCCTGATAAAATGGATCGATTCAATTCGAATTAGTGTTCTGACGCCAAGCACAGATTAGTAACATGTAAATTTATACGACTAGATTATGAGAATATTGCTTACTAAGTCACTTATAGAATTGTATAATAATTATGCGAT
Source organism: Magnolia officinalis (assembly GCA_021015155.1). NCBI lineage: Eukaryota > Viridiplantae > Streptophyta > Magnoliopsida > Magnoliales > Magnoliaceae > Magnolia > Magnolia officinalis. The sequence continues at coordinate 52,528,901 of JAJHSJ010000011.1, read as the reverse complement.
TATCAAAGGGTGGTGGAAGGATGGGTTCTTCCCAGAAAGATAGGTTGTGTTTTGACTTTCACAGGAAATAACATTTTAGAATATAAGTGATATCAAACAAGGAAAAACTCATAATCGATATTTTTGGAAGTGATTGAAAGAATGCGTCTCTTGAAAGAATTGCTTGATTTTGGATAAGGATCAAGTTCAGCGCATGAGCGTAGTTTTGTATTACAATTAACAACTAAGAATTACCGCTATAGGGTCATCACTACTCTTAGGATAACTGAGATAAAGATAAATTTTAATTGATATTGGATTGGTTGTTGTTTTTGTTGTTTGTTGGGGGTGTTTATTATGTAGATTTTCTATCATATTTATTTATTTTTGCTGCATAGATTATTCTTCTAAGTAATTTTATCATTACTTTAGTAGTTACGGTAGTTAAGGAATCCTTTTCTAGATCCTTCTTCTGATACATTTCTTCTTTCTATCTATTCCTCTTCTCTCGATCAAACTCTACTTTTCTCGATCGCTACTCGTTCATCTGCCACACATCAGTTGCTTATGTTGGTTGTCTAATGACGTGTCATTTCCCCATTTATTTTTCCTGATCGAGGCCTAACCAAATGACGGACTTTGTTGTCTGTCTCTTAGTTGTCCTTGTGACACGTAGCACACAATCGTCTTGCACAATGAGTCATGATTTCTCTTTCATTAACGCAACATATCTTGGCCGATATAAACACATTTCCAAGTCAGTTATTAACACTTTTTACTTCTCATCCAAACTTTTTCTTCGCTTGATCTCCTTCTGATTGACATGGTTGTTTCTTCTTCTTCTATTCCAACCTTTCACTTGGCATCTTTCATTAAAGACTTGGATGTCATTTCTTCAAAAGTTGTCAATGACCACCTTTTTTAAACTCTTATTGAACCAAATAGGGCTTTTTTGACACTCGGCCCAGCCTTTCATCTTGATGTCACCTACAAGTAGCTTCATGAGATCAAATCTTGCTTCCCAAGGTGTCCTAACGAAGTTCTGCTTATCCAATCCAATCAATTCCTAGACCCTTTTAATGCCTTCAAACATGCAAGATCATAGCTGAAAATAATGAATAGTTGGGCAGAATGGCATGCTCGGCAGAACCACAACATGGTGAGACTTGGAGCAAGTTGGAATTTATGATTGCATTAACCTTTCTCTTTATGAGCATCCGACCAATATTCTTCTTCTTGCAGCGGATTTAACCTTCTAGAGTCGGTCAACTAACACATTCCATTTTGGTTGTGGGTCGATGGGTCCAACAATCATGGATGTGTGTACCTTCACCATCTCTTACCATTTAGTGATCATGTCTATCCCGGTTTTACTCTAAAAGATTTGCATTTGTTTACTCTTCCAGAGAAGTCCGTCAAGGCTTATTTTACTTTCATGGCACTTCATCACAAATTTTAAGACAAAGTTGATGACCAAGAACATACGAATTCCTTCTTATGTGGAGCTATCGATATTTGCTCCTTTGTGAGTGCCCTTCATATTACCAAGGACTACATCCACCTGGCTGAGGCACTTGCCCAAGGATGTTAGCTTGCCCTCGCCCCTTTTGTGCTCAATCATATATATCATAGCATGTTCAAAGCAACCACCAAGGGCTTTCATAATTTTGTTGGTCCTATTTGCCTCGTCTATATGTGGTTTCATGAGTATTTTTGGACAAAATTTGTAGAGTTTATTCCAAATGAGATGGAATTCTCTTCTTACGACCATCGCGATATTCTTTGCTTCAAAGCTAATTATTCTTTTACTAAATATATGAGCTTTTTCATTTATTTCCATCTCAAAAAGTCCAACAATTCCTTTTATCCCTTTAAAGATAAGGAATTCGGTCCGACTTGGTTCAAAGAGGAATATGAGTCGATCGATGTTAACATGGCAAGTCTTACAGATATTGCTTGGAAAAGTTATTTGATCTGTAGACAACTTCCATATGGTGGCGCAGTAGATGCAAGTGTAAATGCCAAGGCTAGAGTCGAATAATACTGCCCCAACTTGCTCGATCGCCAATTCGATTTGGCACAAGACATCACCTATCCGTTTATTCATCGAAATTGCAATCAGTCTCAGACTCATCGGCCAGTTGAAGATTCAGTCATCACATTTTAGACTCTTTGTAGAGTGTTTGATTCTTTGTTCTCATCATCCATAGTTCCTCCTTTTACCAATTGTCACCAGTAGCTCGTTTCATTTCACTATTTGTGGCAAAATTACTTTGGGACTTTGGTCAGCGGGTTTCATGAATTGGTGCTTCGGGTTAGGTGAAATTGTTCTGGTTGTCCTTATTAATGAAAAAGAACATGGATCAACTGCCCTTATCGGTGCCATGGTCATCTTCTTCAACCACATCCTTTTAGTGGCCGACTTTTTATTATCTTTGGATATTATTTCACTAGTCCTTGATCCTGACCATGGGAGAGCGATGAAGTTATTGAGTGAAAAAGGAGACTGAAGGACTCCATAGGTTAGTATGTGATTACCTCCTCTTGGGGTTGATCTTTTATTTGGTGTTCCAATCGACGAATATGTAAGTGTTAAGGTTTAGATCTAGCACCCTGTATTGTCAAATTTTGTAGTGACAAACCAATTTGGAGTGATTGACTTGTTTGATGGATGGAAAGTTCACCTTCACATGAAGATGAGTTTCAAGTCATCTACATCAATATCAAATGCTACTACAACTTCAAATCAAAGTGCTAGTTCAACGGCAAATATAAGATCAAGTTCATACACAAGACCGAGTCCAAGTGTGACTTCAAATACTAGCTCAAGTCCAAGTGCATTACATGATCAAGTTCAAGTATACAAGTTCAAGTTCGAGTGTACAAGTTTCAAGTTTCAAAAAGTACAAGATCAAGCTTCAAGTACTTCAAGAATACTATTTACTGAAGCGACCGAAGTTTACAAGATCAATACTCACATTTAAGGTATATGTGACCCTAGAAATACCTTAGGGTTAGGTCATTCATATTGCCTATTGAATTTGGGTCGTTGTTCTTATTTTAGGCTTTGCTTCGACTAGCCTTAGTCATACTTCGACTAGTTCAGGCACTGGCTCGACCAGTTCAGGGTTTTTCTTGACCAGTCTAGAAATTAACTCAAATTTTCGGATAAGTTTGGTAGGTCTTCGACCAATTGAGCACCCTGCTCGACCGGCAGTGGAGACTGGCTCGACCAGTCGAGCAGGGCTCGACTCAAAGTCCAGCAAGGTTTCTGAGCCCTACTCAACCAGTTGAGCAGGCCACTCGACCAGTCGAGTTTCGGGTTTATCCGATCGTGCTAGAATTTTTGAAAATTGGTTATTGCCAGGACTAGTCGAGGTAGACCTTAGGCCAGTCGAGCGAACCGAATTTTACCCTATAAATAGAGGACTTTTCTCAGCATTTCATACTCATTCCAAGCTAATTCAAGCCTCCTCTCTAAGAACTAAGTCCCTGCTATTGTGAAGCTATTGTACGGTAATTTAAGATTCTTTTATAGCTTTTTGGTTTTGAATTTCTTGATCTCTTGCTATTCAATCTTACTTGTTAAAAATGAAATTTTGTTTTACCCTTTTGAGATCTAAGAAATTGAATCAAAGTAGCCCAAGGTTGGATTTAAATTAAAATTCATTTAGACTTAAAACCTCGTCATTCGTGAGATTGAACATTGAACATCTACATTTTCAAAAAGGCGGTTCTTCCGGGCTACATCAAAGAAGAAGAATCTTCAAATAAGTATTATCATTTAAATTATTGTATTTTGGTTTGTGAGATTACCAGAAAATCTCTTTTGTACTTTTGATTGAGATAGCTAGAAAATCTCAGTGTGTGGGGTTTTTAATTGTGGTAGCCCATTGAAAACACAATTGTAAAGGTTTTAAGGTGAACCTTGGAAAACCATATTTCATAGTGAAAGTCAATATCCCATAGGTTGTGGATAATCAGAGTGGAGTAGGTGTGGCTGTTTGAGAACAGTTGGTGTACACACCAAACAACTATAATTCTCAAAGTTTAGATGATGATGATGATGATGATGATGTATGTGATGTGGTGAATGTTGTATTTTATTTTCATGTACATGTGGTGAATGTTGTAATAGCTAGATTTATTTCATTTATCCTTTGTATTAGTTTGAGTTTTTTTATCCTTACTAAGTTCAAGACATCAGGTTGTCCTACCATAAACCTTGGTTTTTTGTGTAAGGTTGTCCTTTGAACGAAGTTTGTATCAACCTCTCAAGAGTAGTGCATTTGAGGTTGCTATTTATTTCGACTATCTGCATTTATATTCCGCTTTTATTTTTTATTTGGCATAGTCCTATTCAAACACCCCCCCCCCCCCCCCCCCCTCTCCCTCCCCTCTAGGACTGAGAGCTCACCCTTTTCAGAATGTCACTCATAGTTTCTTCAGAATAAAAAATTTCAAGTCCCTCTACGGGAGACGTAGAAGCATCGAACGGAGTACTCAAGGTAATTATTTTAGCCTGTAGAGGTAGGCCAAGAATAAGTTGCCTTTCAGGAACTGAGATCTCCTTGGTCACTGTGAGAAAGAAAATAGAGACTAAGAAGAGGAGGAATACAAAATATTTCAAGTAAAAGAAAGCGTATACAAAACAACATTCACCTAAGTCAGACCAAATGGCAATGGTGCATAATCTGTTAACTACTGGTGAAATTTTGGTGCCGTCGACGACCAAAGTTAGAGCTCGGTTGGAGCGAGGAAAAGGAGGAGGATTAGGACGATATGGCTTAAGGAATCGATCGAAAGGAAGATTGTGATCATTTAACTTTTCTTTTTCTATTTTCCATTTATTGAACACCTTATTAAAATGTGCATCCTTATATTTCTTATATGCTTCTTCCATCTCCCATGCATATTTTGGAGGAATGCTCAACTAAAACTTGTTGTTATAGTATTTTTCAAAAGCTGCAATAGCTTTGGCTAAGGAAGAAATACCTAGAGTAGATTGACTAGGAACTGTATGAGATGAAGGAAGGGAAGTAGAGAGAGGTCTAAGCTTCGAAATCTTCATAAGAGCCGGAGATATTGTAGATGTTGGAACTGCCAAGGCGATGTAGGTCCAGGCTAACAAAAAGAAAAGATTTTTTTATATATATATAAAGTCCTTCCCAACCTCTTGGTCAAATTTTGGGCCCTACCAAATGGGGAAGAACGTGCGGGAGAAGAAAGCATGGGGAAGAAGATCGTTTTAGGATACCAGAGAAGCAAAGATGGGCATACCATTGGGGTTGGAATTTTGCATTGCCAAATTGCATAACCTTTCTTTTCCATGGAAATGTAATTTTCCATGAAAACATTTGTAGCTTTCCTTTTTGTTCTTGGACTATAAAACTGATATAATGTTTTACATTTTGAATTTTGTAGGACAAGGCCCAGTTAAGGGATTTACTAACATGTGAGAAGGTGGAAGCAACTATAAAGGAAAGAGTAGAAATGAAGACGAAGACCAATGATCAGGATATTGGTCTCAACGTGGAGAAAAGTGGAGGTACTTCTGTATACAAAATCAAGCCAAGCTTAGTTGTTGAGCTCTATGGAGAATATGGATCATGCTAGCGACTGATGGGGTATTTTTTTCACACCCATCTCTTCAATCCTATACATCTTCACTAAAGCCTTTTAGATCTCAAGAAAGGTATCATAGTCGCAATATAAATCATACAATTTATTCGACATAGCACCAAGAATATGGTTTTTACAGAGATAGTCGTCCTTATCCCATTTCTGATGAACTGGAGATAGTTTTGATTCGAGTAGATCTAACGGTCGTAGCTAATTGATAATGTATGCCACTTTAAGGTTGATAAGGTGTTAGGAAACCCCCGAGTGTAGGGTCGCATTGTAAAAATAACTCGGAAGTCCAACGTCAAACCGCAGCGAATTGGTGAGAACACGATGAAATCTAATAAATTTTTTAGATTTTTAATCCACAGAAAATAGAATAAATGTTTAAACAACTAATTAAAAGCACTAAGGATCCAAGAATCCCTAATTAATAGAACTTGAAAATAATTTTTCTTCTCGAGTTGATAACTCAACTAGAACTGTATTTCAATCCGTTCTAACCGAAAATCCCGCAGTAAAATCAATTAACAATCATCTAACAATATAAGAATCGAAAATAGGTTGATCTTGTTCACTCCCCAAGTATAGGGTTGTGATGTAGTAATAAACTCAGTGAGACCGAGGTCGAATCCACAGGGACTGAAACCTGTACGTATTCTAAAATTAAGTAGAATTAGAACTAGACTAAGATGGATTTTAAATCGAATAGATTGTGGAATAATTGTGAAATTATTATCTAAAACTTAGGAGAAATTTAGAGGAGGGACATTAGGGATTCAGAGGATCCACTTATAGAGATCAGGGAGATATTATGCCTAGATTAAAAATCAGGGAAATTAACTGAACTGCCGTTGATATAGTTTTCAAGAGATGAGAGGTATATGAATTAGAATGGATTCCATCACCAAACCATACCCAGGAGACCATGGTGAACAACAGAATTAAACTAATTACCAACCAATCAACATGCCATAGAGGTTACGAAGGGTACCGTCATCCGACAATGCCTAGAAGACGATGGTGAACAACAGGGCTTCCTAACGTCATAAACATAAAGGGAAAGGAACATGCTCAAAGCTATTGCAGATCTATTGTAATTTTAGTCACAACAGACCATTAAAAACTATAAACATTTCCTTAAATAAACTCTGATCAACATCGGTTCAATATAAATAAGAAGCACAAACGAAAGAGTCCCCCATCACACTACAAGCTTCACCTCTTAGCCCTAGCTAAGAGGATCTAACCTGACATAATCAAATTAAAATCCCTTCACATAAAAAGTAATAAAAGAAAGAAGGAAAGAAAGAAACTCTGCCAGACGTAGCCAGCCCACGTTCTCTCTCTCTCTATGCCAATCCACGTCCAAGCTCCCTGGCTCCCAGCTCCCAGCTCCTCTCTGATCCCAAGATCCCCTTCCCTCTGTCTCTCCCTTCCTTTTATAGAGGATAGAGGTTGGGGGGTGCTGCTGTGACAGAGTCGGAGATGGATTTCTGTTTCTCACAGCAACAAACGCACAACCTGTACGCTGATTCTTGGTGCGTCCCATTCTTGACGCCGAGGAAGAAATCCACTCCATCCATCGGTTTCTCCTCACAAAAACAGTCGGACCTGATCGTTTTTAGATCAAATTCGAAGTGACCCACCGGATTTTCACCCAGCCGTCCGACCTATGTTTGGGCGGTTAAAAATCAATCTCCGCTGTCCCTTGAAAATCTGTCACCTAGGCGATGGTAATATGGGGCGTGGGATTCTAATGTATGGTCCAGATTCATCATATGGTTTTCGCGGACACCGTGAAGCAGAGCTCATTCACCTGCGCTGACGAAGCTGGTGGGCTCCACTTTGATGTCTTTTGAGGAAATCCAAGCCGTCCATTGGATCGACGTTGAAAAACCGTCCGGGAAAGAGTATTTTTCAAGTGAAATTGGTGCGGCCCACAAACTTATCTATTCCGCCGTCCATCTGACGTTTAACGGCTAGGATTTTACAATGACTTGCATGATCTCAAAAGGCCACCTTGGTGAGGTTAACACCCCTCATTTTCACACAATGGACGGTCCAGATTGAGGATTTGGATGAGGAGTGGGCCCCACTGAGAGTAATCGACGTCAGTCAGCGAAGACGCTTCTTTATTTATTTATTTATTTTTATTATTTTAAAGAATTCCTTGGTCAGCGCTTGCTGACCGAGCTATTGAAGACCAGCGCGCGGCCGGTGAATCTATGCTATGTACACGCATGTGTACATGTGGGGTCCACTGTAATGTTTGTGAGAAATCTGATCCGCTCATCAACTTTGTCACCTCATTTTAACGGTTGAGACCAAAATTGAAGCGTATCCAGAGATCAGGTGCGCCCAGAATCTAGATTTTGAGGGCTGATCTGTCCGTTAGGCCACTTCCAGGAGGGTCCAACGGCTGAAATTCTACCTGTACGGTTAATTTATGATCTTCAGGCCATGTATATAGTTTCAAGCCGAACGGATGGTGAGAACCCCGTGATCTTGTATTCTGGACGATTTTTGGGTCACTTGAGCTTTAGTTTCTCCATTTTTCCAGACTCCTGGCGTGTAAATCGGTTGATCTTGGTCCCCTGGGGTCTGTCCCTTGCCTTGGTGATATTAGAGTGTCAAATCCACGCGTTTATCACCTTTTTGTAGTCTGTGTTCTCAAATAAACCCTGTATCACAAACACAGTTAAGTCGAGACGTTAAACAGTATTAGGCTCGTAAATCCAAGCAATAAATGGGGTTTGATATGCAATATTTGACCCTCAACAGATCTCTCATAAAGATCTAAGCAATCAATCGCTGAAAATTAAAAGCATTTATTGTACATTGAAAAGGCCGAGCTATATGTCCTAGAAGGGGGGTGAATAGGACTATGCCAAATAAAAATTAATAAGCGGAATATAAACAATAAGATAGCTAAATGAATTGCAAATAACCAAAGGAAATAACAACCTTAAAAATCAAGTATTGAGAGGTTGATACAAACTTGGTTCTAAAGACAACCTAACACCAAAAAACCAATGGTTTATGGCAAGACAACCTTACTAGAACGTGGGTGAGTATCAAAAACACAAACTGAAGAGGAAATGAAAGAAATAGAATCTAATCTATTACAACATTCTTCAAACAATGCTGAAATTTAAAGATTACAACATTCACATCTACACATACATCCCACAATCTTAAATCATAAAAGATAAAAAAATAAACCACACATCCACCAAACACAAAGAATTATAGTGGTTCGCTTGTGTGTACACCAACTGTTAAACAACAGCCACACAACTACTCCACTCCTAATATCCACTCCTTCGGGATATTAGCGTTTACTAATCCAAAATAGGTTTTTCAAGGTTCACCTAAAACCTTCACAATTGTGTCTTTCAAGTGGGCTTACACAATTCAAAAACCTCACGCTCTGAGTTTTCTGGATTACCTCAGATAAACCAAAAATGGAGATTTTCTGAAACAATCTCACAAACTAAAAAAAAAAAAAATTGAATTACAGAAAAAGTAAAAACTTATCTGTATGACGATTCTGAAGAAGCTCGGTAGAACCAACTTGATGATGACGTAGATGTTCAACGTTCGGTCTCACAAGTATATAAGGTTTTAAGTCTAAATGATTTTTAATTAAATCAGCAAAGGCTTTGTATTGATTTTGATCTCAAGAAGGGTAAATCGGATATCCCTTTTTCAATAAAAGAATGGAATAGAGAATCACAATCAAATTACAAGAGCTACTTTAAAGAATCTTAAATATGCACAAAATAGCTTAGAATGTACTCAAAATAAACTCAGAGTGATTGCTTAAGAATGATAAGAATTGAATATAAAACTCTGAAATTCGAGCATTATTTATAGGTGAAAAATCAATTCGCACGACTGACCTTTGGATATCTACGACTGGCTTTATCCAAACAGATTTTCAAAAATTCTAACGTGATAAGATTTTTCAGCTGCACGACTGGCCTTGTGGGTCCCACGACTGGTTGAGTGGCCTGCTCGACTGGTTGTGGACACCACATGACTGGTCGTGTGAGTCCAGATTATACGCTGGAAAACGATTCGAGCATTACACGACTGGTCGAGCAGTTTCCAGGACTAGTCGTAGACCAACAAAAAAATTTCAAAAATTCATAACAAATCCTGAACTGGTTGAAGAAATACTAGGACTGGTTGAGCCAGTGCTAGGGCTAGTCGAAAGAATAGAATTTTACACTTATAAAATGACCAAAATGACCGACCGAAAGTATGAAATGATCTAATCATGATCTAAGGTTAATCTAGGTCAATCATACCTTACTTGTGAGATAGAACATATGAACACTTAATATATCGATCACTTCAGTAGCTTTAATTCTTGCGATCTTCAAAGTTTGAACTCGACATACCAAACATAAACTTCAACTAGGTCTTGAGTTCTTGGACTTTTCTGGTTCCAGATCTTGAACCGCAATGTTCTTGAAAACTTTGTCTTCACTCAATATATGAAAGTCTTCACTTTCTTCCAGATTAAAGATCTTGGTAAGTTTATCGTAGATATTAGCAAGATAGATTCAACACGAACAGAACGAACATCGAAGATTAATGTGAACAGATGCACAAGCTTGATACAAATCAAGATACAAACTTGAATTGGTTTGGCACACCAAAATTTGACAATACTTAGGGTTTATCAACATGGCCCTTACAATCTCCCCCATTGTCAAATTTGTGACAAAACCAAAATTACAATATGTAATATATATTCAATCAACACATTGCACAAACATATTATGATATCATGCACAATAATCAACTCTCCCCCTTAATCCACTACTCTCTGCAAAAAATAAAAATAAAAATATTAACCATATTTCATCATCATTATATCATTATCCTTATTTTCAACAATGTTCTCCCCCTTTTTGTCACAACATGACAAAGGAAGCGAATAATGATAAAGGAATATAATAAGAGAGCGAATAGAATCAATAACTACTCATCCAAATTAAATAAAACAAAGTATCTGAACTGAATAGATAAGAGGTTAAACAACATTATCCAAGCAGTCATAAGAAAAAGAGTGAGAATAAAGTTATTACAGATATCATTCAAATCAAAAGAAAACTAATCAGATCCTGAAGAGATAGCAAGAATAGATGGATCAATTTAATGTAAACCCTTATTAATGCGCCTCATATATTTGCGCATATAAGCAAATTGAGAATCCTGGGTTACACGAATCTGAGCCACCTGTTCCTCAAGAGAATGTAACCTCTCATCGAAACTAGAAGGCTAATAATCAGGGTCAGCTTCAGAATCTGATTCAAGTTCATCAAATAAATCATCCATATTAACGTCTTCTTGAGGTAAAGCATCAGCTTCTCCAACTTCTTCATCTCCTCCAGCATTCCCATTAACTTGACCAGGTGCCAAGTCCAAGTTCATCTTGTTGATATTAGAGTTGTTAAATGGGTGGAGATTAATAGACCCTTTCCCAATAGGCATAGCTATCAAGGCATGATTAGCTAAGGCAGTCATAAGGTAAGCGAAAAGAATATCGCTATGACCAGGATGGAGTCGAAACTGAATAATATGATGACAGATAAGAGAATGAAGACAGATATGGATGCCGGTGACAACAGAATGAATAATGCGGGCCATAAAAGAGGTCAACTCAGTCTTGTTACCTGAGCATGGATAGACATTCGAAATAAAAATACGATGCAAGACCGTGTACGGGCAACATATATTTGGAAGCGCAGTACCGCCATTCCATTCTGCATTCATGTTACAGAGAACTTTCGTAATCAATTGCTTAACATTTTCAGAAGGTCTAGCTTGCAAAGTAGATATGGGTACACTGTCATCAACAACAGGTATATTCATAATCGTTAAAATCAAATGACGGTCTACTTTAATTGGACCTTCTCTAGTTGACACAATAAATGTCAAATCATCTTGAGAGAACTCAATAATACAAGCGTACATGCCCTGTACGATGGATCAGTATGCAGGACTGTCCCAAGATAGTATGTTTTCCTATCCTACAGCTTGAAGGAGAGGGAGAATGTTGAAGTGCTCAATATGATCAACAATGACAACACGCTCAACAATAACATTTCTAAGATAGAAATCTCGCATATTCTCGCGAGGCCGAAGGTGACGCACGGTAATGGGTGCGAAAAGGGAAGAAGAGAGACCGCGAGTAATTTTCTTCCTTCCATTGCAACAAGAAAACGAGGAAACAAAGGTATGCAAAAAAGAATGAAAGGATTCCAAGCAAATCAGATTTTAAGGAAGAAATACTTTCAAACCACCATAAATCTTAAAACAAGAAGCAAAATCAAGATTAAGGATGATCAAAGAACTTAAATCCAGAAGAAAATAAAAAATGAAGCACTAACTAGAGAGTAATCAGAGATGGGTTCGATAGGTCGTGGTTGGGCTTGATGGAGAAGAAGAAAGAAATGAAGAAAAATCACTTTTCCCCAGATAAAAACTCAATTCACGAGTTACACAACTGGTCGTGTACATACTCGACCGGTTGTGCCACGACTGGTCAAGTGTGTACTCGACTGGTCGTGTAACACTGAAAATGTGCCAGTTTGCGTATATTTAAATAAAATAAAAATGTAAAATAATATATACAAACATTATGATACAAATGAGCACAAATCATCAGTTCTTATTACACATACCAAGATTAAATTTCAATTTTGCAAACCGATTTTTGTTGAGCGGTTTTGTGAATATGTCAACTACTTGATTCTCGATCTAAATATATTCTAATGAAATTATATTTTCTTCCACCAATTCACGAATATAATGATTCCTAATGTCAATGTGCTTGGTTCATGAATGCTGAATAGGATTTTTAGAAATATTAATTGCGCTTGTATTATCACAATATAACATTATAGATTCTTGCGTAATTCTGTAATCGCTTAACATTCTCTTCATCCATATTAACCGAGTGCATGCATTACTGGCAGCAATATATTTAGCCTCAGCAGTAGAGAGCGATACGGAATTTTGTTTCTTACTTAGCCAGGAAACTAGACAGTTCTCGACATAAAAACAACCACCACTAGTTGATTTGCGATCATCATGTGGATACCAGAGACTAAGATTAGCTAAACTAGCGACATATCACAAAATTTGCTTAATAGCAATCAAGTGGGACTCTTTAGGGTCCGATTGATTTCTGGCACAAATTCCAACACTAAAAGTAATATCCAGTCGACTCACAGTTAAATAAAGTAAACTTCCTATCATACTACGATATACCTTAGGATCCACACTCTCACCTGTTGAATCCTTAGAAAGTTTCAGAGTGGTACTCATTGGAGTATCAAAATTCTTCTCACTCTTAAATCTGAACCTTTTTAACTAAGTTTAAAACATATTTGGTTTGAGAAATGAAGAATCCATCAGGAAGCTGTTTGACTTACAATCTTAGGAAATAATTTAGTTCTCCAACCATGCTCATTTTGAATTTGGACTTCATAAGATCTGCAAACTCAACAGTCATGTTAACACGGTAGATCCATAGATAATGTCATCAACATAGATTTACACAATTAAAATATGATCTTTATATTTCTTAACAAATAATGTTTTATCTTCACTCCCCATAACAAATTCATGACTTAACAAGAATTTAGTTAATTTCTCGTACCATGCCCTCAGAGCCTGTTTCAATCCATAGAGTGTTTTTTTAGGCGGTAAACATGATTAGCATGCTTAGGGTCTTCAAAACCCTTTGATTGTTCAACGTATACTTCTTCATGCAAATCACCATTTAAAAATGCACTTTTAACATCCATTTGATATATTTTGATTTTTTTAAAGCACGCAATGAATATAAATAGTCTGATTGATTCAAGACGAGCTACTGGGGCAAAGGTTTCATCATAATCAATACTTTTTAATTTGAGTGTACCCTTGTACAACCAGCCTAGCCTTATTTCTAATTATATTACCAAATTCACTTTTGCTCAATCTATACAAGTTGCGGTAGTGTACATGTCCTTGGCGCTTACGCCATAGTTCGGTCTCATCGGTATGGACCATGTAACACGATAGCTTAGATGAGCTTGAGTCACTAACTATATAGCAGCTTTCAAAAGTTCTATGACCAGTTAATATTACAGAACCATTCTTATTTAAGATTTCGCACTTTTGGTTTGAAAATTTTACCCTGTGATTATTATCGCAAATTTGAGAAATGCTTAATAAATTATGTTTTAAACCTTCTACATATAAAACATTCTCAAATAAAGGGAGGTTAGGGAGTTGAACCATACCTTGGCCAACAATTTTGCAGTTGTTACCATCACCGAATGTAAGCAAACCATCAGTCATGTCTTTAAGACTGGTGAACAGACTTTTGTCACCTATCATATGTCTGGAACAACCACTATCCAGGTACCACTTTGAATGGCTTGTGGCTTTGAATGCGGTGTGGGCAACCAAACAAGCAACCTTAGGGACCCATCTCATTACAATTTTGGGTTTAGGAACATAGTTGGTCTTCTTCTTATTACAATTGTTATACGTCCTACCCACTGAGTTAGATTTTAAGAGCTCCTTAAGCAAGTCTACAATTTTCTCAGCTAAAGGATTATGGTTCTGATTTTTATAGTTGATATGGTTCTTTTTAGGATTTAAGGACTGAAAAGTTTTAGTCGTTTTAGAAATATTTTGATTTAGACTTTTCCCTTTTGAGTTAGAAGACTCTCTTTTAACAAATTTAGAAGGTGTATTCTTATATTTTGGGGGAGTAATTTTATCGTAACCCAATTCAGATCGATTACCACATTTTCTAGATCCAGATAGAAGTTTTTCTAATTTGGGGTCACTTTGGGCATACCTCCATGTGTCCTTCAAACTCAAAAGTGAAGAGACTTCTAGTTGTAGTTTTTCATTTTCAAATTTTAAGTTTTTAACTTGGGACGTTTTGAAATCTAAGTCACACTTAGTTTTTTTCAAAGCAATTTGAAAGGTGTGATTTTTCCAAAATCAAATTATCAAAATTCTCTTTCAATTTTAATAACTTTTTTTTCTTAAGTTTTAATTTAACAACTATTTTACAACTTTCCCTGTATAGGGCATCATAAGCATCTTGAAGATCTTCTTCATTCTCATAATCACTTCCCAGATTTTCTTCACTGGTTATATCATTATTTGAGAAAGTGAACTTGGCTAGAGTCATTAGGGCTTTAACATCACTACCCGACTCGGTTTCAGAATCTTCTGACTCAAAAGAGGCTTCAGAGCAGGAAGATTCATTCCATGTAGCCAACATACCTTTCTTTTTAGGTTTGTCCTTTTTAGGACATTTGTTTGCTAAATGCCCATATTTATGGCAGTTGTAACATTGGTTGTCTTTTTACAGATTTTCAATTTTTAGATCTTGATCTTTTCTTTTCAACAGATTTTTGAACATCAACCCTCTTTTTACTTTTGAAAATCTTGTAAAACTTTTTGGCTAAAAGGACCATATCATCTTCAATGGTTTCTAAATCAGAATTGTTATTTACATGAGAAATACTTTTAGAAGATTTAAGGGCGATAGATTTTCCTTTCGGAGCTTTAAAGTTTAACTCATAGGTTTGTAAAGAACCAACCAGTTCTTCAACCTGCATATGGTCTGTATCACAAAGTTCCTGAATGGTCGTGACTTCCGAATTGAACCTTTTAGGTAGTGAGCATAGTATCTTTACACAGACTTTACTTTCTGGGATGCTATCTCCAAGACCCCACATAGAGTTAACTATGTCATTCAACTTAGTATAGAAGTCCATGAATGTTTCACTTTCTTCCATACGTATTTCCTCAAACCTAGTGGTGAGGATTTGTAGTTTAGATTTCTTAACAGTAGTCGTACCCTCGTGTGTCATTTCTAAGATATCCCAGGTTTGTTTCGCAGTATCACAAGATATAATTCTCTTAAATTCATCTGGTAATAGTGCGTAAGTAATTGCATTTAAAGCCTTGGCATTGGCACTACTCTCAGTTCTCTAAAGAGTGGCCCAAGTGCTATAAGGAGCAACTTTCAGAGTTTTAGTTCCATCAAGGCCTAAAACTTCAATAGTATGTGGAGTCCATTTAGCTACTATGATTTGTCACACATTCTCATCAATAGACCTTAAGAATATTCTCATTCTGGATTTCCAATAAGCATAATTAGAGTCATCAAAAGGTGGAGGCCTAGTAATAGAAAGGCTATCAAAATTTGACATCTTAAAAGCTCAGATCGGTTAGCTCCGGAATTAAATCCAAATAAACAGCTATTAGGCTCTCATACCACTTGAAAAGGCCGAGCTATATGTACTAGAGGGGGGATGAATAGGACTATGCCAAATAAAAATTATTAAGCGGAATATAAACAATAAGATAGTCAAATGAATTGCAAATAACCAAAGGGAATAACAGCCTCAAAAATTAAGTATTGAGAGGTTGATACAAACTTGGTTCTAAGGACAACCTAACACCAAAAAACCAATGGTTTATGGTAAGACAACCTTACTAGAACGTGGGTGAGTATCAAAAACTCAAACTGAAGAGGAAATGAAAGAAATAGAATCTAATCTATTACATCATTCTCCAAACAATGCTGAAATTTAAAGATTACAACATTCACATCCACACATACATCCCACAATCTTAAATCATAAAAGATAAAAAAATAAACCACACATCCACCAAACACAAAGAATTATAGTGGTTCGCTTGTGTGTACACCAACTGTTAAACAACAGCCACACAACTACTCCACTCCTAATATCCACTCCTTCGGGATATTAGCGTTCACTAATCCAAAATAGGTTTTTCAAGGTTCACCTAAAACCTTCACAATTGTGTCTTTCAAGTGGGCTTACACAATTCAAAAACCCCACGCTCTGAGTTTTCTGAATCACCTCAAATAAACCAAAAATGGAGATTTTCTGGAACAATCTCACAAACCAAAAAAATTTTGAATTACAGAAAAAGTAAAAACTTATCTATATGACGATTCTGAAAAAGCCCGGTAGAACTAACTTGATGATGACGTAGATGTTCAACGTTTAGTCTCATAAGTATATAAGGTTCTAAGTCTAGATGATTTTTAATTAAATCAACAAGGGCTTTGTATTGATTTTGATATCAAGAAAGGGTAAATCGGATATCCATTTTTCAATATAAGAATGGAATAGAGAATCAAAATCAAATTACAAGAGCTACTTTAAAGAATTTTAAATATGCACAAAATAGCCTAGAATGTTTTCAAAATAAACTCAGAGTGATTGCTTAAGAATGATAAGAATTGAATATAAAACTCTGAAATTCGAACACTATTTATATGTGAAAAATCGGTTCGCACTACTGGCCTTTGGATAGCTACGACTGGCCTCATCCAAACAGATTTTCAAAAATTCTGGCGCGATAAGATTTTTCAGTTGCACGACTGGCCTTATGGGTCCCACGACTGGTCGAGTGGCCTGCTGACTGGTCGTGGACACCACACGACTGGTCGTGTGAGTCCAGATTACACGCTAGAAAATGAGTCGAGTACTGCACAACTGGTCGAGCACTATTCACACGACTGGTCGAGCAGTTTCCAGGACTGGTCGTAGACCAACAGAAAAAATCTGAAAATTCATAACAAATCCTGGACTGGTTGAAGAAATACTAGGACTAGTCGAGTCAGTGCTAGGACTAGTCGAAAGAACAAAATTTTACACTTTTAAAATGACCAAAATGATCGACCGAAAGTATGAAATGATTTAATCATGATCTAAGGTCAATCTAGGTCAATCATACCTTACTTGTGAGATAGAACATATGAACACTTAATATATCAATCACTTCAGTAGCTTTAATTCTTGAGATCTTCAAAGTTTGAACTCGATATAACAAAAATAATCTTCAATTAGGTCTTGAGTTCTTGGACTTTTCTGGTTCCAGATATTGAACCGCAATGTTCTTGAAAACTCTGTCTTCACTCAATATATGAAAGTCTTCACTTTCTTCCAGATTTAAGATCTCGGTAAGTTCGTCGTAAATATCGGCAAGATAGATTCAGCATGAACAGAACAAACATCGAAGATTAATATGAACAGATGCACAAGCTTAATACAAATCAAGATACAAACTTGAATTTGTTTGGCACACCAAAATTTGATAATACTTAGGGTTTATCAACATGGCACTTATATATATGGAGTTAACAATATATTAATTGATTTTAAAGATTAATTCCTTCCCCAATTTAACAATTCAATCGAAACCAATTACAATTCTACATGAAAAACCAATAACTTTCATAAAAAATAAATTAAGTATCAATAATATATCAAAAGGTTCATCCCTTAGCCTTAACTAAGAGATTAGCCTAGAATAGCTAACATCTTAAATAAAAGAAAAAGTGAAAACAAACTAGGGAGAACATATTGAGGAAGAACGACGCCGGAAGAGCTTCACCTCACTTGAAATCACCTCCAAAATCCTAACTTGATGCTAAGGAATGTCTTAGGGACCCCTTTATATAGTTTTTGAGACCCAACTTTCGCACTCTTCTAAAAAAATCGTAAACCTACTTTGAATTTACATAGTTAATTTTTCATCAACAAGTGCTTTAATGGGATTGAAACTTATCAAACATCTGTCGATAGCATTGTTGAGTGTGAAATATTGTATATTTTTCCCTCATTGTGCATTGCTTTTATGTGTATAAGTAAGCTTAATTTATCTAATTGCGTGTGTTTTGATATGTGAGGTGATTTGGAGAGATAAGATGAAAATGACGATTAAAGGAAAGATTTAATGATCAAAGAATGACCAAGTGAAGGATTGGGATTGTGGAGGTCAATATTGAAGAATTCAAGTGCCTAAGATCTAAGAAAACCAAATGCAAATGAGAGAGAAAAGATTGAAAATATGAAAAAGTGTATTAACAGAAATAATAGACTATTTAGTCCCACATGAGGTTGGTTCGGTCTGACTGCAAGTGTACAGAACAATCCAGCAAGAAAGTACGATTTTCAAAGTTAATTTGGTTCAACATTCAGTCCAACCAAAGTGATGTTCGTTGCCAACGAATGATGGTTTGGTGCAACGTAATGGAGATAGAGACTTCAAACATATTTTGCTCAAATTCGGATACAGCCGAAGGAATATTCGGGTGGACTAGGTGCGACTTCAATGCGACTATAGGTGATCGTTAGTGCAACTTAAGTGTAACAAAAGTGTATAAATTCAAAGTCAGTTCAAAGTTAATGCAAATCACATCTATTTAAAGGGATGATTTAGGCTTTTCTAAGTATGATTTATGGTTTAAAAGAGAGAGAGAGTAAGAATAGCGTAACATCTACGGATACATTCTTCCTCTCTAATCTTTCGATTCTAAATTCTTTTTCATGTTTTTGTTTAAGTTTAGTTCAATCATGATTTTGGTTGACTAAATCTCTTAGCTAGGGCTAAGAGGTGAAACCAGTATTAGTGTTTAATATTATAGTTTACTTTGATTCAAGTTATTTGGTTTGAATATTGAACAATTCATTGATATTGGTTTAAATGAAGCTTTACGTTTAGTTTACTTTGATCCATTGTCGACTTCGAGCACTTTGGATGCTTAAGAAGGCTAAGATTGATGGCTTATCTGTCTTGCAAGGGATTGATATGTAAAATCCATTGATTTATCTTAGATTAAGCATGATAGATGCTTTGAATTTCCTATGGTCAATACTTTGGTGCTTTATGTGGGCATTGAATCAATTGAAGTTCAAATATATATTTTTTGGTTTTCAAATGATGAATTAATTGCTCCATTATCCAGCTGGATAGGATAGGATTTCAATTTTTGTTGAGTTATCCAATTGAATCAAGTGAATTAGACATTAAGAATGGGTATAAGTGGATCCTTAGTACTCTAATATTTTGCTTTATTGATTTTCCTTTAAAGTATTTAAGTTTCAATCATTAAATCTTAAAAATCAATTCCACGGTTAGTTTTAGTTCTAGTTCTAAAGTATTATAGAAAATGCACAAATATAAATCATGTGGATTCGATCTAGGTCTTACCGAGTTAAAACTACATCGCAACCCTGCACTTGGGGTTGTCATCCGTTTGGATAGATTAGACATCAAAGATCCACACGATAGATTGAGTAGAAAACTAATTTTTATCTAGCAACTGACTTTCAAAATTCGCACATAACTTGATGGGATCGAAGTCCTATCGAAATCCACTCAATGAGATCGAAGTACTCTTTGATGAAATCAAAGGAATAATTATCACGCCCCAAACTCGGAAACCAGGCTCACAAAATTCCCGATCGCCGAATCCGGTGCCGACAGCCTCCGTATTACCCCATTCTCGGCACTCAGCGTCCATACGCCAGATTCCGATCCTGGGATCCTACAGGAGGATTTTCCAATGTACATTTAACTCGTAATAAGCATAATCACAAGTATACCCAAATCACAGAGGCAACATCATCATCACATATCTACTAATATAAACATTTGAATACAATGCTGAAAGGGAAATACATATATCGAAGTCAAAGCTCCAGAAAACCGTTGTACGCTCTATGCTCGACACTGCTGCAACCTAACGCCACCTACACGCATCTATCGTGCATAAGCTTATAGAAAGCTTAGTGGGTGGTAAAAGTGTGTGCACAAGGTAAGTGTCAAGTATGCAATACAATGCCATAAATCATACAATGAAATAAACGGAAATACTGCCAAGATACGATATCAGAGTAAGCAGAAATATATTGGTAAGTCCACGAGTATGAGAGTACGCAATACAGATCAGTTATACAAATGAGGAGTCAAAGAGAGCCAAATATCAGATGCCAAGGGTACAATGCAATATATAAATCCTGTTAAGTCCGTCTAGGCCATATAAGTGCAGAAATATAATAACTCAAAATGCTAAGTATTGTAGATGCAATGTAATATACGGTACGAATGAAATGACCAAGCTGGAGTGAAGTCGGGATGATAGTACGTAGTATCGTAGGTTATGGGGTCCATCACAAGGGACTTCTATCCAAACCAGTCCCATACCTAAATTTGGATAGTCAGACTCAATGTGGTAAACCCCTAATCTCAGGTTAGTCACGCGCTCCAACTGAAATCCTGGCCGTTGTGAAGGTGCACGTAACAGGTAGTTGCATACCACCAGCCTGAGTGAATAGTGAATGAATGAATGAGTATGCAACTCCTGCTCAATAAGTCCACATATCAGCACCGTACATCTCTGGGATCATCATCGGGGTCTAGTACACTTGTAACGACCCGTAACTTTCCATACTTTGGCTCGAGTACCACCTCGACCAGAAATTAATTAGGATTAAATCCTTTAGAAATTTAACAAAGTTAACTAAGTGCAAAACTCGATTAGCCATGAAATCCGTTGGGATCGCTTTAAATACAATCTGCAAGACCCAAAACTTGCAAAATCATTGACTCTAGGTTACCCTAAAGTTTAGGATCAAACTCATTACCCGGCTACTCTCGGGAATGACTTGAAGCTTCGTATTAGGTCTAGACCGCACATCGGAAGTCCGATTAACACGAAGTTAAGGAACTAGGACCGCCTCACTGGGCTTGACAACCACCTCGGAAATCAGGTCCAGCCGATGTCCCACGGCCATTCGCTTGAGTCCGGAGCGAGGGAGTGTGAAAATCATTATTTTCTTTACAAAATAAATATCTTGAATAGTGATCTGGCACCATTCGCTTGCGCATCAGTATTAAGCAACCAGACCGTCAGAATCAGACCAAATTACACCCTCGGATCAGGAAAAATTTCAGGAACATTTACATGTACTTGGAATTTCGGATCGTGGCCCACTGACCGTTGAACTGAAACTGGTCCGCAACGTGTGATCTGGGAATCTGATCGAGTCAAAAACGTAATCCCACGTAGATCCATGAGTTATGAGCTTAAGTCTGACGTTTGGCTCAAAGAGGGCCGCCAGAAACCCTCTTTTGAGCAGGAACAACGCAGAAATGCTTATACTAGACGTACCCCTTGAACAGGAGTCTATTTCGGAGAGGTTTTAAGCTATATAAGGGCCTTGAAACAGCCCCTTTCACAGCCATACGAATTTGGGATAAAACCGTAGAGAGAGAGAAAAAAAGGGAGAGAAAACTTGGGATTTGTGGGAGCACCTTCCTCCTACTACTTTCAATCTTCACACGGGCTGCACCGCCTCTTTTCAGGCACTTTCCCGGCGATATCAACTCCGTTTTAAGGTGAGAAACCCTAACCCTAGATCTGATTTGAGGTGTATAGGCTGTAGGTTGTGAAATAACTAACCGATTCCACTCTTTAGGCTAGGAAACTCCCGAATACGGAAGCTCACCAAACCTTACAGATCCGTTGAGATTCCAAGGGGAAAGGTGATGACTTTAGGTGTATAGGTTACGGTTTTCAACGCTTTCAATGTCAGATAATGATAGATTCATGATCTGCATGCAATTGCACATGTACAAAGTGCTTTCCGTTTTCTATTTCGATTAACGTTGTAGAATATGGAATTTCACATACTCTAGGTATACGTAGAAATACCGTATACGTATTTTTTTTGGAAAAGTGTTTGACATGTTTATTTGATGTATGGTTATACGTTATATGGATAAAATACTTGTTTGGTGAAAGGAATCGCCGTAATACATGTTCGCTTGTAAACACTATGTATGTTGAAATTGTGTATTCTAGAAATACCGTATATGTGTAAATTTTGGAAATGCAATTGTCATGATTATTTGCTGTATTATTACGATATACACGTATAAAATGCTATCTTGGCGAAAGAATAGCCCTAATATATGTTTTACTAACATACGTCATGTATGTTGAAATAGTGTACTCCAAGTGTTTGTGTAAATGCTTGTGAGAGTAAATGCTTGGATGTTAACACTGTAGGTCGGTGCTGAGATGGAATTCTCGACTACCTTAGAGACATGTAGGATTCCCTCCATGTGGTTGTTTACTTCAACCACTCACATATGATGCATATGTGTCTGTATCCCTATCTGTATAGTGCTCTATTACATGCTTTACAACCTGCTTTATATCATGCTTTATAACATGCCTTATGACATGCCTGCTAATATGCTTGTATTACTTTGTTTATCATACTTTACTCCACATGCTATGGATGAAGATTGATTAACGTTGGGACTATGTCTATAGTCCAGACATTTGGTACCAGACTTGAGATTGTGGCTGAGATTCATGTCGCCACAGGGGATGTGTCTGACGAACCCGAGTAGTACTTCGGTTGGCGATAGTGGTTGGCCACACGGAATGCTTTTGCACTTCATATCGCTCAACTTGTTGTGCGCTCGAGCTAGTCAGGCTCGTCAAGTAACCTGATTGTCGAATGTGTGTTCACCATGTTTGGTCATTACTGTTTGAACCTAGGGTACCAAACTTACCAGTGGCAATCCCGTTAAACCATGGTACCTCGATCCGCTAAGACTCATAAGCCGGACATGGTGGTATGGGACACCGTGGCCGAGCTGTCGGCCTATACTGGGGCCAAGTGCCTCCCCGTAGTGACCATTGAGCAACCCAAACTCGTGAGCCGAATACGGTGGTATGGGACACTGTATTCGAGCAGTCGATACTTACGGCGAGAGCCGAGTACGGTGAGACCTGTGCTCGTGCTGATGGGCGACGAGTCCTCTGTAGTATCTTCAAGTATACTCCAAAGGTCTGTGATTAGCGACAAGCCCTTCACAGCAACTAGAGTATGAGTAGAGCCGAGTACGGTGAGACCTGTATTCGAGCTGACGGCCAGCGATTGAGCTGAGTACGGTGAGACCTATACTCGAGCTGACGGTCAGCAATTGAGCCGCATACGGTGAGATCTGTATCCGTGCTGACGGGTGACGAGCCCTTTGCGATACCTTCGCGATGCCTCTCGAACCATAATACCGTATGAGATTAACTAGGATTGACGGCCCTAGAATGGATCATGTTTGGGAATGATATAAGAGAGGTACCTTAGTTTCCCAATACTGCTGTTTGAAATGGACCAATAACAACTCGGTAATCATGCTCATCATTGCACCGCATGTGCCTAATAGATGTGGAGCACTGAGGGAGTTATGCATACGCGAACGTAAGATGATGTCGCATGAGGGTGGTTTGGCAAGGGCATAAATTCATCATGACATTTCATTCTTACATTTAACAAGAGTAGTTAAATTTGTTTGATTTGTACTGCTTTATCATTTCTACTTGATTGAATTGATAACATATTAACCTATGCTTTATTGTTCCACTGAGTTAGCTACTCACTCCCACGTTACGGGACGGTATTTGCAACACCAACCAGACTTTATCATAGGTATAGACGGCGCGTCGGTTCAGGAGCCGGAGCCCGATTTCGACGAGAACCAGGATGAGTTCTCATTTATGCAGTACTCTGACGGCTTTGCTTAGGCCGACTGCATCGTGGGGATCTCAGGACTCATCTTTTAGACTGTATTTTGATTTTTGATTCAGAAACAGTATATGTATATGGGTACTCAGTAGTGTTCATACTCAGGTGTTCATAAAAAATTTTGTTCTTTACATACCTTAAATATACAATTTCAGTCTTCCGCTTGCCTTTATACATTTGAACTGGAGTATGAATTACTGTTTTGGTATAATCTCATTCATGTTTATTACTCTAACTCAGACAACATTTAAACATCATTATGTATGTTGCATAAATGATGCGTTGGAACTCGGGAGTTAAGTTCATACTCGACCCCCGAATTTCAGGGCGTTACAACACTCCAAGCTGGCTACCGCCCCAACCGTCCGTGTAGCCCAGCGAGTGGAAAAGGCCTTACTACCCGCCGGCCAGTAGTATACCAATGCCTACCCGGCTCGTCGATAGCGGACCCATTTGGGAGTTGGTCAAACTCAGCCTAGCTTATAGCCCCCTCACTCGGGAGAATAAGGTCATACCCTCTCCCAACCGACCACGACACAGTGGGAGATGCGACCTATTGGTATTCGGCACTTGGGCGCTCATGTATCCAATCAATCTAGATGTTGGGGCGTCTCTTGGCCTCAGAGGTTTAGGGACTTTCACCCACGGACATCCAAAGTGCCTAGATGCTCGAACTAAACATTTTCGGTGTCCCATCTGGCCATCCACAACATGCATGTGAAGGTCACAGCCTTGATGTCACTAGGGCATACAGTAATCACAATCACACAATGCAAGATGCATGAGTCATGTAGTCCAATCATGCATCAATCTTGCGCATACCATGCGCTCATGTGGGATAACTCCACCTATCAGGGAGTCTCATAAACCATTTGTACTATGGCATATGCAAGGGTCAATCACATCTTACAATAAACATGCAGATGATATGTATGGGCATATATCATGATGCTATGTTGTCACATACTCATAATCGGTATCAATAACTGGTATCAAAAATCGGCCTCGACAATGTGAACATTTAACCAACATTGCCCCCAAGGAATGACCCACATAGAGCCTAACATATGGTGGACCAATGGCCTCACACAGGGACCTAATATACAACACCATGGGCCTCACTCAAGAGCTTAATACACATCATGATGGGCCTCTCACATAGGCCTCATATACATCACAATGGACTCCATCGCCCGACACTCAAATGCATCACAATGGGCCTCAACTACGGGTCACATATACATCATATAGGTCCCAACAATCGGCCATGGCAATCAAAATCGGCTTTGACAATCGAAATCGGCCTCAACAATCGGAATCGACACTCGGAAATGACCTCGATACTTGGCCTCGACAATCGGAATTGGCTTATACAATCGGCCTCGATACTCAGCCTCGACAATCGGAATCGGCCTCGATACTCGGCCTTGACAATTGGAATCGACCTCGATACTCAGCCTTGACAATCGGAATCGGCCTATACAATCGGCCTCAATGCTCAACCTTGACAATCGGAATCGGCCTATATAATCGGCCTCGACAAATCGGAATCGGCCTCGATACTCGGTCTCGACAATTGGAAACGACTCATACAATCAGCTTCGACCATCGAAATCGGCCTCGACAATCGGAATCGCCCTATACAATCAGCCTCGATAATTAGAATCGGCCTCGACAATCGGAATCAGCCTATACAATCGGCCTCGACAAATCGGAATCGACCTTGATACTTAGCCTTGACAATCGAAATCGGCCTCAACAAATCGGAATCGGCCTCGATACTCAGCCTCGACAATCGAAATCGGCCTATACAATCGGCCTCGATAAATTGGAATCGGCCTATACAATTGGCCTCGACAAATCGAAATCGACCTATACAATCGGCTTCAATACTCGGCCTCGACAATCAGAATCGGCCTATACAATCGGCCTCGACAAATCAGAATCAGCCTATACAATCGGCCTTGACAATCAGAATCGGTCTCAACAATCAGCCTCGACAATCGGAATCGGTAATCGATCTCGACACAAGGCGGGGTCCATAGATGGATGGTCGATGATGGACCAAGCAATATCAATGGGGCCCATTCGTTTGGGTTAACCCACTAGAGAATGATGAGAATGGGCCCGACCAGGCCTAAGGAAAGGTCACAATGTGGACATTTAACCATCAATGTGGACATTCAACCAACATTGCTCCCAAGGAGTGACCCACATTGGGTCAAATATATAGTGGGCCCATGGCCTCACACAAGGGCCTAATACACGTCATGATGGGTCACTTCCATAGGCCTCTCATACATTAGGTGGGCCGCATCATGTGGGCCACATATACATCACGTTGGGCCTCTGACACAGGCATAATATACATCACAAAGGGCCACATCCCATGGGCCTTAAATACGCCTTAATGGACCTCATATACATCAAGTGGGCCGCATCATGTGGGCTGCTCCAATGGGCCAACATGCATCAAATGGGCCATATCATATGGGCCACACCAATGGGCCCATATACATCAAGTGGGCCGTATCAACAGGCTGCACTAATGGGCCTCATATACATCAAATGGGCTGCAACCCATAGGCCTCAATATAATAAGTGGGCCACATTAATGGGTCGCACCATCTACACCATTCATCTATTTTAGGGATCATTTTAGAACAATTCCCAAAAATGAATCATATGGAAAGATCATCTGGACCATACCACAATTAACAGTGGAGATGATGATTTCCACTGTTGAAACTACATAGGGCCCACTATCACATTTATTTTCCATCCAGTCTATTCATATGGTCACAAAGACTTGGTTTAAGAGGGGAAACAAGTATTATTTTGATCCAGAACTTCTTTGACCACCAAATAGCTTCAATAGTGGGCATTTAATCCCCACTGATTTCTACAGTGTGGTCTACATGATAGATCTGCCTCATTTTAGTCTTAGGCTTAAGACAAGCTTGCTAATTGGATAGACGGTTTGGATATAACACATACATCACGGCCCACTGTCCATGGACAGTGTAGATAAAACATTTACATCATTGTGGGATGGTGTAGATAAAACACATACATCAGGACCCCACCGTCCACGTACTGGACGGTGGAGTACAACACCTATATCACTTGGGACCCACGGATCTTACTGATGTGGTAAAGCAGCTATGCTGCACGTGCGTCCCAGATGAACGGTGTGTATCAACACACACAGCAAAGGTGGGTCCCATCGTTAATGGGCGGTGTGGATCAAACCCACACGTGCGGCTGCTATGCAGCACATCTATCATGCGTGGCCCACCGTCCAGCCATCTGGACAATGGGGATTGCAAAACAAATGGACGACATGGGTTAAAACCCATATATCATGGTGGCCTCACACCAGATGAAACACGCACCATGGTGGGACCCTCAGCTTGGTAACGTCATGCACACCAGCTATGTGCTGCTGGGCAGCAATAGACGGATGGTGTGGATCATGCCACGTCCATCGGATGGAACCACAGAACTTGCTGAACTCAAATGTTGCTGATGTGGGGTCCACAAGTGCAACGGTGTGGAATGCATAAATCATGATGGGTCCTACGTGTGGGGTCCACGGCTACAGGGCAGCGTGGATAAAATACTCACATCACAGTGGGTCGGTGTGGGTCCCACATGTGCTGCAGAAAGCAGGCCTCACCGTCCTGCCCCTGGACAATGGGGATCTAACGCATATGTCATGGTGGGTCCACACGTGTGGCCCACCTCAGCTTTTATAAAGCTGATATTTGTGTTTCCCTTCATACAGGGCCTGCCAAAAATGAGCAGCAACATGGTGGGCCTCAGATTGGATGGTGAGGATAATACGTCAAGGTGGGCCATGCATGTAACACCCCGTACTTTTAGTACTCGGGTGTTAGGATGTAACATAATCTAGTATAAACACCAATCAAGCCATCTGTTTCTAAAATAGATTATCGAGTCATCAGAGAAGCTTAATTTAGGATTTTAATAATAAAGATGGTAACAATAATAATAATAAATGAATAAACAAAAAAAAAAGACAAATAAATAACAATGCATAGGTAATTATAATAATAATTAAACGTTTAATAACATAGAGTCATGAGATGGAAAACCCTAGCCTATAGAGTGGGACCTATGTCATGAATTAAAATTTCATGCATGTGTGAAAAAGAAAATAATAATAATAAATAATATTATTAAAAATATTATAACATGATATTTAATAATATCAAAGCATAATAGATCACATATCCATGATCTAGCCTTTGATTTGTAACATAAAATGAATTCTAGGCCCAATCTGGGCCATCTGTGGGACAAAATCTGGTGGGCTAGGCTTAAGCCCAGTGCAGCTCTTAATGAGTAATGGTTGGGGCCCAAAGTCGGGCCACTGGTTATGACGAGTGTCTAATGGACCTAGTTACCTTAAGACGGACTCAAATGGCCTTATTCATGAGACCTTTCAAACCCCACCCATTTTCTATGCACTTAAAGCCTTAAGACTTGTTGTCTAACTCAAACCCCTCTAGGGAACTATTTGAGCAGCGTGGGATCGTTAACTTCTCAAGGGAATTCGCATCAAGGGACGCATTACAACCTTTCTGGTGATGAATCGTTCCCCTTGAGCTTTCCTCTTCCTTGTTAGCTTAAGTAGTAGTTCATTTTATTTTAATTGATAATTGACATCTCTGATTCATGATAACTTGTGTTAGATATTGAATCTGATTATCAATCATATGCTCAACACTTAGTTTGTATGAATATCCACATGTTGTACTTGTGTATCCGTCATGTTTATAGATTGTTTATGAATTGTTTATAAACCTTGAACTATGACACTTACTAAATGTCTACCAAAATTGACTTCTTGCAAATTTGGATAATAATGGCTGAAATTAATTATGCATACATGGCACTCCTATTTTCAAATGGACTAACTGTTGGAAATATCCATCTTTCTTATTTGGGATGGGCTGACTATTTGAAAGGCTGCTTAATAGGCCGACTATTTAAAAGGTCCATTCTCTTGTTAAAAAAAATGGGTTAACTGTTTGAAAGACCCATCTTATTGCGTGAATGAGCCAACTATTTGAAAGGCCCATTCTTGTCTAAGTGCGCCGACTGTTTGAAAGGCCTACTATCTTATTTGAGCGGGTCAACTGTTTGAAAGACCCGTTCCTTTGCAAGTTGAATGAGTCGACTGTTTGAAAGAGTCATTCTCTTGCCTGGGTGGACCGACTGTTTAAAAGGTCCATTCCCCTGTTTGGGATGAGCTGACTGTTTGAAAGGCACATCCCCAGGCATGAATGATCTGACGGTTTGAAAGGCCCATTTATGTCTAAGTGAGCCGACTGTTTGAAAGGCCCACTACTTTGCAAGTTGAATGAGCTGACTGTTTGAAAGGCCCATTCTCTTGCATGAATGGACCGACTGTTTAAAAGGTCCATTCTCGGTCCATTCACTTGGCCAACTAGACGTGCATCACCAGTTGATGTGCATTCACGCATCCATGCACTTAAACAAGATTGCATCATGAAATGTTTTGTATGTTTTAAAACTATGCTTAACTAATGCGGCGGTGTGTAATCTTGAGGGGAATTCACACTGAGCTAGCCACTCATTCATCGAATATATAACCGTACAGGTAGTACAGGTGGCCTAGGTGAAATTCATGTTTATATTGATGAGGAGCAAGCTATATTTAACAATGATGCATGATTGAAATTGCTAAGGGTTGCTATAGGATTTCATATCCCAAGTTTGTTGTAATTTACTTTATTTCACATGTACTATTGTTTCATTTTGTAATTGTAAAAATGGGGACATCGGTTTGTATAAGTCATTATGGGCAGCTCTTGTACATTCTAAATGAAATTTAAAATTTTTCCTTTATGTTGATTTGTCCATTCTACGCTCATCTGCTTACTTTGATAGTTGAAAAAAAAAATACTCGGATTTGACCATCCTTCAAGGTTAACACTCAGGTTTTTGGGAAACGAGTCATATACTCGGGTCCTGAAAAGTTGAGGCGTTACAATGCAATCAAGGAAAAAGTGAGGGGGAGAGAGAGAGAGAGAGAGAGAGAGAGAGAGAGAAGGGAAGGGACCCCGCCACTATGGGCCCTCCCTATACAACGCATACATCAAGATGGGTCCCACATATGTGGCCCTTAAATCACAAAAAGATAAATACAAGATCACCAACCTCAAGATCTCTTCTTCCTGCTTCCATCAACACGTTCTATAGCTCCAAAGAATGAGATGCAACGATCAAGATGAAGTTTGAAGGGTGGGATTGGGTGGTAAGAAGGTGGGCCACACATAGCTTTTCCTCTCCCATGGAAAATGTTTGGACGTTGGGTTGCTTGGGGTATGCTTGGAATGAAAATGAGGAATGAGAGAGAGAGAAGTGGTGTAAGGGATATGACATGGGAATGTATGGGTTGCCTTGACTTTTTGGTAAGAATGGGATGGGATAGGTATGGGTGTTGTTAACTTGTAGGTGAGAGAGGGATGGGTGTGATGGGATATGTACTTGACTTGTACATTAATTGATTGATGTGACGGGTCGTAGAGATTCTCTCGGAATTCGTAACGCGTGGTGTTTTCCTCGAACTGAATGCGGGCCCACATCTCCTGGCCCGGGTATCGCCTTGGTACGTGAGACGCGGCATCGGAACTGCGGCGACGGTGCTGTCGCAAGGGTACAAATCCCGGGTCGAGCCGACTCTGAAATACAGGATACGACTCAGGGTTGCACACAAATACTGTCTACGCGTCGCGGGTTACCGAAATTCGACCAGGAGGACAGCGGAAGCCTACGGAATAGTATGGGCTAAGATACAGGTCTTACAACAGTCCAACAAGCTTTTTTGGAAAATTCGAAGTATCTCAATTTTTCTTCAATGAATCAAAGTCCTATCAAAATCCACTTGATGGGATTGAGGATCATATCAATGGCATCGACAAACTTTGTATTCCTTCAATTTGAATCTTCTATTTTCTTTCTTTTTCACTTAGTTTCTTCAATCATTTGGCGTTTCAATTCTTCCTTCATAACCATGGAATCTTTAATTCTTCCTTGTCTTCCTTTGAGAATTTCATCACTTTAAGCACATTTCCATCATTGGTTGTCGAATCACCCCTCATGCATAAAAACATATATTAATCTATCAACTTCACACTTAAAAGCATGGAAAAATCATGCAACTGGGAGAATAAATATGCAATATTTGAGTCTCGACACATCCCCAACCAACATTTTGCTAGTTCTTGAGCACAATATGTGAAAGATTTTCAAACCCAAGGTTAAAATTCTTAGAAATCATTATCCTGTAAACTTAAGCAATCCTAAAAAATAATCCAATTCATTCATAGAAAACCCAGGTGCACTAATATTGATCATATCACCCACCTAACTCTAGTACTTAGTAAATAGCCTAATTAAGTTTAGTTCATTAATCATCCAATTGAAACCCAAACATTGAGTTCCATGAGTGCACAATGGAATCTAGACTTCATAACTAAAGTTTAGCTC
Organism: Magnolia officinalis; assembly: GCA_021015155.1. NCBI lineage: Eukaryota > Viridiplantae > Streptophyta > Magnoliopsida > Magnoliales > Magnoliaceae > Magnolia > Magnolia officinalis. The sequence continues at coordinate 52,497,300 of JAJHSJ010000011.1, read as the reverse complement.
TTTACACTTATGTTAACATTAATAATCAAGCAACATGGTTAAATTAACCAAAGCTTGCCATACAGTTCAATATTTCACTTCTTCCAGCTTTTAATTTTTCCATCGATGGCTTTCACACTATCTTTCATTTTTTTCTTTCTGTCTATATCATAACAATATTTTCATGAACAATTTCAATAGGTGGCCCTTCCCAATAACACTATTTTTTAGCTGGGTACAACTAAAGTTGGGCAGGATCCAACCCGAACTGACGGATCCGACCCGATTAAACCGGTCGAATCCGATCCGACCCGAACCGAAGGCCAGGATCGGGTCGGATCGAGTAGGTCCACTTAGATCAGACCACACAACGAGTCGAGTTCAAGTCAGTAGCCAATCTGAACCGATCCGATCCGTACAACGTTCATTCAACATTGTTTCTTGTAATGTTGTCCACTTGAGATTAGGATATACCTCATTTTTTGTTTAATACCATAAAATGATCTAGAACAATAGATGGACGGCATAGATGAAATAAATACATCATGGTGTGGTCCACAGAGCACTGACGAGTAGCCAATCCGTCTCCTCTCAGCTCATGGCTCAAGGTGCCTTGAGCAGTGAGCACCGAGTGACTCCTGACACTGGAAATCGGATTGCGTAATTGGTTACTTCGTACGCTTTTATCGTACTGAGTAAACTCAGTTGGGCCTACCATGAATGTGTGTGTGTTATCCACGTTGTCCATCCATTTTTTCAACTCATTTTAATGGTTAGACCGAAATTTGAAGCATGTCCAAAGCTCAAGTGGGCCACACCACAGGAAATAGTGGTAATAATGACTTCCACTGTTGAAACCTAGTAAGGCCCATAATGATGTTTATTTGTCATCCAACCCGTTCATAAGATCACAAAGACATGGATGAAGGAAAAAAAACAAATAATATATTAATCCAGAACTTTTGTGGCCCCTAAGGAATTTTAGACAGTATAGTTTAATTCACATTGTTTCCTGTGGTGAGGTCCACTTGAGATTTGGATATACTTAGTTTTTGGGCTAAAGCCCTCAAGTTATGTATTAAAATGGATAGACGACGTGGATAAAATATGTAAATCACGGTGGACCCACCAAAATTTACTCAGTACGCAATTCGTGTCCCTAACACTGGTGTATTGACGTGACGACAGTAAGCAGATTGGCAGGTGTACCACACATCAGCTGGTGTATTGACGTCAGCAAGTTCTGTGGGTCCCATCTTGAGGTATGTGTTATATCCAAACCGTCCAACCATTTGGCGGGCTTGTCAAAAGGCTTGAGTTGAAAAATAAGACAGATCTAAAGATCAAGTGGACCACACTGTAAAAAGCAATGGGGGGTTGAACGTCTAGCATTGAAACTCTTTTAGGGGTCACAGAAGTTTTGGATCAATATGAAATTTGTTTTCCTCTTCATCCATGTAGTGGTGACCTTATTAGTAGATTGGATGGAAAATAAACGTTATGGTGGGCCCTACGAATTTTTTAATGGTGACAATCATTATCCTTGGTGTGGTCCATTTGAGCTTTGGATATGATTCATTTTTCCCTAATGCTCTGAAATGATCTCGAAAAATGGATGAACGGTATGGATATAATAAATACATCACTATGGGGCCATGTAACTTTGATCTCCTTTGAACCGTTCATACAACTCGAAGCGTCGACGCTATCTTTGAACGACACATATCTACACAAGTTTGACTCTATCCGAACAAAGGCCAACTCGATCCGACTCGGTTTGGGTCAGTCCAGTCAAGATCCAGTTCGGATTGAGTTAAGCCCACTGGACTCGGTCCCGAGTCGGATCGAGTTTGGATTAGAGTTTTGACAATACCGGATCGAGTCGAGTTAGACCTAACTCGGTCCAACTCGACTCGATGCCCACCTCTAGGTACAACTTCCTTTTTTCCATTGAACATGATGGACAAACTCCTCAGGCTTAGCTCTTAGCATTTTAATGATCATCAAGCCAGTATTACAGTATCAAATTGAAACTTCAAAAGTATAAGTTAAATGTGAATTATGAATACATGATTAAATCAATGTTTATAAATTTCCAATTAAAGATTAACAAAACTGAACTCAACCTTGAAATCTATTAAAGTAACTAAACTCTAGGCTTAAAAATTCTCAACATTACGTACATTACCATTCTAAACAGTAGATTGTTTCTCAAATCACCTGAAATTCCAGAAATCAAATCTCTAAAAATCTTCAAATTTTTGGCTTAAAATTTCTCAATTCAGTACAAATTGAAGATTTTTCCAAGGGAAACCCCACCCCCAACTTAAATTCTACGTTGTCCTTACATATAAAAGCTATGCACTATAAATAACATGAGAGCAACAAAATAATGAGTGGGTGAAAAAGTACCTGAGAGATGATAAATATGGATTGCGAACTTCTCGAGTAGTGCTTCAACAACTAAACGACAAAACAAAACATCCTACTCTACTACAGAAACTAATTTCTAAAAAAGCAAGAAAAATGAATCTCCATCAAAACTAGGAGATCAATCTAGATAGACAGGATCTTCCAAAAGTATGGACATATCCTCTGAGGAAAAAGTATCCACAAACAGTTTCAATCTCTGACCATTCACTTTAAAAACATTACCGTTCTTAGGATTCTCTATCTTAACAGCCCCATGAGGATAAACATTTTTAACAATGAATGGGACAGTCCATCGAGATCTCAACTTTACCGAAAAAAGATGTAACCTTGAATTATGCAAGATGACTTTCTGATGTGGATTAAAATTCTTCCTAAAGATACTCTTATCATGGAATATCTTCATCCTTTCCTTGTATATGTAATTATTCTCATATGCTTCATTATAAATCTCCTCCAATTCATTCAATTGGAGTTTGTGCAGCGAGATTACCTTGTTTAAATTGAAATTGAATGTCTTAATAGCCCAATATGCTTTGTACTCTAGTTCTACAAGAAAATGGCAAGCTTTCCAATAAATGAGTCTATAAGGTGACATACTAATAAGGGATTTATAAGCCATATGGTAAGCCCATAATGCATTGGATAGTCGAAGAGACCAATCCTTGCAATTAGGATTTACTATTTTTTCTAATATATGTTTAATCTCCCTATTAGATATTTCATCTTGGCCACTTGATTGTGGATGATAGGGGGTACTCACTTTATGTGTAATGTCGTATTTCTTCATTAAAGCTTCAAAAGGTCGATTACAGAAGTGAGAGCCTCCATAAAAAATGATGGTTGTAGGTGTTCCAAATATAGACAAGATATTCTCCTTCAAAAATCATAGAACCATTCGGTGATCATTGGTTCTACATGTGACAACCTCTAACCATTTTGAAACATAATCAACAACTAGAAGTATGTACATGTGTCCAAAGGATGAGGGAAACAGTCCCATAAAACCAATGCCCCAATAATCAAATACTTCAACAATCAATATTGGGTTAATGGGCATCGTATTTGTACGAGACATTGCCCCTAACTTCTGGCATCGCTCGCATGATTTACAAAATACATGGGTGTCTTTAAACATAATTGGGCAGTAAAAAATACACTACAGAATTTTCAAAGTGGTTTTTTTTATTAAAAAATTTTCACCACATGCATAAGAATGACAAAAAGGAGATTACTCTAGATTGTTCATTATCCGGTGGTTTGGGTAATATTTAAAAATATATGGATCGTCCCAGATAAAGTTTATTACCTTGGTGAAAATTTTTCTTTTATCTTGCATATTCCACTGAGTTGGTATTACTCCTGTAGCAAGATAATTCGTAATATTAACGTACCAAGGTAGAGAAGAAACTTAAAACAGTTGTTCATCGGGAAGCGCGTCCTTAATAGGTATCATCTCCATGAAATTAGAAAGAACAAGGTGAGAGAGATAGTCAGACATGTTAGTGCACTTCTTTATGCACTTTGTTTATCAATCATGTGTGTCTGTGTGTTAGGGAGTCGGTTAAGCCCTTAGAAGCTGAAGACTGAAGACACGTGAAGAATATAGTACCAAGGAAGTGAAGAATAGGTAAATGAAATGCCTTGGTGATCCTAACCTTGACCCAAAATAACCGTTGATCCTTTATATGATCCTTGTTTTAATAGGAAAACCTTGTTTGAAGATCTTTTAGCCTTAAAAGCCTAATTGGAACATGAAAAGATAGGCCAAAGAGGTCCCGAGCTACTGAAAAACAAATTGGCCAAACCAGCAGACTCTGTAATGTGATCGAGTGAAGCTCGATCGATTGAGTCAATTGATAGAATCTAGTCAAATTTGTCTAACAAGATTTTTAGAAAAATCTCTTGGAGTTTGAGCGCTCGAAACACAAGCTCGATCAATCGAGGAATCTTCGATTCCTTTCAAGCGATCGAGCTCGATCTATATATTGAACATGGATAAAACAATCCACTGAATTCTTTTTGGCCTAACTCGATCAATCGAGCCTAGCTGTTAGAGATCCGTTGAATCCTTTTTGTTTTATATATATATATATATATATATTACATTCAGATCTTTAGGCAAATAATAGATTTTGTCTTTTTAAAGACCCTAGTGCATTCCAAGCTTTACCAAACCTCTTAGGCTCTATCCCCATGAGGTTCATGCACTCTTCTTAGTAATTATTCACTCTAACGAGCATTTCAAGCTCCTATATAAGAAGATCATGATCTCGAGCCTTCTCTAAATTTTAGACATTGATTCTATTGACAAATCTTAGTGCCTATCAACCTCTATAGTGTCCATCAAGGTGAATTGTTCACAACCCCAAGTGTAGGGTCGTGATGTAGTAATAATCTCAGTGAGACCGAGGTCGAATCCACAGGGACTAATCTCGTGACTATTCTGAAAGCAATTAGAAGTAAAACTAGAAAAAGATGTGAATCTAAATCTGAAATAAAAGGAAGTAATTGTGAGAGATTTGATTAGAAACTTAAGAAATTCAAAAGTGGGAAGTAGGGTTTCCATGGATCCACTTGTAGTGATCAGGGAGCCCTCTTACTTGATTCAAGTACCACAATTGGAATTGGAAGATATAACAATTAAGATCAAATCTGAACTTTCCTTGAGCTAATTTTCAATGGAGGAGAATTGTGATGATTGGAAGGGATTCCATCACCAAACCATGCCCATAGGACGATAGCCAATAATAGGATTTACCAATCCCACAATATAAAAAACATGAAAAGAAGATACTTAAAGCTATTATAGATCTACTGTAATTTGAGTCACAATAAACCATTAAAAACTGAAAGTAATCCTTTAAAATCAAACTAGAATCAAAGAAGGTTCATCATAAACATGAATTAAAGTAAAAGAAACATCCCATCACGCTACAAGCTTCACCCTTTAGCCCTAGCTAAGAGGTTTAGCCAACCATAGACATGATTGGACCAAAGTCTCTTAAGAAAAATATGAAAACAACTAAGGAAGAAGAAGAAAAACTCTTAGAGACGGCTTCTTCATCCTTTTGCTCCACTCCTTAAACCCTAGAAGATGCCTTGGAGCATCCTAAGGAGTCCTATTTATAATTGTGAAACTCCAACTTTCGCACCTAGTTAGAAAACTCTAAAAACTGCCTCAAATTTACGCAGTTTGCAAAAATAGACTTCACTCTGCACAATTTCACAAAATGACCCAGAGTTTCAGAATATGCTTTTTTAGGACAATTTCAAGATTCCTTTTCTTCACTTCAAATTTTTGATTCTCTTCATTCCTCACTTGGTTTTCTTGGATCTTTGGCATATGAATTCTTCAATCTTGGTCTCTTAACATCCATCCCTTGCCTTAGTGATTCTTGAGCATTAAATTCATGCTTTTAACATTCTTTTCAATCCAAGCTCTCAGATTCACCTTGCAACATAAACATGTATAAAATACACCCATTAAGCATTATCATGTTCATAAAACCAAGATATTAATAGAGAAAAATATGCATACAAGGTGTTTGATCTTAGAGTTGAAGCATTAGTAAGTATTGGCTTCAACGATCAGGGAAGCAAAAGGGGAGTTGATTAAAGCGTGGGAGAGCATCAATCAAGCAACCTAAGAAGGCACTACAAAATGGTCTCAATCTGACAAGTTGTCAAGTTATAAGAGTCCTCGTACTCCTTCCTTGTGTAGGATTAATTGTATAGTTTGTAATCTAAAATTGGGTAGGTTCTTGTGTAGGACTATATCGCCATCGAAATTGGTGAGTACATGTGTAAGTCTTTATATAAGACACTAATATGGGTGTGTATGTGGTAAAGAAAGTGCCCTGGTTTGTCAATTAACGTGACAAGTAAGTCATAGAGTCCAGTGAGCCCCACATGAAGACTACAAGCTGAAAAAATCAACAAACAAGATGTGTTCAAAGGTCTCTAAAGGTAAATGAAAACCTCACATCCCACCACCAAAACACATCAGGTAAAATTCCATTTAAAAAAGCTTTAATCTATCCCAAAACCTTTTAGGAAAACATCTTTGGTAGATTAGAAAATGAAAAACATAGTTGCAAGAACAGATGAAAATATACAAAAATTTTCTACAACTATCGTTGACATCGAACGTTGATTCAATGACATCGAAACTCATGTTTCAATGACATCGAGATGTATTCGATGACATCGAAATTGTGCCCAAATATGTCCAGCAAGCATTCAACATATCTCTGGAATTATTCGATGTCAATGAAATTCAAACTTTGATGACATCGAGGAAGGCTCGATGACATCAAAATATAGGCACAAAATGTCCAGCGAGCTATAAATGAAAATCATGATTTGTTCGATGACATCAAACTTCTTTCGATGACATCAAAATATAGGCACAAAATGTCCAACGAGCTATAAAGGAAAATCATGATTTATTCGATGACATTAAATTTTAAACTTCGATGACATCGAGGAAGCATCGATGACATCGAAATTGGGACCAATCTGTCCAGAGAGTTTGTGAAAAAAAAAAAGTAGGAATTATTCGATGTCATCGAAATTCAAACTTCGATGACATCGATGTTTAAATTCCATAACTCTCCAAGAAAACCTCAAAGTTCTCTTGGTAAGAAAAACTTGATGACATTAGAGTATGGTCAAGTCATCGAAGGAAACTTCGATGACATCGAATAGTGATAGATTTTCGCTCATTTTCTTACCATTTAAACTTTATTGCATATTTAAAGAGGCTTGCTTCTTAGGTTCCAGTGAGAGAGAAAGAGAGAGATTTAAGAGAGTTATTGCTATAGTTGATCTACCTTCAATCTTAAATCTTTTTTTCTCATGGGAGTTCATCTTTCAATCCCCTATTAATGCAATAATTGTGAAATCAATAGATTGGATTGAAGTATGAACTCCACCATTCAAGGATCTTTCAACAACACTCTTAATGGTAAATTATTAAGCTAAAATCCTTTAAATGGATAATAGTCTGGAATCTCTCCCTTACTTAATAACCAACATTTAATAGAGAAGATTCCTTAGAATACCCTGACCTAACACCAAAGACCTGTATTGGAGCATCTACAATAGATGCGGATCAAGGGAGCTGAAAATACTTCATCAATAAAGAAGGTCATCCTCAACATGTGCTAACAACGGGACTCACCTGCTTATAAGTAAGTCATTAGAGTCCAGTGACCCTGAAGATCCTTCCTTATATAGGACTGATATTCCGTGGTTAACATACTAAGACCTTCATAGGCATTCGACGAGAGAATACGTCAAGTCCTTGTGTAGTAGTTGTTAGCCTTGTGTAGGCTTCGCCTTGTGTAAGACCCGTACCCTAATTAACCCTCTATATATTTTCGACAGACCAAATCTATGTGTTTTGATCGTTACCCTATTTTGTACCGTAATATCCCAAGGCCTGTACCGTAGTGACCGCGTGGGCATTACGATTCCAACGCCGCACAACACACCCCATTTTGACCCTTAGATTAGAAGTTATAATTTTTGGCACAATTCTGATGTGGGCTGCGTAATGCACGCGGGCCCCACTTGCACAAATCCCCATGTTGTCAAATTAATTAATCCATCGATCGATCAAGCCATCCATCACTCATGTCACTCTCTCCCCATTAGTCAAACAAACCCATGCCATTCTCATGCAACTCATACCCCTACCTATGCTAGCCATCATTCTTTTATTCTTTTTCTCCCCATTTTACCCCTCTATCTTCCCCTTATTCCCTCCCTATCCTAAAATCTCTACCATAAAAACTCCCTAACTCCCTCTCATTTCTACCACTTTCCTAGAAAGAGAGAGAGGGATTAAGAGAGAGAGAGAGAAATATATTAAAAATATTAAGGAGAAATTAAGAGAGAAAGAAATGAAAGAAAGAAAGATTAGGGGGAGATTAAGAGAAAAGAAAGAGAGCTTGTGAGAGGATTAAGAAAGTTCAAGAGAGTAAGTGTTGAGGGTCAAATATTGCAAATTAGATCCCAGTTATCACATGGTTTTACAAACATGATAATGTTTAACGTTCTATTTTAATCATGTTTTTATTGCAAGGTGAATTTAGGAGCTTGGACTGAAAAGAGTGCTAAAAGCATAGATTGGATGCTCAAGAATCACCAAAGCAAGGGACGAATCTTAGGAGACCAATATCGAAGAATTTACATGCCAAAGATCCGAGAAAACTTAGTGATTGAAATTAAAGGGGCCTGAAAATCGTCATGAATGCAAGATCATGGGGTTCCCACCATTTGTTTGGCTTGAAACTTTATATCTGGCCTGAGGACCCTAAATTAACCGTACATGTCGAAATTCAGCCCTTAGATTATTGTAGAAGTGGCTTAACGGATAAAATCAGCCATAAATCACTGATTTGGGGCCCACCTGATGTCTGGATATGCTTTAATTTTGGTCTCAACCCCTTTAAATTAGATGAGAAAGAGGATGGACAGAATTGATTCATCAAAACGCCACCGAGGACCCCACCTTGAGGGTGTGCGTGTGCACAGCACATGTGCACAGGCACCACACCGAACCGTGGATCCTGTCAAAGGTCTTTTAACTCGACCCACTCCCGACTTTCGCATAGCGTCCGCATGTCTGGACGCTGTGATGTGTAATGGGCCACTACCATCATCCCGATGGTCAATCCGAACCATTTATTTTGTCTAGGGGGTGGCCACGACCCTAGCCATGGAGTCCTATTGGTCCTATGCATGTGTACACATGCAGATCACCGTCAAATGTAGGATGAAGGACAGCATGATTTGATACAGTGGGCTGCATCAAACTCAAGCAAAACCGCCCATTCCTGACTAAAATTTCACCACGAATCCAATAAATGAGATGGATTTCTCCAATGACATCGATCGTGGGCCCCACTGACGCCACAAAATTAGATTTTCGCAGGCTTTACACATGGACATGGGTCCGAACGTCGTTGCATATTGTGGGCCATTGTGTGTCCATGGCGGTGATTGGACCTACGATCTGAACCATCCACAAGCTCCAAAACGTGGGACCGACCCCATCCATGAAGGTTAAACAGAAGGTGAGGACGGCCAACCGTCAAAACTCAATCCAAACGCAAGGCTTTTTGCGTTTGGCACTTACGCACGCTGCTGTGTAACTTGTTGGCTGCGTAAACTCCATCCACCGACTCCAGCCTAGCAACTGACCGAGTCCCACTCCTATAAAAGGAGAAGAGAAGAGAGAGCATCATCCTTAGACGTGAAGATCCAAGGAGGGACGTGGAAGAGAGAGAGAAGAGAGAGAGAGAGAGAGAGAGAGAGAGAGAGAGCATCAACCTTAGACGTGAAGATCCAAGGAGGGACATGGAAGAGAGAGAGAGAGAGAGAGAGAGAGAGAGAGAGAGAGAGAGATTGATCATGGATGACGGCTAAGTTCTTCTTCCTTTCCTTCTTCCTGGTTTTTCTTTGTTTATATTTTTCCTTTAAGAGAATTTGGTTCATCATGTCTATGATGAGCTAAACCTATTAGCTAGGGCTAAGAGGTGAAGCTTGTAACGTGATGGGATACTTTGCTTTGTTTTGATTCATGTTATTTGAACTCTCTTTTATTCTAGTTTAATTATAAGAAATGCCTTTAGTTTTTAATGGTCTATTGTGACTTAAATTACAATGGATCTGCGATAGCTTTGAGCATGTTCTTTGCATTATTGTGATTATGAAATTAGGAACTTTGTTGTTCACCATCGTCCCTTGGACATGGTTGGATGATGGAATCCTTCTAATCTTCATAATTATCTCAGAGTGTTTGTGAATTGGTAAATTCTGTTGTTTACTTTGTCTCATGAGCATGGTCTTGTGATGGAATCAATTCTAGTTCTCATACCTCTCATCTCTTGAAAACTGGATCAAAGGAAGTTAAAAGTTGAGTTTTAATGAGATATCATCCAACTGGATGAAGATAGGACTCTGATTCCAGTTGTGTTCGTGAATCATGCATAGTTCTCCCTGATCTCTACAAGTGGATCCTTGGAAACCCTAGTTTCCCACCTTTGAAATTTACAAGTTTTAGTTAAGTAGTTTACAATTATTCTCTTAAATTCTCCTGATTTAAATTACATCTTCTTCTAGTTCCAGTTATGTTTATCTTCAGATTACGTACATGGTTCAGTCTCTATGGATTCGACCTCAGTCTTACCAAGATTATTACTACATCGTAACCTAATACTTGGGGTGGTGAACAGTAAGAGTAAGAGAAAAGAGAAAAGAGTGATTAGAGGAGGTTAGGGGTGGAGATGAGCTTGGTGGTCCGTCCGATCGCCGATTCAAGCTGATCCGACTGTATATCCTTTTAAGTGAGTGCATGAGAGGGTCCCCTCCCCTTCTTTGTGATTTTTCTATTTTGGTGGGCCCATAAGGGTGAGACCCGCCTTGATCATGTATTGAGTATGTGGTGAACCCTATAGTGGCGGGGGTCACCCTGATGGTTGGATCTATTTTCCTTCATTTTCATTTCTTTCTTATTCTCATGGTGTTGCGGGACCCACATGTGAGCTATGCTATTGGAGAGTGTGTTCTGCATGTTATCATAGCATGGACCACCTTATGTGGCCCACTGTGACATTTAATTTCTATTTAAACCAGTTAATTGTGTAAGCACACTTGGATGGTGAAAATATACCAAAAATGAATATGATCCAAAGCTTTTTGGCCCCACCATGAGTTGGACATTCAAATGGATTGAGTGGGTTTCCTAGGTGGGCCCTACCTCACCCTTAAAACACAAGAGAGGGAGAGGGGTAGTGGTACCATCGTCCCTGGACGTAACAATGTTCAGAGACATGCCTCTCGCCATTTACTTTCCAAAGCCACTGTGTGGGCTTCCCTCATGGCCCCATCATGATGTATCTATATATCATCCACACCATCCATCTATTTGCTGGCTCATTTTAGCGTTGAAGCCCAAAAATCTAGCCAATCCAACCATCAAGTGGACCACACCACGATCGATGGTGGGAGTGGGAGCACCCCCTCACGTCAGCCATACGGACGTGGGGTGGGGGTGTCTCAACCATGGACCCCACATTGATGTACTTGTTTAATCCACTCTGTCCACCACCTTCTCCATGTCATTTTAGGTTATGAGACAAAAAAGGAGACATATTGAAGTTCCTAGTGGACCGCACCGAAGGAAACAAAGTCCCACAGTTGGAACTTTCTAAGGCCGACTGTTGTGAGTGTAGGCGATGGACCTACCCATCATTGGACTCCTTTGGTCTATAGAGAGCTGGCCGATATAATGGACGGAATGAATTATCCACTAATGGACCCCACATACTAGAAAATTAAAAAAATATAATAAAGGAAGAAAGAAAAAGAACAAAAAGGGATCTTACTAGGCGTTATTGCATGAAGGTGAGGGCGGAAGCCTTGTTGGGCTGCCCCCACACATGGACCCAACCATGATGAACCTGTTTAATCCACACCATCCACACCATATACCTCAAATAATTTCAGGCCATGGGCCAAATTTTGAGGCAGATCTGAGTCTAGAGTGGGTTGTACTAAGGAGAACAATTCCCATCTGTTGAAACCTTCTAGGGCCTGATGTGAAGTCTCTGATCATCCAAACCAGTCCTAGTTAGAGTTTATTTGACCTCATTCGAGGTGGTCAAGACGGTGAAGGGATTAGATCATCCACTCGGGGCCCACCTTAATAGTGTATGCAAAGCATACAACGAATGTAATAGTAATATATATGTATATATATATGTGTGTGTGTGTATGTGTGTGTGTGTGTGAATGCCATGCACATGGGCGGTAACCCATTCCTGGCCAATTTTGGGTCTCACAAGTGAGACCCTGATCTGATGTTTATATTAAATCCACACTGTCCACCGACTTCTCAAGATCATTTTAGGCCATGGTTCGAAAGATGAGACAAATTCGGGTCTTAAGTGGGCCACAATGAGGGAAATGAACCATTGTTGTTAAAATCTTTCAAGGCCCACTGTGGAGTCCCTGTTCGTCCAAATCAACCCAAATTAGAGCCTATTAGACCCGCTCGGGATGGACTACGCAATGAACAGAGTAGAAGATCCATGTGGGACCCGACATGATGTATGCATCCTATCCACTTCATTCATCCATCTTATCAGATCATGTTAGGCCATGGGCCCAAAACTCAGGTTAATCCATATCTCAGGTGGACCGCACCATAGTGAAATGTTGGGGTAAAAACCTCTTGGACTTGGGAATCCCTAATTTTGGGATCCCTTGGACTTGGAAATCCCAGGAATCAAGATCCCTTATATCTTTAGTTATGTTTGGCATCTTGGATTCAAATTCTTAAATTAGTTGGTGTGTGAATGTTGAAACTATAGTTTTATTCAATTCATTTAAGCATATACTTTGCCTGAACTGATGAAATCTCAAGACCCAGATGAGCTATGAGCATAGGATCATACCCTAGTGACTAACCAATGATCTGTAACCGTCGATTTATGTTAACAATGATCAAACAGTGTAGATGATTCTATTAAAATAATTATACTGATGTCATTGATAATCTGATTATTTAGGGACATCATTAGTGGGCCATGTGCCCAAATGGATTGGTAGCCTAGTGACACACGTGTTGTACATGTGGGTGTCTATCCATGTCACTCCCAGTGGACCTCGCCTTGTTATATATATTTTATTCATGCCTTACAGGCTACATGCGGAGCTAATGTTAGTCTAACGTGGGCTACACCACATAGACTTCTACATTTCTAGTGGAGCATGTCGTTCAGTTCCCACTCTCTGTATATGATGTGCCGATTAAGGCCGATTATTGCCTGATATGTCTGATAACATGCTAGTGTACTTGGCCTGGTAGGATACACTAAGAACATGCTTAGTATAATGACATCATGCCCATACATATACCCATACACATCATTTGTATGCATGTTGTGGGGTGATGATTAATCATAGCATATGCCTTTGGGCTGAGATACTTAGGGGACCAACTATGATTGTCGGTGAACCCCACATGTTGTGTCTTTCTAGGCTATTCTGAGCATGCTTGGGTTGTAATTAGAGGCTACGACTGGCACCCATCTTGGACTGTTTATGTGCCCACATGGCTCAGGCCCACCTATGTAGGAGCATGCGGGGCCCATTATGGGTAGATTTGAGTGGATCCCACCTAGTCATATCCATATTAGATTTGTGGAGCCCGTAGTGATTTTATTTGCAATCCAACTTAATTATGGATCCTCTTTAGTGAATAAATGATGCCCACACCATGGGTTGCCTTGTTGTTCATGTTGTGGCTACCCATTAGGCCTGCCTGTATTTACATGTAGTGGTCGTACCATGGGCCAACCCTATGGTTTATGTCGTGTTTTCACCATTGAACTACCATTTAGGTTCCACACATTGCATGTATTGAGCTCATCGTAGGCTTGTGTTTGGTTGGTTGCGAGCTGCCTTCTTGGGCCTTGCTTATGGATAGTTGTAGGGCCCATTTTGATGACCATTTCGGGCCCATTATGATTGTTGTTTTGTGGATCCTACAATTTTTTATCCCGTTTGGATGCCGATAGTTGTATGCTTTGGCCACTTAAGTGCGGGCTTGTTGAGTGGGCCCATTAGCTTGAAAGACCACTTAAGTATAGCCCTATGGGCCTCGATAAACTTGGTTTCCAAGTAGGTTCCACCCGTTATGAATGATGAATTTCCAATATCATGTGGTGTGATATTTTACATGTGTGTTGGTACAATACTTGATAATTTATGTAGTATTACCTTAGTGATTTATGCGATGTTTGTGCTCATGATCGCTATAAACTTCCTTTATTTTGACATAGTGCTTTCTTTATATTGATGCGACACTATTTTATGTTAGATGTAGCATTATTTTTACATTCGAGTTAACATTGTTTTATATTGATTTAGCCTTGTTTTATGCTTAATATGGTATTACACACCTCATGCATAGTGGTTATGATCTTATGTTATCATATCTCATTCGTATCATGTGTGCATGATTTGGATGATGGCTAATTCAGGATTTTCGGCATTGCCTGTGTGTGGCAAGGCCGCAGTAACGACTTTACAACTTTGTGCATTTCCAGGGGACCCATAGGAGATGAGGCCGCCTTGCATGTATGCACGACTTGCATAACATGGTTGCATGACTCAGATGATGGACTCATGCATTTACGCATTGTATGATGCATTTACATTACACCCTAGCGACATCAAGGTTGTGGCCTTCACAGGCATATCGTGGATGGTCAGGCTGGACACCGGAAATATCTGTTCTACCATTAAGGCGCTAAGAATGTCCTTGGGTGAAAGTCCCTAAACCCTGTGGGCCAACAGGATGCTTCAATGTCGAGACTGAGTGGATAACATGAGTGCCCGAGTGCCAAATACCAGTAGACCATGTCTCTCACTGTGTCGTGGTCGGTTGGAAAGGGGTGTCACCTTATCCGCCTGAGGGTAGAGGACTATAAGCTAGGTTGAGTTTGACCAGCTCGTAAAAAGGTCCGCTATCGACTAGCCGGGTAGGCATTGGCATACCACTGGTAAGGTGGATAGTGAGGTCTCTTCCACTCACCTGGGCATGTGCGCGATGGGGTGGCAACCAGTGTGGAGTTTACTAGACCCTGGTGATGATTCCAGTGATAATAACTGTACTAAAATGTGGACTTACTGAGTAGGAGTTGCATGTTCAATATTTGACTCATTCATTCACTATCCACCCGAGTCGGTAGTGCGCAACTAAATCCTTGGTTTGGATAAAAGTCCCTTGTGATGAAGCCCACAACTTGCGATACCACATACTATTATCCCAACTACACACACCAGTTTTGTCATTCCTTTTGCATCACATAGCCTGGATAAGGCTAATGGTATTTATGTACTTGTCAGGATTTACGTATTATATTGCGTCTTTAGCATATGACATTTAGTCTACTATATCTTTACATCACATAGCCTAGATAAGGCTGATGGTATGTATGGACTTGTCAAGATTTGCATATTCCTTTGCATCCTCAGCATATGACATTTAGCCTACTATGTCTTTACAACGCATAGCTTGGATAAGGCTGATGGTATTTATAGACTTGTCAAGATTTGCATATTACGTTACATCCTCAGCATATGACATTCAGCCCAGTATGTCTTTGTATCACATAGCCTGGACAGGGCTAATGGTATTTATGGACTTGCCAATTTGGCCTCCATCTTTTCGCTTACTCTGACATTTGTATGCTTGGCACATACATTGCGCACACACGCATGCACTCTCTAAGCTTCGTGGTAAGCTTATGCACGTTCGTTACGTGCAGGTTAAGCTAAACCGTAGCAGCATGAGGCAAGAGTATGTGCTCAATCTTTTGGAGTTTTGTTATATCATGTATTCTCCTTTCAACACTGTACTCAAATATTATATAAGTGGATATGTGGTGATGATGTTTTGGTGACTTGGGTACACTTATGATTATGCTCCTTTACAAAAAAAAAAAAAAAAAATCACCCTAAAAATCCTCCTTGTAGGATCCCAGGATCGGAACCTGGCGCATGGGAGTTAGTAACCGAGAATGGGGCACTACGGAGGTTGTCGGCACCAGATTCGGCGGGTGAAAATTTTGTGAGCCTGGTTCCCGAGTTTGGGACGTGACACCTTGTGTAGCCATTGTTAACCTTGTGTAGGCTTCGCCTTGTGTAGGCATTAATAGCCTTGTGTAGGATCCTAGTTATGTCCTTGTGTAGGACTTTTTTGCCTTGTGTAGGCTTCTAAGGTTTTCTTGTGTAGACTCTTTAAGTAACCTTGTGTAGGTTGTGAAGGTTAATAGTTAACCTGATTTAAAACCATTTGATAGTGAAATCCAACACACTCCAAGGGAGAGTGCGTCAGCCGGGAGTGGAGTAGGCACATAGCCAAACCACTATATATCGCTGTGTTTGTGATGATTATTTATACTCATATGTATTGACTGATTGAATGTTTAAATTATGCATAATACATGTTTGATATAATGCAGCAGTTAGATTTTCATTATCTAAGTTGATATTAAGATAACCCTACTTAACTCAAAATAAAATTGGTAGAATTTTCAGTTAAGAAGGATTAAAATTTTAAAAGTCCTATCCCCCCCACATTTAGTCATATATCCATATTTCGATAACAACAGTCCTACCACAAATTTACGTAAGTCCTTGCATAGGCCATAGACATGGGTGAGTATATATTTAAGTCCTTGTGTAGGACTTCGATGGGAGTATACTCTTATATAGGTTAGAGGTGAACCTGATTTAAAACATCCGATAGTGAATACTAGTACACTCAAGGAGATTGCATCCACCGGGAATGGAGTAGAAAAACTGAACCACTATACATGCTTGTGTTTGTGATTGTAAATTGTATATATATTCTTATTCATGCTTATGTGTTTGATTAGGTAAATCATATGGATGATTGAATTGAATTGTATGCTAGGCACTTCACTTGTAATGCACACACAAGCTCACTATTAATTATAGACTAGTTGTATAATTGGCATATATTTAGTAGTCTATGTGATTAGACCCACTATTCATTTTGAAGCTTTAGTGTCAATTGCCTTAGTTTAATTGGCATATTAGTTAAGTAAGCAATTGAGTTTTAGTTGGAAAAATTTTATTTGGTCCTAATCACCTCCCTCTAGGACATAACTACCATTTTATAGCTCTTCCGAGTTTATGTGCATAGCCATGGTATCATATTCCATGTGCAATTTCAAGCCACTACATTTTCTACTCCCTTCTTATCACGTATCTCTAAATCAAATTCTTAAAGTAGAAGGATCCATCTCAAGAAACGGGGTTTAACATCCTTCTTTACAAGAAGTTACTCGAGCGTCGCATGATCGGTAAAGAATATGATTTTGAATCCAATCAAGTAGGACCTAAATTTTTTCAAAGCAAACATTATGGCTAAGAGGTTATTTTGGGTAGATCCTTTGTCAAATGAGGGTTAGTATGAAAAGCGGCATTACCGATCGGTACAAGAGAGGGCGAGTTCGGTAAATGGAGATTAACATGTATGCTCCTCCTTATACTGTTCATAAAGCGTTGAAAGGAGGAGCATACATGTTGTAGGCTTTACACATGAATATAGAGAAATTAGAGGTTTATGTTCAATACTTAAAGGGATTCACTTCACGTATATGAGAGGCATATAAGACTAAATAGAAAGAAGAATTGGAAGATTCAGACTCAGATTCAAAAATTACCTATGAGCAAGTCGATTCACGGAGAGGTTCCACCAAAGGAAAAAAGAAAAGAAGATAATGGCATCGAAATATCAAAAGTTTTTGACTGCTTTGATGCCATGGCAATTATTGAAAGAAAATGGGTTAGGGTTCGAAAGATTGGAGCTGCAATGAAAGCAACAAATGCAATTCGACGTATATAGGTAGACTGCATGTGTCTCATTAATTCTCATATGTTCGTTTACACGAATTCCGAGAAAAAAGTTGCCATGAGGATACGACGATATCTTCCCCGTTTGACCGTGGTGGTGTACGATGAAAAGAATGATCTGACAGAGACGTTATCTAAAGATCAAGCGAATAAAGATGATTATACATAGCCAATCATTTATAACTTGGCGAAGCATATCATGTTTTTCACCATTCTTTGTTGAAAGACAAGAAACCTGAGGGGGCAGTGTTTGTACCAAAATCTTGTAAATCAGACAATGATGCAGATAGTAACATGTGCATATTTGATAGGCTATGTATTGGTGAAGCCTCAGCATTAAAGCAATCTCCTGATATGGGTGAATGATCATTAAAGCCACGTCAGCAACAAAGTGTGTTTGACGAGGGAATACCACAATAAATAAATAAATAAATAAATAAGCTGTAACCGCTCTTCCCCAACTAGTAACATGAGAGGATGTCACATGGACGATCGATTATTCTCTCTCCACTTGAAAATGCTATAAAAGACAAGGGAGATCCTCAATCAAAAGGCCTCCCTCTCTTGAATCCAAAATCCAAAAACCCTCCAAGGAAGTAGAATCAATCTAGCGGGATGTTGTTTATCTTAGTCTAGGATTAGCCCATCCATCGCTCATTAGCCACGGACCCTTAGGTTAGAAGTAGAATCAGTCCGTCCCTGTGAGCACACTGGACCAACCCGTAACTGTTGCTAGTAGTAATAATTCCTCTCCATCTATGCTTGTTTGCCAGATCTAAAGGAAGATCATAGTCTTGTAATCTGTCTGCCTATTCTCATATGTTGGGTTAGCTGTATTTGTAATTCTTGAAATTGTCATTACCTTGCTCATTAGTATGCTACTTCAAGAAGCACCTTACTACTTTCTTTAAGAGTAGTTACTCCTTTATACAAAGAATACAATGTTAAGTATAGCAAAATCTCAAGAATAAAATATACAGTCAGCTATCCTAGATATCCTAAATATAGTCTAAATATACAGCCGAATATCCTAAATATATTCTAGCCATATATACACTAGCCAAAGAAAGACAAAATCAGAGCCTACCATTAAGGCAAGAATAATATCTATCACTAACATGGTGATCCTACTTCAGTGGTAAGTCACGCATATTTCCACACCCACCTCTTGATTTCTTTTCTGTTCAACCATATATTGTTACGCCTTCTTGAAATCCTTGATTGTCAAGGCAAAAAGAGTTCATTAGAGGAAGACCCTAACCTCCGCAACTCTCCTGGTAAATGAGCATATTGTTGGCTAAATAGATGGCTCGACTATTGGTCGTTCGACCAAGCACTGCTCTATCTCGATATTATGGGTCAACGATTATCACAATTTGAATTAGACCCAATCGATTCTGGCACGCCTACATAACAATAAACATATCTTGCTTTGTTGAAAATCGCATCTAACAACATCTCTAAGAATATTCAATTGTACATCTCTAAGAATATTTATTGTGTACTTTTTGCAAAGGCAAAATATTTCAATCGAGCAACTTGCAACCATCCAATTAGATGACATTTTTTTTCATTACATATAAATGATATAATCCATTAGTGGTACTTTATTTTTCGACCATCTATTTGCAAGCTTATTATGCTTAGATAGGATTGTATTTAAGATTGGTTTTTACATCACTAACAAACATGATGAGGAAGTCTATAATGGTAAGATGTTAGGATGGATGGAGGAGACTTTTAAATCGGTTCCCAAACACTGTGGGGCAGGTATAGATAATCGATCTAGATGGCTAAAATATGATCTCTTGTTGGGTCCCCGCATTCGTTCTTAGTCTAATTTGTATTTTATACTAAATTTAAGGGATTTTTACTACAAAATTCCTCAAGGAAAAGGATTTGAAGATAATGCCTCCATGAGCTAATTTGTCAGAGCAGGGCCTTTTAAGAGGAGAAGTTACGTTATTGCCTTTGTTTTTTTTTTTTTTTTTCTTTACAACAAACTGAAAATTTGAAAGTCATGTGTCTCACAAGATGCAAACCAATACTATTATTAGATTAATAAAAAGTACAATAGATCCAATCATAAGGTGGGCCAATCGATAAACAATAATATTCACCATCCAAAATATCCTAATTCAAGTGTAACCCATACGGTGGTACGATGTTTTGTTCGCTACGGTGTGGTGCATACATTTAATGGGCTGAATATATATGCATGTAAACATGCATGCGCTCCATAAGTCTTGAGCTTTGCTACTTCAAGAGAAAACACTTAAAGGTATTTTTATAATTTCATTTCTAAAATATACCTCCTCTCTTGTTAGGAATTAGTTGAATTGTGGAGAAGTTTTCAAGTTTGTTGCAACAAATAAATCTTAATTGGTAGAGAGTTTATGATTCTCATCAATTTAAAAAAGTTTTTTTTAAAAATTATAGATCTTAAAATTAATTACTTTTTTTTATTTATTAGTTAATAAAAATCTTGAGAGGTTTTCCATATTGATATTGAATTTTTTCATCTTCAACCTTACACGTGGCAGCATTATAGCAAACCAGACTCTCCAAATTAATGACTGCCCTGACCGTGGATGGAGTGCGACAAAAATTACAATCTTATTTGTTTCTTTGAATTTGGACCCCTCATTATTTTACTTTTAACTGTCCATTTTGTAGCCATCTTATAATTGGGATTGCTTGAATAGTGTGATTTTTAAAATATTTTTCATAAATAATGGGATTCACGACGCCACATGTGAGAAGCATGAGTCTTTTTCTCTTTTAAGATGTCTTAAGTTGAATGGCTAGGATCGTTCTATTTGTGTGATTCTTGGACGATGGGTTATCCAAGGTAAGGCCTGCCGGATGGTCCATTTCGATTTTCTACACAGATTGTAGGGTGACTCTGCCACCACTTACTTCCCAGTGATCCAACATGACAGGATTTGATTGGTCCGTGGTTAGAAATGGTTGGATATCTAATAAATGCACATGGCCCAGTTAAATCTTATCATATCGGGTCAAGGTGAGAGATGGGGCCAAAAAAAACATGTTTTAAAAGGGTGGAGATTGGGTACTTGTCCACTGGGACTAGCTACAAATGGACGGTGGGGGGCCTTTATAGGGCCAGCGTGATATATGTGTTTTATCTACACTGTCCATCCATTTTGAAAAATCATTTTAAATGATGTCACAAAAAATGATACAGATGGAATGCTCAAGTGGACCACACTACAAGAAACAACAGATACTGAATGACCACCACTTAAAACCTCTCAGGGGCCACTGAAGTTTTGGATTATGCTGATATTTATGTTTTCCCCTCATCGAGGATCCGTGTGACCTTATAAATAGGTTAGATGGAAAATAAACATACGGTGGACCCTAGCGGCATGTTTGGTCTGTGGAATTGAATGGTATTGAATCCTATTAGATGGGAGTAACATAATTATTGCACCATAATTGCATGTCTGGAAATACCATGGGTGAGGTCATTGTTACCACATATTCTTGTGGTGTGGTCCACTCAAGCCTCACATCTGTCACCTTTTTGGACTCCTGGCCTAAAATGATCTTTCAAAATGGATTGACGGCTTGAATAAAACACATGTATCACAGTGGACTCACAAACCTACCCAAGCACCCATTTTGAAAGCTATGGAGTACCGGCTACCTGGGCCAATTAGGGCTGAAAGTCGGGTGGGTTCAACCCGATGGACCCAACATTGGGTCGGGTTCGTGCAAGATGTATTGGGTTCAGTATCAGGCTTGGGCTATACAAACACCAACTTGATAAAGCTTGGATTGGGCTTGGGTTTCGGTCTTGGGTTGTCCGACCTAACCCTAACCCGATCGATAAATAATTGTGTGTGGATCGTATGTGTTGAAGGCACAGGAAATTCTAGTATCGTTGGGTCTCATTAGTCCACATTATTTCTGATGACTCAAGCTAACAAGATACGCTTGATTTCTCTCTCCCAAATAGTGTTTTTTTTTTTTTTTTTTGTGCGTGCTACACAACATGACTTGTTTATTAAAAAAATGAAATTCTTTACTATAAATAATTACATATATAATTAATAAAATCATAGGTACAAAAAATAAGACGTGTATTGAAATATAATAAACTAATGAAATATTGAAAATATTAGCATGCATTCACCCAACCAACCCGACTGAGCCCACTTGGGTTGGGCTTGGGTTGAGAATTCTCAACACGTGTTTGGATTGAGTTGGGTTAGGGTTGCGGTATAGGAACCTTGGGTTGGGCTAGGGTTGAGTACCAACCCACCTGACTTTCAGCCCTAGGGCCAATCTGTAGTGGTGGCACGCTCTCCAAACAAATCCCACCATGTCGGGTCATAGTAGGCTTCCATATCACAGTGGCAAGTCACCACAAAATTGTATTCATTAAATACAAAAGGGTCGTTTGGCACTGTGGATTGGAGGGGATTTGAGGGGGTTTCAAATCCCCTAGTTGTTTGGCAGCATAAAGAAATTGGGGATTTCAAAACCAGGGGGTTTCCAATCCCCTCTTTGAGGGGGTTTGTAATCCACGGTGAGAGCTTGGATTACACCTAAAATCATTTCAATGGTTGCAGGTGTAACATGTGTGTCACTATATACTATCATTTTATTGGGCACATGGCCCACTATTGATGATCAACACCGTCCAAACATTGTCCATGTAAATCAGCACCGTCCAAACATTATCCAGCACCGTCCAAACATTGTCCATGTAAATCAACGATTAAAAATCGTTAGTTAGTCACTCAGACATGATCTTGTGCTTGTGGCTCATCCGGGACTTCGAATTTCATTATTTTTGGGCAAAGCATATATTTCAGCAGGCTCATCACAACCATTGTGTCAAAAATTACATATCTCACTAATTAGAGATATTAAAGTTGATTTAGTAATTAAATTCAAACCCTTGTAAATACACCATGGATAGTTACTTTTGGATTAAAGTTGATTCACACTCCAGGGTGCCAAACACACTGGGAGGATTGCAAATTCAGGGGGTTTCTAATCCTGGGGGTTCCGCATCCAGGGGGTTCCAAATCCACGCTCCCAAATAGGCCCTAAGCAACTTTCGAACATGATTTATGTGGGGGTGTGGATTGGGTCAGCTCGATTGTGTGATTATGGGGCTCACCTTGATATACATTATGGGTAAAAATGGACTGGCTAAAGAGAAGAGGTCAGCTTGGACATTTCTGTGGGACATGAGGTCAGCTAGCACCAGTCATGACCAATAAGTTCCACAATGGCTAAGGAAGAGAGGTCGGCAGACTAGGCCGGCAAACTAGGTCGACAGCCTAGGTCGGCAAACTACACTTAGGTCAGGTCGACAGACTACACCCAGGACAGGTCGGCAGACTACACTCAGTTCAGGTCAGCATACTACCCCAATGACAGGTCGGCAGACCAGGTCAGCAGACTACAATCAGATCAGGTCGACATACTACCCCCAGGATAGGTCGAATCGACATGAACCGTTGAACCAAGACTATCCCAAGGGAGAACTACTTGTTGAGGAGAGGAAGACCCATAAGTTAGGTCGGCCCAACTACAGGTCGACCCGACCATAGGTCGAATATAGCTCGACTATAGGTTAGCACTGTCTACAACGTAGTTAAATGACCATCGAGGTTCAACTAAGGCGAATGTTAATCTGCCAAGAGGTAAAATATGTCCTAAAAGAGATTCACGAAGGAATCTGCGGGAACTACTCTGGAGGATGAGCATTAGCACACAAGGTAGTTCGACAGGGTTATTACTGGCCGACCATCCAACACGATGCATGGAGAATCATTCGAAAATGTAACAAGTGACAGCGATTCGAGAATGTACCTCGGCGTGCACCTTCAACACACACGGGGCGAACTACAATAAATAAGAGAGTGCAACTACAAACTCACTCATATAGCCAATTGCCAACCAAGCCCATAGGTTGGCAATAGATCGACCAAAATACAACCCTAGATCGGGCAATGTAGCTCGACTATAGCTCGGTAGTGGCTTAATTATAGCTCGGTAATAGCTCGGCTATAAATCAGCGAAGCAGTCGCCCATTACAGTATATCCACAGATCCAACAGTCCGGTAATATCTCGAACGGCCCGAAGATCTCTCCCAAGATCTTCGGAAGATAAGATCAAATCCTAAGAGATTTGGGATTGAGATAAAATCTCTGTTCACATCCCGGATCTAAGCGGATTCCCTTCCAAATTATCAGGAAAGAGTCCTCACAATGCCTACATTTTATTCCTATAAATAGAGGTATCCATAACCTTTGAAAGGTACACAAAATCTCTCACCAAAAACCCCTCAATACTACAAGACCCAGATTCTTAGCCTGACTTTGGCATCAAAGGGTCCCCTACTCTAGCCAGGGTCTCCTTTGTCTTCCTCTTGTGCAAGTACTCGAAGGTCTAAAGAGAGTGGACCAAATTTTTGCATCAACAGTGTGGCGTCGTATGTGGGAATCGATATCAAAGTCATTCATGCTTTACCAGAAAACCACAATGGCGAAAGGAAAGAAGAAACCTCTTCCTGAATCATTTGTTACATCCAAGTCAGAGCTCTTCCTAAACCATTGCTATAGCCAAGTCAGAGCTCTTCATGAATCATTTGATGCAGTGAATCCATAGCTCTTCCTGAATCATTTGCTGCATCCAAGTTAGAGTTCTTCCTAAACCATTGCTGCAACCAAGTCAGAGCTCTTCCCGAACCATTATGCAACCAAGTCAGAGCTCTTCCCGAACCATTGTTGCAGCCAAGTCAGAACTCTTCCTGAATCATTTGATGTAATGAATCCAGAGCTCTTCTTGAATCATTTGATGCAGCCAAGTCAAAGCTCTTCCCAAACCATTGCTGCGACCAAGTCAAAGCTCTTCCTGAATCATTTGCTGCATCCAAGTCAGAGCTCTTCCTGAACCATTGTTGCAACCAAGTTAAAGCTCTTCATGAATCATTTGACGCAGTGAATTCAGAGCTCTTCCTGAATCATTTGATACAGCCAAGTCAAAGCTCTTCCTAAACCATTGTTGTAGCCAAGTCAAAGCTCTTCCTAAATCATTTACTCCATCCAAGTCAGAGCTCTTCCTGAACTATTGTTGTATCCAAGTCAGAGCTCTTCCTGAACATTGATGCAGCCAAGTCAGAGCTCTTCATGAATCATTTAATGTAGTGAATACAGAGCTCTTCCTGAATCATTTGGTGCATCCAAGTCAGAGTTCTTCCTACACCATTGTTGTAGTCAAGTCAGAGCTCTTTCCGAACCACTACTACAGCCAAGTCAGAGCACTTCATAAATCATTTGATGCAACGAATCCAGAGCTCTTCCTAAATCATTTGATGCAGCCAAGTTAAAGCTCTTCCTAAATCATCTGTTTGCGGCCATCCCAATTCTTCCTAAATTAATAGCTGAGCAAGGAGATCTAACGACCGAGCTAAACCAAATAAAGAAGCTCGGTAATAAGGCTAATCGGCCAACTTCGACCTCAACATTAAATGCTGAGGGACGTATTGATTAGAAGACATAGGGGGCTCTTACCTCGCCCATGAAATGCTGACCACTTGAAGATCTACTACTCTTGAGGACTCAAGAAGTCTTCCGACCATGGGTGCGTCGACTGGTCGACGTACTCGACAAGGGTAACCTCTCTTTCTAAAAGGGAAAAAGGTGCTTGCGACATTACCGTCGTGCTTTCTACTGTTCGACGATTTCTACAATAAAAGAACTTCCCCAAGTCATGGGAAGAGAACTTCTTTCAAAATTTCAACTATCTGAGCTGAAAAATCGACTACGAGAACTTCCCTTAGTGCAAGAAAAAGAATCATCTACCATGAATTCTACTATGGAAGAGCTTCCCTAGATCGGGAAGAAAATCCATTTTTTCTACAATCCGAGCTACACAAACTACTGAGGACTTCCCTTAGCGCGGGGAAAAAACAGTCCACACCAGTTTTCACGCCCTGAACTCGGAAACCGGGCTCACAAAATTTTCGATCACCGAATCCGGCGCCGACAGCCTCCGTAGAACCCCATTCTCGGATCACGGCGCCCATTCGCCAGATTTCGATCCTGGGATGCTACGAGGAGGATTTCCAACATCAGTTTAATTCGTAATAAACATAACTAAAGGCATAACCCACAAACAACAACCAAAAACTTCATCACATTTTCACTATGATCAAAAACTTTACAAGTACAATGAGCATAAAGAGAAATACAATGATAGACAAAAGCTTCAAGCTGATTTGATATGCACTCCCATCTCAGCGCTGCTGCAATCCAACGTCACCTGCACGCAACGGTCATGCATAAGCTTATAGAAACTTTAAAGGGCCGTGAAAGTATGTGCGCAAGGTAGTAATGAAGTATCAGAGTAATGCGGAACATGCTGATGAATCCATGAATACTGTTAGTCGTACCAAGGCTATGCGATGTAAGGCATGAATGATGTTGGTCATACCAAGGCCATGTAATGCGAGATGCAACCCAAGCATACGAATCCTCATCTAAGTCCACATATCAATACGGCTCAAATCTGAAATATCACAGGGGTCTAATACACTCTAAACCAGATTGTCGCCCCATCACGCGTAATAAGGTAAGTGAAAAAGACCTCACTACCCACCTGCTAATAACGGGCTCGGCTCGTCGATAGCGGACCCATTCCTCGAGCTGGTCAAACTCAGCCTAGATTTGCCCCCTCCACTCGGGCAGGTAAGCCTGCACCCCCTTCCAACCGACCATGACACAGTGGAAAGCGCGGCCTTCTGGTAATCGGCACTCGGTGTTCATGCACCCACTTGGTCTAGACTGTAACGCCCTGAAAATCGGGGGTCGAACATAAACTCAACTCCCGAGTTCCAGAACATCACTTATGCAACAAAATGAATGATGATTGGATGTTGATTGAATTTGTGCATTGAACATGAGTGAGATTAAGCCAAAACAGGATATCATACTCCAGAGACAGTTAAATTTGCAAGCGGAAGACTGTGATAGATAGATAAAATATATAAATTATGATGAGTCTCCAGAGTGTGATAACATTACCAGGTTAAATAAATACAAGTGCAGTTCTAGAATATACCAAATGTGAGGAAGTGTAATGCTCCCTATCCCATGTACCATAGCCCCGTCAATACAATATTAGGTCTTCATTGACCTGTCAGAGAGATACAGATAGGAAAACTCCTCCTATCATCATAGAAGTAGTCCGGCTCTGCTTCACAAGCATCGCCATCACCTGAAATTCAACAAATCTGGTGGGTGTTCGGAACACCGTCCCGTAACGTGGGAGTGAGTGATCAACTCAGTGGAACAGTAAAGCATAAGTTAACATGTTATCAAATCAATCAAGCAGTAATGATAAAGCAGTACAAATCAAGCATTTCTAACTACTCTTATTAAATGCAAGAATGAAATGACATGATGCTGTATGCCCTTGCCAAACCACCCTCAAGCGACATCATCTTACGTTCGCGAATGCTTACTCCCTCAGTGCGCCACATCTACAAAGCACATGCGGTGCGATGATGCTCATGATTACCAAGTTTTTATTAGTCCATTTCAAACAGCAGTATTGGGAAACTAAGGTACCTCCCTTGTATCATTCCCAAACATGATCCATTCTAGGGTCGTCAATCCTAGTTATTCTCATACGATGTTATGGTTTGAGAAGCGTAGTGAAGGCATCGCAAAGGGCTCATCACCCGTCAGCGCGGATACAGATCTCACCGTATGCGGCTCAATTGCTGGCCGTCAGCTCGAGTACAGGTCTCACCGTACTCGGCTCAATCACTAGCCGTCAGCTCAAGTACAGGTCTCACCGTACTCGGCTCAACTCACACTCTAGTTGCTGTGAAAGACTCGTGGCCAATCACAGACCCTTGGAGTGTACTCGATGATACTACGGAGGACTCGTCGCCCGTCAGCACGAGCACAGATCTCACCGTACTCGGCTCTCGCCGAGGTATCGACAGCTCGAATACAGTGTCCCATACCACCATATTCGGCTCACGAGTTGATTGCGCAATGGTCACTACGGGGAGGCACATGGCCCCAGCGTAGGCCGACAGCTCGACCACGGTGTCCCATACCACCATGCCCGGCTCATGCGACTTAGCGGATCTAGGTACCATGGTTAAACGGGGATCGCCACTGGTAAGTTTGGTACCCTAGGTTCAAGCAGTAGCGACCAAACAGGGTGAACATGCATAAGGCAGATCGGGTTACTTGATGAGCTCGACTAGCACGATCGCCCGTTGAGCTGCACGACATGAAGTGCATAAACAACTTCGTGTGGCCTAGCCACTGCCGACAGGCAACGCACGACTCGAGTTCGTCGAACACATCCCACGTGGCAAATGAATCTCAGCCACGAGTTCAATCTCGTTACCGATTGCCTGGACTATAATCATAGCCCCAAACACAATCAATTACAGAGATATAAAGCAGTAATAGATCAGGATTCAAATCATACAATCAGTCGGGTTTATCCGTTTAGGGCTGCCAGGGCTGTTGCACGCACTCGTTGCTCCGCTCCCCCATCACCCATGACGGATCATACAACATAAATATAAATTCAAACATATGCATTACATAGTTAAAATCATAAAACAGTTGAGCATGTTATGGAGCACAACACAAGCATGAGTTTGTACATGTTCAAATCCTAATCACACAACTATTAAAGGAGATCATACACATAGTTTAAGAGGTTGAGAATCATATCTCAACACCCTTATATATTACAATTTGCCACTACTTCACACATTCAGACATTTCAACATACAGACAACACTTAACAAACATACATCAACATACATGACATATGTCGATCACATAGGCATTAGGCCAAATCCTTTCGCTAGGGAGTTGCCCCAATCATAACACGCGTACACCCACGACGGATAGTCATGGCAAGCAGGAATCCAAGTTCCATATCCATTCAGTCATTTCCACAAACACTTGGGCCACACATTTTAGCATATATAGGGTATAATGGCCGTGGCGTGATTTAGGGCAAATCCTTTCGTCAAAGGGATATCGCCATTACAACAATCATATATCCATGACAATTAGTCATGGCGAGCACGAATGAGAATTCTATACTCATTCAGCCATTTCCACAAACACTTGGAATACACTATTCCAACATACATAGTTTATGTTAGCAAACATGTGTTAGGGCGAACTCTTTCGCCAAGCGGTTATTTTATCCGCGTATACCGTATTCATACAACAATTAATCATGACAATTACATTTCCAAAATCCGCACGTATGCGGAATTTCTAGAATGCGCAATTTCAACATACATGACATTTACACATGAACATGTATTTTTGCGATCCCTTTCGCCAAACTAGCATTTTATCCACACATGATATAATCAAACATTAAATAAACATGTCAAACATTTTCCCAAGAAAAATACGTATACGGTATTTCTACGTATTTCTAGAGTATGTGAAAATCCATATTCTTTATCGCTAATCGAAACAGGAAACGGAAAGCACTTTGTACATGTGCATTTGCATGCAGATCATGAATCTATCATTATCTGACATTGAAAGCGTTGAAAAACGTAACTTATACGCTTAAAGTCCTCACCTTTGGTCGTAGAATCGTAACGGAGACGATAGGTTTGCTAAGCTTCCGTATTCGGCAGTTTAGCAACCTAGAGAACGAAATAGGTTAGCTATTTCACAACCTAAAACAGTCTAAACCCCAAAACAGATTAGGGTTAGGGTTTCTTACCTAGAAACGACGCCGGGAACGTCGGAAAAGCGTCAAGAAAAGGATGGTGCAGCCCGTGTGGTGGCAGGGAACGACGGCAGGGAGTTTCTCCCACTTCTCCCTCACTTTCTCTCTCTTTTCCCTCTCTCAAATCCAAATTCGTATGGCTGGAATGGGAGAGGGTTTAAGGTCCTTATATAGCCTAAAACTTCACCGAAATAGACTCCTGTTCAAGGGTTACTGCTAATATAGGATATTCGCCACTTTTCCAGCTCAAAAGAGGTGTTCTGGTGGCCCTCTTTGAGCCAAACGTCAGACTTAAGCTCACCACACATGGATCTATGAGGGATCACGTTTTCGACTCGATCGGATTCCCAGATCGCACGTGGCGGACCACTTTCAGTTCAACGGTCAGTGGGCCACGATCCGAAATTCCAAGTACATGTAAATGTTCCTGAAATTTTTCCTGATCCGAGGGTGTAATTTGGTCTGATTCTGACGGTCAGGTTGCTTAATACTGATGCGCAAGCGAAAGGTGCCAGATCACTATTCCAGATATTTTTTTTCAAAGGAATAGTGTTTTTTTCACACACCCTCGCTCCGGATCGAAATAAATGACCGTGGGACATCGGTCGGAGCTGATTTTTGAGATGATTGTCAAGCCCAGTGGGGCGGTCCTAGTTCCTTAGATTCGTGTTAATCGGACTCCCGATGTGCGATCTAGACCTCATACGAAGTTTCGTTTCAGTCCCGAGAGCAGACGGGTAATGAGTTTGGCTCTAGACTTTAGGGTAACCTAGAGTCACATGTTTTACAAGTTTTGGGTCTTGCAGATCGTATTTAAAGCGATCCCAACGGATTTCATGGCTAATCGAGTTTGTACTTAGTTAACTTTGTTAAATTTCTAAAGGATTTAATCCTAATTGTTTTCTGGTTGAGATGGTACTTAGGCCTTTGCAGTTTGTATATAAAGTGATCCAAGTTTTACTACTTAGCTAGTTTAAGTTAGTGTCTAGGGCGAAAGTGCTTTGAAAAATTGAAAGCACAAGTTAGGAAAGGGGTGGGATTTGTGAAGGAAATGGGTTCAGAAGCGATTTTAGACTGTGGGGTTCAGTTCTGACGAAATAATAAGGTATTAAGAGCAACCCATCGCCTAAGGACATCTAATCCCAAATTGGCAAAAATCCGGGATGTTACAATCTACCCCCTTAAAACAAAATTTCGCCCCCGAAATTGGCTAAGGGTAATAAGGGAAAATTTCTATTATTTCATTTGCCTAAGACTTATTGATTTCAAGTTTCTAACGCGTGGTAGGGTAAATACCAGCAGGTTCATTTTAGTCTACCCCCCTTAAAACTTAATTCTTTATCCATTTCTCTTACCCTGATGGTTTGCTACCATTTATTTATTTACCTATTAGGAGTCTTGACGACAAATCCCAATTATCTCGAGTAAGACAGCTGTTTTCATTGTTTGACCAACACGGAGAGACGGTAATAGTGGGCTCGATCCCGATACATCGATCATCTACCGGGCCAGGGTAGGAAGCTCATCGTACCCTTCCGAATCCTGGTAGATCCTGGTCGTCCGCTCGTCAGCAGAGAGTCCATCGGTAGTCACCCAGGATTGGAATTGGGTCAAGCCGCGAAAACTTCGCAGTTGTATATTTCAGTAACTCCGTAGTCCGATCATTCTCTGAGAGTAGGGAATGTCCATCATTGAAAGGCTCGAATTGTTTATTCTAAGGTTGCCCTTTAGTCGTAGTCTAAGAGAGTCCTCGTTATCATCTATGTCCAAGGAAATGGTAAATCAAATCTTACTAGATCATCCTAAAACGGTTTCTCATAGTAGGGCAGGCTAGGGCTTCTATAATGTTCGTATTCAACGAGCACCGTTTCGATCCTGGGCCAGTGGGGTAGGGTCCACCGCGTTTCCGCTGCGCCACCCAGATCAAAGAGGCATATCAGGTGACCTAACTAGATTGGGCTCATAATGTTCTACCCCCCTTAAAAATTTATTTTCACCCTCGAGGCTCAAGAGCTATGCCCTGATCCGTATGTCGGAACAAGGTGTAATTTATAACCTATCCTTGACATGAAATGGGAAATACATTGGTCTGCCTTTCATCGACGATGTGTACGATGGCATTGATACCTATGGGTATCGAGAGGATTCAACAAAGGAACGGGGTCTCGTTCCAACCTATTCAAGCCAACTTACTACGTCCATCACTCAATTATCTTAGTATGGTTAGTCGTTTATATTTCTTAGTCTAGTCAGCAGCCTAGGCTCAACGTATGCGTAGCGGTAATCCACTAGTTGTGATTTAAAGTCTATGCCTCTATGCTAGATGATTTCACTTTATTCCTAATACAAGGAAGGGTTTTATTACTTAGGGTTAAAGTTGTCTAATTGGAATTGAGTTGCCTGTAGTTGAATTTAACTACGCCCGACATTTCACATATGCTCAACCAACCAACTGAGGGGTCTAGAGTTCACGTCTTTAATTGATTGGATTCCCTATACGGTCAGGTCCGTCAAAAACTAGGAGTATCGCCCTAGGTCCAAACTCTAAGGGTCATATTTGTCAAACAACCATTTACTCTAAAAGCTTAAGCTATCAGAGTGTGGTGGGTTAATGTATATCAAGGGGCTTTATCACTTAACACTATTAGGCCAGTGGTCTTAAGTTGTATTGAATGGGACCGCATTACTAGTCCTACCTCGGGATTGGGAGTGACATGTTGGTAGGAGGGTGGGAGGGGATTAAAATTTATGGATAGGCTTTGGGAAATGAGCCTTGTGTCGGAAAGTGTGAGATGGGAGTTCCAATCCCAGGATGAGGAATTTCTAAGTATAGTTTGAAAAAAAAAAATACAGGATTTACGTTTAACTGCCCTACACTCCAAACATGGTATGGATATTAGGCCTCCAAGAAAATGGCGTACAAGCTCGGATAGAGCCATGGAAATGAGGATAAGGAATGGGGGGCTGGAGTTTTTGGTTCTCCACGGACTTGGGTTCTCGACAGACGTCGTAGAGGCCCAATAGATAGGGTTTGAAGAAGGGAAATGAATGGATGGGATGGGTTGAGAGCTTACCCGACTTTGAGCTCCAAATGGGGCATGTAAGTGATCAAAGAAAGAGAATGGAGAGGGTAGGGAGTAGGTTATGTTGTAAACATTGTGGAAGGATGGATGGGGGAGATATGGAAAAAAATGGAAGATTTGGAGGTTGTAGGGATGGGTTTTTGGAGAAAATCGAAATGGGTGGAGGTGCTTGAAAGAGGGGTGGAATGGAAAGGGGGTGCTTCAACCCTATTTATTCCAATCAAAACAAAACCGCACGTGCCATTGTGTTAAGGGGGTTGGGCCGACCAACCCCACACTTGAAATCTCGCCGGAAAGCAACCGGCCGGCGGCGCGCCGCCCGACCCGCGGCGCCGCCGCGGCCGGACTTGGCCGGAGCCGCGCCGCCGCGGTGGGGACCTATTCTCCATGGTCCCAAGGTGCCAAATGCACCCTGGTTCGACCCTGGGTCCCATCGGTTTTAAGTGGAGAGGCCCCCGACTCCGGTTCGCTCCATTTCGGGTAGTTTCGGGATAATCGGACGTAACTTGCAATCCGGAATGAGTTATCTGACGTAAAAATATGAATTTGGGGTAGAACGAGCTAATGAGCCACCAACCCACCCTATGCTGGGTTGCGCAGCCCGGAATTGCGAGAAAACCCTCCGATTGACGGTTTTTCCTTTCCCCGCTTAAATTTCGTTTTGCTAAAGTAGTAGTTTTTGTTTAATTACTCTTCATCGGTTGGGCTTTAGAGTTGTGCGCATCGTTAAAGAGCTTAGAATAATTAGGAGAATGGTTTAGTGAAATAAAATAGGACACTTACTATTTTGGCTGAAAGCCTTGCCCACTTAATAGACATCACGACCCTATAGTAAGTCGCGAATTCTAGGAGTTTTAGTTGTAGTTTGTTTCTGATTTCATTCTCATTACTTGGTATCCTTATTTAAAGGGTTGTGAACTCGTTTTTTTTTTTTTTTTTAGTATTAATCAGAATTATTTCTATTTCCTGCTTTCTCCTCTTGTAGATTCGAGAAGTCTCTGGGAGGAGTCCAGAAAGCTCCAAGGATTCGGGGTAGTTATCCTCATCACGTTTATCACACATTTTACTGATCCTCAATGATTGGGATGAGGTGGATTGTGATCTAGACCCTTCACTAGACAACCTAGAACTGTTTTAGGTCGACCCGTGCGACCATGTTTGAATACATACTCGGCGTTCGTTTTCAGTGAACTAGCCGTTGGACGGAACAGGGATGCCTAGACTGTTTCTACTTCCGTCGCTCCCTCCTAAGTCAGAGTGCGTCAGTGTGCGTAGTGTGACCATAACCCAGGTCCGGTTTAATCAAAATCATGCTCTGATACCATCTTGTAACGCCCTGAAAATCGGGGGTCGAGCATAACTCAACTCCCGAGTTCCAGAACATCACTTATGCAACAAAATGAATGATGATTGAATGTTGACTGAATTTGTGCATTGAACATGAGTGAGATTAAGCCAAAACAGCATATCATACTCCAGAGACAGTTAAATTTGCAAGCGGAAGACTGTGATAGATAGATAAATATATAATTTATGATGAGTCTCCAGAGTGTGATAACATTACCAGGTTAAATAAATACAAGTGCAGTTCTAAAATGTACCAAATGTGAGGAAGTGTAATGCCTCCTATCCCATGTACCATAGCATAGCCCGTCAATACAATATCAGGTCTTCATTGACCTGCCAGAGAGATACAGATAGGAACTCCTCCTATCATCATAGAAGTAGTCCGGCTCTGCTTCACAAGCATCGCCATCACCTGAAATTCAACAAATCTGGTGGGTGTTCGGAACACCGTCCGTAACGTGGGAGTGAGTGATCAACTCAGTGGAACAGTAAAGCATAAGTTAACATGTTATCAATCAATCAAGCAGTAATGATAAAGCAGTACAAATCAAGCATTTCTAACTACTCTTATTAAATGCAAGAATGAAATGACATGATGCTGTATGCCCTTGCCAAACCACCCTCAAGCGACATCATCTTACGTTCGCGAATGCTTACTCCCTCAGTGCGCCACATCTACAAAGCACATGCGGTGCGATGATGCTCATGATTACCAAGTTTTTATTAGTCCATTTCAAACAGCAGTATTGGGAAACTAAGGTACCTCCCTTGTATCATTCCCAAACATGATCCATTCTAGGGTCGTCAATCCTAGTTATTCTCATACGATGTTATGGTTTGAGAAGCGTAGTGAAGGCATCGCAAAGGGCTCATCACCCGTCAGCGCGGATACAGATCTCACCGTATGCGGCTCAATTGCTGGCCGTCAGCTCGAGTACAGGTCTCACCGTACTCGGCTCAATCACTAGCCGTCAGCTCAAGTACAGGTCTCACCGTACTCGGCTCAACTCACACTCTAGTTGCTGTGAAAGACTCGTGGCCAATCACAGACCCTTGGAGTGTACTCGATGATACTACGGAGGACTCGTCGCCCGTCAGCACGAGCACAGATCTCACCGTACTCGGCTCTCGCCGAGGTATCGACAGCTCGAATACAGTGTCCCATACCACCATATTCGGCTCACGAGTTGATTGCGCAATGGTCACTACGGGGAGGCACATGGCCCCAGCGTAGGCCGACAGCTCGACCACGGTGTCCCATACCACCATGCCCGGCTCATGCGACTTAGCGGATCTAGGTACCATGGTTAAACGGGGATCGCCACTGGTAAGTTTGGTACCCTAGGTTCAAGCAGTAGCGACCAAACAGGGTGAACATGCATAAGGCAGATCGGGTTACTTGATGAGCTCGACTAGCACGATCGCCCGTTGAGCTGCACGACATGAAGTGCATAAACAACTTCGTGTGGCCTAGCCACTGCCGACAGGCAACGCACGACTCGAGTTCGTCGAACACATCCCACGTGGCAAATGAATCTCAGCCACGAGTTCAATCTCGTTACCGATTGCCTGGACTATAATCATAGCCCCAAACACAATCAATTACAGAGATATAAAGCAGTAATAGATCAGGATTCAAATCATACAATCAGTCTGGTATTATCCGTTTAGGGCTGCCAGGGCTGTTGCACGCACTCGTTGCTCCGCTCCCCCATCACCCATGACGGATCATACAACATAAATATAATTCAAACATATGCATTACATAGTTAAAAATCATAAAACAGTTGAGCATGTTTATGAAGCACAACACAAGCATGAGTTTGTACATGTTCAAATCCTAATCACACAACTATCAAAGGAGATCATACACATAGTTAAAAGAGGTTGAGAATCATATCTCAACACCCTTATATATTACAATTTGCCAACTACTACACATTCAGACATTTCAAGAAACACTAAACAAACATACATCAACATACATGACATATGTCGATCACATAGGCATTAGGCCAAATCCTTTCGCTAGGGAGTTGCCCCAATCATAACACGCGTACACCCACACGGATAGTCATGGCAAGTAGGAATCCAAGTTCCATATCCATTCAGTCATTTCCACAAAACTTGGGCCACACATTTTAGCATATATAGTGTATAATGGCCGTGGCGTGATTTAGGGCAAATCCTTTCGTCAAAGGGATATCGCCATTACACAATCATATATCCATGACAATTAGTCATGGCGAGCACGAATGAGAATTCTATACTCATTCAGCCATTTCCACAAACACTTGAATACACTATTCCAACATACATAGTTTATGTTAGCAAACATGTGTTAGGGCGAACTCTTTCGCCAGCGGTTTTTTATCCGCGTATACCGTATTCATACAACAATTAATCATGACAATTTACATTTCCAAATCCGCACTGTATGCGGAATTTCTAGAATGCGCAATTTCCGCACGTATGCGGAATTTCTAGAATACGCAATTTCAACATACATGACATTTACACATGAACATGTATTTTGCGATCCCTTTCGCCAAACTAGCATTTTATCCACACATGATATAATCAAACATTAAATAAACATGTCAAACATTTTCCCAAGAAAAATACGTATACGGTATTTCTACGTATATCTAGAGTATGTGAAAATCCATATTCTTTATCGCTAATCGAAACAGGAAACGGAAAGCACTTTGTACATGTGCATTTGCATGCAGATCATGAATCTATCATTATCTGACATTGAAAGCGTTGAAAAACGTAACTTATACGCTTAAAGTCCTCACCTTTGGTCGTAGAATCGTAACGGAGACGATAGGTTTGCTAAGCTTCCGTATTCGGCAGTTTGGCAACCTAGAGAACGAAATAGGTTAGCTATTTCACAACCTACAACAGTCTAAACCCCAAAACAGATTAGGGTTAGGGTTTCTTACCTAGAAACGACGGGCTGGAATCGCCGGAACGGAAAAGCGTGAAAAGAAAGGATGGTGCAGCCCGTGTGGTGGCAGGGAACGACGGCAGGGAGTTTCTCCCACTTCTCCCTCACTTTTCTCTCTTTTCCCTCTCTCAAATCCAAATTCGTATGGCTGGAATGGAGAGGGTTTAAGGTCCTTATATAGCCTAAAACTCACCGAAATAGACTCCTGTTCAAGGGTTACTGCTAATATAGGATATTCGCCACTTTTCCAGCTCAAAAGAGGTGTTCTGGTGGCCCTCTTTGAGCCAAACGTCAGACTTAAGCTCACCCACATGGATCTATGAGGGATTACGTTTTCGACTCGATCGGATTCCCAGATCGCACGTGGCGGACCACTTTCAGTTCAACGGTCAGTGGGCCACGATCCGAAATTCCAAGTACATGTAAATGTTCCTGAAATTTTCCTGATCCGAGGGTGTAATTTGGTCTGATTCTGACGGTCAGGTTGCTTAATACTGATGCGCAAGCGAAAGGTGCCAGATCACTATTCCAGATATTTTCTTTTCAAAGGAATAGTGTTTTTCACACACCCTCGCTCCGGATCGAAATAAATGGCCGTGGGACATCGGTCGAGCTGATTTTGAGATGATTGTCAAGCCCAGTGGGGCGGTCCTAGTTCCTTAGATTCGTGTTAATCGGACTCCCGATGTGCGATCTAGACCTCATACGAAGTTTCGTTTCAGTCCCGAGAGCAGACGGGTAATGAGTTTGGCTCTAGACTTTAGGGTAACCTAGAGTCACATGTTTTACAAGTTTTGGGTCTTGCAGATCGTATTTAAAGCGATCCCAACGGATTTCATGGCTAATCGAGTTTGCACTTAGTTAACTTTGTTAAATTTCTAAAGGATTTAATCCTAATTGTTTTCTGGTTGAGATGGTACTTAGGCCTTTGCAGTGTGTATATAAAGTGATCCAAGTTTTACTACTTAGCTAGTTTAAGTTAGTGTCTAGGGCGAAAGTGCTTTGAAAAATTGAAAGCACAAGTTAGGAAAGGGGTGGGATTTGTGAAGGAAATGGGTTCAGAAGCGATTTTAGACTGTGGGGTTCAGTTCTGACGAAATAATAAGGTATTAAGAGCAACCCATCGCCTAAGGACATCTAATCCCAAATTGGCAAAAATCCGGGATGTTACATAGAC